>JAWZYV010000771.1:0-1200000 GCA_038373885.1 Cheiracanthium punctorium | reverse complement strand
CGTAATCTCAAGTCTAAAGACTATTTTCTCCATATTCGGGATGCCATCATTTATCCACTCTGATAGAGGATCGTCCTTCATGTCCCAAGAGTTGAAATCCATCTTGACATCTCATGGTATAGCCACAAGCCGTACAACCCCTTACAATCCTGCTGGAAATGGTGAAGTTGAACGTTATAACGGAATTATTTAGAAGGCCATTGAACTCGCTTTAAGATCTAACGACTTGAAGACGGAAGAGTGGGAAGAAGTGGTGCAGCCTGCCCTTCATTCCATCCGCTCTTTATTATGTACTACAACTAATGCTACTCCCCACGAGAGAATGTTCCATCATCCTCGAAAATCACATAATGGCTGCTCTATTCCTACTTGGCTTACGCATCCAGGTCCAATCCTCATGAGAAATCAAGTGCGCACTAACAAATATCAACCACTTGTCCAAGAGGTGGAATTGATTGAGGCAAACCCCGAGTACGCTCATGTTCAACTTGCCGACGGAAGAAAGACTACAGTTTCTCTTAGGCATTTAGCTCCTAAAGGAGATCATACAGCTTAGTTAATTTTCTTAACTTACACAAAATTAAGTAAATTAATTTAATTAAAACACTAAGTGGTTATAGTCTCCCATTCTTCATACATATATTGATACAGGAGCCACACAATTAGTCTTTTTTAGTTCACAATTAGTCGCTTGTGGCTGGCGACAAACTATGGCCACCGCTACTATTGACTATTACATGGCTATAAAATATCCATCTTATTGAATGCATGCTTTTAAGAAAAATTATCCTTCTAAGGAAGAATTTTTCTTTCTTTCTTTCATTTAGTTCAAATTTACAATAGACGGATATGAAAAAATCAGTCATAGACAGTATATTAGGACAAAAATAATATTTACATAAAATAGCTATCTGAAATAAATGTTGTATCTCCGATCGTTAAAAATAGCTGCATCAAGAGAGTCGAATTCCCTAATTTTGTTAAGCATTGAGCAGCAATTTGGAAACAACTTTCTCTCGTTCTACTGCGTAGTTACTGTTTTAGGATTACAGAATATTAATCGTTTTCTGTGAGGATTCGAACGTTCTTGCTAAATCATTTGATAATCATTAGTCTTTCACTCCGTAGGCTTATTCCTCCTGTATTCCAAATCGCAATATGTATTAATATTACGAACAAATTTATGTATTCTCGAAAAGGATGACAATGGCAGAGGATTTGGCTGTGAACATAATTTCTGTGGATGAAAGTTAATACTCTCTAATATTATTCAACGTGAACAATAATTTATGTGTTTCTTATTTTACTTTGCCTAAATAATTTAGCAATTTCAACAAAAATATCTCCCTTGTAATATTTTAATTTGATTTAATATTAATTTAATTATTTAATTTTTTGCTTTTTGAGTGGATTTTAGCTTTAACATGCGAAGTTAAACAACTATGAGATGTAATAACCTCTCTCCGCAGTTAATTCGTACTTATTTTAATTTCTCTCGAGATACATGATGACTGAGAGATAGAAACAACAATTACGTGCGTAAACAACTTTGGCCTCCCTCGTGACTCTCCACCTAACGCTTTTTCATTGATTTCAGTGTGTAGTACAAATTATAAATAATCTTCTTGAAAATTTTTTGAGCCCCTCATGAAATTAGTTTATTTTAATTAACCAAGACCATGAAGCAGATTTTGCTTTTTCGACATGCAACCTTCTCTGTCTACCAGCTATATCTGTTCGTCTGTTGTTGGGGAAAGAGTAATTGTATAACTATACGTTCGATACTAAGAATACGCAAAATCTGGTGTTTAAAAGTTAAAAATAATTAAAAATTTTGTTTATGAAATTTTTTTTTTCATATGTGTTTTTTGCAAACTTCAACAATAAGTGGCGTATATAGGTTTCCGTTTTGGAGGGGACCGCTCCAGTATTTGGATTTTTTTTTTGGGGGGGGGACATTGGTTATCTGAACGAAAATTTATAACTATATGAGACCTTTCGACTATTTTTAAACCATCAGAGAAATTAGAAACTCAATTATTTTTACAGGAGTCATTCAAGATCGGAGAAAAGCATCCTAACTAAATAATAATACTGCTTAAAACGTCCTAAAGTTTCGTTTGTTTTAAATCCGGAGATAATATAAGTGTTTTAAAATAGCAGTGTTTTAATAATTATTGTACATTTACGGGAAGGGCCTTTACCCCTCGGCACTCCCCTTAAATTCGCCACTGCCATAGGCACAATAGGCATGGTTTTGCTGGAGGCTGATAATGACTGCCAAGCAGTGTTGTCAGTATTTAGCTACATATATTACCACTTGTGACGTCTCCCTAATAATTATATATTCTTCTTGGGTAAATTCGTGTACTTTTAGCACGATTAACTGAGTCGATTTACATGGTGTGATTTTAGATTTCTAGTTTTACCTCTTGTAGAATTCTGCCGTCAGACTAATTTGCAGTTGAAAAAAGCCGATCGCAATGTAAATCCATTACTTTTATTCGTAAACAGATCTTCCGTGATTATTTTCTTTTCTTGCAGTTAGCAGATAGTCAACAGAATACGCACTTGTGTAATATGTGTTTCCTATCAAAGTCGTTCAGGGTCATTCCATGGTGACTGACGTTACAATTTTACTACATTTGTAACTTTTGAAATTCACTAGTGGCTTGAAATATATATATATATATTTAAATTGATCAAGAGTTTCATAAATAAGTACTATACTGTTATCCATTCTCAATATAAGAAGTCTTTTTTTTTTATTAAGGGAAGTCAAAAAACATGACTGATGTTACGCAGAAGATTCTTCTCTGTAACATCAGTCACTTTTTTGATTTCCCTTAATTAAAATAAAAAGATTTTTTATATTGAGAATGGATAACAGTACAGTACTTATTTATGATACTCTTGATTAATTTAAATAAATAAATATATATATTTCAAGCCACTGGTGAATTTCAAAGGTTACAAATGTAGTAAAATTGTAACGTCAGTCACGATGGAATGACCCCCACCATAACTTTTTTGCACTCAGAATTAAAACTCTACCGTCCTAATAAAATGGAATGCTTTAAAGTGGAATTATTTTTGTTTTACTTTAATTATTATAAATATACCTAAATTCAATAATGTGAGAGTATTAGCAAGGTAAATGTACAAAATTGCATTTTAAAATAATAGATTCCAAGTAAAGCCTTATTTCCAGTTCACGGCCTTAACGGAATATAACAAACCACTTTTTGTAAACAGTCAGTCAGCTTCTACGAAAAGACTTAACATACTGTTATATGTTTAAACGAAAATATTACTGTAATCGCATACTAGTTAATTTAATTGTGTAACAGTAAAATTTAGCAACTTTGGTTATTTTTCGAAAGTTTTCATCTCTGTTTTACTTTAAAGGCGGGCTACGTTCAAAGTGGACGGAGATTGAAACACCACTTCTGATAAAAAACAACAGGCTGTTTATGTTTAGATTTTTTAAGTAAATGCGCAACAACAAATTCATTGGCCAAAATATCATTTTGTATGCAGAATATTAAATAAAATATCTCTGTGAACATATATCTGATTAATTGTATTTTATTTCGTGTGAAATTTCATTACAGTGAGTTTTCTAAAGAAAGAGAAAAAGCAAAAGCTCGAGGAGATTTTCATAAACTCAGAGAAAAACAACAAATCGAGGAAGATCTACGAGGATATCTTGATTGGATAACTCAGGGAGGTAAGTGACAGTCTCATTTCTTTGTAAAACATTCGCAACTCTTCTTAAATATGAAGAATTCGTGAATTAAAAACTATTGCATGTAGGATGTTACTGAATAAATGCGGAAATATACCATGGAGTTTTAAATTACATTTTGTATTATACTGTATTTAGACAGTGTTCATTCTTATTGTTCAAGTGGTGGAATTTTACTGTTGGTTTTTCATTTCGATTTTTGTAGAACTGTTAAGAGCTCATCATTTTAATAGGCATCAAATGATAAATAGGATAAAATTCTCAAATTTTGCATTTCTTTTTAAATTAAAGACTTACTTTTTATGGTAATGAATTGATCTAGGGCTAGATGTGCAATGAGTTTCATATATTGTTCCTTTTTTTACAGAGGACATTGATCAGGATGACAAAGAGAACAAAGAAGATTCTAGGAACAGTAAGTATTGTACTGTTTTCTACACTTTGGCATGCCTATAGAGTGTAATGGGTAACTTGTTGATGCCTTCTCATGCCCCTTTCCCTATCCAATCAAGTAATAAATAAATACATCTACGTTAAAACGATATCTCATTAACATTTTTAGTTGATGACTTTCTGTCGTTTCACCTTAACACGATTTAAATTGTTACAGCTGCTCCCTTGTATAGATTTTCTTATTCTAATCCAAATTATCAATTTTACGAAGCATTTTTTTTTTACTTTTAACAACTTATAAAAATAAAATGCTAATGCATAATGGAACAACTTTATTTAAGAAGCTTCTTATTGTTAATAAACTTATAAAAAAAAACAGATTCTTGTTTTAATATATAAAACCAGATATACTTGTGTAAGTCTTATGAGCGAAATGATATTCATCAAATATATTTGTTCTCCTCCTTCCTACCTGACTAATTTGGCTGCTTACGGCTTCACTCATAAATTTTAGGCATTCTACTTGCTACTTATACATTTCTTCGCTCACTTTTACGAACACTTTCGATTTTGCGAACTAGCGACTAGTCCCAAATATATCTTTATAGACTATTTTACCACTCGATTTTACAAACTGTTTGAGTAGTCCCAACGGGTTCATAAAAGCGAGCGTCGACTCTTTTGATTTATTAAAAAAGATTCTAGAAATGAAAGTCCTCAGAATATAAAGCATAGCATATAAAACAAAGAAATACAGTTATTAAATTGAATACTTTTAATTTTATGAGTTTAAATAACAGTTGTAAGTAAATACGTAAGGCGAAAAAATGTGACAACAAATGTATATGCACATTTACATAGCCTCCAATTTTTGCGGTTTCGTTTAGCCTCTTTACGCAAACAGTACATTTTATAAGTATTCTTAAAGAGCAGCACTTGGGTAACACCAACACCTCGAACTTATCAAATTTGCAGTATTCTAAAATGAAAACTTCTGTTTATAAATAGTGGTTGATTATTTTCAATAAATGTTGGCGGGTATGTATTTGATTCTTTAAATTCAGTTGAAAAAGTAAAATTAAAGAAACTATTTTTTCAGATGTTATTGTATTCTTACCTAATCGTGAAAACGCTTATATATATATATTCTTTTTTTGCATCATAACATGTCATTTTAGAATTTAATTCAGATTAAAAAAACAATTTTGAGTTGTTATTTATCTAGTATAATAATAAGTACCTATCCACTGGTTATCGTCTAGCACGTTTTTAGTACATGCATAATTCGTAACATAAAAAAATAATGAAGACTGCATGATTAAATAACATTATAACCTAACACCTGTAAACACAAATACTGCACAATAAATCTATTTTAAATTTACTTTTTAAAGTAAGTATGCCATACTCTTGATAATATTAAAAGAATGAGCAACAAAATTTTTACTTTGTAAATTTGTCACTATTTCCTTCTTTCTTTTTTTTTTCTTTTCCTCTTTTCTTTTTCTTTTGTTAAGAAATCAAGCCGTCATGATCTTTAAGTACTCTAAAATTAAAAAAAAAGAACTTTAGAAAATTGCCAATTAAAAGATGTTACTAAACGTTGAATGTTATCTCCAATTTTTTACTAATTCTTGTTATTTATGGAGGGGTAAAAAAACCTCAATTGCTGCAGAAATTCTGAAAATCACTTGAGATTTAGTCTTCAAGAACGAAAAATATCATTATTGTTTTTATACTGAAAGTAATTTAATCATTTTATCTAGAGCAGCATTTTCGATAATGATAGTTTGAGAGCATTATTTATATTTTAAAAAGTCATATTAAAAATATTAGTAAACTTTTGTTCGAAAAAAGAATAATTTTTACATATGAATCAGATTTATAAAAAGTACGTGGTATTTTGGAAAATAATATTAATGATAATACACTACAGTTCTGTATAAAGATTAGCTTATGAATACAGAATGTATGATATATTGAATAATAATCAATTTACAAGCATAAAATTTCATACAAACTCTTAACACTTTGAGATACTCACAGTGGTTAACAAAATGTTCAAGAGTAATTTTTCGAAGTATGCAAATTTGATTAGAAACAGCCAGAATACGATACTCCATACTTGTAAAATCATGTAGTTACTAGAAAGCATATAACTTGATTAAAGCGCTTACTTCTATACTAAAGTTCACATCTAGGGGGAAAAAAACAGTTATCTATGAAATTATTGCTTAAAATGTAACAAATGTGAATCGTCTGTTTAGGCACAGTGACTATGTCAATGAGAACATTTTAAAAATAAATGTTTAAATTTAATGTAAAAGAAAAACCACTTTCCGATGCGCCTAATATATGATCATGAGCCTTGAAGAAGCTTGCCTTACAGTATTTTGATTGGGGAGGCTATGCCAACTACAAATTTCATTTTTAAATTTTTACAAATGAATTTAACTTAATATTGCATTTTTCAGACTGGTAATTATTTTCCGAACATATCATGTAAGGAAAGTATTGCAATTAAGAAAAAAATCGACAAGATTTTAATTAAATTATGCATTTTTCACGAGTTATTATGAATTCATTCATGCTGTTTGTACGGTAATGCATTTATGTATGTACGTACGTGTGTGTGTGTGTATGAATATAATGGCTCCTAAAGAGTAATGTGATTGACCTCGAACTTGATAAATAAATTGTAGACCACCTTTGCACGATTTATATTCATTCTGGTGTGTATAGGCCATACAGATTTTTACAGGACTACTAAAATATTTCTTATTTACTACAATTTATAAACAAAATTCTTGAAAGTGCGCTAACGCGTAAAAGGTGCATACAATTGAACACAAGTTAGGTATATGTATATCATAGGTCGCTGATCCATGCCTTTCATGGATTTTGATGTGTGTTGGACAGACAGTTGTTCCCGGTGTTGCAAAGAGGAAATTCTTCTACTACGGCATACCAATACAAATAATTCAAAATGTGCTCGTGTCTAAATGGTACTGTCGAATAAATTCAGATTAGATAAGCATAGCTTGCCAACTCTCCTTATTGTTTTGGGAGATTTCCCACCACTAATTTTTACTTGGGGATTTATACTTATAGTAAGTCCAAAAATTTAATTTAAAATAAAGCTGTTAAAAAATTGTGGTGGGAAATCTCCCTAAAATTTCCGGAGAGTTGGCAGCCATGGTGTATTTTATGTGTAGAACTTACAGCTTGTGAACAGGGTTACAAAAAAAAAAAAAAAAACAAACCTCTTATGCATTATAACTTATAGACGCAAACTATTCAAATTGCGCTAATGTCTATGTGATGCATTTGATTGAGCTCAATTGAGGTTCGCATATTATCGGTAACTGTCTTTCATACTATATGGAATTTTTGTTTGTATAGAACAGAGCTACAAAAAAGTATTCTTTTACCTTGCAGTCTACATTGCAATATTTGTTTTTCAAAAATCCTTGTTTAACCCCTTAAGCGGTTTGCCCGTACAGTGTACGTGCTACCCAAAATAGGCCTCAACTGGTTTGCCCGTATAGCGTACGGGCATCGATATTTTCTCCTTTCCTTTTCTGATTTGCCCGTATATTTCATTATTGTGAAGAGACTATTTAGTATTAATATTTTTCAATAGATGGCGTGTCTTGTCCATGGGCGCCGGGAGGGGGGTGCAAGGGGGTGCAATTGCACCCCCCTGGAGATTGAAAAAAGTATAATTAACCTGAAACTATAATTTGTTTAACCCTTAGGACAGTAAAAAAAAAAAAAAAAAAAAAAAAAAAGAGCCTGAATGTGTGTGTGATATTTTGAATTCTAAGGGTAACTGTCGCATTAAATTAGCTGTTTAGGCCTGTTTTTAAGGCTTAATATTTTCTACCATTGTACGTAAATTTTAAACTTTTGAGAATTCATTCCACATTTTTATTTTGGGATAATGCTGGCGGACGAACATGAGCCCTCATAATGTATTTACCAACGCTTACGGTCGTAGTAGGGTTGAATGCCTCACGGCATATGCCCGCAATTAGGAAAAAATATTTTGAAATAGTCTCGATAATATTCGAGGTAGATGGGACCGGGCTCGTCTCGAACTATCGAAATCATTAAAGTAATAAACAGATAAATGGAAACAAAACAATTTTTGTGATTTGAGTGCATATTTAAATGAAAAATGAAGTTACATATTATCACATTACTGATTAGAGCAGGCTAATAATATCGGAAAATAATAGTCAATTGTTTTGAATTGACACGTTAACTCGTTTCCGTACAGCAGTATCGCGTTATTGCCTAAGCAGCATGTCAGCACTGCACAGAAATGTCTAAGAGGATATCTACAGAAAAAAATACACCCACTTTCTTTGAGAGAGGGATTTCTGATAGGGGTTCCGGCAGTGTTGGGCAAATTTTAATTGTAAGGACAATTAAAGATTAACAATTGATTAATAGTTAATTGTGGCTGTAACAATTAAAAATCGATCAACTGTAATTATCAAAAATGGCAATTAACAGTTTTTTAATTGTTAATTGTAGTAGCAGCAATTAACAATTAATTAATTGTCAATCGTCATTTGTTACAGTTAACAATTAATTAATTTTCAATTGTTTTATGAATTTAAATAAAAACTAACAATTAAAATATGACTGGTGTGGATCTCTTCATTTTAGCGACAAAAAGTAGGATATGTCCATTCTCGAGGTCCCATAAATCGCTGCACTAAAATTCATCAAAGTCGGTTTAGAGGATAGGCGTGAAAGGTAACAGGGACAGGCTTAATAATATAGTTTGGGTTGAAACGCATATTAATAAAAAGTAAGACTAATATTAATAATTATCAATAATTTAATTTAAACATGATTGGACAGGTAATGAATAGCAGGTTCAATTTCTTATTTGCATTTTAATTAGACTCTCTTTTCGAACATACTGTCGGACAATTTGTGGCTATTCGACAGATTTGTCATTGTCGCAAAAGAAAAAAGGCGTTCAACTGCAGCTGATGATGGTAAAGGTGTATTGTATTTTATAAAAATGTTTTTTTATCTCAGGATATCTAATGAGGAGTTACAAATCGTGACTTTCTTCTACAAGTAAATGCGACATTAAAAGTTCTGCTTTAGTTGTTGGTGCATGGGAGAAGCTTCGGCTTGTTTCTGTCGCTGAAAATGAGTTGGAGTCAGCGTCAAAATTTAAACAATGCGTTCTTGGGTACTTTTTTTATTGCCACTGTTGCTACTACATATTCATTCATTTGTTTGGAAATACTGGTTTTGAAAACTTTAAGAATTTTTGTACGATCTGCAGGCTCTAAACAAACTGACTATTTATTTTTAAATCTGGGGTATGATAATGCGGCAATAATCACATTTTCCACTTCAGGAGTGCTGACATCAAACAGTTTTTCAAACCTTTTTTCGACACCCTCTCTGTTTGTCTTGATCAAATTGCGGCAAAAAGAAAAGTTTTCTTTTCAATTTTCAGTATTTTTAAATTAGCGCCAGAAGGCAGAGCAGAACTATTCCGTAGTATGCGTTAGTCTCATACAGGCATAATGTTTAGGGCTTCTGCTACTGGCGCAATACACGTGAAATACTCATGTATGTAATCGAATTCGTTCACTTTAATAGCATTTTTTTATGTTCAATGACCTATATAAAAGCAAGCTTTTTTTTTCTTTAATTTTGAAAATTTGCTGTAGCGTATACAAACTATAAGTAAGTTAATTGTTAGTTTTAATTGTTTCATAGAATAATTTAAAAAGTTAATTGCAATTATTTTAATTGCGAATGATGATTAACATACATTAATCCAAATAATTTAATTGCAACCTGCAACTAAAAGTTTAATTGCAGTTAATTTAATTGTAATTGATTTAATCGCAATTACTTTTTTAATCAACTAGCGCGTCGATTAAAAAATTAATTGATTAACGCCCAACACTGGGTTCCGGGTGCACCAAATATTTGAATTTTTGTCGTGCAATAAAAAAATGGCCTGTTTTATATGTGTTGGTCATGGTATTAGCATTTGATAACTACTAAACTGATTTTTTCACTAACTGAGATGTATGGAAAACTAGAACAATCGAAACTCGAACTATCCAGACTCTACTGTGAATAAGATTAAATGTAATTATTTTAGGACTTAACGCTTAAAATTTCACATTTCTTTTTAACAGCACAGAGTTAATTTTTTAGAGATTCAAACTCAAACCTGTTAGATGAAAATTTGTATTTAGAGTTTTTTGACATGGTGATTTTTCAAATATTAAGGGAAGGCATCACTGCGCCCTTTTCGAAACTTGGGCTTTGTTTTAATATGTGGATGTCCTTGCCAAGTGCACTTAAGGCAAACCTGCACATAGGGATGCCATGGAAGGGGAGGGGGTGCCTTGGGCAGAGGATTTTTTAAGGGGTTCTAACGCGTATTTACGTAACATGTAGAGAAAATCGGCCAAAACTCAAAATCGTTAGATTGACAGCCGCGCGGCAGGCCAGAAGACCTTCACATTTCAGCCATCTACCATTTTCAGCACTGGACATGGTGGGGACCCCTAAGTCAAAAATTGCCATATACATCAATGCTAGAGAAAATACATTTCGCTTCAGTTTTTCTGGGAAAATTCGTCTGTTTAAATATAAAACAATGGTATCAAAATTGCATACGATTTAAATAATTAATTATTAGTATACCTAAATTGAGGTATTATTAATTAGGCCTAATTAATAGTTTAAGAACTTTTCAGCTGCGACAAAATAACTATGTTTATTTCACATATTGATGCTACATTTTCCAGTCAAGATTCTTCTTCCTTCAAACGCCAAATAGTCAATTTTTTTATATGTATGTATACAGGGTGTCCCTGAAGGTAATTAAAATACATACAAAGCATTTTTCTGCATTGTAACGTTTGGTCGGAAATGAAAAATGTAGCTAGTTTCAGCACGATAGGGCTCCAGGCTATTTCTCAAATAATGTGCGTAATTACCCCATTGTCATTTTTGACCCTCGATCGACTGGACAAGAGTTGAAATAGTCGCTTGGCCAGGACGTTCATTAGATTAATCAAGTATCGAATTTTGCTTTTGGGGACACCTCAAGGCACTCGTTTCGAGATTCCAATTGACACAGATGAGGGCCTCATTGCAAAACTTTAGTAACCGCTGCAACCGTTCGTGGAACACCTGGCATCTTCGAAAGGGTACGCCAATCACTTGCTAGACGCTACCAGCACATTTGAGCATTTACAATAAACCTTTTTCATTTCTTTTGCATTTTCTATATTTCCATCTATACTTTTTATTTCTAACCCCACACTGCTAATCTGCTATACAAAAAATGCTTCTTTATATGCATTTTATTCTTAAAGTTATGCCTATGAATTCAGGAACACCCTGTATATGTTTATATATATCTTGGGTGCACCCCCCTGGAAATGATCCTGCCGGCGCCCTTGGTCTTGTCCATGTAACTGAAATGCTTTTCATCCGGGTTTTTCTTCCTAGCGAGAGAGCGGGAATATTTCATCATATGCCTTTCAAAATATGCCTTTTTTGGAAGCATTTCGGTAAAAAAATTGACCGCTTAAAGGGTTAACTTGTTCTTTCCAACTGTTGCACAGTGGCGGCCCGTGGTCAAAACTGTTAGTGCAGCCGGAAGCATATGAGCTCCCCCCCTTCCTCCCCACAGGAATGGGAAATCTTTGTTACTGAATCGAAAACGGATTAAGCCCTGGCCGAGGATAAAGAAATTTCATAAAAAATGCAAGAGATCCTATTTTACTTCCATAAAATTTAGATAAATTTTAACCAGCCGCTCTTATCCTCAAAATTGCATTAATCCGTGTCTGATTCGAAGTTTCCTTAGAATTTCCTTTTGTAACGATAACTTCAGAAGGAAAGAAAAAAAAGAAAAAGAAAACTTACTTATTTTTTATAAGTCAAATCAATCCTCCTTTCTTTTAAACTTGCGAATCGGTCAGTGATGTCCTCATAAAACGGCGTTGTTTTAATTCAGATATCAATAATTTTATAAGCTCTTTGAAATTTCCCATGTTTAAAGAATTTTCTCGCTCGCCATGTCCTCTAAATGCCAGTTCTTGCTTACTTAAAAACAATACTGCTTTGATGGGTAATTATCCATTCATAAGCGTCTATCCAGGCTTACCTTCTTGATAAATTCAGCAATATAAAGTCGAGAGTTTTCCGAACATATATTCTCCGTACCCCCCCTCACTTCTCGAGGAAATCAGTCAGTCGAATTCACTGCAGCCTTCGCGTCGTTTGAAAATCTTTCATCAGCTGTACTTAGCTACTAACTCCCTATGCCGGAGAGACTGCTTACAAACTCGTTGCCATGGCAAAGGTGCTGCCAATTTCTTGATCGGCTATGAGGGCTGTACCAAGACTCACAGTTGAATTGCGGGAAGATTAAAGGGCTTTTTTCTGAATGAGCGACCCGGCAGTTACTACAACACGTTGTTTTTTGTTTTTGTTTTAGATTTTTTTAAAATTTATCATAGAAATTCCATAATTCTAATCTGAATTTAAGAAAGTTAGTAGAATAAATTATTTTAAAGTATTTGTTGATAATTTTAAGTGCAGCCCGGCTGTACTTGCTGTATCCCACGAGCCGCCACTGCTGTTGCAAGGACACAAAGGCGAAGATTCTCCTTCCAAGGTTAATATATCTTCATATCATTTGCCTTTGAATGGCCCAGTGGAGCATCCAAAGATCAAAATGAAGCTAAAACACAAGAGAACAGATAAGGAATGTTTGTCATTGCATTTTGAAGCTGAAGGATTGAGCAGATTCAAGAGTTAACCCTTTGAGGCGCAACCCTTTCCCAATGCTGAAAAGAGGGCAGCCGTTGCCATCGCTCGACTTAACTACCAGAAAGATGGCGGACGATCGAAACGTTCATCGCGTCCCACAGATCTACAGACCCTTTTTTGACGACAGCTGGCTGTGCGGCACTGAATTGCACTTCTTACTGGAGAGAATGTAATTTATTGAAAAGCATGCATTGTGAAGGAAAACAATTCCCATTAATTTTTGTATTAAATCATATTCTGTAAAATTTGTAGCTAACCTTCTTTTTGTCCTATCCACATAATTTTATTATGGAAAGCTATAATTTACCACTTTTCCACGCACACACTCTCTCTTTCCTACCTAAATGCTGTTTAACGTGCACGTAACCTCACGCACATGGTGGTCTTCAGCGATACGATACGTCGGAATCGAACCCACAACCTTCCGATTGTGACGCTTTAACCACTGGTCCATCACGGCCTCGGGCGATTACAAGGATCGTGACTACTGGGGTTAGAAGGGCATTCTTTTGGCGAAATTGAGGACTGTTTAATGACCAGTCGGGATCCACCGACGAAAGCTAATGTCCCAGACCGAACATAAGCTTAAATCAAGCTTGATATTTCTTTGAATTTGACGTATGAAAGCAAGCTTGACAATTCAATTCATTTTAAGCTTGCAGCAAAGTTGGAGATTACAAAAAAATGAGTCAGCAAATATTTCCCCGTCGAATTTAAGTAATTTGAACTGTCAAGCTTGAATACAACTTGATTACTGCTTGATTTGGAAAGCCACATCCACATCACAAATAATTTATCATCACCATCAGTCATAAATGTACTTGACCATAGAATTTAAAAAAACAAAACAAGATTCTATATTTCCAAATACTGAAATTCTTAAAAATAAAATACAAATATACTACAAAATTGATTTCAAAATCAGTCGTTTGTCTCGATTTTAGCCAATATTGCCAACATGAATGTTCGATATTGAAAGTTTTAAAACGAGTGGTACTTTTAAGTTTATATTATGCTTATTTCCCTATTAGTAGAGTCTATAAATCACACATAACATTATTTTAATTTTGATTCATCCCATGGAAAAATAAAAGAAGCAGATCGGCATCGGCCAATACTGAACAATCTCGCAAAAAAAAAAAAAAAAAAAAAAAAAAACACGGCGAGACAACCATGAGCAGTAACTTCAAATTTTAGTTATGTCATCTCGAGTGAGATTGGCATGGTGGTTACGACGCTGGCTTTCCATACCTTAGGTCCCGAGATCGATCCCAGTCGTGGACGCTAGATGGAAACAGATTAAAATAACTTGAGGTTTCAGCGTAGAGTGGGAAAATAAAATATATGGGGCGAGTTCGCCGAGCGGCTCCCCATGTATTTAGGAAAATTTTTAAGTTTGAACTAAGCTTGCGATGTCAAGCTTGATTCAAAGTTTGCTATGTCAAGCTTAATGCAAGTTGGGCAAGTGTAAACTTGAACACTTGATTCAAGCTTGCATTAAGGTTACACACTTGAAATTTTCAAGTTTATTCAAGTTTATTGACTTGATAAATCAAGCTTGCTGCAAGTTTGATGCAAATTTGCTGTGCTGTCTGGGGTGAGAAAAGCACAAACCCTCCCCCTACCCAATGGAGGGAGTAACGGAAGATTTCTTTCCGTATCAATGTCTCGTCGGCTATTGAAATACACATTAAACGGGGAAAGTCAGCATCGGCCTTAACCCCCCTCCCCCTCCTCCCGATGCAAAGTCGTGCAACATTTTATCACTCACTAAGAGGAGTGTGCTCAAGAGTTTGTTACAGGTTAGAACTTTTTTTTTGCGGATGTTTGGGTTAAATCCTATTTTACTGTATTATAGTTTTTTAAACATGAAACAATTCATATTAATAAAATCTCTTAAGTATAACTCAAGTTTTATATATTAATTCTAATTTTAAGAAAACATGAGTTTCAATAAAAAATTTAGCTATCTTGAATCCGTCCTCTTTAAATATTTCTGAATATTCTAAAAATGTGATTGGTAATTAATAATTCCGTGCTAATACAAAATGTCCCGCTAGATAATTCCAATTTTCAAAATGGTTTTAAAAAGTCATGTAAAAAATATAATTACAGTAACACTGAATTCTATTGTTAACAAGTTACTGCGATTCATCTTATTTCTGAAACGGTGTTTAAAACTGGTTGTTTAAAAACAAATTCTAAGTGGTCTGCGAAGCAAGTGAGTGTTTAAAAAGTCATTCTGTTTTCACAATTTCTTGAAGTAAAAAGGTAAAAACGTAATTCTTTACGGTCGTTTTTTAGAGAACTAAAATTTTGTTTCGCAGTCCTTGAATTTCATAATCCAAAATAGTTAAAATATGGGCGGGCACAATATTACATACGATTCGATAAAATATTTTTAGCATCTCAGCCAAGTTTTTGTCTTCGGCTATAAGCATATGCAAACAGGGTTGATTAACTATAATCAGTATCATTGAGTGAGTGGAAATAACATTCTCTGAGCTTTTTTTGAATTTTCATTTTATCGTTACCTTTTGTGCAAAAAGTTTTGTACTTTCTTTTTCTAGATTATATTTACCCCACCCCCTAACCCCCTCCCCCACCGGAGCGAATTATTTTAAGTGGTCCGTGGGTAAACTGAAAATGGAAAAAAAAAGTCCATGGGTTAAGATCAGTTGGAAAACAGTGCTCTAAAACATGGCATCTGTCCTTGAACATAAAGATTAAAGGTTATTAAATACGCCAGATTTAAAGATACCTCTCAACATGTCCTCTTTATTTTTCTACTTTTACTTGTTCTTTTTACGAGTAACACGCTTTTTTTCTGCTGAAAGTATTAAATTACTTTGAAGAGGAGAAATAGCTCGTGATTCAGGGTTTTAAACATTATTATGCTTTTACGTTGGTTAAAAGGTTTTCCAGTGTGTGAAAGAATTTAAATCTGAAGAAACAAAGAAGTAGTGTGTGAAGAAACAGAATCTGAATAAGATCTTTGCTAATGATACTGTACAGTTGCATCATATTTTTACCAGAAGTAAACATTCTTCTCACATATTTTCAGTATCGCGTAAAAATAAGACTTAAAAAAAGAAAAGAAAAAAGAAAGGAAAGAAGTTGCGCTGAAACCTTCTTCTGTATGTCTTTCTTTATCCTTTATTAGAAACTTGTCTATGTTCTCTATCTTTAAATAATATGAATAAATATCATTTTTTTTAATTCAATAAAATATCATTTTCAAGAATGCTTAATTTTTTCGTCATTTATTAATTAAAATTTAGAATAATTAAAATGTGTGCTAATTTTAAAAAATAAAATTTGCTATATCAATTTCATAACAAAAATTCAAAAATGAATGTACTTCAAAAAACTAGTTACACTGTCTCAGCCTCCACCTCCCCTGTCCCGATGGCTATTAGAAATCTTTTTTAATTTTATTTTATGCTTTTTAGGAGATACTGTATATTATTTTCATCACTCATTTGCCAATGTTTTATGTATGTTATTTATTTTAGGTAAGCCACTTGGTGATATTGATGGTGGTGATGGGTTACAAGCGGATAAAAGTAGCGTAGATTTAAACCGTTCTCCATCTTGCTGGGCAACTCATAAGTACGTTTCCTTCCTTCAATACTTAAAAGTATATGATGTATGTTCGAAATCTTTAGAGATGGTGCTTTTTGTATTATTTTAGTGCATTTTCGTATCCAGTATTCGATGTTAAGTATCTTTAAAGTTTGACAGAAAGTGTTTTGAATTTAACGTTTGTAGAAGAATTTTATATGCATTATCGTAATTTTTTCAAGCAAAATACAGCATTGACATTTTTGTTCGAGTAAAAGAATGGATGAGAAATGTTTGTTGTGTTAAATGTTAATTCTGAATTAATCAAGTTTTTTTTTTTTTTACTTTAAAGAGTTACAAATATATTATTTTAATGTACCACAGCGCCACCTACTGTCTATATTCTCCAAGTTTTAGCATCATGATCCATCATAATGCTTATGCTAATATAGTAATTATGTTTAGTTTTTTTCGAACGATGACGTCAAAATACTATCATGGCGTCAATAGCGATTGCACTGACATAATAGTGTGTTTGAAGGTACTCCTACGTGAGTTGCTAATTAAAGAAATATAGCATAAAGTACTATTAATAATCTGTGACTGGTAACATTCTATAAATCACATTATTTAATACCGACAGGTAATTAAAAAAAATTGTTACAATGTGAGATTTTTATGGGGATTTTTTTGTATTTCCAAATCTTCTTCGAAATCTTATTTTTTGGTAGAGCCCTGTGAGCTCTGTTAATGGAAGTGACTTTAGTTCGACGTTACTTTCTAAATTCTGGGAATGCAATTTTGAGATTATAATCACCCCCCCCCCCCCTGCGTGAGATATGTTTCTTTTTAAATTATTATTTCAAGAATAAGATGTTATTTTCAGATTTTTTATTTGTTTGTTTTTATTTATTTCATGATTAAAAATTATTTTGCGATTCCCCATCTTTCTTTATTTTGATGGAAAAGGAACTGCGGAATTTTATTATTTAATTATTATTTAGAATAACGGGACTTATCGGATTTTGTATTTTTGATTGTTATTTTAGTTAAAGAATTCAGTAACAGCATTTTTGAAATTATTATTTTAATTCATTTTTAGCTGGCTGTGCCGCACAGCCAGCTGTCGTCAAAAAAAGTGTTTCTAGATCTGTGGCACGCAATGAACGTTTCGGTCGTCTGCAATCTTGCTGTTAGTTAATTCAAACGATGGCAACGGCAGCCCTTTTTTCAGCATTGGGAAAGGGTTGCGCCTCAAAGGGTTAATTTCACTGTTAGGTGATACAGATTCTAAACTCACTTTCTAGATCTTTTGTGTTGTTTTGGGGACAATTCAAATTCATTTTGGGGAGAAGTTAAAAAAATCATGAAATTAGGGACGTTTGGTTACCATAGATTGTGCATGTGTGAAATTTTAACTCTAACTGATACTTGTAGCTATTATAGAACATTTTTACAATTAAATTCTAATCGTTTCTATGTTTTTTTACTTACAGAAAGAGTATAAGCCGGAGTATCCGACGTTTACGAAGATTGTGCCGTAGGATGGTGAAATCCAAAGCCTTTTATTGGATAGTTATCGTTTTAGTTTTTTTAAATACATGCGCACTAGCATCAGAGCACTACAACCAACCACCTTATCTAGATTATTTTCAAGGTAACTCAAGTCTCCTTCTCGTGTTTGAATATTATCCGTATTATAAAATTTTCTTCGAGAAAAAAAAAGCACACCTTTGACTTTTACCATGCTTTTGTTCCCCCCCCCCTTCCAAAAAAAAAGTTCTAAAAATCACCACAGGGGGCATTTTAACAATGCTATAGTTGCTGATTGTGCAAATTCTTCCATAGCGATCAGATATAAAACATCTGCTTCAAAACCTCTTAATTGTTCACTTAAAAATAGTTATTTGTCTGTTTTTTATTCGCACTATAACATTGTAAAACACCGCTCGTGGTAATTCTTCAAACTAACACCTCGCTGAACTAGAAAATTACTTATGAGCACCCTGTACTTTAAAAAAATAAATCTTTAATTTATGTTAACGTATTTATGCAAACTGAGTATAATCATCACTGCTGTTTATACAGTTAGTTCTAAAGCAATATCCGTTAGGTGTAGAGTGTAGATGATAGACTACACACTGCAAAAAATGTTTTACTAGATTACACAACGTGAGGGTAAATGTAACGCTGTAACGTTGTGATGAAGACAGTGTCAATTTGTTGCAGAAGGTTCTTCATGATTGGCTTATCAACATCATTACGTCAGTTTTAGAGTGGATTTATAACACACTGCGCTTATTCCAAAACTGCAGCATTTGTGCTGTATCATTTTACAGCAATATATGTGATAAAATTTCAGGTATTTCTTAGTGTATGATTTCTTATAATCAATTTGCTCCATTTACTCCTATCATGCGTTCACATTTAAAGTCGTCCAATTACCCACATCTTCGTCATCGTCCTAAAGTCGTTATTAATTCTGTCTCCGGAACTGCAGTTCTCACAAAGAGAAAATTCAAACCTTTTTACGTGTTATGAACCGGTACTAGTTGGGACTAATAAAATGTGAAAGCAATTTTTTTATATATGAAATACTAATATTGTAATAATTTCCGCTTTTTTTTCCTTTCCAGAGGTAGCTAATATGTTTTTCGTCGTCCTCTTCACGTTGGAGATGTTGTTAAAACTTTTCAGCCTTGGCGTACAGGGTTACTTTGTTTCATTGTTTAATCGTTTTGACTGTTTTGTGGTTGTGAGTTCCATACTGGAGACAGTATTAACGTACTCCAATGTGATGCCACCCTTGGGTGTGTCTGTCCTCAGATGTGTTCGTCTGCTGCGTATATTCAAAGTTACAAAGTGAGTTATTATCTATAAAAAGAATTTTGAAGTTGTAATGAATGATACAATTGCTAAAACCTCTGTAAAATGGAGTTTTGTATATAGACACTTGTAAAAAGACGATCTTTTATAAATTTTTAAAATAGCCATCTGAGAAATGTTCTTCTAATTAGGGAATCTAAAAAAAAATATTAAGCCTCACCAAGGCACAGTGGTTATGGCACTGAAAATGGTAGACGGACGAAATGTGAAGGTTCCGGGATCCCATCGCGCGGCAGTAAACCTAACCGTTTGGAGTTTTCCGTGGTTTTCTACGAAACTATAGTAAATATGGGTTAGGACCCCTTAGAAAGACCCCCACGGTGGGCACCCTTCCCCTTGTGTTATCCTTCTGTCGTGGATTTATAAGCGCGTTCCGGGTCAAGCACACAAATCCGAAATACATGTTCACAAACAAAAAATATTCAGCGAAACTGCGTAAAATTTAATTTAAATAGCACGCAATATGTAAAATTTGATTAAATTACAGGGTGATCAGAGAATGTGAGTATACATTTGAAAAATTAATAATTCACAGAATAGTGTGGGGAGAGAGGTGAAAATTGACACACAAGCTTGGAATGGCATGGAGTTTTATTGCAATCACAAAAAAAAAAGTTTAAAAAATTGCTGACAGATGGTGCTTCATGTGATGAGAAAAGTAATAATTGGTGTAAAAAAATTTATGACAAAGCAAAGACATGTTTTTCAGAACAAATGCTCAACATGTCCACCGTCATTCCTCAACATTAGCTGTAGTTGAGGGATAATGTTTTGAACAGCACTGTACAGCAATCTCCATTTCTTCCTGAACTGCTTGATCAGCATTAACACTTGTGCTCGGTCAGCCGTTACAGGGTACGTCATCTAAACACCCTGAGTCTTCGAACTTTCTCTTCACAGCTGAACCTGTCATAGGACTTTTACAAGTTCGAATACCCTTCTTAGACGATAGGGTTGTGAGACTAGTAGCAGATTACCCATTCTGATAGTACAGCATCAATAACAGTGCCTTTCTTGGTAACGTCAACATGCTACTATGGCTGGTGCACTGAATCCCTCCCTTCTCTCATTACAGCTCTTTTATGCACAATTGTCATGCGACGTCACTGGTATTCTGTTGTCCAGCGCCATCTTTTGGCCATTTTTGGAGCTTTTCCTTATTTTGAGGTGTAATAAAATCCCATGTATGTCATTCCAAGCAAGTGTGCCAATTTTTACCTCTCTACCTACATTATTCCGTGAAATATTAATTTTTTTAAATGTATACTCCTTTTCTGACCATCCTGTAGATCATAAGGGGTATTTTTACTTTTCATGCAAATGCGGCTGCAGTGAGGGGGGTGGGTGGGCATGGGGGGTCTCCTCCGAAATTTTGTTTTACAATTTTAGATTCGCGTACTTCACGATTTCACACGTTCAATTTGCATTTTGATCAATTGTTAGACCTATGTAAAAAGTTCAATGCCCCCCCTCCGAGAATTCAGTCTGGAACCGCTCCGCCATTGCTTTCAAGTTACAGTATTTCTGGAACATACGTTTAAATGAAAAAATGATTTTTCTATAATCTAAAACATTCCCCTGAAACTAAACCCTACATTTGTGATTATCTCTCTTGCAAATATCCCTTATAAATTGATGATAGTCGATATTACAGTCTGGAAAATAATTTGTTTTATCAATAGATATACCGGGTGTTTCAAAATAGATGTTACAGCGATTATATTTTAAACCGTAAGTGATAGAAACATGCTGTCAATTAGAAAAGTTAGTCAAATAAATAGTAGATTTCAGATACGTCATTTTTTTTACTGGGGGCTGTATACATATTAAAATACGAAATTTAATTTTTATACTGTCCCTCCTTTCTTATCACTTATATTTAGAAAAATGCTGCCCTTTGTCTAAGAAAATTAATTTTAAAATCCTGTGTCTCTAAGTGAAATAGCTGGCGAGAAGATTAATTTTGAAACTGGTGACTTACACCACTTTACCTACTGTTTGAGCTTCAGTTTTCAGGCGAAAAATCTTTACTTTAGGGGACCAACTATGAGTTGATAAAAGATAAATAAAGATCCCATTGTTGGGAAAAGCAATTAAACGCGTTGAAATGTCTGAACTTAACAGGTACAGTTCTACCTAAAATGCTAAAATGATCGGTACTGCTTCATGAAATTAGCGTTAATTTATTCTTTTGGGAGGGGGGGGGGTCATCCACTATTTACATCACGCCTCTAGAGAAGTAATTTTAAAGTGTAAAAGAGAATGACAAAATAATGGTGTAGCCTACTATGGTGTGGTAACTTTCACTAGAAACTGCCAAACATGCTTTACAGGAAAATTCTAGCTAAATTAGGACTTGAGGAATCAACTGTGTCTATCGAGTGACTATTAACAGGCCCGGACTGGCCAGGGTGTCCGACTGTCTGCAGACGGGTGGGCCCCCAAACAGAAAAAAAAAGAAAAGAAAAAAAGTGCTATAGCGAAAGCACTTGAATGAAGTTTGACACATATAAAATTTTTTGCAGCTGCAATTGCGCCCAGAAGGCTTCAATTTAAATGAAGTTCTCAAAATTTTTTGAGTGAGGGTTCCCGATTGAGCAAGGGATTAATTAATATAAATGACGCATATTAATTAATAGATCAATATTTTATTCATACATTAATCATCAATCATAATTAATTAATAATAACACCATACCCCCCCCATACCCCGAAAGTTAACACATCCTATTATTTATCGGTTTCACAATAACCCGGGTTCCCCTTCTATTGAAACGGGTCTGACTATTAACATAAATTAACGTCAGTTGAAAAGTAATTACATTTTTCTCACTTTTGAGACATCCCCTTAGTGCTTGGCGATCAAAATTTCCAAATTGCAATATCTCGCAACTATTTCACCTAGAGATACAAGATTTTTTAATTAAATTTCTTGGACTAAGAGCAACATTTTTCTAAACATAAGTGATAGGAAAGGAGGGATCGCATAAAAATTGAATTTCGTATTTTAATATGTATCGAGCTCCTAGTAAAAAAAAAAAATGCCATATCTGAAAGCTACTCTTAATTTGACCAACTTTTCTCATTGAAAGTATGGTTCTATCACTTACGGTTTAAAAGATAATCGCTGTAACATCTATTTTGAGACACCAAATTTGAAATATATTTTAAAACGAAAGTTTTAAAACATAACTCAAATGTATTTAAAAATATATTTATTTTTGATATAAAAGTTTAATTTTCGCTTCATAATTATACCTGCAAGCTTCTTGTTCTAACAGTGCAGTGAAACCCTCAGTTTTCATCTTTTCGTTTAAAACGAAATGAAAGATATTATACCATACATGAGATATATTTTACTTTTATGGTTAAAGTTTTTGATAGTTATAAGACAAGAGCTATAGTCATTAATGTTGGGGGTCTAGATATAGTAAAGTTGGCATGCGCTACGCAAGAAAACTGCGGACTGGCAGAAAAACTGGCGGCTAAATATGGGGTTAGCGTTCTTCTCCCAAAAATGGCACGAGGTACGGGAAAAGGTCAATAACAAAGTAGTTCAGCATCATCGACTTAGTACGAGAAGACACATTGCGTGCATTGAGGATAAAAATAGAAAACGCAGGCCTCTCAATTAGTCCTCTTTTTTTTTAAATTCCTACCTTCATCAAAGTTTTATTTATATAGCCTAGTATTTTAATGGTTTGATAGACGAAACCTTAACATCTAAAAGAACATTTAACAACTGTTGAAGAAGCAGAACATTTTACTCTATTATTTATAGAGGTAGGAATTTTAAAAAACGAGGACCAATTGAGAGGCCTGAAAACGTAAAATGCAAAGGGTAAAAGTGTTTTTCTTATACTTGCGCCAACTTGCCACCAACTATATTGCATAATGTGCAATGGGAATTGCAGACCAGAGGCCAGGGGTCTATTCTGCCACGTTCGTTTAAGCTAACGTTCGGATTTGTGACGTAATCCGAAACCTATGCTAGAAGTAAACATTCGGCAGCGAGAATCTACACCTGAAGCATGGTCTACCGTACCTTGCAGAATACCAACATACGTTAGCAGGTTGCGATAAACGTCAATTTGATGTCACGCATTCGCACGCTCGCTTAAACAAACGTGACAGTCACTTAAAGGAACGTGGTAGAATAGAGCCCCAGATATATATTTTGCTGACTGAAAACACTGAGCATGAAAAGTAAATGAACCTAATGTCAGACAAGAGGTATTTTGGGAACACTTGACCATAAAAATGTGCGTTTTATGTCTTCCATTCGTAGCATTATTGTGCCCAATTTTGTATACAATGATGTGCACAAGGTACCTTTTCTTACAAAATCGATGATGCTGAACAACTTTGTTGCTGACTTTTTTCCTGTGTCTCGTACCGCTTTCGAGAAAAACTTAGCCGTCAGGTAGAGCTATAAGTGATTTCCTTGCGTTTTCATGCTAACTTTACTATACCTAGAACCCATTTTTATGACTATCACTCGAAAAGGTACTGAACATGTTTTACATTCGTTTAAGAATTTTTTCCTGTTTAATTAACTTTTTTTCAATCACAGAAGAGTCAACGGATGTACCCCAGACAGCACAGCAAACTTGCCTCAAACTTGCAGCAAGCTTGATTTATCAAGTCAATAAACTTGAATTAAGCTTGAAAATTTCAAGCGTGTAAGCTTAATGCAAGCTGGAATCAAGTGTTCTAGTTTACACTTGCCCAGCTTGCATTAAGCTTGACATTTCAAGCTTAAAAAATTTTTTAAATACACGGGGCGCCCGCTGGCTAAGGCGCCCCACATAATTTATTTTTCCGCGCATTTTCCCCCTCTTCGCTGAAATTTCAATTTAATTTAATCTGTTTCCATCGAGTGTTCGTCGCTGGGATAGAACCCGGGCCCTTTGGCTTCCCAGTCGAGCACGCTATCCATTCCGCCACCGTAGCCCTGTGCAGCTATGACTAAAGTTTGAAGTGACTTACCACGCTGTTTTCTCTCCAAATTGATAAGTGGGCGATGTGTTATTTGTTTCTTTTATTTTTCCATGGGATGCATCAGAATTAAATTAAAATCAAAATTAAAATAAAAAAACACGTTTTAAAACTTTCAGTACCGCAACACTCATGAAGCAATACTGCTGGCCAAAATCGGGACAAACGACTGATTTTGAAATCAATTTCGTAGTATAATTGTATTTTATTTTGAAGAATTTCCATATTTGGAAATATAGAATGGGTTTACTTAACACATTTTGTGTTAAGTAATCTGAAATGAAAGAAACAGATAGTTAAACGTTACTTCGAAATGCTATATCACAGTTGCTAACATGTATACAAACACTTTAGTCATTTTTGTAAATATTTCTTATAATAACAAATAATTGAAAAATTTTGCTATTTTTTAACGCTAAAAATTCTCTTTACAAATGTGGTTATTTTCCTACATATTGGTATGCTATATTGATATAGAGCATTTCGAAGAATTAAAAATAAGTTAAAATTAATTTATACAAATGTAAATTTGAATTATTTTCATTGTTCATACTTTATAATTAAAAAAAATTATTTAACTTCTGATTTTTTTTTTATCCTTTGTAATTTTATTTTAAAATTACAAAAGTGTAAGATGTAAGATTTTTGGGCCCTAAAATCTGTAGGCCCTGGGCAGTTGCCCCGTTTGCCCTGCCGTTAATATGGCACTGGTAATATAAAATAAAACACATCTTTTACGAACTTTCAGCAAATATTAGGACGCTAGACAATTAATGTCCATTCTCTTTCACAGATGGCGCCATCAACGCTCCTTTAAAATGGAAAAATCATGCGAGGATCAATTTTCAAGCTTAAATCAAGCTGTATTTAAACTTGACAGTTCAACTTGACTCCTGCAAGCTTGCTGCCAGCTTAAAATGAGTTGAACTGTCAAGCTTGCATTAATGCGTCAAATTCAAAGAAATGTCAAACTTGATTTAAGCTTATGTGCTGTCTGGGACGAACACAGGAGAAAGCGAAAGTGACAACCATGGGCTAACCTGTTAACGGAATTCGAACCCGAGACCTCACCGCTCACAGGCGGTCGGCTGCGATTGGTGCGCAATCCCACTCAGCCAGATCTGGGTTTAACATTTTCCGTATGCCTGTTTTACATTTTCTCGAAGTTCAACAATCGTGTGATTCTTAAAAAAAAAAAAAAAAAAAAAAAAAAAAAACTATCATATTACTGCAAAGCTTATTTAAAAAATGGCACATTTTTTGTTGTATGTTATTGAAATTTTATCCAACTTTTTTCAGATATTGGGCCTCGCTGCGCAACCTGGTGGCCTCGCTGATCAACTCCATGCGCTCCATCGCCAGTCTGTTACTATTGCTCTTCCTTTTCATCGTCATCTTTGCCCTGCTTGGAATGCAGGTGTTCGGAGGCAAGTTCAATAATAATCCACATGAAGACAAACCCAGGAGTAACTTCGACTCCTTCTGGCAGAGTCTTCTCACAGTCTTTCAGGTGAGCCTGATTAGTTGACTGTCTGACGAGTCAGTTTTGTAGGGAGCAGGCGTGCCTAAGGCTACTAGCAAAGACGCATTTGAAGGAGGGGATGCGGTCCAAAATATTACCCGAAATTCATAAAATCTTCTATAAGTTTTACGTCATATTTGCAATTAGTGCAAATCTAAATTGCTCGTCAAGATGAAACAGTTTGATATTTTTCACGAGACTAATCTACGGAAGATTTAAATATTGAAATTGAGCATTTAAGAAAGGTAACAAAGATAGATAATATTAGTATAAGTAATAAGAAATGCTAGTAGATTCATTACGATAGTATAGATTATTGTAAAGCATTAGTTTCACGAAACAATAACTAAGCACAATATGCCGTGCTAATAAATATTTCGCAAAATTAATTTTTTTTATATTTATCAGTTTGCCGCCCTGGTTGTGTTGTGGCTAGAGAACCATCCTACAACACCGAAGGTCCGGGTTAGATTCCCGGCATGGGCTTGGGTGTCATTTTGTCCGTCCCTTCATGGCAATGCTGGTCCACCTATTAGGTGCCTCCATAATAAAGAGACTAGTACTTTGGGTCTTAGTAGAGACGAATGACTGATGGTCATGTGCCCGCCCATTAAAAAAAATTCATAAATTTTTTTTTATACATATATATATTGTACAGAAATTAATTATTTAAAACGGCTTGTTTTGTTAGAGTAGTATTTAAAAAATTAGGTACTCATATTTCTGTTGGTATTAGTGTTTTTTATGAATATATTTATTGTCATTATTATTCATGTTATTCTGTGAATTTCTTGTAGATTTTAACTGGCGAAGACTGGAACGAAGTCATGTATCATGGAATAAATGCATATGGAGGAGTAGGATCACCTGGTGTCTTAGCTTGTATTTATTTTATTATCTTATTTATATGTGGAAACTGTATCCTTTGACGCCATTTTCATTTTAAAAAAGTGTAATGATTAAAATATGATATAAGATAAAATTTGGTGCACAGCAGTGACGTAGCCAAGGGGGAGGATAGGGGGGGTCTTAACCCCCCTCCCCATGAGGAATTTCTTCCCCACACAAAATATATATTCTTCGCTTCCTCATAACATACACGTATACACATATGTGAGTTGCAGTAGTCGTAACCCCGCCCCCCCCCATGAAAAATTTTTAGCTACGCCACTGGTGCGCAGTGATTATAAAATTCATCATTGACAGTTCAAACATATAATTTTTATCAGTCCAAAATTTAAAAAATATGGAATGACTCCACTCGACTTTCTAACATTTCATATTTACCAAGCGTATAAATAAATTTCATTCAACATTTAAAATGATTTCAGTATATGCTCCAATGTATAAGAATCCATTTTTGAAGCACTGTAAAAAACTATAGAGCGTACACTCTCTAAAATTTATGCTACATGCAAGACAGTGACCTTTAATATGAGTACCTAATTTTATGTCAATCGAATGCACCATTTAAACACTAGCTCACTGTAAATGATTTGCGTCCTTAAGTAGTAATATATAAGAATTACTTTTTGCAAGTCTGCGAACAAACTATCAGCTCTACACTCACCAAAATCGATGTAGGTCATAAGACCGACAAAATTTTACAACTGCAGGGGCAATTGCCCCCCTTTTCCCCTTCCCAGATTACGCCTATGGGCCTATGTGTGAGGAGTGGGAGAAAGATTTAAGAGAAATGTAGAATTAAATGAAATTAAATTATACTTTGAACAATTAACGAAAGAGGGCAGCACTATAGATTTTTAAAAATAGGGGAAATATGTTGAAAGGGGAAAATATAGAGACTAGATAACCATCCCTCCCTGATCTGTTTTCTCTCAGATCTTGTGATGCGATGCCGGCTATGAAATGCTGTAGCGACTGCCTCCTCCGCACAAATAAACAAACTGGGTTGCGGGATTTGAAAAATAAAAGCTGTCGAAGGTTGATTAGAACGTAGAGTTCGCGCAAAAAGCCTTTCTAAAACACCAAAAGAAGAAGAAGAAAACAAAAGCAAATAAATTAAATACTCTTGGCTCATATAAAACCAGGGAGATATAAAACGTAAATAGAATTATAACGAGTTGTAGTGCTCTTCCATTATCAGTTTTATTGCATCATATATAGAGATACGGAATTTTTGTTTTTCGAAATAGATGCAAATTTATGCGAAATTTTTTTAAAATTGCGAATAGATGCGAACCGTACAATTTGTGAACAGGCGCGAATTTACGCGGAAATTTTTTATTTTTGTGAATAGGTACAAAATACGAGTTTTTCTTTCGTTTTTTAAAGAAAAGAAATTACAATGGAGAAACTTTCAAACATAAACCGGAGAATCAAATAAGCTTCATATCTGACCTGGGCCCAAAATTAATTTACGAGATAGGGGATTCAAGTTACCCATTTGTGGAACAAATTAGAATTCTTTGCACATGAAATTAAATTCAACAAATGAAGCCTATTTTCACATTGGTGATTTATTTTGAGGGTCAATTCTGCAGTGTTCATGTGTTATCTACAGGACATTTCACAGTATAATTTTGATATATTTGTACATTTTTCAATGTCAAAATATAAATGAGAAAGTTTGCAACTATTCTTAATGTACTAATATATGCCACTTCAACTAGATTCATATGAAGTTTCTTTTTGTTGGACCAAATAGTTTTTTTTTTAAACTAGGGGCCAAGGCCCCCAGACTCGCTATGCTCGCTTTTCATATGAGGCATTCGGCCCCTAATCGGGCTTATTCGTAAAAAAGACATAATTTCAACAGAGAAAACCCGAAGATTGGATCAGATAGAATGTTACAGAGCTAAGCTACACATTGCTTAGTTCTTGCATCTTGATTGGTACATAAAAATTTAAACTTCACACTATAGTAGACCCCCTACCCCTCATAACACGGAAGATATTTTGTTATGGGAATCCGTTTTGTACGGGTCCTGAGCTATACTCCACCTGGAGTGCGGATTCCGCTTATAATCGCTGGAAAAATTATTTGCACTCCTCAGAAACACAATGATATTTAATGTTGGCATTCAAAGGTTATACTAATTAGGAGCTAAAGCGTAATAAAATAAGAACATATGTTTCAGCTGTAATTTTAATAATGTAAAACCTATTGGACACCTTGCGAATTTGCCACCCATGGCGATTTTTCATTATTTGGCGACTTGCGCACATGTAAAGTTAATAAAAGCTACGGAACAGATAGAATAGCCTGCCACCAATGGCGACTTTTCATTATTTGGCGATTTACACATACTCACAACCTATATTTACTGTTCATTTAAGGTTACCGGAAAACTGTTATCCATACTTTCATTTACATAATCGTTTACAGATTGGCGTACTTAACACCACGAATTATACCATCTCGTCGCGCTAGCAAATATCCAAAGTGTACTATGACTGCTATAATGGCATAGTTAACGCCAAATTTTTCTACTGGTAGCAAATAATCCAGCTGGACGAGAACCGGCTTTAAAATAATCTGTATTTTAATTATTTTTCATTTTCAAGATATTAGTTATTCTGTTTTGGAAAAACGAATAATCGCTCATTATAAACTCCTGTTGTCTAAGCGAACTTACTATTTGAAAATTGTCACCTTTGTGTAACACATTTTGAGTTACTTATTTCATATAGTTTTTATTTTGGCGTAAAAAGGTCGTAATTCTAACTCATGTTTGTAAATTTCACGCGATTCTAGATACTTGGAAACGCTTTGTTGCAAAGGAATGAATGATTTTATGCCAAATCTGGCAACCATTCTGTTTATTTTTTCAGTTTTTTTATTAATATCTTCTAAAATAATTCGATTTTCGAAATTTAACTTAGCTCATCAGGTTCCTCGGAATTTTTCGAATCTGTGGGCACCTTAGTTGAAACTGAAATCCCCACGGTTTAGGAGGAAATAGGCCAACAAGCTTTGACAGCGCTAGCGGCCTTTACTTTTTTTTAGAATAGAGAGATACCCAAATTAAATTTCATGCTGTTCTGGAAACTCGCGGAATCTTTTCGCAATCGAAAGATTTCGTTTTGTGTACACAGCTATTCTCATGTCCATGCAAACGATTTATTTGTGGAAAAAAAAATAAAAATGATAATAAACTGTGTAATCTGGAAAATCTCTTTTAAACGAATTTGAATCCCAATTGTATGACGTCATATTCACTTGAAAAGGGTAATTTATCACGCAAATGATTTACTTTTTTGACTCTCGGAAATAAAATGGTGCTGAAAATAGCGAAAAATCGCTTAAAAAGGAGGGAACGGGTAGATTTTCAGATTTTTAAAGGAGCGCAGATTGTTTTCTATATTTTTATACATGATCATGAAAATTTTCAAGCGGATCGTGCAAACGGTGAAGAAGTTATTAGGCTTTTTGTGTTAACTTTGTAAATTTCACGCGATTCTAGATACTTGGAAACGCTTTGTTGCAAAGGAATGAATGATTTTATGCCAAATCTGGCAACCATTCGGTTTATTTTTTCAGTTTTTTATTAATATCTTCTAAAATAATTCGATTTTCGAAATTTAAATCAGCTTAGCAGGTTCCTCGGAATTTTTCGAATCTGTGGGTACCTTAGTCGAAACTCAAATCCCTACGGTTTAGGAGGAGATAGGTCCAGAAGCTTTGACAGCGCCAGCGGCGGCGACAGCGGCCTTTACTTTTTTTTAGAATAGAGAGATTAATTAATAAGGTTTTATTATGTACGGGGCATAAAAACAAAGTTGTTTTTAAAGTACCTCTGCAATTTGGATTTTGCTTTGAATTTATGAAGTATTTTTCACAAATAAATTTAATGGGCAGAAGAGGAAATATACAATTATTAATTAACTTTAAAATTATTTTTTAAACTGTATCATTAACTATGAAAGCTTATCACTTATATTACATGACGGGACAAGGCTGTTTGTTACGTACAGGACATATGATTTTAAGCAACACTACTTAACCATGTAAAAGAACTATAAGGAATTGTAAACTGAAAATGACACAGATGCTAATTGAATGAATTTATTAACTCTGTTAATGTATCAAACTTAAGTTTAATTATATAATAAAAAATAATTAATGATTTCTTCAAAAAATTAATTGCTACTATATAAAATTGGATTTTTCATACATAGCTCTATTTGGAAAAATTGTAAACATTTAAAATTAAAATATATGTTTTATAGAAGTCACAGAACATTGATAATGTCTTCAATTTCTTCCACTTCCTATATTGGTATCAGAAATTATCCCTAGGTATTAATTGGACTTCATGTTTTATCAAGCTTAGTCAGGTTTTTTTTTTTTTTTTTTTAAGGATTTTATCTGTTTTTGAGATATGCTGACAGGAAAACATGTTTTTGGCTAAAGATTTTATAAAATATAAATAATGATATTTATCATCAATGTCCTATACAACTATTGGCTGTAAATAATTATCGTACGTACTCAGATTTTCGATTGATACTCAGTTTGATTTTTTTCAGTAACTTAGTGCATGCATCTAAGGTAGGCTCTTTACTTTGTACAGAGCATAAAATCATATTTCCATAAGAAAAGATGGTACTTACGTATTATCCCGGTGGTCATTCCAGCCAAATTATTTTTTCGGAAAATGTGCCGGCAAACTGTTGCCAATTGTATTCCGAACCATCAATAATTTCATAGAGTCTGGCATTTATGTTGGTGAAAAATCGCTCGTCTTGACGGACCGCCGTGATAATACATAAGTACCGAAAATACAAAAAGGCTCCCAAGGGTCCAGGTAGTCCGAGCCTGTTGGACAGGTGAAATGCATGCTGATGACCTGCTATCAAAGAAGCATCTTATTGATCTTGTTTGTTAAAGCCAACCACTTCCTTTTTTTTTCTTCTTTTTTTTTGGAAAGTGCATCTAATCTTTTCTTCTGAGCTTCCTCTTCTACATCATTTACTACATTAAAATATTTTATATTAATTTTTCTTGGAAGAACCTAAAATTTGTTAAAACATTTATAACATGCTTTATAGCTTTTCCTAAAATTTGCAGTTTTCTTTTCGTTGATCATTTCATTAGAACTTATAACACAGCGTGTGGATGTGCACTTGTTTTGGTCGGGAAGAAGGGGATAAATCTGTAAGGAGCAATGACCATGGCATATATTTACGCCTCGCCCCTGATCCCATTATAGCACAAGGTTCTATGACAATGGCTGTGATTCAGCCACTGTAGCCTTTTCTGTGCTGCTAAGTTATGGTGATGGTCACAGTTCAACACTGGCCATGGCCAGCTCTTATGTGAGAAACAAATGAAGCAGCCCTTGAGGTTTACTATCTGCTATAATCTATTCCTTCTTCCCCCCCCCCCTCTTCTGAGAAAAGAAGGCGTGTTTTTACCTTTCTAATCACCCCCCAAAAATTCTTTTGAACTTAATTATTTTTTAATGTAGTTTGATCGTAACAAATGTAATTATTTGTTAGATTCTAAAGAGAAGTAAATAATTTAACCAAATAATGAAGTAATTAACAAACTCTTTCAATGAGCATATTTAATCAGCAGCAAGGCTTGAAAAAGTCATGGAAACACACAAAATGCCTTGAGATTAGTCCAAATAGCCTCGATATTCAACAGCTCTCGTCAAGTTCAGCTGTGAGTATTTAAAACTTATTACTTGAGTGTTTCTTTCAATCTCATGCATTTTAAGGTTACATATGAAATTGTAGAATGCGTGCAAGAAAAGTGAAGCACCTTTTTCCTCTTCTCATTTCACTACTAATTCAATTTTCTTAAAGTTAAGGGACAAAAATTACAACTACTATTTACTTTTATTATGAAAACTTCAGTTTGCTGTGGGCTGAATTATTTTTGCTGCCAGCTTTATAAAAGCTCATAGCATTTTTTGCAGCCAGGTTTAAAATCTTATTTCAAGCCTTGATTTGCAATGCTCTATTTTTATATTAAAAGTACTAACAGATGCAGTTATGTTTCCGTATTGGAATCGCACTCTATACATGTTCTTTTATTTCTCCCTTGTTATTAAGATATACATTCACCATTAATAATTTTTTAACATTTTCACAACTCAACCTGCTATCCAACTTCAGCCATATTAATCTAAGGTTAAAAAATATTTTTTCTAGTGATATTTTAAGAGCTGCTCAACTAGTGTGCGGCCAATACAAAAAGTCATAAAATCTAATATTTTCATTTGTAGAACATTTTTTCCAAAATACTCTGCCTGTGGGCAGAGCTAGATCTCATCCATAAACATCGATGATAGATATATTTGTTTATTTATAATTCTGAAAGCGTAGAAAAGAAAAAAACTTAGAAAATTCGATATAATGGCTTTTCTTATTATGAGTATCCATGGATTGTCCCGTGAATTTGGCTGTATCATTAACGGAAACAGTGGCGACAACTGCTGTGTTTTCATTTCATTGGCATTGTTTAATCACTATAGCATAGTAGTATGAAGAAACATTGAGCTAATTCGAATCAAAGTAAACTATTGAAGTATTCCCAATTTTATCTTCCATTATAAAAGATTTTATGTTAATAAAAGCTGCTGGCAGCCTTACCTGTAGACTTAGGTTATTGTTACAGTTTTCCTAACATCAGGGGTGCCGCCAGGCACCCTTGGGTATCTGGAATGTGTGACATACACATTGCACACATGGGTGGCGAAGCTTTGGATGATTGGTCACCAAAAAATAAACCCTGGATACATACAACCTTACAACAATGGTTTCATTGTGTATGTATATCAGTAAATAAATTTTGTATAAAATAAGTAGATTTCAAAGAATTAGCCTTAACAAATTCAGATATATTATTAAACGTATTTTTAGCTATTGCTGTTGATAATTTAGCTGATGCTGAAAGCCTTACTGCAATTGAAAAAGTAAATAATATAAAATCTTCTCTTTATGCTTTGTAAAAGGATAATAAATACAGTAGAGAGCCAGAAATCCGCACAGCTTGGAACCATGGCTACGGCGGATTTTAGGATTTTGCGGATTTCGGGCCATAAAGATAAATCATTGCATTTCTGATTTTAAAAAAGTAGAATACAATTACAATGAAATAAAAACACAAAGTATTTCACTTATATTTTCACATTAAATACAAAAGCATAGGAGAAAAAAGAAAAAATTACATGAAGACTAGCAAAGCAAATGGTTTCAAAATTTCCTTTTTCTAATTAAGCATGTTCTATGGTGATTTGTTTTAAAGTATAATTCTTTTCTACTTTCAGTTTTTTTCTTTCTTCTCTTTTTCTTTCTCTTATTTATTTGTTTTTGCAAATGGTTGATTATCATTAATTCGTGTTTTGTTACCAGGCTTTGCTGTCCTAAAAATTTAAGGTATTTTTCTCCTAACTTTAACTTTTATTAAACGGATTTTATTATCATTATTACCATATAATTATTATTATTATAAATTTTCATCATCATCAGAATCATATTTATGTAGATTCAAGACACTTTTCAACAATTTCATCACTAGTGGATGACTTCAAATTTCATTATTTACATCAGAGAAGGTGTGCGGATTTCGGACGTTTGCGGATTTTAGGTCAGCGGATTTTTGGCACTCGACTGTATTTAATTTAATTTCACCTGCATTGTTATATTGTATGCAAATGGAAGAAAGGGTGTTTTTACTGAAATAAATTAATTCATTAATAGAGATATATAAAATATGCAAAAATGTGTAAATTTGCATTATTTACAACACTCTGCATAAACTACAACTTTCCACATAACACTCCATTTTTCGGTAAACTTTTTATTTCTTAATTTTTTCTCAACATATTTTTTCAGAGACTCTTTGTATCGCAATTCGGAACCATAGATGGGAAAAATGCCACAAAACAGTTGCGAAATTGAACGTTTATTATTGTTCAGAAATGAACATCTCCAAAAAGCGAGGACCTAAGTTTTCCCAACCTGGTTTTAAATTCATGAAATTGGGTCGAGTGGTTGACCCAGACCAATTGTCTAACATGAATGCTGATAATAAAGTCTTCAACAATATTCTAGGGTTTGATGATTCACAAATAACGCTTGAATATCCTGCTTACAAGTGGTATGTCAAGGAATGTTCTGCTGAAAACTTAGTAAGATTTTGGAATTATTTCACAGAGGTTCCCAGAATTAACATTCAAACCAAAGCAAGAACTCTTGGTTTTACCTAATTCTGAAGGCTGTGTAAGAGCAATATCATGCTATGTCCATATATTTACAAAACAGAGGGACAGTTTGAAGGAATCATTGTCTGCCGGACTAACATCACTTTATTTTTATTAACTTCAGAGTGCATAGATACACTTATTTGTTTTTGATTGTAAATTAAAATATCGCATTTATTTTTAATGTAGTTATTTTCCTACTTATCTGCATTATTTCAATAAATTTCTGTAAATATCGCTTAATAAACTACCACATCGATGCCGCATAATTCCGAAAAATTTTCTGCATATTTTGTAGGGCCCTATTCATTAATGTATTACGTATTTAATTATTTTTTATTTATTACCATAATGAAATGATTTTTAGACTACTTAAATAAACAGAAAAGCTTAAATAATCTGTAATAGAACCTCAATTGTGTATCGATGTAGGTTGGTCCTAAGGTGATTGGGTCCTAAGGTGATGCTCCCCTAAAGCCTGGACCATGGGACAACTTATATAGCCATAGAAAAATAGCAATATATGTCTATTCTTACAGGTTAAAGTAGGCATAACCACTTTCTGATTATTGAGTGGAATGGTAAATTAAACATAGAATTTTTCATCCTCAAGTTCTCATTCTGACTTTTATTTTACAATTTAACATATTTTAATTGAAAACGGCACTTCTTGTTGATTAATTCCATTAATTTATATTGATACTAATAGATTCTAGTGACCACTGGAAGTCAGTGGCCAAGATAGTGGTAGTGAAATCGTTCAAAAATGTTTGCAGTCCTATGAAACTAGGATATAGATTAGAAAACATTTGAGTGTTATTGTTATTATTTATTTCCTAATTAATATTTAACATGCTTGGTGAGAGCATAGTTACAATCTTGGTGTAATCCTATTGTCCTCAAGCAAGCTTGGTGAACAATAAAAATATGTAGTATATAATTTAGAGATTTGTAATGTTCTAACTTCTAATGAAGTGATCTTTGATTGAGAAAAATGTGGACCATACAGGGCCGTAGCTAAACCAGAAGTACAAAGGGCGCTCAAACTTCTGCTGAGGGTGCCCGTACACGCACACACACATATACACACAAGCACACATATATTTCATTTACAATACAAACTGCATCTGCAAGAATAAGAACTGGACTGACTTACTCTATCTAAATGAACATACAAAATTGATGAATGATGCCATTTTGCATTGTAACAACCTTTTTCTATTATACATATTGGTCATTAATATATTGCTGTTTTAATCGTCTGTATGTTTCTCTCTGTGTGTATATACATATACAGCTGTGGGAGTTCACCTGAGATAAAGGGGGAGGGCGACCGCGATAGCGGTTTACGCCCACCAGACCCCCCCAGGCTTATTTATTTACTACAAATAAAACTTTTACAATCGCTAAAAGCGTTACAAACCGCCAACGGCGCACAGGCCAGGCTGAAAATATACATATATAATTACAACACACACACACGCAAAAAAAAAAACACAAATCAAACACATAGCAGACAAAATACTACGTATTATCAACCCTATTTACATGCCACCTGCCCCAAGGAAGAAAACCACAACATCTGAGGGGAGGATACGTTAGATATAGTACATATATATATACACATATATATATAAAACATACGTTCAACATACGTTCAATCACAATATGATCAACAACATTTACATTATTCCAACAATTACACAGTCCAATTAAAATATAATTTACCATTGAAGCACGTACTTTACAATTAAAAGCCAATTACAAGTGAATTTAAAATCAGTTTACTAGTAAAACACAGAAAACTAATAAAATATATACTAAAACCTGGAATATGTTCCCAAAATTAAAATTACAATCATAAGTACATAAAAACAGCATTAAAAACCTATATACAATGTAAAAACAATTATTCATCCACACTCCCAGATATATACTTCTTATATTTAATCCTGAGAGTTTGATAGTTCTGTGCCAATTTACAAATATTTTCTTGTTTTTTTATAATTAATATAAAATGTTTTAATTCTCCAATTTTGACATTTAAGCTAAATGAATTAGGCGTAAATGGGCATTTTTCATATACATAATGGAGAGGACGGCCAACTTTACCACATTCACAAAGATCATTATCAAATTTACCAATGCGATACAAAAACGTGGGAAAGAAACCTTTTCCCGTTATATACGGAATCACTGCTTTATTTAAAATCGATTTATCTATACATATATTTTTATAAAAACGAAAGGTCTCCCTGCCAGTCTCCCCCCGTTCCCAGGCAATCTGCCACATACTGGCAATCTCGAGTTTAATATATTTTTTCACAGCAGAAATCGGAATGGGTACATCTCTTCTTAAGATGTCAAAGTTTTCTAATAGAGGCTTTTTAGCCAGACTGTCAGCACGCTCGTTACCGAGCGTGCCAACATGTGCCTTAATCCAAGAAATTCGAAATAAAATACTATCATGGTGATCAACGATGTCAAAAATCTGGTCTATAAAAGGATCCTCTGAATAACCAGCATACAAGGCCTCTACGGTCGAGCGACTATCTGTCAAAATCTCCACACAATCATAAGCCCGCTCCACTGTCCAACGGAGAGCGGCCAGAACAGCAAGCTGTTCCGCTTGGTAGATGGTAACATCCACAGGAAGTCTCTCACAGAAATCGTAAATAAAATCTCCATTCCACTGAACTGTAAAAGCATAGGCCGTCCCCAGGTCCATCTTAGAGCCGCCAGTAAAGATTTTTAAACCACACCGATCGCATTCCGGATTACCCCTCCTATTAAGCTGCAGATTTTTCAATTCACGATCCAATTTTAACTTGTGTTCTGGTAAAACTTGTTGCATTTCGTGATATTTAAAAGTTTTATTATTAATTACTATTTCTCTTCTATGGGTAATTAGATAACTCCTCTTAATGTGATTCTCTAGATAAATATTTATTGGTGGAATTCCATATAGAACACTAGTTCGTCTGTTGAAGTGCGCGCAAAAGCACCAGATATTGCCAAGAGAAAATCTCTCTGAAGACGGGTTAATTTTAAACGAAGGGTAGGGGTGAGCTCAGGGTACCAGATGTGAGAAAGATATTCGATTTGTTTCAGAGTCACAGTATTATACCATGTTATTAAAATATTGACACTAGGACCCCAGCCCAAACCCCGAACCCCAGATAAATTTCCCATGAAAACAAAGATTCTCTCCCTCAGGGTATCAATGTGTTCGACCAGCTCAGCCTTTCATCAATAACCAGACCTAGATATTTCAGAGTATTTTCTATTTTAATTGTCTTCCCATTTAGTTTAAATATAGGTTTCCTGGTAATTAACCTACGGCCAGGGAGCCTCTTATAAAAAACTATTGCTCTTGTTTTCTCCTGGGATATACTGAGTCCTAGATTCTGACACATATCTACAAAAATATTAATGCTATAATTAACCTGTTTTTCTAACTCAGACCTAGTATTAGCTGTATTCAATAAGATAAAGTCATCTGCATAAGCAAATAAGTTAGCGGGGGAGGAGTCCAATCCCTTGAGTATCAAATCTGCCACCAGAGTCCACAAAAGTGGACCCAAACATGAACCCTGGGGACAGCCTTTAGTGATATTAATGACCCTGGCACCGCCCAGAGCATCAGCGGAAATCGTTCTATTTTCAACATAGTTGTATAAAATGGCTTTTAAATAAACAGGTAACACCGATTTATTTATAGCAGTTTTCAAAACTTTCCACGATACATTATCAAATGCTCCCTGTATGTCAAAGGACACCAGGGAGCAAAATTTATTTGTTTCTAAGTTACTGTTAATAGTGTCCCGTACTTGATACATAATAGTCGATGTTGAGCGCCCCGGCAGAAAACCATGCTGATTATCATGTAGATAACCCTCATCCAGGAGATAGCTCAAAACTCTTCTTTTTAATATACGTTCGAAGGTCTTCGCCAGGACGCTCAACAGACTAATAGGCCGATAAGAACGTGGACAGCCAGGATCTCTTGCAACCTTGGCGAAAAAAATTACCACAGAGGCCTTCCAAACCTTCGGGAAGAGACCAACAGAGAGACAACAATTGTATAACGTTACCAAATGCCTGGCCCAATATTTAGCCATATTCTTCAAAATAAGTCCATCAACCCCATCCAGGCCAGGCGACTTATTATTTGGCTGACGACTAACAGCATATTTAAGTTCTGTAATCGTTACCTCAGGAAAATCATATGGAAAAGGCATATCGGATATCGCGGGATCAGCAGGATCACCCAAGTCTCCAGTATTCATAGCCACCCTATCTAAACCAATGTCAAAGTGCTCTAATAACAATTTGTCTAAAATATTATCATAATTGTCAGTATAGGCGAGACCGTGAAATAGCGTCTTAGCTCCAAGATCTTTATGTTTATTCCTAATTATTTTAAACAAGGTTCCATAGGGATTCATCGTCTCAGTACAAAATTTACGCCATGCGGCATTTTTGGAGCAAATAACTAATTTACGGTAGCGAGCCCTCTCGCGATTATACCGAATTCTCAAGTCGCAATTTACAGGGTCCCTAGCCAATCTCCGATAAAGGGCGCGCAATTTAGATCTAAAAACTCGCAGCTCTGGAGTCCACCAGCTAAGATGAGCCCTATAACGGTTCTTTTTAACACGTAATGTAGCATAACATAGCCTACTCAGGCTGGCGCTAAAATCGTCACAGATGTCCTCCAGGTCAGACACAGTAAAAGGAGAGAGAAAACCAAAACGACCCAAGCGAGTCAACACCGCACCCAGAAAAGCCCAATATTTCCTATTAAATTTATGAAATTTCTCATATTTAGTACGAAAGCGGCGGCGATCCAGACAGCATACTTTATCCTTAATCCAAAAAGCAATATAGCTGTGGTCGCTGCCCGAGTCAACATCCAGAATGGTCCAATTATGCAATTTACCCACCAAATCACTTGAGTAGAGAGTAATATCAGGATTTCCAACCGATCCCGAATGGGACCAGGTAGGCCCAAGAGAGGGGTCGTTAGCCACCATCATGCCCAGGTTAGTAATGTATTGTAATAGTACCATTCCTCTATTATTTATATGATCATATCCCCACATATTCGCATGAGCATTAAAATCTCCCGCAACGATTGTGCTTCCGACCCCTCTAAAGGAATCAGCCCATTCCTCCAAGTTAGCCGACAGATCCGATGAAGGAGGCGAATAACACGAAGCCAAAAGATAGTCCCTCTCATCCGCGTGAACCTTGATAAATACCGAAGAATTTGAAGAAAAACATAGGATCGATACAATACCCGGTGCAGCCACCACAGCACAATTTCCCGAAAGGGAAAGAAAGGCCCGGAAGGCATCCGGACAGCCAAGAATCCTATTCCCCATTAAATAGGGGTCTGAATTAACGCCACGCTGTAATGACCTTCTTGCATTAGCTGAAACAAGAGTAGCCCCGCTGATCTGCAATGATTTAAATTTATTTGCAAAACACCAAGACCATTAAAATTATTATTACTTATATTGTCTGCCATAAAAGAACAATACACAAACAACACAAGATACACAAAATAATACACAAAAAAAAACCCACGAAAAATATAAAGCAAATAACAGTCACAACAAAAAAAACTAAGGAAAGAACAAAAGAGAAACCGGATAATACCCCCACTGCGAAAAGGACCGGTGAACAAGTAAAAGGTAACCATAAAGAAAAGTATTTTCCCAAGAAACCAGCAAAACAATCCACAGACCATTGTTTCACCACAGGATTAAAGGATATAATAAAACCAAAGTCATAAATCACAAATAATCAATGTCCCATTAAGATAAAACCCAAAATTAAAAGTAAAATTTCCAATCACAGACACTACATTATAATAAATATTAAAAGTCAAATCAATCATATCATAACATTAAATCTCACAGTTGACATAAAATACCACTATATACCATATTCACAAAATATACAATATCTCACTATATACATACTGCACATAAACACAATATGCAATACCATACAATACACATACTGCTCATAAACAATCGATAGCCAATACTCCATTTAAGTACCCAATGATTCCCTTACCCCAATGCTACCATATACAGCTGTGGAGAAAAAGAAGGCCCACTAGCTTTTTATTTCTCCGTCGTTCGTCGTACAGCAAATTTATATATGCCATTCGTTGGCAAATAACGCATACTTTAATTTACTATTAATTTAATTTGCATAAGGGGCCACCTTCATATTTAATTCTGCATCAACTTCGTTTTACTCAATGGCAACGCTGTATTTTGACTTTATTAAACAAAAGAAAACCTTCAAATTACCCTAAATATAAATTTTCACCCATTTTCGACGATAATTTCCGGAGATATTGCGAATTATTTTTTGCGCGTTTTTAAGGGACTTTCTGCAAATTGAAAAACGCCATTTGTAGGTTTCGAACTTTTCGCCTTTCATTAATTTCGCTCGCGAGAGTTAAACGAAATAAATATTAGTTTCATGGAAAATATTGTGGCCACCTCTCTTAATTTTTTGTACTGAGAATATCAAGGGCAGAAATTAGAATATTTAGTCAGTGGTCTAAATGACCCGTGAGTTCATAACTTCCTTGGTTCGTACACATGATGTAAAGGAAAAATGCAAAACGACTGCTCACAATTTTAAAAATCTTTCTAATTTTGAAATTGTTATTGAATAGTTCTCTTGAAGGCTCTCTTAGATAGGTGAAATGTTGCCAGGAGTGAGAATCTGTTCTCTGCTGTTCTGACTATAAGCATGAGTGTTACTCAGCTACGGTCGAACTTGAAGGATGGTTTCATGATTGAAAATTTATTAGTTTGAATTTCATGTAAAAAACACAATTACTTTTCTGCCTACCCAATATTATCACTGTGTTTGTTATTTCACTTTCTTCATTTAATATTATCGTCTTCAATGTGCAATATTCGTATAAGACTTTTGGCGGTATTTTAATTTACAGTCAGATGAAAATTTAGACAGAAAAACGTGATTTTGAATGTTTTCTGAATGTTTCATAAAATATGGGGAAGTCCGAAGACCTAATGTTTCCAATATTAAAGAAGGTCAAATTCATGCCTGGAATGTTGAGGATGTTAGTTTTTTAGAAATAGGACGTTGTATTAGAAGACATGCATTTACTGCATCTAAATCTATACCTGGAAAATATTTTATTTGGGGGGATATGGTAGCGGACGCAACAATAGACGCTTTATAGAATCACCATCAAACTATAAAAACCACTAATTTATTTTTTTCAAAATTTGATATTTTTTTAATACCGCTACTTTTATTATGTTTTTGCACAAAAGAAATCTAATTTACGCTTATTTTAAGCAATTTTCAAAAAATTGTCACTTAATAGATTTATATATGGCGCCTTAACTCATGAAAATAACATATTTTCGTTAATATAAATTAAACTACCGAACGTAAAAAATTTGAAATTTTGCACGGCCATCTAATATTACTTTCTGCATCTATTTTCATCGAAATTTTCGTTGGTCGCTTTTCATAATTTTTTTAAATATTAATTTAGTAATTCATATTAATATTTTATTGAAAATCATAATAACGGTAAATTACGTTTGGGTCGTTTAGTTCTTATAGTACGAATAAAAATAAGCGTCTTATTATCAATATTATATGAGATATGAATTAAAGTATGAAAAAATATTTTAACACATTGGTCGCTTTTCATAACTCACTCATTTTCAGTTCAAATTTATTGAAAATTGGTATTCGGGGTTAAAATGAGCTAAATTTTTGAAATATGAAGTGATATCTAGGGGTTGCTGTTGGTAAAAATAAAAGTTGGTGCGAATTTTAGTATGTACATGGCCCCTTATGCAATTTTTATGCATAGTAAATTAAAATGTACGTCAATCGTAAATGATTGGTATCTGTAACTTTGCTGTACGACAAACGACGGCCGAAAAAAGTACAAGTGAGCCTTTTTACCCGCAGCTGTACATTTTTCAAGGTACTGTAAAATTTATCACATAACAGCAGAAAATTTACAAATCCGAAAACAAATTCGAATTAAAAACATAACATCCTTAACATTTAAATCTACTTATAATTTCACCACAAAATATAATGTAGTTGATGATTTCCTAAGAATAACAAATCTAAATATTTTGAATAATTTTAAAAATTCTATATTTCTTTTGATCAAATTAATTCTTAGAGAAACTTTGAAAAAAATTAAATTCTCCGCCCCCCCCCCCAAAAAAAAGGTATATAACGAAAATTATACAAAAGAGTCCAAGATTTAGAATTTACGACATAGCTATAATTACTACAAATATAAATTATTATTAACAAAGTTAAACACTTTTTGTACAGTTGCAGCAGCCTGTACTTCTTTTCGTTTAAATGTTTGAAAAATATATTCAAATCTATATTTTTTGCGCGCTGCTTTTCAAAAGCTAAAAGTATTAAATTTGAAAGTCTATTGTGACACATAGATTGTCTTTGTTGTCTGTTCAGTCTTGTAAATACAGAAAATATTGACTCGCACAATGCTGTACTACAGCCAAAAGTCTCACAGCAGCAAGGAGTCCGAGAAAGCAATTTTTTGCTTGCATATTTCAGCAAACTTATCCGTAGTCAGCACACTTAATTTTTTTAAAGAAATTTTTGACTTCGATTATTTTTTCGGGTGCGGGGATTTTAATCCCTAATGTTTTTAAATATTGTTACGAATTTTCGGGGCAACCCGCTGTTTTTGGGTTTAAAATTCGTGTTCTACGCGTTAAATAATAAAATTTTGCATTTTATTGCATCAAAATCGGTTAACTTGAATGCGAGATGTGGAGTTTAATGCTTTTCTATTGGTTTCTATGTGGTTTTCCAGAAATCTCGAGGAATATTGATGTTAGAACTTCACTAACCTCACTTTTGGGGACTTACTTTTGGTGCCAAATTTGGTGATATTTCGCCAAAAAAGTCGCCAAGCTTAGCGACATTTCGCGCTATTTTTCGAATGGGGCCTTTAAAGTTGTTTTTTCTGTATTAAAACCACATAATAGCCTAATGATTCAGCTACATTTTTATGACGTAATCAAAAGTCCAGTTTTACGTGGAACCTTCGGGAGATGCATTCTTCTAGATGCTCCTTGTAGCTTCTGCGTCACCTATAAATACAGACATAACAGACTCCCCAGTTCAGTGTTCACCGAGCTCTCGTTGAGTGAATTTGCTGCATTACGCTGCGAATTGTGCTATATTTTGCTTGATTTTCAAAGCTTGTTTTTAAGTGATGTGTGTAAATTCTTCATTGCTGAGTCTTGAGGCACAGTGTACGATTTCCCTCGTACGTTTCCACTGAATTCATGCCTGTGGAAATGTTTTATTTTGTGTGAGAAATACAGCATTTGTGAAAGCTTTTGTACTAAGCGGACTGTTATCAGCACGTTACTGACTGATTGTGCTTGTGAATTTTGTACAGCTGATTGTTCGATGAAGTTCTAGAAGCAATAAAGTTTGTGTTCCATCCTGACTAGTGGACCCTTTACTAGAACTTTCTACACCAACTGGACTTTAGAAAAACGAATCGAGGAATTAGCAGAGTATTCTGCAACAATATTAAAGGTCGTCTCGATAAAAATCAAATTCTTCCACGTTTGAAATTTCGTTAAAAATTCGTAAAAAATTATGAGACGTCTATAGGGCGCTCAAATTTTTCCAGGGGGTGCTGATCACCCTTCAGCGCCCCCCTGGCTACGGACCTGGGACCATATCTCAGTTTTTGATGCACATCCTTATATTTATGCATTATAAAATTTAGCTAAATAAAAATGGATTTAAAAATATATAATATTAAATTGTAAAAACATCCTTAAGTCAGATTATAAAAAATTAAACTGCTTATTCATAATCTGAATTATACACTCTTGTTAACCTACACAATTTAAGTAACTATAAGAAAAAATATATATAATTGCACTGTAAAATTTGTTGAAACAAAATGCATTTAACAAAAAAGTATCCTAGACGTTATTGCCACAAGTAATGGGGATGGGGAAATCTTCTTCCCCCATGCACTCAATATTTTGCCTTAATAATTTAATTTTTATTAAAGATGTAGCAAAAATAATATATTTTGTTCTGTGTTTCCCTGAACAATTAGCAGGTTGATAATGCTTCCAGTTATAGGTAAGGAAATTTTCCTGAAAATATCACAATTCTCATAGGTTTCCAATTTTAAGAGTGCATCATACATGAAAGCTGATTTCAAGAAACGCACTGCATTTCACTTGAATTTATTTTTGTAAGAAAATTTTATGAAATACTTGTAGGAGGAAGATGGCATTGAAAATGAACTGGGCAGTATTATTCATTCCAAAGAGCTTGATGATTTTGATGGGTTGGAAGGTGAAAATAGGCGAAAGAAGAAAAAGAGAAGGCGTGTTAGCATATCTTCTTCAAGTTGTTCAGCAGAGAAGCCTTCTAAGCCTGAGACTCCTCAGATGAATCATACACTTCTTCGCATGTAAGTTGTGATTAATTCAGTTTTTATTGTGCATTCTTTCATACATGAAGTATAGTTCCTGATTTTATTTTATTTAGAAATTGCTGTTTTCATTCTAATTTTTAAAACCATTTAGCTTTCATTCTAATTTTTAAAATCATTTAGTTTCTTTGCTTGATTTTAATGCAAAAGATTTAAACTTGTACATATTTAGAATATCAATGTTGTTTTTTAAAATAATAGAACAATGGTCAATCTTTTGCAGTATTTTTTCAATTTTGCAGTACAGCCTTATCCCCTCTTTGCATGAGCAATCGTTTTTCTTTTAAACAGATGTATTATAAGTTGTACTGTTGACTGCTTTATGCATTTCTAAGATTGTAAAAAAATAGTAATTTTTTAATAACTATATTATTACTGTTTAAAATTTTTTAAGAGCATTTGTTTAAAGTGGAAATTTGACAACTTATTTCCTTTTATTTTAACTGTTAGTTTTTAAATTTCCAACCAGCTATAGCATATTCTTTTTATTAATTGGTTTCCTTAAAATATTTCACAAAAAAATATTTCTAGTAACATTCCTTTCTATCATTAATTTTCTCTTAAATTCTGTTTCAGGTTACGAGAGAAATCAGACAACTCAGTAAGTAGTAGCTGATATTTTTTTTCTTGGGGAGGGGATGACAATTATGTTTACACAGCAGAGTGGATGTTTAGGATGTAGTTTCTGTTAGTACATTTGCTCTCCTGTCAAAGTTCCATGTACTAGAATCCAATACAGTGATGCGATCAGTGGCGTCGCGGGGGGGGGGGGGGTGCGGGGGATGTGGGCCGCACAGGGTGACACCAACAGAGGGGGGTGACACCAAAAAAAAAAATGAAAACAAATGCTGGTTTATTTATTTTTTTTTTTTAATTAATTTGAAAAAAGACCTGATTTGGTGATGTAAAAAATATCCCAGAGAAAAATTAAGAACAAATATATGAAAGAAACATATTCTGTGTACCTGTAGAAATAAAATGTGTTCCTTCATCTCAACTTTTTTTTCCAGTTTAAAAATTGTCCATATTTCCCCCATAAAACAAGAATACGGCAGGTTGTTCTCAACTTATGTGTAGCCATTTCATCTGTATGTTGCGCTTTTAACCAGGGGCTAACTATGAACACTTTCTCTTGCTATTGGGGGGGCGATCTTGGACAAGGGGTGCGAATGAGGCGCTTGACTAAACTGGGGGTGCCCGTCGGCTGTACTTTTTGAGCGTTGGACAGTCTATCCGGTGGGTCTTCCATATGGATGTGAAAATACTTGCACTTCAAAGGGTGAAAAGCATACTCATGATTATTATTATTATTATTATTATTATTATTTTTATTTTCTTTAAAGTACGAAACACACTAACGTAAAGGCACTGATGGATTCGCGCGTCAAAATGAAAGGTTTCGAAGGACGACGGCAGGAAGGTATCTAAAGATATTCTCGGAATTCTGGCATAATTCTGAGAACGCTGACCGATCATTCATATATAGTTTAGTTCGTTTATTGTGTAAAAGTACTATTTTTCAAACGCAAGCCCTGCTTATTTATTTCTTTTCCATTTTATGCTATCATTCTTTTGGTAAGTTCATAATTGAAATATTTTATGTTTTCAACGCAGAGCCGGCCCAAGGAGGGTGCTAATGTAGGCGATCAACTAAAAGCAGGGCAAAACGCCGCAGAAAATGCATTTTAGAGAACATTCTTTTTGTTTTCTCTCTCTCTCTCTCCTTTCCATGCCGTTAAATTGTCTTAAACAGCTATGTTCTCACGGAGCTTTAGATGCATGACGGTTTTTCCGAATTGTTTTATATTTTATTGTGTGCAAAGGCGAAGCTACTCGAGGGCTATCTGTATAGGGATGGGTACCTTGTTCGGGGGATTTTTTAAGGGGTTCTAATGCGTGTTCACGTTACATCCGAAGGAAACCACCCAAAACTCCAGACAGTTAGATCGATGACTGCGTGAAGAGACCGAAATCGTTTTCCGAATGCAATGTGCCTTGTATCATATATGGGCCTTTCAGTCTACATTTATTTCGTACCTATGTCATTTATTTTTTCATTGTAACGAAGAATCTCAAGACGTGTAAACGAATGTTGTTGAACCTTTGAAAATTCCATGGAAGTTTTAGAAACACCCTGTAAGAAGCAGGGTGCAGGCTACAGGGACGGATTTCTAGCTGTATAGAATGTATTTAATTAAATATATTAGAAGAAGGCCCTTACTTTGTAGATAAAACTCCCCCTCCCATCTCTCTCTTTTCTTTTCTTTTCTTTTTTCTTTTTTTAATCCATAAATAAAATGTATTGAAACTTTTGTTATGTTATTTATAATTTTTGAGGCTCAAATTACGTAATAAATAGATTAGGTGTCTTGGAGAGTATTAATTTAAATTTTGAAATAATTTATTTTTAATTTTTGTGTTTCATTAAAGGTCTTATACCTTTTAAAAGCAATGAAAATTGAGAAGAGTGCTTGCATGTGTATAAATGTTCACCTATTTACATAAATAATTGGTTTACAAGTAAGCAATTTTATATATTTACATAATATCTTATTTTATTTGTACTACTAACTTCAAAAATTGTAATTATTAAAAGGTATTGTTTTTCACATGGAGTTAGCTGCGCACATATTATGAACATAAAAATCATTTTACAAACTCAATTATTTTATTCTCTGTCTTGTATAAAATTTTAATTTACAAAAGATTTTATAAGCTTAAATAAAATAATAATAATAATAATTTTAAGTGTATAAAATAGGTTTGTATTTTCTACTTAACAATATGTCACTTTAATTTTGTCTTAAGTATAGGCATAAAATATTTGAGTTTTTTAAAATATTTTTATGTATGTACGGCTCCGCGCAATGAACCACATATGGAAAATAATACAGTAAAATTATGTATTTTCGCGAGGCATTAATTTCCGGGAACCCCGTCGTAATTGCGAAATTTAAATCCTCTAGAGGTAATGTTTTTTTTTTTATATAATAACAAAGGAATCAGAAATTTTCCACAATCCAAAATTTAATGATTTATTGCACAGTTACAAACGCTTTCTTAATGATTTCTTTCTTACAACTATATCTTTAATATAAAACATTAATAGAACTAACAAAATGTAGCTCATTCACTTACAATATTCATATCAGCTTTTTTAAAACCATTGGTTAAAATTGGCCAAATTCAAAAGTAAATAAATTTTTTGTGCAATGTACGAGCAATGTGGAACTTTACACAACAATATGCAAGGCGGTTCAAAACTCTATAAACTGTAGGGGCGATAGGACATTATATTATGTGCTCTATATCCCGTAAAGTTTGTATAGGGAGTTTAGAATCACTCTATATTCAGTCAAAAAGAATCAAAGAGAGTAGTGTATATTCAGATGTCTGTATATTCAGTCAAAATTTTATCGATTTTCATTACTTTTAAAAGGTACAAGAACTCTTAAGTAAAGCAGTTTTGTAGTGAGTGTTGAATGAAACAACTGGTTTCAATGGAACAGGTCTCATGAGACATTAAATTTTAAGTGTGTAGATAATTTAACGTTTAGTTGAATTAAATGCCATATTTTTATTAGCTGACAGTGTATTTGTATTAGCTGACAGTGTATTTTTATTAGTCTGACAGTGTATTTTTATTAGTCTGGTAATGGTATTATAAACAGGCTTTTTTACGGCTCATGGTTTTCATAGGCCTCTTGGAAAAAACACTCCATGTGGGAAAAAAAAAAGTCATTTCCGCGTCTCGTACATTACCTTGCATAGGTGGTATGGAAAGTTGCATAATAGCTTAATAACGTTTGAAAGAACCTTACTATAGTGGTTGCCACTTATTTCGGCCAGTGAGTCTCTTAAGTCGGTGAAAATTGGCAGGGCGAAAGAATGAAATGGCCAAATTGCACTAGTTTTCTGCCGCTTACTTCGGTAGTTAGTGCTGCTTTATCCGGTCAGATAACCTACGGAGATTAGGTAAAATTTCGACTTAATTTAGGGCGAAGTGAAAAAAAGCCAATTTCAAAGATGACTCATAATTTTACTGAGGTGTTACGGTGGTGGTGGTGGTGGTGGTGGTGGGGGGGGGTGACACCGGATGAGCCCGCACCGGGTGACACCATGCTTAGCGACGCCACTGGATGCGATTATGTTTACACAGCAAAGTAGATGATTAGGATGTAGTTTCTGCAAGTTCTTTTGATCTCCTTTCAAAGTTTCATGCACTAATACAGTGTTGGACACTAAATGCAGTAGTTCAAGGCCTGAAGCATGAAGGTTCAGGGTTCTGGTCTACCATGTGGCTGTCGATCTAATGGCTTGGAATTTTGGGTGGTTTTCTCTAGATCTAACATCCCATTAGAATCCCTTTAAAAGTCCTCTGCCCAAGGTATTCTCCCTTTAGGAAGATGGCCTTTGCATGGCTTTACATTCAACACAAAATCAATCAGTCAGTCAATACATAAACATGTCTTCTCACTTTTTTAATTTTTCCTTCAGTTTTTTCCTGGGATTGTAGGTTACTTATATATAATTTTTACAAAGAGTACTACAATTTTTAGTAGCACATTATGTTTTTTTGTATGTTTTCTAAAAAAGTATTTATTAGAAAAATCACATTAATTGTTAATGGGCTTAATGGAGTGGTGTGCCATTTACGTACTGATAAAAAAATAAAAAAAAAATTAATGTGTAATTTTAAGCACATCCATGTACTGAAGTAATTGAAAATTTTTATTCACATATAGCGAAGCCTCTTTAAAAGACAACCACTATTCAGCGATCACCTTTAATAATAAAGACCATTTAGGTCTGTAATTTCTGGCTACAGGCTTCTTGTTAATTTTCTCTCTATTAAAAGAACACCATTTATCCTCTCCTTCTATTAAAAAAAAAAATGCTGAACTTTTCAGTTGACAGTTAGGATTGCTCCCCGAGGGAAAATCTAAAGATATTTCTTCTCTTTGAATGGGTAGTGGATTGAAAAATGGCCATACCTTTTCCTGGAATTGTCCGTGCAGGTGTTTTTTTCACAAGGAAAGGAAATATGTTGTCCAATCTCAAATTGAAGGCTCTTTTTTGTAAGAGGTTGCCAGTTGTCTAGTTAGTCGAAAATCTTCCTTCAATGCTGCGTAGACATGACATATTCAAAAACTGTTTTTCTTAGTGTGTGTGTGTGTATATATACATATATATATATATATATGCATGTTTATAGATATATTGCATGAAAGATTATTTTGCAGATCATCTCTATTCAGAGACCACCTCTCTAAAAGACCAATTTTCTAGGGTCGAGAGGATGGTCTCTTTTAGGAGGTTTCACTGTATTTTTCACTAGATTATGCATTTATAAATTGTGTTTATTGTTACTATAATACTTTCCAGAATGCAGTTTTATAGTAATATTTCTTGAATGTTAATTTGAAGATATTTTCCCTCTTAAATTAGCCAGTTATTTTAATTAAGATGATTTTAATTAAACTAGTGGGATTGTTATTCTTAAAAAGATTACTATCTTCCAAAGGGCTCCTAATCTATTTTCATCTGACACCAAGCATAAAACCTGTTAAAAATATACTTACTTTTTAAAATGCAAAAATTTTTAAAGTGTTTGAATATTCTCTTATATACTGTTACTGTTTCAATGATTCTTTATAGTTATATTCATAATTTGTCTAATTTTTGTTACATTTAACAATTATTGATTATTAATAGCAAAGTAAAAGGTTTTTTATTGCATTTTAAATAATGCTTGATTGTACATTTAGTTACAGATTAAAGCTCAGGATACAGTGAATGAGAAAAGAGAAACAGAGAGAGAAACTGAAGTTGTTACTGGTAAATGATTTTCTGTTGCATAATAAGCTAATGATTAGTTTTTTAATTGGGTAAAAGAAAGTAAGATTCATCAAGAACTGAAAAAAATATATGCAGTATTTCTAGTAAAATTCCAGTTTATTTATGTATCTAAACTGGATAATCTCTGAATCTATGCAAATTTTGAAAAATTTAATGTAAGTTTTACATATTTTTGTTATGTATTTGCAGTCATAGGCTGGCGACAGGAGTGGCATGCTGGTCAATTTTATTTCAAAACTGTGTGTATCAATGCTTTTGTTAAAAACCTCTAATACTGCACATTCTGTCCTTTCCCAAAGCTTTTTGATCCTGTTTTTCTCTTTTTCACAATGGCTGACTTTTCTTGTTTATTTGTATTTCGCAAACAGATTTTATGCACTTCTTAAAAATTCAGAGGTATTTTTTTCCTGCATAATATTGAAAAAGTTTGCATAGGTGTCTTGTTGACACAATCTATATTATATATTTCCCCCCAAAGTACTAAAAAAATTCAGAAAGGGATTGACCCCAAATATATAATTTTACAAATTTCAGGAACTCACAAATTTAAGAAGCCTTGTTATATGTATACATTAAAATTAAGTCTATTTCAACTTAAATTGAGCAACTATAGGTATGAATTGCCATATCTAGGTATAGTTAAAATAAAAATGCTCTGCATGATGGAATACCTTACAGTATTATGTAGCAGTAAATTTTGAAGTTTAATTTTCATTTCCAAATCATAAAATATACACCCGAAAATCCAATTAAAAAAAAAATTACAGAGCATAACTTTGATTTGTCATCAACTACAAAGCCTTTAAGATGTCCCTTTTTTTTATGAATGTTGTTCAAAATGATCTAAAAAAAAAAAAAAAACAGTCATATAAATGCTCCCGTTTGGGAAATTTCTAATCAATATATGTGAATGCCATTCATTGATTAAAAAAAAATTAAGTTACAGTCAACCCTCATTTAATTGTCATCTGGGCACATATTTTTTGGCAGTAAGCAAGGATGGCATTTAAAAAAGGGAATTTCAAATTTATCTTTTAAAACTAATGCTATGAATATAGTTACTTTTAAGAGCACATGGAGTAAGTGATGTTCTATCAAAGTATTCTGTATTTAATAACAGGGAAGCAAATGAACTTGAAGAAATGATTGAATGAACAAACATACCTTTTATTAATTATCTAGGATTAAGGAAATTATCCACAGTAGTCTGCATTTGATTTATCTCATAAAATGAATCTATACATTTTTCCAAATGTAACACCAAATCCATAGTCTCTGTCAGTTTTATTGTGCTGCTCAAAATAACATTTCAGTTTAAAAATGTAATCTTGAACTTCTTTATTTGGCACATTTTTTTTCTGCAATCTCTTCAATTTCAGATTCACTTTCCTCTTGTTGGGTGTCTGTAGATGGCATCGGTTTTAAAAATCTCATCAGTTGTCATATTTTTAGTGACAGTTCCTCAGAATCGACATTGATAAAATCTTCAGCTGGCATAGTTATGGAAATTTGTGAGCGAGCTTACTCCAAAGCCATCTTCAGCTCTTCTTGGGGCCTACATTAATTTTCTTTAAGGCCAGTTTGGTAATTTATTAATCCGGTGTGCTTCCAACAGTTCCCAATTATCTTGGTAACACAGTTCCAAGTCTTTTTAAATAGATAAATTGCATCTTTCAATGTTATGCTAACATCTCGATCTTCGTTTATGTCATTTACAATTTTTGACATTAAAAATTTTCTGTAGGGTGCTTTAAATGATTTTACAATGGCAGCATCCATTGGTTGCAACTGTGCCTTAATTTTCGGTGGTAAAAATTCAAGGCAGATATTACTCATTTCAACTTTTTCCTGTCATGGAGCATTATCTAAAATAAGCAAAATTTTTTGTTTTTGCCATTTCATTTCCAAATTAAAGGAATTGAACCAGTCATCAAAATCTTTCTGTGTCATCCAGGCCTTTTTGTTATGTCTGTATTTCACATAGAGTTCAGGCTGAAAACTCTTGAAACATAGTGGGGATTTGGCTTTTCCAATAACCTCCAAAGTTTGCTTGTCACCACCATCAACATTTGTCCAACAGTTGTTATTCTTCCTTTAATTTTAAACTCTCCTTTCAGATTGATTTGAAATTGTTTTACTTGGAATAATTTAATAGAAAAGACCAGACGTGACCATATTTTACACATCTTTCATAGCATATCCTTCAATAATTCCTGCAAGTTTCTTTCTACCAGCATCCACTGCTGCTATCTTGTCTGAGGGATCTTGAACTAAAGGAAGACCCTTTGATTATATGGTTAGATGAAATTGAAAAATACTTAAAAAATTGAAAATTTAGAGAAGAGTTGCTGCAGATCGCTGAGGCTGAGGCAGCTAATTCCTATAAGGGGCTGTTGTGCTTATGAAGAAGGTATCAGGCTGATTGTGAGTTAAAATCGGTGACTCATTTGTAAAACACCATTTTGTCATATCTCAGAAAACTTGTCAAACAATAAACAGTTCATACCTAAAACACATCTGTTGCTTTCTTTTCTTTTCTTCATTATAGACACAAAAGCTTATTCCTTGCACATCAGAATTTAGAAAATTTTTACAAATGCAGAACAGAAGGAATTTCTTTCACATTGTATTTTGCATTCTTTGTGACTATGTGTTCAGAATCTTTTCCAGATTCTAACGTGCTGGAAATAACTTTCCCTTTCTCTGTGTTTAATAATAATTATAGTTTTATAATTCTTATTTAGTTTCTGATTATCACATCTTTTATATTAAAAATAAACTAAAATCATTTTTCATAAAATGAATCCATTCAAATATGTTTTATAATTTTGGATAATACTAACTTGCTGCCAAAAGAAATAAGATGAATACATTCACCAATGCTGGTGAGCCATGGTTAGCAACCTCTAAACTATTTCTTATGTTTATATTATTTGATTTGTATCCATTAATAAATATAAAATGTAAATACATTAGTTTAGCCATAATTGGCTCCAACATGTTATCTTGGCAGCGGGGGAAAAAATAAAAGGGAGGAAATGTACAACCTACTTGCAATCAACAATATTCATACATTTCTGGATTTCTGATAAAAGCAGATCAGTACGGTGGCTGTTAATGTTGACACGCCACTACAGCTGCAAGCATTACAACCTTTGATATCTGCAGTTAAGAAATATAATTGATTTTGATACTGCATATATTAGTGCTTTATGCAAATTTTTTCTCGGTCTCTTATAGTGGGAACTTTGTCATATGTAATCTATATCCTATATTATGAGTAAGCTTCATTGTATTGCAAAATGCAGATCTGAAACTCTGGAACAGACAAAATTTTAAACCAATAAGATTCTTTGTCTGAGTAAAATATCATTATTATTTTCAGTTTCATTTGCTGAAGAGGAAGGAGAAGGTGATGAAGACGATGATGAAGATGATGATGATGCCTCAGTATCAACTGCTCGGCCCCGCCGTCTTTCAGAACTTCACATGGACACTAAAATTAAACCAATTCCTGCTTACACATCATTTTTTATTTTTTCACACAACAACAGGTAATTCTGGAATTATGTTATCCTGCCAAGTTGCCCTTCTTCTGTTGTTGTAATACACTCCCTTGAAAGAAATTAATTTGATTTACATGCTATTACTTTATTATAGATTTCGCAGGCTATGTCACTTCATCGTAAATCACAGTTATTTTGCAAACATTATCCTCGGATTTATATTAATTAGTAGTGCCATGCTAGCTGCAGAGGATCCTTTACATGTTAATTCAGACAGAAACAAAGTATGCTTCTTAATGAAATTTTTCATTTTGATTTTTAAAAAATATCTTTTTAAATTTATTTTGCACAATGAATTCATGACCTAAATTCTCAAAAATAAGACTTCTTAATTTGTACAATGAAAAAGGAGTATTTTTTTATGTATCATTTCCAACCTAAAAATCGGATATTAGAAGCATGTTTTGAAAGTTTTTTATTTATCTTTCCTGCGTGAACTCCTCAGGTTAATAATTTTCTGCTATTAAATACATAATGTGAATCATTTCTGCTATATTAAACTTTTGTTTTTTCTTGTATTTATTTTTAAAATAAAAGTACTAACTAGCAGTGCCTGATTTTACACTGATTCAGTATCAATGAAATTTATTGAGATAGATGGTAATTAAATTCTTATTATGTGTGAAAAACTTTTTCTTTTAATGTACTTATAAAGTTTTATTTTGCAGATTCTTAATTACTTTGATTACTTTTTTACAAGTGTCTTCACTGTAGAAATAACATTAAAGGTAAAACTGTTTGCAGTTATTTTTTCTCGTTGCTGCTTTTCTCTTAACAAAGTGTACCTGCTTACTTCTGTATTTTCTAGGCTATAGCCTATGGCCTGATTCTTCACAAAGGATCTTTCTGCAGAAGTTACTTTAACCTGCTCGATGTGCTTGTTGTGTCTGTCTCGCTTATCTCATTTGCCTTTGGGTATGTTTCTTACATATGCCTTATTTTATCCTTTTTTGTTATAGATCAGGGTTGGCAAGATTTTTAGGCATATTTTTTTTTGCGGATTTTACCACTGTTTTTACCGTCATGTCAAAAAACAAGATCTTTAGTAACATTTTATTTCAGCTAATTGTAATTAAAATAAAAAATGTGTCCTAAAACATTAAAAAAAAGGTTACAAAAGATATTTGACAAAAAAATTACTTGATTAATGTTAAAAGGGAAATAAATATTTCCCAATATAATTACTTCAGAATTTTATATATTTTAAGTAAAATTAATATGATATTTATAAAAATTTTCTACATTTATTGGTTTTATTTCACGATGCACATTCTTTGGTTTTATTTCGTTATGGTTATTAATTTTGGATATCATGAAACATTTCATGCATTACACCTTAAAAATTCTGATTAGATGATTTTAATTTATATCTTGAGGGGAAGGGGGGCAAGACAGTGAATTACCTAGCCCTTGAATTCTTTTGCAAAATCTGTTTTAGGAAAGAATGCGCGCGCACACACACACACACACACACAACAACAACAACAAAACACCTTGAGAAATTTTTTATCACATACTTTGAAGCAGTGATCCTGATTATTATTTCTTTTTCAAATGGCTGAGTCAGCAGCCTATTGTGGGTATGACCACTACGAGAGCTGCAGATGTTGGCCATTGCATTATGGGGGTGCCTGTTAGGCACAGTAACATTGCTCGCTATGAGTGGTCTCCTCATTTTGGACCAATTCCAGATGAGGGACCTAGTACCTGGATTGACACACACAGAGGAATCATTTAAACATGGAGGCCATTTGAGCCGTGACAGATTTTATGTCTACCAGCTTTCTTTAACATACACAGTTTCACAGCAGTCCAAGCAAGAGAGGTTTTCACCTTCCCAAACACTGGTCAAGCTGGTACTGCTCACTTATGAGAATGAAGCTTAGTGGCTGGGCCTTTGCGGGATGTGATCCTGATTATTAAAAATGTCATTTTGCATACATTTGTAGTTTGTTTTTATGTGAATTTTTAATTAAATGAAAATTTAAATTACAGTAAGGCACCGTTTATACGTCTTTCAAGGGACTAACGTAAAACAACGTATAAATGAAACAATAATAAACAACTTAGATTAATACAGGTTTAACGCTACTATAGCAAATTTATATGTAAATATAGTAATTTCAATGTATTTTTAAAGTACCATTAATAAACTGCTTCAAAATATTTTGATTCTGAAAATAATAATTTTAAAATAGTAACATTTATTATAAAAATGAAACAAATCATACCTTTATTGCACTACATCTTGAATAATTATTGCATATCTTAAATATTAATTCATTTAATCAATCAATTATGATGCGATTTATGTGCATTCAGATGTTGAATTTAAAAAACAAATCTTTGATCCTCGTCTGACGTGCTGATTGTTTTTGAGTATCTATTAGAGCATTATGAATCGAATTCAGTTCATGAAAAGTTTTTTCATTCATATTCTGATAAAAAAAGTAAGTTCTAAGCTTTTCAATGGAGTCGATTGCCTCTTTAAATGAAGGTGGACTCACTTCTTCATATTCTTCTTCAGCGTCACTTAAATTAGCAACCAATAATTTGTTGTTTATTAAATCATCGACTGTGCATAATTCTGAAGTCATGACATCAATATCACAGTTAACATACTCCTTGCAAGTAATCTCTGCTCTCAAACAATTCCAGTCCTCTTCATTCATGATCACAGTTTCATCATCGCTTTCATCGATATCATTTTCATCATTATTATTACATTCATCTAATTTGGGATCTAGAAACCCTCCTTTAATAAAACAATTCTTGATTGTTTCATATTTGACGCGATTCCATGCTAGGGAAATCATATTTATTGCCTGAAGTACGTTTAACTTTTCGGGGATATTTCCTGTTGTGATATTTTGGAGAACATGTTGAATTAAGTGTACTCTTTCTGTAGTACACTTTGAAGTTTTTTATAATTCTGAGGTCTAGGGGGTTGCAGTTTGCTCGTACAATTTGCTAGAAAGAAAACCATTTTTACAGTTTCCAAAAAATAAGTGTCTTTTAACGTTGTTAATCAACGTTAAAACATCACGAAAACCAAGATGTTATAAGGTTGTTAAAACATCTTGTTTTTCGTGATTTCCCTATAATGAGAGGAGTCCTCTTATCACTACCATCAGCATTTGTACATAGTAAAACTGTGAGGCAATCTTTAGAATTCTTTCCACCATTGCAGTTCTCACCTTTAAAAGCGAGAGTTCTTGTAGGCATGAGATGATAAAAGAGGCCACTTTCATCAACATTGTAAATGTCCCTTTGCTTGTACCCATCAATATTGTTTGGCAAATTTTCGAGCCATTCATCAACTTTTTCTGCTGGCACATCCTTAGACTCTCCGCTTATCACTTGGCTTGAAATTCCATGTCGCCTTTTAAACTTATGAAGCCATCCAGTTGAGAAACACGTATCGTTTACATTCAGTTTCAAGGCAATTTCTCTTGCTTTTTCCATAAGCATGGATCCACTCACAGGAATGCTTGACGCACGACACTGTGTAAAAAACTTCATTAAAATGTTCTCTACTTCAGGAAATTTGCTTTGTTTTACATGCAATTTTTTAGAAGTGGAGTTTCTACAAGCAGCTGCCCTGTCCTCAATTTTTTTTCTATCATACACAATTGTTTTTAAAGTTGAAACAGGAATATCCAATTTTTTTGCTAATTCAACTTTAGTAAATCCTGGGCTCTTGTCAAATTCCTTTAAAATTACAATTTTATTTTTCAGCGAGAGTGCTTTACGTTTTCGAGACATTTTACGTTTAAAAGAAATAAAGAGGACAAAATACAGATAAAACGTGGACTGAAACTTGAAAATGATGCCTCTATCAGGACTTTGAAATTATGGCATGTGGCCGGAAGAGGAGATTACAGGGATTCCAGAAAAAAGTTGCCAACCTTGGCGACAAACCCCCATTTGCTAACTAGTGAGAATTAGTGGACATCGGGGCTCACCCTTCCCCCTCAGTAAATTTTATTGCCTCAAGTGCACACTAAGGGGCCAATTGTGTGGACCTAATTTGGTTTTTCTTCTCTTCCGAGAAGGAATCTCTTACCAAATCTTCCGAAACCACTTGACTCATAAGCAATGATTTCAGAGCCGGACAGACCAATTTTCTGAGCTGTCCCCTAAATTTCCTCTCATTGTTAGTTTTCCACAAGCCAAAGAATGCAGATCGTCAACCCTCCAAAACCCTTTATTTGACTTATCAACCGAAGGGGGAAATAATAGCAGAGGCAGAAAATTTCCGAATTTTTCAGAAGGTGGAAAATGACGTATAACTGATATCGCACGTCATATAAATGAAGCATTTTTATAAGCAATGAATAGGAATGAAACGGGAATACATGAAAATGACGTATAAATGTGAAAGTCATATAAATGAGAAACGTATAAACGGTGCTTTACTGTATATAAAATAGCAGTGATTCTTGATTTCGGTTATATTTTGGTTATAAATTAAGTACCTGCCTACCAAGCCATGCTCAGAATCTGAAAGTTTCTTTAGGGTAAACTAATGGGTGCATAAATGGCTCGAAACAGTTATCGATGTTTTTCATAATTACCAAAGATTTAAATTTCTGTTGGATCACTGATTAATTATCAGGAAAGCTTTGGTTGACATTCAATGTTACAATGACACATACTTTGTTCTGAAGAAGGCTATTAAATCTTTGATGATTGAGGCCATCAGGGAAGAGCAAAAAGTAGTTTAACATAAGGTGCCTCATTTCCTTCTTTAGCAGAAAGTGCATTAGCTTCTTCTGTTTCTTCCATTGTTGTGAAGCCACCCACAAAAAGATTTTCAGATCTTAATACATAGTCTAACAAAATAATAAGTTTTTTGCTGATACCATGGGGGACTGTTCATTCATTCACTAACAGTGTCTTGATTCTCTCAGAAGCTGCTGTTGTTGTTACATATGGCTGAAAAGGAATTCAATACAAAAATATACCGCCACTCGCATAAACATAAAAAATACAAATATATTTAAAATACAGATACAGTTGATTCCCAAAAATCTGCCGACCAGATATCCGCACACATACACAAGCGTAAACAGTAAAACTTGCAATTAACTAAGATTGAAATTTAACAGCGAATGGGATGTTATTCATCATCATGGTGAATTATTTTTAGGTTAGCAAATTGTTGATTTTCTATACCTTCTTTTTTGTTGTTGTTGTTCTTTTTTTAAATAATAACTGGTGAGAATTTTGGTGACAGGGTAGGTAATGTGTGTCAATGGTCATCTCTATTTCATCGACACTAAACATGACGACAATGGTGAATCACTGTACAAAGAACACTGTAGATCCTCAATGGGGATAAACCTGCCAAATGACAAAGAAATCATTCAGTGTTTAGAAGATCAACACTTTTTAAGGTTCAATAAAGGAAGAAGATTCTAATGCAGAAATTGATACCATTCTCTTTGATGAGGGGGCTAGAAATGGGGGAGAAATAATTGAAATTCCTGGCACAACAGAAATATGCTACTGACCAGTAAGTTATGGTGTTGTACATTGTTCAAAAAAAGCTCTGATTAGAGCATCCTTATGTTTAAAACAAACAATATTAACACAAATATTTTAGAAAGAGATTTTATCAACCTTTCAAGCATATTAGGCAAGTTGGAGTGTTTAGGCTGATTAATTTTATTTTTTGCCAACTAGTCGAAAAATTCCAGAGCTGGGGATCAAACCCAGGATTGCCGCTCAACGTGCGGGTGCTCTATAGAGATGAGTTCGGGCTCATTTTTTGAAGCCCGAGCCCGAAGACTTTTAATCCGAGCCCGAGCAATATTATTTAAGTCGGAGCCCGAGCCTGAAATTTCAGATAAGATCAATAAAATTCAATAAAATTCAAAGAAGTAATTCTTTGATAGAATACAATAAATTTTGCCGTTTGTACAAATCAAAGACAAATATAGTTGCAAATTTTTAATGCTCTTGCTAATTCTTTGTATCTATGTTTATGAAATAATCTCCGCTCTCATGACTAACTAAGCAACAGTGGCAGCTCGTCATTAGGGGCCGGAGGGGCCGGGCCCCACCTGATATTTCAAAAGTTTTTTTTAATTATAATGCAAAATTTGTATTCTTTCAAAATCAGTTTACTTTAATAAAGGTGTCTGCGTGTATTTTATTCTATTTTGATTAAAGATGGATAAAAGGAATATTTAAAGGAGCATTTTTTACGCCAGCTTTGTCCCTTAATCCAATTATGTAAAGCGAGCCATCATTCAAATCCTACGGCCGCGCCGCGCCATCTCCAATGTATTCCCCATTGAAGCACTCTGGGGCTCGAGAAATGAAGCCCTTATATTTGCGCCAGCGCCAAGCATAGCAGAGTAGTGTTAGTACCATTGATCATTTCTCAAAAGATGAACATATTTGGCTGGTTATCATAAAAAAGAATGCGAAAACACAGTTAATTTAGGACCAATTTAGGGCCCCTTAGCATTGGCCCGATAGGAGAAATAAAAGTGTTTCCATGGAAACCGTTCTATTTGGCGAGTTTTGTTCTTATGGTCGAAAAAAGCTGCTGATTGTGATTTTTGTTCCATAGCTGATCATCTTTAAGAATTAGCAATTTTTATTTATCTCATTTAAAGCAGACTTAATTTTACTATTTTTTCGGTTTCAAATATAGTGAAAGCATCAATTGAGTGAGAAATGGTCGTAGATTAAAATATTTTGTCAAATTATAAATATATTTAAAGACTATGAATTCTGTTGACAGTTTATTACAAGTTCCTTTCAGCAGATTAAAAATAGCAGAAAAGCTTGAAATAAAACGCTTGGGACTCTATCAACCAAAAAATTTTGTCCTTAGACAAAAAGATGGCAAAAGGACACGATCATTTCAACTAGAATGGTACAGTAAAGCACCATGATTTTCAATAAGTGAAGCAAAAAATTCTGTTTTTTTTCGTTTTTATTGTTTGCTATTTGGAGATGAAACATTATGGACCAATTAGTTCTTCAACATGTACACCTGCAATTGTTGAATTTAATATTGTATTCAAAAAAATCATACTTTTTTGATATTGTTTTTTTTTTTTGATATTGTACCTTTTTGAGAAAGAAAAATGGAGGAAAAGGGTTTTTTGGTGCAAAATAAATCTGCTGTCTTTAAATGAAAACTTAAAGGAGAAATCAATACGCCTTTCATAACTTGTTATTCGAAAAGTTTTTATGTATTCACACTGTTTACAAAAGCGATTCATATGTTTTACCTTTTCGAGCTTAAAAAAAAAGCCCCCTCCTCTGAAATGGGTAACGATCCGCCACAGCTCTATGTATATGTATTTTCCCGATTTGAACTGGCACTATTTTTTTCGGGCCCCACCACTGAAGCAGGTCACGAGCCGCCACTGCTAAGCAATATAAGCTGCCGTTCTGAAATACCCAAAGAGCTTCACGCACCTTCTAGGCGGCCGTGCCGCAATTTTTTTTTAAAAGTACTTTTATTTTCCTCATGAATCACTTTTTAAAATCTGTTTCAAGGAGTATGTTCAATAAAAGATAAATTTTTCACGAGCCCGAGCCCGCCCGAGCCCGAACGCAATTGTGAATTACAGAGCCCGAGCCCGGTTCGGGCCCGGGCTCGGGCTGAGCCCGTCTCATCTCTAGTGCTCTACCACTGAGCTACTCTGGGACGAGTCCCAGATGAAATTTCTCGCATTAGAACCGTTGGCATTTATCATCTTCCTCTGCAAACCACAGATAGAACAGAAGAAACAATTAATTCGCAACAACTCCATAACGCTGCGGAAATTATACATATTTCAGAAAGAGATTTTATCAACCTTTCAAGTATATTAAGCAAGTTGGAGTGTTTAGGCTGATTAATTTTATTTTTTACCAACTAGGCGAAAAATAAAATTAATCAGCCTAAACACTCCAACTTGACTAATACTAACACAAATGTTTTCAAATAAATAATTCAGGTAAAAATTTCATTTGTTGCATCCTATTATTCAAATTTTTAGTTTATTTATTCTTAAATAAGTGTTGTTTTATGAAATTTAGATTTCTGTGGTAAAAATGCTCTACTCTAAATTTGTCTCCTAAAATCTGCAAAATCTGGAAACCTGCATTCACCTTTCTTCCATACAGTGCAGATTTCTGCTAGTCAGCTGTAGTTAAAAAAAAAAAAGAATCATCATTAAAATTGGATAGTATCATACCTGCCAACATCCTTAAGCTGAAAACAGGAAGACTCGAGTTGAAAAAACAGAAGATTTCACAAAAAATCAGAAGATAATTTTTACATATAAGAAGTAAAATACGAAGACCCCCAGTTTATCACCATTTCTTATTATTTTTTATATTACCAATGTGTAGAAATAAAAACAAAATTAAATAGTAATAGAAAAGAGCTTACCTGGAAGTTTTATATAAAATGAAAACAGATGGAGTATTTCCCCCCCCCCCAAAAAAAAAAAAATGGAAATTTGACTTTATTTTTAACCTAAGTATGTTGAAAAATAAACAGATTAAAATTTTTTAGCTGGTTCAAAGTAGCTTTTTTAGCTTTTACTAATAGTTGATCAGAAAAATATTTTTCATAACAAAGTATGTCAGAATTAGTTTTGAACACTAATAAATTTTCTAATGATGAATTACTGTGGGACGAACGAAATGAAGTTTTTTTTTTTCCCGATAAAAGACAAAAATCGATAAAAGATTTGCTTGCAAACGCTTTGACTTCACTCAAACAACAGCATTGTGCTGCTGTAAGCTGTCAAAATGATTATCTTAATAAATTATTTTGAAATAGATTTATGTACTTCTGTCAAAACCAGAAGAGTTGGCAGGTATGTAGTATTCAAATATCAGGACATCTATAAAATTGCAAGTAAAATCCCTGGAAAACTATTTAAAAGTTCTCTATCGACAATTTCACTAAGCACTTAGTTACTCTCTAATCTGTAATATTTTAACAATATGCAAAAGTTGTAACTTTGCTACTTAACCCTAAAAGATAAAGAATTAAAGCATGTTACCATGTTTTGGCAACCCGTGGCATCCCCTGTATATTAAAAAATTATCTAAAAATAACCTTCTGACTAGCTATTAACTGCATTTCCTAGAATTTTATGCAATTATCATGAACTTTTTCTTAAAAAAAAAAAAAAAAAAAAAAAAAAAAAAAAAAAAAAAAAAAGCATAAATTTCTCTAGTACCTCTTTAGACATTTAAGTCAAATGTCTAAATTGGTGCCAGATAGCATCATTTGATAACAGTTTTTAAATAAAAGCTTTTTATAATAAACTAGCTGAAGTACCCGTTCTTCGCACGGGAATGAATGGACTTTTTGATATTACGATTTGTGGTGATAACTATTTATTGTAATAAAGAGATATAGCAAAATGGATATCGCTTTATATTGTGTTCAATAACCATGCATACCGAATTTCAAGGCAATCGTTTGTACGGTGAAGAAGGTCATGCGGCGTAGCGCAATCTAGTGGCGAGTTTTAGCAAAACGGATACGGCGGAAATATTCTTCGCATTCAGATATCGATGAATACGAAATTTCAGGACGATCGGCTGGACAGCCCTGTGAAGTTCATATGTTGACGCGACATCTAGTGGCAAATTATATAGGAAAATGGATAGCGCCAAACTCTTCCCCGTGTTCAAATATCTATGTATGCCTATTTTCATAGCGATCAGTTGCACAGTCAAGAAGTGATGCACTGCAGCGCGATCTAGTGGTTAATTAAAGTAATGATTTGCTATAACGCTGTCAAGTGGCGAGTTATAGCAAAATAGATAACGCCAAAATATTCTCATTGTTCAAATAGCTATGTATACTGATTTTCATAGCGACCGTTTGAATGGTCAAGAATTTGGCCTGCTGCAGCGTCATCTAGTGGCGAGTTAAAATAATAATGCATTGCAGTGCCATCTAGTGGTGAGTAACATCAAAAGGAACACAGTTAGAATATATTCTTCGTGCTGAAATGTGTAAGTATAAGAAATTTTATGCCGGTCGGTCGAACGGTATAGAAGTTGATGCGTTGCAGCGCCATTTAGCGGCAAGTTACAGCAAAATGGATACTGAAAAATATTCTCCGTGTTCTAATATCCGCGTGTACCAAATTTCATCGAAATCAGTTGGACGATATTCGCATAGTAAACGGCTAAACGGAATAGAATTCGACGTTCTGCTGCGCCACCTAGTGGCAAGTTAGAGGAAAACGGATAGCATAAAAAGCTTCTCAATGATAAAAGACTTAGGTGAACCAAATTTCATGGTGCAACGGTGCTAGAGTTTTTCAACCTCATACACACATACCAACATTCATTTTTATCTATAACCAGTGTCATTATATATCCCAGTCTCAAATAAAATCCAGTTTCAAATCTAAGCCTCGCCAAAGTACCAACATACGCCATTGTGCAAGCGTTTTTTCAGGAAATCATTCGAAGCATTGACTTAGCAGCAATCAATATGGGAAATGGTTCGACCGCAAAAAAGTAAAGCAAGCCTTTATTTCAAAAGTGGAATCCCTTAATACAGCCGAAATTTTTAAAATTATCAACTATAACGTGTTTTATTCATCGTTACTCCGATGTAGTAAATGAGAAGATTTCAATTTTCTGAAATTTGGCGGAATTCCCCCAACTTAAATCAATGTACTCAATTGGTGTGTTCAATGTACTCAATTGAATTCTGAAGTTAGATCAATTGAAATCCCTTAATAACTGCATTATTTCTTCACGGATCAGTAAAATTTAACGCTGTATTCTAATAAAACCTTTACACTTGTTTTCAAAAATCTATTTCCTTAAGCTCTCAATAAATTGCGCCAAGCCGAAATCTGTGCAAATCGCTAGAACTCACTTTCTCAAAATCGGCATTTGAGCCATTTTATTTTTTCGCCAAACTAAAAAAAATTACCTATTAGCCTCGGAAATCTTCAATTCTTATTGTTTTGCGTATAAAACATTTCATTCCTGCTCCGATTTCCCATGCACACGGTATTATAATTTAAAAAAAAAAATAACCTTACGAATATAAACTAACAAAAAAAAAATCATTATTATTATTTTATTTTTACTTTGAGAATTTAAAACATCTTATTCGGCAAAATCGCCAGACATGGCAACCACGATCCTTATTTCACACTTTTTTCACTACAGGGGTTACAATTACGGAAAGCTTTTTGCGTGGAGAACATAAAAAATCTCTTAAATTCCGGGAACGGGTGGACTTTCAAAGTTTTAAAGTGGACTATGATTTATTCTATATTATTTTACATATCTGTGCAAAATTTCAGGCTGATATGTCCATTTTTGTGGATTTGTATACAACTCAAATCCACAAACAAACAAACAAACAAACAAACAAACAGAATTTCATTTTTATTTATAAGATTATCCGCCAAAGTGTCAATTACTGGTGCATTTACCTTATTAATTAACAATATGATGTTGTTCAATGTACTGCTATATCACTTTTAAGCTCCTTTTTGTAGTTTGTTTATGCACACATCTCACTTATATTCGTTTTTCTCGCTGTCATCTGCACCCACACATAAGTGAGAGATCACTGTATTTATTTATTAATTATTCTTTTGAAATTTTTATTTTACTTTATAATTTTTATAAGAGACATTCATTTGTATGTTTCTTGACAATATTTTTAGGAATGAAACATTCTCAGTTGTGAAAATTCTTCGTGTTTTAAGAGTGCTGCGACCTCTCCGAGCCATAAACCGTGCCAAAGGATTAAAGGTATATATTGCTATTATGCTAGTTTTGTGCATGCTTTCTGCTAAAATGTTGAATACAGTTAATTCACAAATCTTTTTTTCTTGTAAATTGTTTTAATTATGAAAGTAAATTAGTAACTATTTTGAAGGTATTACAAGAAATCAGACAACTCTTTCAAGTCTTAATTGAAACACACTTTTTAGTACCAATGTAAACTTGAGACAGCAAATGGTTAAAATAAGCATAAGAATCAAGTTATTCCTCCCACTGTGTCAAAAGTTATACTTTGATAGCAGGATATAACTAACATATATTTTCACTATATGAAGAACGATGTCCTAACTGACTGACTCATCAACATCCAGCCAAATCTATTTTAGATACAGACATGAAATTTTAGGATCTTGTGCCTGATTAGGAAGTATAAAAAATAAATTTTATTAAAGTAAAATGATACAAGTCGTTTTTTGAGTCTAAAAATTTTAAGCGTAATGCATTCTATTGACATATGAGATGTTGCTGCATTTGCAGGGTGCCCACTGACAACTAAAAGGAGACTATTTGCTACTATAATCGAGAATAGGCGACTATGGCAACTATTTGCATGTAAAAACAGCTGAAAAGCAACTATTTTGAGAAAAATGGCAACTATTTTTCTAGGAGTATCAATGCAATTTTTTACCTAGTTTTCTGTTTTTTACCTAGAACAGTTCAGTTTAGGGCATTTAAAATTAAAAACATTTCAGTCAACCACACTACTAACAATATGATAAACCCTGAGTGTAGCACAACAGTCCGTCCGTAGATTTTGAGAAATATCTGGCAAGAACAGATAAGCTAGATTCATACCACCTGTGTCGTTCCATTGTAGTTTACTGCAGTAAAAGATGTGTTTCAGTAATCAAAGAAACGTCAAAATTTCATAATTCTAAAAGCGTAATGCAGCCAACTTTCGGAATGACACAGTGTATATCATTCACTTTGTTGCAGAAACTCTTCTGAATTGTCGGATTCGTATTAGAGAGTAAGCTTTAAAGTAAGGTTTGTAAAAAGTTTCCGTTGCAAGAGATTTCAGGATGAAACACAAACATATAATTGTTTTAGAAACTTTTCAACAATCTTCAAAGCACAAGTTAGAGGAATTTACAAGCAGTAATTCTATAGATAACTAGTCATCAATCAGAGCAACTTCCTGAAATACTGCAATTTCTTTCCAGTAAATGAAATTGGTCCATTTGCTAAAATATCAGAATACTTGAGCCGAACCCTTGACTGCTCCACAGCATACAACAATACTGAATTCATAAACAAATTTTAAAATACAGCTTGGCAAAGCAACGGTGCCTCTGGCATAAAAAATATGCAAAGGGATACGTTCTTAATAGCTAGCGTTTGGTAGAAAAGCCAATTCAAGACTGAAACAATGGGATGACCTACTCACGTATTTATACTTTTTGGGGAGTTTTCTCAAAAGTTCTGTAAAAATCTATCTAGTAAATTCTCTATCATGTTCCTTGCATCATTTGTGTTATGCTAAGAGGCTAAGTAAACATTGCAGGTCTCTCTCTCTCTCTTTTTTTTTTTTTTAAAGTCATGTCAGATGTCGCCAATCTTCGTGATATTTTGGCAAAATATGGACAAAATTGGTGCAAAAAATAAGCTCCAAAAACTTAACACAGGCAAGCGATATCGCCAATATTTAACAAGAAACCCCCAATTCTGATGCTATCCTATGTGAAAATTAAATGTTCCTATCTTGCGTTCTAGTTAACCAATTTACATCCAACAAAATGCAAAACTTGATTTTAGTAACACTATATTATTGGTAATGTATGCTTCAGGGAAACTAATACACCTGCTGCTTGTTTTTAAACAGTGTTTTTCCATTTTTAAAAATATTTTTTTTTAATTTTAAAAAGAGTCTCAAGTTTTTATTTTGAGTATTTATTTTTTAATTCACATAATGCTATAAAAATTTATGTTAACAATTTCATGATCTAAAATTCTATAATCTGCATGCTTATTGATTCTGGTGTATGTAGTTTTGAGAGCGTCTACTGTGTTTTGCATTTTATGTTTAACTAAAAATACTTGGAAAGACATTGAAAACTACTACTTTATAATGTTATGTTCTATGAACTTCTGCATCTAAGGAAACAGAACTAAACTGCTATCATTATCTGCTAGAGTAATATATAATTAATTTAATCTTCACAAATATTATGTAAACTTCTTTCAGAAAACAAAAATGTGTTTTTAACATTTTTTAAACTTTGTTTAGATTTCAGTCTGTTTAGATTGTTAAAAAGGATACTATTTTTACCATAAAGGCTACTGTTTTGTAACCAGAAGACTACTACTAGGCTACTATTTTGTACTCTGAAGGCTACTAAAGCAACTATTTCTGTGGCCGTGCTGTGGTGGGCACCCTGCATTTGATAAGGGGGAAAGATATAGTACACATATGCATCTATGGGTGATTTGGAAGACTTATTAACACACATGCTTAGGAAATAAAATGCAAAATAGATTCAATACTATCAAAATCAGAGTGCTTTTAAAAATTAGTGTTTTATTTATTTCACATTCATGTATTTTCTAAATGTTTTAAAAACTTTAGAAATTATTTCAGTTTTAATTTGATTGTAGCATTCAATTCCCATTTCTAAGAACAGGCACTTTAACTAGTATATATATATATACTTATAAACATTAAAATAGAAAATATGTAATTCAAACAGCATGGATACTGACTGAATTGCACTAATGAAGCATCATGCACTCATAATAACAACTGTCCAGAGCAACCCACCTTTCAGATTTAATTTTTCCTACTCTGAAAGTTTTCCAGTATCCAGCAAGACCCCTGCTGGGATCGTGCCCAGCAGAACCAGTGGCTTTTATGCAAATTTTAACAAATTTTTACATTTTGTCACATTTCAGTTAGACATTTCAACTATTAATCTTCTTCCACAATTTCCAAATTTTAACATATAATAGATGAGTTCAGATAATTCATAATTAATTATATATATATACAGTCAACTCTGGATATAGTGAATGTATTTCCTTAGTCCTGATTCACATACGTTATAAATGTACATAGCCTTTTTCGATTTTAGTGAACCATGACTTCAGTTATGGCGAACTTCTGGTGAAGTCTGGAGGGCAGAAGTGATTGTCGAATCCTATGAATAGTGCCTCTTTTGTGCAAAGAAAAAGAAAAAGATTGATTTATAAATGTATATTTTACAAAAATGCATGTTTTGTAAAATTAATTGTAAAGACTTGAACGTTATGAAATTTTGAAAAGACCTGGGTAAATTTGTTATTATTAATCTGAGTTGCTTAGATCTGGTGTAGAACTTATTAGAAGTGTATGTATATAGATAGTATGTAAAAGTAAACATCTTCTCAAAATTTAGTTTTCTGTTGCCTTCAAAATTCTGTAGGGCATAATAGCTTTCATTTTAAAACAAAGGATTTATCTCAGGATCTAAATTTAATAAAGAGGCAATTGATATATCTGCCCTCTTTCTCCTGTCTTATAGTCACCATAGCTCTCAAGAATTTCCAGACACTATGAGACCTGGGTATCTTAATAGCCAACAAATGCAGCTCTTTTGAACCATGTGATTAACTTATAAATCATATGACTCTAGATAATAAATGTGTAAACACTGTAGAGAGAGTGGATTTTTCATGAGAGAGACGTCTCTTGCTGTGGAGGCATCATGATATAGTATTATATCCTGCCAAAATAAATTGTTTTCTTAAACAAGTAGTATTTATTTAATAATTTATGTCAGCCATACAGCCACAAGTATCAGTACCCCAGTGCATTGAGGATTACCGTGAAACCCTGGCCTCGCTATAATACAAACGAATGGTGGCCAGCCGGGCCCTGCTTACTTGCTCAGGGCTCAAAGCAAGTGTCAGCTGGCCTTCCCGTTTCATATATTTTGACTGGTTGTTTTACATTTTATCACTGCCCTGTATTGTAGTGCACATGTACATTTTATTTATTAAAACAATAATCAATCCATACAAAGAGTAAAAAATTATGTAAAACATATATATATTTTTTAAAAGTAGTATTTTCTCATAAATACAGAAAAACCAGTTCTGTCACATTATAATAATTGATTATAAAAATTATAATTTCACAAAAGGGATTTAATAGAGAAAAATTTTTACATCTTTTATGTATTAAATGGGAAGGGAATATTGTACAGATAACCATGCATGAATCAGAAACATTATTTTAAAGCATTTTCAGATTGTTTAGGTCCTGATCAGTCAACAGAAACTATGATAAGGCAGTGCAAGATTAAATAAGCACAGTAGATATAAATAAATTTACCATTCCACAAATTAGCTATTTGGTGGAGCATTTTTTCTTGAAAGTAGGACAGGTTGATTTTCTATAAAGGAAATATAAACTTTATGTACATGACGACAAGACTTATCTATTTTATTATATTTTCCAAAATTAATTTTTATCACCCTACTAGTATTAAAATCTTTAACATTTTAAATAAATAGGAATAACATAGTGGAGAACTCTTGTATCTGTTGCAATTTTACTGTACTCTTCCTAAATGTGACATGCTGAAGAAAGTGGTGCAATCACCTTGCTATAAAATCCATTTGTTACATAGGGAGAAAAAACTGTTTTAATTTTTAATTTACTCAAATAAAACAAATATTAAGTGCAATGATTTATCTCTGTTGTTTATTTGTATTTTCATTTTAATTGGAAATATTGCTTGAGAGGGAAAAAAAGTTCTGTAAAACTTATAATTAATTAAATCTTTGTAAAATAATATCTTTGTAATATAATAAATAGTTTCAAATAAAAAAGTCTGTGTTGAGATGGAGGCCAATTTGGGTCGTACAAAAGGTACTTGCAAAATGTTTCACCATCTACACAAGAAGAAAGATATGTTTGAGTTCTGACCTTTCTTCTTGTGTGAATGGTCATTGTCACAGGACTGCCACCGGCAACTGAAAAGCAACTATTTGCTACTATTTTCAGCAAAAGGTGACTATGGCAACTATTTTCTTTAAAAAAGGCCTAAAAGAGACTATTTTTTTAATTGAAAAATATGCAACTTTTTTTATCGAAGACTAATTTTATTAAGAAGTTCTAGATCACAAAGTTAAAAAACAATTGTGGACAGCAGTTACGGAAAATATAAATTAAGCATATTAATTAGTTTGATTACTGATATGTGCCTTACATATATCGATATTTTTGTCACGGTATCTTCTAGCCTGTGTTGCTGGTACAGCTAATAAGAACAGATTTTCCTTCTATGTTATTTGAAAAGACTACCAATCACAAAGCGAAAATGGCTGGATAATAGTAGAAACTCTCCTGTATCTGTGCTTCTAATGGTCCTCTGTCATAAAAACATTGTTATCCCACATGCTTGTGAACTAAAGGTACAGTGGGCTCGAACTACAATGTAATTTGACTTATGCGAATTGGATTTTGTGTGAGTTTTTCACGAGTACGTATCTTAAAGCTGAAATAAACTCCTGGCCCACAACACAAGATCTTTCACCAACAGTAAGAAGTGCCAAAATTCATCTGTTCATTACTTTATGTAGGAAACGGTACTATATGGTCACACTGTAAAAAAAAAAAAAAAAAAAAAAAAAAAAAAAAAAAAAAAAATCTGAAATGTTACCCCAAAACATGAAACAGCAATTCTAGTTCAAAATTGCAGAAAAATATTCACAACCATTTCCACCTCTGGCTGGAAAGTATTCACAAACGTTTCTGTATCTTGTAACATGTTCGGAAACCTTCCTGCTGTGTATAAAATGTTACCATAAAAATTACTGCCAGTCAATTTTTGATTTCACTTATTTCTAGCAATTTGAGAGTTAATTTTTATTGACACCTGGGTAGATATTACAGAACTACTATTTTAGCACACAATTGATATTTCATTTACACTAAATTGGTTTCAAACTGAAGACCCTCAGTTCGTGGATATTTAAACCACTATACTGAACAATGCTTGGTTAACTGAAATGTTGATGCGATCTCTAAAACAACTCATTGAAATTGTAGTCGCACCCTCTTTGAGCAAAAAGAGGGCTTATTTTAACAAACCTAGAACATTAAAAGATTTAAAAGCGCATGTGCAGAACATCTGAGATTAAGATTTTTTTGCCGCCGTGAATATTTTACTTCGAAATGTGGGCTATGTTTCCAAATTTAAGAGTCTGAATTGAACATCAGTAGTTTACGCTATATTATTGAAAACCTCTCCAGTAAATATGAAACAGTTCTGAAATTTTTTACAATATAGGGAATGGTTTAAAACTGTTTCAGGGATGTTTATATGTGTCTAAAATAATTGTGTATGCGTTTCAAAAAGTTTTATATATACCCTATCTCACAATGCGAAATTTTCACTTATGTGGCGGGTCTTGGAATGTATCCCTTTGCATTATTCAAGAGTCTACTGTATTTGCATACTTTTATTTTTGGATGAAGGATACTATTTTGAATACTATTTTTTATGCATAAGGCCACTAAAACAACTATTTTCAATACTGATAAGCGGTGGCAGCCCTGCTATCAGGTGTTTTCATAGGAATCGCTTAAAAATTTACAACACTAAATCATTCAGATTTATCATGCTTTTGTTGTATTTGGTTCAGTGATTTCATCTGTATTATACTTATTTTAAAAAAGAATGATAATAAAAAAAAGAGTAATATTGGGTAGTGAAAGTATTTTTTCAACCCCCCTTTTTTTCTCCTTTTTAGGAGTAATAAAAGCAAAGCTTTATTTTCTGTAAATTTTTATGTCCAAGAGATTTTACTATAATAGAAGCAAAGCATTATTTGGTATAGTTTTTATGAGCAATATTCAGTGGATTATTTATTTATTTTTTATGTCCAAAGGATTTTAATGTGAGTAATAGAAGCTAAGCATTATTTTGTATAATTCTACCTTTAAATAAAGTAGTTGGACGTTTGACATTTTTTAAGCTATACCCAATAAAAATATCAACATCATATGTTATTTTATGTTATTTAAATGAACATTTTTAGCATCCGGCATTCTATGAGCTGTAGTGTTGTTGCTATTTTTAAAGAATGCTTGCTATACATTTATATTACATTTTCTCCTAAAATGTTATGAAAGATGTTCTGTAGCGATTTAGCATTTAGCTTAGAACTTTCTGAACCTGCATTTTTTATGTCCCGTATTATTGGGCATAACTGGTGGGATCATGAAACAATGACATACTATATTTTATTTGCATATAGCAAGTAATCCAGTGCATCTTTGTTGCGGTAAAAACTATAGGGAACATCTTGTTGGTCACCTTTCTGCTTAACTTCATGTTTGCAGTGATTGGAGTTCAATTGTTAAAGGTATGATTGTGTAAAATACCTAAGCTTCCACAATATGCTCACACTTATCCCCACCCTTACTAATCACTTGTTATTGATGGAGGTGCCAGGTTTTTATGTCTAGGCGTCTTGAATGTGAATGGTTGCTTACTTATGTAGGATTTTATTTATTATTTTTTTTAGGTGTTTAAATGATAGAAATTTAATGACATTGCTTTTCATATTTATCAGTGTTTTACATTTATAGTTAATGTATTAAAATTAGATAATATAAAAAATTTCTTTCATTTTTTGTACTTTTAGTTGTAGTGTCAATTATACAATGATCAGTTTGAAAATGGTAGTATTTATTTATTGCTTATTGTGTGAGTCTAATTAATCTTATTCAATAACAATCACAATCAGATTGAATTTTATTTTAATGAAACAAAATTAATACATCACTCATTATGCTGTAAATAGACATTTCGTTCAGTTTAAAAGTTACTTATTTAAATGTAAACTATATCTTCTTAAGTTGAGGAAAGTGTTTTAGGTAGCTATCTTCTTAAACAACAAAGGATTTTTATTAGCAATCTGAGTTGAGTAGTTTTTAACCGGGTATTAAGAATTGTGATATGACTTTCACATTTAAGATATGTTAAAATTATTTTTAAAACCAAATTTTACTTCATAAAATGACATCCAAACAATTTTTAACAAAAAAAAAAAAAAAAAAAAAAAAAAAAACTTAAACAGTTTTCTTAAACAGAATTTAAGAACTCTTGGTGCTTCTAATTTATTTTTTGCTCAGACAATTTACTGAACATCCATTTAAGAATCATGAAAGAAAACAGTAATATGTTGCATTCATATATGAAGTAGAAAGGTTCAGGTTTACAAGGAACAGGCAGCTGACCTATTTGGGTTTTTGAGGCCTGAACTCCCAATACTACTTTTATTCTTGACCATGCCATAGCGAAAACGTAGCCTGTCTTGCTAAGAAATTATACCAATTTTTTATTTTTTTTATTAGTTGTTACAAAGCTGGCATCGCTGTTCATGTTATAGAATTAATAAAAATTTGGAAAAGGTTTTTTATATTTTATGTATATTTCGTCCAGAGCTCTGCAGACAGGGCAGTTAAATTTTCTATCTTTTAGTTTTTCTATTCCTTCTCCTTCCCTTGATTAAATTTTAGGATCAAGAATAATAATAATGATAGTAATATCTTGATTAAATAATTACTATATATAAAGCTAAAATCTCTGAGTAATTTAGGTTACTAATTTAAAAGCTAATAAATTTGAGATCTTCAACCACCCTTAGAAACCAAAGTTAAAAGTTTGAATCATCTGAATTTGATCCTGTGTGTGCCTTCTATTGCAAAAATAAGATTTGGATTCTGAAAAAAGAATTGATCGCTCTAAATAGGATACACATTGTATTATTTTAGTTTGTAGAAAAGTGTCATTTAATATGTAAGCCCATGAGGAAATTGATTGATTTGGAGCACTTTTTATATGCAATTTTGAAGTTAGAGGACAATTTGTCACATACTATAATGAATATGAATAATTATTGCAGATGCATAGTGAGGAAGAGGAAGTTCTTCCAATTTTTTTAAACATTTCAAACAAGATCCATGAATTGTAAAAAACAAAAAAAATAAATAAATTTCAATGTTTTAAGTTTAAATAATTATAAGTAAAACGCCTTGTTTTACCCATATCCCATTTTCTCTGCCATTTCCAGAGTAAATTATTAAAGAGAAGTCTTTTTATAAATGTGTGGGGAAAAGAAATTAATGATAAATGAAATAGATAGTTCTCTTGTGTTTTGTCTTAACACTGTTCTTTTGAAAAACTTATATAACTTTTGTGGACAGCTTTTTAAAGAAATCAATTAACTCGATTCAGTAAAAATATTACCTCTTTCTTTTTTGTCTGTGCTCCTATGAAAATTAAAAATATCACTTGTATTTTGATTTATTTATTTTTGCATACTGTAAAATTTAAAACAAAAAATAATGCAACAATAAAATAATACAAATGCTGTTTTTTGCTTGAGTTTTCATTAATTATAATCAGGGATGTGCGGTGGCTCAACAACTCACTTAAGCAGTCACGTTTTTAAACATATATTATTCGTTAAAATGGATTATCAATGAGAGGTCTTGGTGAAGGTTTTTTACAGAAGTAACTAGCTTGTAATCATATTACATTCGAGAGAGAAAGAGAGAAAAAAAAATCCATAACTAAGATACACGCACACAGCCCGATTAACTTTCCTTTTAACCAATATTCCCACCACAACAACAGTATCCCACTTTAAGCAAGATATTAATGTAACACAGCTCTTTAAAGGGGCATAGCAATGAAAAGATTACCTATTTTTTCTAAGTTCAAATATTTAATTTTATTTGAAGCAAATTTCATTCATTTTTCACTTGAAGCAAAATGATTGATTACAGAATAAAAAAAATATATTTTCTTCTTTTAAAGTAATTAACACATCACTTTCAATTGATATAATTCAGAGGTTTTAAAGTCTGTTTTGTTCAGTTCTATTATGTGGACAGTTTTTAATTCTCAATCTATTGAACACTCAATTCAGTCTCAATGCCAATAATTCCAAAAGTTGCCATTGCAGTGGAAACAGGAGTATGAGAAACAGCAACATCATGATTTCATATTGCCTTTTGTTGTAACCAGTTATCCAAGATGAGCTTTTTTCACAGCTAAATAGTGGACAATTTGAACAAATTGTTCATTAAAGATAGCACTTCCAGCAAGCCATTTACATCTTTCATAATAAGCCTTTTTAAGTGTCGCGTAAGGCTTTTTTGTTGCTTTAAACTTGTTTGTGCAGGCATTGGTCTTCCTTTAACAATCACAATTTTCTTTTCAAATAGTTTTCCAGCGAAAAAATTGGCTATAACATCATTATTTGTAAAATCAGCCATGTTTTCTAAAATAGTACAAAGCTCTAAATTTGCACAATTAAAAAAAAAAGGATGTGAAATCATTCAAGCGCATCTTCAGACATATTCTGAGAGGGGGGCATTGAACATATAACATAGGTATATAAATTGTTCAAAATGCAAATTCAACATGTAAAACTGTGAAATATGCAAATCAAAGTTGTGAAACAAAATTTCAGAGGAAGCCATAGCCTCCATGGCCCCCTCGTGTGAGCCGTCCCTGAAATCGTCTTGAATCAGTGAAATCATAAAAGCAATTGAAAAAGCACAATGCAGCACACCTCGCAATTTGGTTTCGGCCCATGCAGAATAGACACTGCTTGGTTTATCAGTCAGAGTAAGACAGAATATGAGTTTTGGAGTGTCGTCTCTGATTGGCAAATTCTCTGATGAGGTCAGGTTTCCATAGCAATAACCCTTCAGCAGACATTGCAGATGGGCTGATCTCACGGCACAGAAATGAAGAGAGTCAGAAAGAAACTTTGCTTGTTTATCCACTTGACATTTATCTTTGTGTTAAGAAATTATTAATATACGTATAATTTTTTTTAAAAAATAAGTAAGGTAGATGGTATTTTCTTTCAATTTGTGATAGAAAGCAAAATTTAAAAACAATAATAGTCTTATTTTCCTTTGCCCAAGCACCGCTTAGGTTGCTTGGGTGGAATGCCCATCACTGTTTATAATCAATGATTATTTCTTTAAAAGCATAGTTATTAAGTAGGCAGAATTGTTTATTTTTGTCTTGAAAAGTTTTTGTAAACATTGTATAAATATTAAGTTACACTTCTAGTTATAGCTGTACTTCAGAGTTTTCAGTAACTGCAAAATTGTGTTTTTCATTGAAAAAAAATTGTATAAAATAAAACAGAAATATTTTTAGCTAATTTATTATTTACTGTGTGACTGTTTCGTAAAGCAATAATAATTATTGCCTTAGTTGTGAAACAATACTTTTTTCATTCTAACTAAAAATTTTACTATATTATGAAAAATTTGTAATTTTAATTTATTACTATATCTTCATCTAACTTACTACATGATTACATTAACTGATATGTTTGACTGTTAAAATCAGTGAATGTAATCTTCATGGAACCATCTTCTCTTATCAAAACCTGGCAGCTCTACCATCTATTAAATTTTGACCTCCTTTGTTTTGCCCTCTAGTATGTAGTCAAGTGCGTCATAGTAGCAGTCAAAACTATAGGGAACATCATGTTGGTCACCTACTTGCTACAGTTCATGTTTGCTGTGATCGGAGTACAACTGTTCAAGGTAACGCATTATGAAAAAGAAAAAAAAAAAAAAGTGGCCTCGTTTGTGAGTCAGTGTCCAGTACTGTGTCTGCTTTTGTGGCATTATGCGCAGTTCTTATGTGCAAAATAGTCTGTGTGCCATTCTGGGAATTGTGAAGATCCTTTGAATTCTAAACCTTTCTCTCTCATCTTCATTAACCTTCTTCTTGAAGAATATATTTTATGCTCTGAAAAATGTCTGCTACTGTAAAGTAAACATTAAAAAAAAAAAAATTAAGCAGCCTATTCTGATTTTTCTGAGTTGAATAAAAACCAATTTATAATATGCAATTTAATATACACCAAATAAAATCAAAACCTGGTAACTAGTACTTTTTGTGTATTAATTATTCTGATTTGATATATTAGTATTTGTGCATTAAACTGACTGTCAAGTTCTTGTTAGAGCTGCAGATGCTTATTGCACGAAAAATTAGTTTTAAAATTGATATTTTATTTAGTTCCTTTAAGTTATCTTTCAATATATTCTAGCATAAAATTTGTTTTGTTAATTTTAAATTTTTTACTTTTAGAAACTAAACATAATTCTTTTTAATTAGTATAGGTATTTTTAAAAGAGCATTTTTAAATAGTTATCTAAACCTAAGCTTGAATAAAATTTGGAATATTTATCACTCTTTCATGTATATCAAATAAGAAGTAATTGATTTTAAACATTCTCTAATGCATTCGATGTGAAACTTGTATAAATGACATTAAGTCAGTTTTGTGTAAGTTAACTTTACACATGGGTTGTCCAATGTTTTTGTGCAAGAGACAATTTGAAAAAATTCACCAGACTCGTGGGTCACAAAATTTGCTCAAAAAGAAAAAAAAAAGAGTTGCGAGATATATTTCATTAATATGTATATTAAAAAAAAGTGTTATAAAAATTTTATCTGGGTACTAGTGGGGTACCCCCCGCTAACAAGCGGGATGCAACCAGTGTCATCATACATACCAGTCTCAAATAATATTCAGCTTCAAATCTAAGCCTCGTCAAAGTGCCAACATACACCATTTATAAGATTTTTTTCAGGAATCATTCGAAGCCTTGACTTAACAGCAATCAAAATGAGAAATATCTGTTACTTATACGGTTCGATCGCCAAAAAGTAAAGCAGGCATTTATTTGAAAAGTAGCAGCATTTTTTAAATTATCAACTATAACGTGTTTTATTCATCGTTAACTCCAATGTACTAAATGGGAAGATTTTAATTTTCTGAAATTTGGGGGAATTCCTCCAACTTAAATCAATTTACTCAATTTGGCGAGAATTCTGAAGATCGATCGCTTGAAATCTCTTAATGACTGCATTATTTCTGCATGGATAATTAAAATTTAAGGCTGTATTTTAATAAAACCTATATACGTGATTTCAAAAATACTATTTCCTTAAGCTCTCAATAAATTGTGCAAAGCCTAAAACTGTGCAAACCGCTAGAACTTACTTTCTCAAAATCAGTATATCAGCCATTTTATTTTTTGCTAAACTAAAAAATTTTACATATTAGTCTCTGAAATTTTCAATCCTTATTGTTTTGCATATAAAACATTTCATTCCTGCTCTGATTTCCCATGCACACAATATTATTATTAAAAAAATAACCTTACAAACTAACAAAAAAAAAATTATTATTCTTTTATTTTTACTTTAAGAATATAAAACATTTTATTCGGCAAAATCGCCACACATGGCAACTACGATGCTTATTTCACACTCTTCACTGCAGGGGCTACAATTACGGAAAGCTTTCTGAGTGAAAAACATAAAAAAATATCTTAAACTCCGGGAACGGGTGGACTTTCAAAGTTTTAAAGTGGACTATCATTTATTCTATATTTTACACATCTATGCAAAATTTCAGACTGATAGGTCCATTTTTGTGGATTTGTTTACTGTCTAAACCCACAAACAGAATTTCATTTTTATTTATAAGGATTAAAAGAAAGAGCCATTAATCAGACCGTTTACCCCAAAAGTTGGTCAAAAATTAATTTTCTTTTTAAATATAAAATGAAAGTCTGTTAAATTCTAAATATTTTGACATCTTATTTTTATTCATACGCCAATAATATCACAAGATATAGTAAAATTTGCAGGCTTTTTTTTTTTTTTTTTTTTTTGTATTTGAGATAAAGATTTAAATATTTTTTTTTTTTTTTTGTATACAGTAGAGAGCCAGAAATCCGCACAGCTTGGGACCAAGGCTTATGCGGATTTTAGGATTTTGCAGATTTCAGGCCATAAAAGATAAATCATTATATTTCTGATTTAAGAAAAGGAGAATACAATTACGATGAAATAAAAACACAGTCAAATGTATTTCACTTATATTTTCACTTTAAATACAAAAGCATAGGAGAAAAAGGAAATTACATGAAGACTAGCAAAGCAAATGGTTTCAAAATTTCCTTTCTCTAATTTTGAAAACATGTTCTATGGTGATTTGTTTTAAAATATTTTTTTTCTACTTTCAGTTTCTTTCTTTTATTTATTTAATTTTGCAAATTGTATAACTGTTTAAATATGCAGTTTAAACAATAACTGTTTAAACTGCATATTTTCATCAGAATATTTAAACAGAATTATCATTAATTCTTGTTTTGTTACAGAACTTAGCTGTTGTAAAAATTTAAGGTATTCTTCTCTTAACTTTAAACTTTTATCAAATGGATTTTTTTATTATTATTATTACCCAAGTTTTTATCATCATCATCAGAATAATATTTATCTGGATTCAAGAAACTTTTCAACAATTTCATCATTGGCGGAATACCGCGAATTTCATTTTTTACATCAGAGAAGGTATGCGGATTTCGGACGTTTGCGGATTTTAGGATTTCTGGCCTTCAACTGTATATTCTTTATTGTATATCTGATAAATATGTGCATGGAATTAGCCTTCAGTTTTTTTTTCTTTTTTTATTTCAGAAATTATATGAAGGTCTGTCATTTTTTACTGTTTTACTTTATATATATCAGTAGAAAAATTATATTAAACATTAGATGTATCTAAAAATCCATGCACAAGTCTTATGTAATACTAGCAGTCCCGCACGGCGTTGCCCGTGAACCCCTTAAATTATGCGATTTACAAAATCTGACATGTAAACTGCAACTCCAGATTAGTACTCTAGGCCGCAATTGTATAACAGAATGTGCAGATAATGGTTCCAGAGTTTCAGGTACGTACTTACAAACGCACCACTAAAGACAACTCACTGCCGTGGCCGTCACATATTTCCCCCAGAAATATCGTGTAATTTGCATTAAAATTGCTGGAGTTATTAAATATTTCATCCAATTAAGCAAATTATCTTGTAAAATCCACAATTTTCGATTTAAATTTCTTAAAATTAGGAAATGTTAGGTCATTAAACGTATTAAATACCATAAAAAGTACCATAAAAAATTTCATGAAAAGGTCCCATTAGGAAAAACGCGCCAAATGACAGAAAAATCGTCAAACTTGGCGAGTTTTGGCGAAATATCGCCAAAATTGGCGCCAAAAATAAGTCCCCAAAAATTAGGTTTTCGAAGACCTACGACCCATAGAACCCGAGATTTCCAGAACATTCCATATTGATGCAACAAAAAGCAAAATTTAACTATTTAACGCGTAGAATACGAATTTTAAACTGTTTTAAAGCCCAGAACAGTGCTCCCAAAATTCGTAACACAGGGTAAGAAAATCTCCGTTTTAGAACAGTTTTTAATTAATAATTAAAAAGTAAATTAAAATTTTAAAATTCTGATTCTCAGGTGCATATTATCGGCATTCATGGGCTTATATATTCAAGTTTTCAGAGTTCTGTGTGCAGTAGATTTGTCTGGAGACCGCACACAGACAGATTTACAAACATTCATTTTTATTATTATAGAGATAGATAGATTTGGTGTAAACCTGATGAAATTTTCTTTCCTATCTTATTTTAAATAATTTTTCTGGCTACATTGCTCACCTAACTCATAAATAACTTTGCTTTCTATACTTTTGCCAATATGCTACTTCTACTCTTTGTACTTCTACAATGCTGACAAAAATTCAGTCTTTTCGGAAATCTGCATTACATACTAATGTGTCAACAGCGAGTACTTCAGCTAATTATCTGATAAAATTCATTCAGTTTAAATTAATTTATAAAAAGAGATATTTTTTAAAATACAAATACATTAATAATGAACTTATCTTAATTTTAGCATTAAGCCTGCTGAGAATCTGAAAAATTTTAGCTGTGACTTTAAAAATCTCAATTTTTGATACCTAGCGCTCCTGGAGATAAAAAAAAAAAAAAATCTTAAAAATAGAAAATAAGTGTCTCAATTAGCACTTGATAGCAGCATTTCATAAAAATTCTTAAAAGCTTATCATAATAAATTATCTCGCAAAATTTTATTTACGGGTGACTGACTGACTGACTGAGGTCTAGCTTCTCGGAGTGCCAGCGCAGCGCGCGTACCTCCAGTATGTAATGTTAGGGATGTTATTGTTGTGGATGTGCGTAGATAGCAGCGAAGCTGCCTGTATCAGTACAGAAAGTCATTTTTCTGGATGTTGGGTGTGCATGTCGACCCTTCCTCCCCCCACCATAGGTGGTCTTCGCAGGAAGGGTTGCTCGACGTGTGTGCCGTGTACGGGCTTAAGGTTGATCTTGAAGGGCATGGAGAACAGCCTTGGGGCGTTTTCTGTGCTGTGGGTCCGACGGCTCATAATTTGGTAGAGTGGCAATAATTTCGTTAGGAACGTTTCGTATGTTCCTGTAGAATCTCTTAGAGATTTTCATTGCTCACCTAACTCATAAAGTGTAAAAGCGTGTTACCACATTTTTGGACACCCTGCATATTAAAAAAATATCTAAAGATATCCTTTTGACTAGCTATTTTACTACATTTCCTAGAAATTATATGCAGTTAAAGAAATTTATTTATTTAAAGAAACTGTACAGACTTATTTTATGTACTATTATCTGATAGAATCCAATTTGTAATGTTTTCTGAAAAGAAATATTCTTTAAATAGAAACAGGTTGATAATGAAGTAATTGTGATTTCAGGATTAAGCCAGTTACTGAGAATCAGACATTTTTTTAATACTGTGTTTAAAATCTCAATTTCTGATACCTAGAGCACTCTGGAGGTAGGCGGGGCACCATCCCTGTGCTCTTGCTAGAGTGGCCCCGTGTTCAGCTAAAGTGCATCCGTGAATTTTTCAGAATGTGTTACGAATTTCACTTATAGATCTGTAATTAAATTTTTTTTAAATAGACTAAATTTTGAATACATAATTGTAGAATGATTTAGATGGCAGGAATTTTAATTCTACCATTTAAATATTAGTATTTTTTTCAACCTTCGAACATGAATTGAAAGTATCATTACATATCAGAAAAACTTCCCTCCCACTCTCTTTCTTTTTAGCATTTTATATGAAAAATCATTAAAATGAGCAGTTTTACAGAAAAAAGTCCTTCCGTCCCACCTATTTTTTCGAAGCTTTTGTGCTTTACGAAAGTGGCCGGGAAGATTTTCGCCCCGCATTATAAAATTTCTCTCGGAGGCCATATCTGGAGGTAAAAGATTACTGCATAAAATTGAAGACAAATGCCTAAATTGGTACTAGAAAGCACCATTTGATAACAGTTTTGTAATAAAAGCTTATTATAATAAATTATCTGGCAAAGTGTCAATTACTGGTGCAGACCTACCCTATGTAAAAACATTTTAAAGTGTGTTATACTAAAGTTGTTCTAAAACATGCTCTTAGCAATTCATTCATATATTTGAAATACATAGCAAAATATTTAAAGAAAATATTTGACCCTTATGCTGTATGACGCAGCATAATTGGATTATTATACAACTGAAATATTTATCCTAAAACATAACTTCATCATTATTTAAAACATTAAGCTGTTTTCGTGAATTCTTTTTGAGTGATATGTAGAAATTACTTTTCATGTATTTTATTATTAAGTTCATGTATCTTAATTGAAGCTTTTCTAATTATTAGATAATAATAATTTAAAATAATAAGCAATTTTAAACTTTCTTAAACTATATGTATCTAGCTTGCTATAGTGTTTGACATGTTCTAATAAGCTCTTTGTCAGTTATATGCTGTAATTATTAGAGGTGTGTCGGATCGTTAAAAAGTTAGATCTGTGGATATGGATAACTTGTTTTTATATCCATGGATATAGATCATCTGTTTCTTATATTTGTGAAAACAGATCATTTGTTGTCCTATCCACCGATACAAATATGGATCTTTCAGTTTGGAAATTATTTTGAAGAATACATCATGTTGAAGCAATATTATCATGCACAGTGTGCGAAGTATTCTGACAAAATGATCAGGTGTAATGCATGGCTTAAAAAAATAATTTAGTGGTTAGAATCACATTTTTAATAATCTTAACGGGGTTTTATGAGATTTAAATTATTGAAATGCTACTACGAAATCAAGTGGCTTTTCAAACTACAGAACCTCTTGTTGTCTAAGACAGTAGCTCAAAAAAGCTATGTGGTTTTGGTACATAAATAAGATAACTGTGTCAAACATTTGAAAATTTTTAGGGTGTCTCTTTACAAGCTGTATTAGATACTGCAATAAATGATAAATTTTTGCCTGTTAAGAAACTTGCAGAAAAAATGTTGTATCGTAACATTGTGTACTAAAAGCTAACTAAAGGGAAGGGGGGTGTTGTCAAGCCCTTCCCCAAAAAGATTTTAGCTCCCTATATGAAAATTATATTTCCTCTAGCAAGAAAAAGAGATGGAGCCTTTTAGTGTCTATTAGATAAAACAAGACTCATTTAAAAATAATAAATATTCATTATTAAGTTTTAAATAATGAAATTTATGTTTAATTACAAAAAGATTATTTAATATAATAGAATTATTTGATTTTTCTTTCTTTCCTTTTTAACTTATCCTGAAAAACCATTAAAAGATCCATGAACATCTGTTGAAGAAAAAGGCATATTCAGATAATTTTTTCATTCTGATGGATCTATATAATGTCTTTGTGCTCAGATGGATATGGATCTTTTTCTCTTCAAATATCTGCAGATACAGATATGGATATGGATATCTGGCACACCTCTAGCTTTAACTTCCTTTTAAGGGGCAAGATATTCGTATCCAAAGGGAATGAGTTGCACAGTTTTATTCTGTACATTCAATTTCTAAAATTTCAAAAGCAATCCTGAAACAATTATTCACAATTTATTGCCAGTGAAATTCTTTTTTGTTTTTACATTACCATTCTGATAGAAGTTGGTTAATGAAGCTAGTGCGAACTATGCTCCTTGCTGTCCCATGGGTATGAATTTTATGCATTGGAATTCCTTTATGGAAAAGTATTTGACATTTTGGAAACAAATAAAAACTGGTATTTTGGCTGCTAGTCTGCACAATGCACATAGATTTGTGGAATGCTGAAAACATTCAAAGTGCTTGAACTATTGAGTTTTTTTAACACATTAAAAAAAAGTAATATTGAGAAATTAAATTTGTAAACATTAAAATAACTATCTTTATTAAATATTGATATATTTTAATTTTATTCTCAAATTTGTATCTAAATATATTTTAATTTTGGGGGAAAAAATCATTAGGGTCACATTTTAATAGAGTTCCTGATTTTTGAAAGATGGCTAGATTTTAGTTTTTTTAAAGCTGCAGTGAGTAGCTTTATTCGTAGCTGTGTTTTCTAAAATGAGTGAATTCATTGTACCACAAAAATGCATGTTATGCAGAAGATAGCTTATGTTGTACAGGAATATTCAACTTAAGACCTCTTTGCTATTAGTTATTGACTTAATATCTCTTACCGCTATAAACCAGTTAAGGACTTTGCATTAACAAATTACATGTTCTGTTATTTTAAAAGTGGTAGTTTGTTTGGCATGACCAGAAAATTTAATTAATTTTTTTTCCCTGCTTCAAAAAAGTTTGATCATCGCTGTTATTAAATTTCCTATTTTTTAAAAAAACTTTTATTAAAAATTATTTCTTTCAGTTAACTTGTATATATATATACAGTGAAATATTTTCAATGTCCTATTTAGAATATTCTGGTCAGTTTTGATTAAAATCTTTTAATTTACCTCTAATAACTTCCCGTCCCCACAAAATATATAAATAACTAGATTAAATAAGATAAAGCAGTAGTTGCATTTTTTTATTAATAGAATTGAAAAATTCACATGCTGACTTTTTCATTGTAGAGTCATTTTATTTTTCAATTTAGAGTATTCTGGCCAGTTTCGATTCAAATATTTTAATCTACCCCTGACAACCTCCCCATCCCCCAAATAAATAAATAAATGTATTAATATAATAATACAGTAGCCTTCCTTTTTATTGATGGATTTTGAAAAATTTACACAAGATAACTTTAATTATGTAAAAATCTTTTTAATTACATTGTCAAGCATTTTGAATAGTTTGCACTTTTTGCACATTTTAGTTTATGTATGATCTTAGATATACCTTATTATCCTTGCATCAGTCTCCTTCCCTTCCCTTCCTTTCCTCTTTTTCCCTTATTGCACCTCTGCACTCACTTTGATTAAAGCATTGTAGATAGACTCATTCATCTAACCACAATATTAATCATTCTTTTTTTAATGTAAATGCATTTTATTATTGAATACAACTATTTTTGTGCGCGCACAAAAATAAATAAATAAATAAATAAATAAATGTCTATATATAAATTTAGGAATCTGATTATTTCACTGAATTATTTGAATAAAAGTTAGATACTTAACACCCTAATAATTAATCTTACATTTCGAAATAACTAAAATGAAACATTTATTTAGGCACTGTAAACTGTTAAAGCTACCAAATTATTTTTATCATTTGATTTTTTATTAGGGAATTCTAAAAGTCTTTGCTAAGTGAAAATTATTCCTAGAAATATATCATATTTTATATCGTGTTTGTAATCTGCTTCATATAGTCATTCTAATTTTGTTTGTTTGAGGTATGGTAGATTCCAACACTATTTTAATAAGCAATATAATAAATTTATTAAATATTTTATTTCCTCCAAAGTTTTGATTAAAATATTCTTCAATTATGTAAGCATTGATATTGTATTGTAATTTTTCAGTTGCTAAAATCATTAATTATTCATTTAGAAGGACATTTATTTAAAATAATCTGTTGTATTTATAATTGGTTCTTTTTTTATTCAGACTAAAGTGATTCTAGATTCTTACTAAATACAATTATTTTGATAATTTTTTATTAATGTATTTTTATCTGCTTATTTTCCAAATAATTTAGTCAAAATCTAAAATGATGATCAAATAACATTATTTACAGGTGTAACACAAATTAGTTATTTCTAGAATTATAATTTTTATTACTGATTTCCTTGACGTCTTCTTTTTATTTATTTATTTTTTAAACATCAATTTGTAACAATTACTTATTGTTTTTGTATTTTTAAATATTTCTTTTGTTGTTCTAATTTTTAAAAATAAAAATTTTTAAATAACCAGTGACATAACTTGTTTACAGTTCATGATTTTCATAAACATTCTTTTTATCTCTTTTTAAATTATTATAGTTCCTTTTTTATTAATAAAGCATCATGATTAACAAAATAGATTTATGCAATTTTTATCATTTTAGCAGATTGCTTCAAATCAAAGGTATATTAGTTTATTTGTTTATTAACATTATTATTTATTGAAGAAAAAGAAATTTTTTTGGTAGCTTTAAAGATATTTAATGTATATATATCATTTAGAAATTTCACAGAGAGTAGTGCCACAATATCCTTTTGAACACTGGGCTTACTGTCATATATTTTGTAGCATTCTATATTGACTTGTGTGACACCATTTCTGCTTTTGTGTGTATTTGATGCAATTAGCCAGCTTTTGTGGAATGAGAAGTTAGTTGATGCTCATTAGTCATACTTAACTACTTTCTTATATTTTAATATATTTTGCCTTTTTGGAGAATTTTTATGCATTATTTTTAAATCATGTATTTTTGAATTTTTTAACATTTTTTAATTTTTTAAGATTTATTTTCTACATTTTATCATTTTGCATGTTTTATTATTATCTTCCAGTAAATGAAATTGTCACTTTTTTATTGCTGATTGATTTATTTGTTCATAGGGAAAATTTTTTCGATGCAATGATAATTCAAAAATGACTGAAGAAGAATGTAGGTAAGTATGAAATTTACTACTAACTATATTGTTATTTAATTACATCTATATAATTATTTATCAGTTTATGTATTGAAGAAATATTTTACTTGCATTTCTTATTTATTTACTTTTAACGAGACTTTTCTGAAGACTCTTTAAGATAATTTTTTTTATTCAATATTAAAATTTTGCATTGAAAATGTAATAACTTTTCTTATGTAATTCATCTTTCGTATTTTAAATTTACAAAGTTATTGAGTTAAAGGATCGAAGTTGGCTCTGCTGAGTTAAAACTTAAAAAATTGTCTTTTTTTTTTCTTCCTCGTTAGAATAAATTGAGAAAATGTAAATTTTATTTTGGTCCAAATCCTGGAAAATATCACTACTTGATTTGGAAAATAACTATTCAAAGCTGCAATTTTGGTTAAGAAAGGAGTTTTCCCTATTTATTTTCAGTTAGTTGAAAGTTTTCTAATCTTGCATTAAAATATTTTTGAGAATAGCTATAGGATAGAGAAGAAAATGTCTAATAGAGCAGGTTCTTTCAAGATCTGTTTAAATCGCAGAAACTGCAAGTTTTGTAAAGAGTGTTATGTGCAAAACTAAACATGCTGTGACATCACTGAATCATTTCAGGATTGTATGGAGAAATACAATTTTTTGTCTTAACATACTAGCATTGAATTAGCATTATTCTGAGCATACAAAGTAACAATAAAGAAATTTTTAAGAGAGTATTTCTGAAATTTCCTTCTGGGAAATTTTGTTTTATAAATTAAATGACAAAGATTTTTTATTTTAATTAGGGATTCAACAGCTGTGCTCTTCATTCAAGTTTTCCTTTTTCTTTATTTATTTTTTAAACTCCTACCAATAATAATAGGATGATAGGAGTTTTGTATGTATGTTTTCTCTCTCTCTCCCATCACCCCATAACCAATTCTGAAAATCATGCTATATATTTTTTTATTATTTATATGTAATGATCCCAGCATTAAGTGTTTGCTTTATTATAAGTATATGGCAGTGTACCGTATTTACCCGCATATTAAGTCGAGAAATATCAGACAAAAAAGAGGCTTTAAAGTTGGGGGGACGACGGTCCTTAATTTTTTATTTATTTTTTTTTTTTTTAAATCAGAAATCAAAAAATGCCCTTTTATAAGACAAATGTTCTCTTTTCTTGCATTCCATAACACAATGACATCTTTTCAGGTTGATTTTCATACCAGGAAGAATGTAACGATACAATGATTGAAAACGTGTATCATGTTGTTGCTCTTGTTGGATTACGCCCAATTAGCTACGCGTGGACTCTAGGCCAAAGGGTAGGGTGCCCCCCGCCCCTGTGGAGGTGTTAGGGATCCTAACCCAATACATGTACATGATGAGCCGATGACGACGAAGACATTTTTTTAATTGTTTGATGAGTCTGATATTGAATCGGATCTTGAATCAGAACTTTGTATATTAGTATTTTGCCATATCATACTATCAGTAGTGTCATATTATTATTATTAATTCATTATTGTCAGTTTAATTTTGTATACTACTTTTGTATTGTTATTATCTTTATATTTAGTACTTTCTTTTTTTACAGATGATTTTGAATAAATGTATTTAAAAAAATTAAAGTTTCTTTATCGGGAAAGTGGTAGATCGACTTATACGCGGGATTTTAAAAAATTAAAATTTTTTTATCAAGAAAGTGGGGGGTCGACTTATATGCGGGATCGATGTAAACGTGGGTAAATACGGTAGATATTCTGAACTTGTATGTGTAATTAGCTTTTTTTATTAGTGTATTTATCATCAGATGAATACATTTTTCATTTAATTACTTATTATTTTAAATGTTCATAGGGGCCAGTATGTTGTTTATCAAGGCGGTGGTGATTCTTTAAAAATTAGTATAGAAGATAGAGTTTGGGAGAATAATGAATTTAATTTTGATGATGTTGCCAAAGCTATGCTCAGTCTATGTACAGTTTCAACTTTTGAAGGCTGGCCACGGTGAGTAGAAATTTGTTACATATAAAATAACTAACAAAAGGAGAATTCAGATTTTATCACCCTTTCTCAGTCCTCTTTCTGCAAATTAAAAAAGTAAGAAAATTACAGGATCTGTTAAAATATAGAAAAAAAAAATTTTTTTTTACATTGTGTTTTTAAATAAATCATATAAATGTTTTTTGGGACTTTTTATTGTATGTTATTTTTATTGGCCTAACTGCTGTGCTTTTGAGTGGTTTTCCCCTTATGTATTTAATAATGACACAGTCTTTAGAAAGCTCTTTTCTGAAGGTATATTATTTTAATTAATTAAATATATAAATAAAATTAGTTTTTAAAAATTAAGTAATAACTGCTTATATTTTTTTAAAGGTAAAAATTGTATATTTGCATTATTATAGTAGTGAGAAAAAAATAACAATTTTACCTTTTAAATGTTGAATTATTTTAAAAAGCTAACTCCCATAATTAAAGGTAACTGAAAATTTCAGGTATAAAGGTTAAGTTCTCTATAACTTTGCTATGTAAAGATTCCCCCCCCCCCCCAGCATTGTTATAAGTTTCAATATTACACGGTTAGAAAATTAACTGGGTGAACTAAGTGAACTAATCTAGGATTTCTTTTATTGCAGTCAAAAACATATCATAAATAAAAGTTGCATGAAATTCATAAAATCTGCCATAAAATTATCATATTCACAATTTGTGCATTTCTAAATAGCTCCGCAAGTTTACACAACTTGACATTATTAACAAGATTAAAATAAATAAACTATTTCCTTCTGATGAACAATGGAGAATTTAAATATTTAAACTGAACATTCCACATGATTTTTTTTTAGATATGATCTTTTAATTGTTTTAGTTACATAATGGCAATCAAGCCCAGATACGCCCAATGAGAAGCCAAGAAGTTGTTTTTGTTGGGTGCCGGGTGCGCTGCTCGTCCGGCTTATTTTTCCCTCTTGGGTTTATAGTCATACCTACTGTAGGTGTTGTTCTTACTTCCTTTTTTAGTTGTATTTTTTTTCCTTTAATTTAGAATAGCACGAGGTAAGTGCATTTCTCCCTTCTTTTTCTTGGGGTAACTCCCCCGTGTCTTGTTTTTTTGTGGGCGGTTACCTGCACTCATGTCCATCCATTCGGAATTCAACGTGTCAGACGGTGAAGTCGTGTCTAACATAAGTTTTGTATCAGGGAAGATGTCCCTCCTCCCCTCCAACTGGAATATGCTTTTGCAAATGGAGTTAATAACATAGTCATCTTTTTAGAAGCCCAGGATGGTAACATCCCCCGTAACCAACCACATAAATTAAAAGCAGAGCTGACTAGCAAATTGCAGTTCAGCGGTCACATACTAAACCTTAAATTTACGAGAAATAACAAACTAATGATTGAGATGTCAAATTTGAACTGTGCAAAAGAACTGGTGGAAATGACAGACGTCCTTCAGAAACCTATCCGCCCGTACGTCCAACAAGAAAATATAACTTCCCGCTTTTTATTGCATAACATCGCAACTAGCATCCCGCTTGAAGATTTAGGAACAGAATTACAGGCTGAAAATAACCTTAAAATCAAAATTCGCCGCTTTACCAAAAAAAGTCCCACTGGAACAGTTCCTACAGAAACGGTACTGATCACCATTTTTGGTACCAATATCCCCTCTGAAATAAAAATATTTTACATGATTGAGAAGATAAAAAGATTTTATGATCGCTCTGCAATGTCTAAATTGTTGGCGTTTCGACCACATAGCTCAAAAATGCAAATACGAAGCTGTTTGCAAAAAATGCGCCGGAAATCATAATTTTCTAAGCTGTCAGTCAACACAACAGAAATGCAGCAATTGTGATGCAGAACACGAGGCTTCCAGTATTAATTGCTCGGCGAGAGCTACAGAAATAAACCTTCTTAAATTTAAAACGGACAATCACCTCCCCATCACCGAGGCAAGGCGGCGCTTTCAAGCTCCCGCAAATCAAAAAACTTTCGCGACTGCTTTGAAGAACGATATTCACGACAAGACCCTTGTCACCGGAAACAACTCTATTTCTCAGAAAGACTTAGAAGCTACCCTCGAGCACTTCCTACAACGCTCCCAGGAGATTATGACTAACGTCCTACAGCAACAAACCCATATATTCCTACAGGCTCTTGGAAGTCTAATGCAGAATTTCTCTGGCTTAGTACAGGAACGTGTTATCACCACAGTTGAAACTACTAAATCTGAGGATTATACATCACCAGAACGGAAAACAAAAAATCCAAAGCGGGTCCCTCTGGAAAAACTCAGAACATACTTCCAACATATCGGCCAGACCAAATTTCTCAAAACAAACTCTCAAAGACTCTCGAACAAATTTTTAGCTGTGCCGACACTGGCCCGCCGGTATCGGCTTTGGGCCTGGAAAACATGGACGGAGAATTCTAGTTCCCCCCCCCCCTCTTTTTTTTTCTTCTTTCTCGTTGTTGCCCCTTTTTCGTTTGCGGGTTTTTTTCTTGTTTTTACCCTCCCCCTTTTTTCGGGATGGCTGCTAATTTTTCCTTTTCTGTGGTGCAGTGGAATGCAAGGGGCATTCGTTCAAAGTGTCATTGGCTTAAATTCCGTCCGTTTTCTACCGCTGACGTAGTGGTTTTGCAGGAATCCTTTCTCAAGGCTAGCGACTCCTTTAATATGAAAGGGATGGTGGTTTACAGGCAAGATAGGCCTGGGCGGGGTGGGGGTCTCCTCACTGCTGTCCACTCTAAATTACCCTCTGTGCAAGTTGACATTGGTAGTTGCTCAACCAATGATGTAGAAAGTATGTGTGTTAAAATTTGGATATCGTCTCGGTGGATTTGCATAGTCAATGTGTACTGTCCGTGCGGTCGGGTCACCGGTACCTGGTTCCGTGACCTTATGAAGTACATTCAAAGCCCTTATCTAATTTTGGGCGACTTTAACCAAAAGCATATTGCTTGGGGTAACGCACATAATACAATTGATTCTGAGGAAATTTTTAACTGGGTGCTTAACAGCAACACTTGCATCTTAAACACTAAGTTTCCGACGCATATCGCTCCGAGTGGTACGCAGTCCCTGATTGATTTATCACTTTCCAGCGCAGACATATTTCCCAATTTTTACCTCTATGTACACTCGGACAGTTTCGATTCAGACCATTTTCCCATTGTCCTTGACCTGTCCCCTTCTCTGCTCCAAAACGCATGGTGTATAACACAGATTGGGTAGCAATTTCCCGGGCTATCAATCATTCGATGGCGTCTGGGGCTTCAGTCTCCTACCATGACTTCCAAGTTCTCTTTAAAGAAAAGCTCCGTACCCATACGAAAAGGCATCCCATATCCCCTCGTAGCCCTCCTTGGTGGGATTCGCGCTGTGCCTGGCTACTGGGTCAAAAATGGAAATACTTACGTTTATCCAAAAGATATCTGTCCAAAGATTATTGGAGGGAATATAAACGGTTCTCCTCCCAGCTTAAACGGTATACAAAGACACGGGCCAGGGCCTTTTGGGCTGAGATCTGTGCTACCTCTCAGAACGGTAATATATATAAAATCCTAAAAGCGCTGAGCAACAGGTCTGCGGAGAGTGGATCTCACCTCCTTCTTGAACATCAAGGGTCTGTGATGGCCGATTCTGTTAATCAGGCTAACGCGTTCGGGATACAGTTTAGCAGTAGCATGAATTTGGAAGGGATCCCTTATGACCTTAGTGGTGACAATGCGCATTGGGACAAGGATATTACCCTGGAAGAATTTAATACAGCTATAAGCCAAATGAAAAACACCACTCCTGGTGTTACGGGCTTTATTTTCAAGGCTTTAAGTCCTGCCAATCGGGAAAAAATGCTCCTGGATTTTAACAGTATGTTTCGGGTTGGTACGGTGCCTGCAGACTGGAAATCTGCGATTATTCTCCCTCTATGGAAATTTGGCAAACCAAAAAATCAGGTCAGTTCTTATAGACCTATTGCCCTCACTTTGGTGGGGTGCAAGGTTATGGAAAGAATCCTCCTGAAACGTATCTTAGATTGGGTAATGGAAAAGCACATATTTCACGATCGACACTTTGGCTTTCTTCCTACTAAGGATAGTACAAAAAGCTCTGTATCTATTCCACCACGACATCAAAAAAACAAGAACGAGTGGGGAGTTTGTAGTCGTAGTGAAGTTAGATATTAACGCTGCATATGACTCGGTGTGGAGGGATGCGCTAGTACACAAAATGGTAACTTTAGGGATTTCAGGTAGGACGGCTTTATGGATTAAAAACTGGATCAGCGACAGGACAATACAAATAAAATATAGGGGGGTGTTCTCCCGCAAGCTGGAGTCTAACCGGGGTGTTCCACAAGGCAGTGTTCTATCGCCCATTTTATTTATGATATACTTGTGGGATTTCTTTGAGACAATAGACTCTGGAAGTCAAGTAATTGTATACGCGGATGACATCCTGGTGTACTGTACAGATAAGTCCATGCCCACGGCGTTAGCAAAACCCCAGAATAGCCTGGATAGGGTTCACCAGTGTTGCAATTAATGGAAACTTGATATTCGCCCTGACAAATGTGCCGCGATTAACTTCTCCCGAAAAACCGCCCCCCCCCCCAAATTCTGACTTAAAAATCCAGGGGGTTGCCATCCCTTGGGAAACGAACATAAAAATTCTTGGTGTTTCCTTTTCAAGCAACTACATGTCAACTACATCGTGAAAAAAGCTCTTAAACGTTTAAATATCCTAAAGGCCATTGCCTCCTCTAGGTGGGGTTGTCGTACTGCCGACCTTCTTAACGTAGTTAATGCCGTTATTCGTGGTACCCTTGAGTATGCGTGCCCTGTATATGGAAGCACTGCTCCTTCAACTTTAAAACGCCTGGATGTGGTTTATAATGCGGCCTTACGCTTCGCGACCGGTCTTCCAATGTGGACCCCTCTCTTCAAACTGTATAAGGAATCTGGTCAATGCCCCCTTTCGCCGCGCATGGAGTTCCTCTCCTCGGTGTTTCTCCTTAAATGTGGCACATACTCTGACCCTAACTATTCTTTAAACTGCACCTAACCTCTGTTAGAGAGGTTTTTGGAGGGGTTGCAGATAACGCCTGCTCAATTAATTTCTACTCGTTGGCCTCTCGGTTATATTACTGTGTTTGTAGAAATCATTTCGGAACACCTCCCCTTTCAAAATAAAAGCCTTCCTCCTCAGGCAATTAGAGGGAGTTTAAATGAATACATAGAGAATGCCTATGGAAACTACCACATTATTGCTACCGATGCTTCCAAGGATAATCATAAAACTGCTGTTGCAGCAGTAGACACTCGTAACGCTATTTACCGAGCTCACCTAATCAATCATATCAACTCGGTATTTACTGCCGAAGTCCTCGCCATAAATTTAGCTGTAACTAACTTTATACACATGGGCAACTATCTAATCCTCACGGATAGCAAAATCTGCTCTGGAAAGCCTCAAAACTACTACCTACAAATCTCCGGCTGCAGTACTACAGTTATACCACAACCTTCGTATGGCCAAGTTACACGGGGCCAATATCTCCCTAATTTGGGTCCCTGGCCATATGGGGATTCAAGCTAACGAACAGGCAGACAGTTTAGCAAAGAATAGTCCTTTTGCTACAAATACCTACAGCGGTGTTGCTCCGGAGGACATTAAAAAACACTTAAAAAATTGCTTAAACGCTCACCTTGATGACTGGTGGTTGAATTGTAAATATTCAACAACTAATGTAATGCGCACTTAGGTAAAGACAGTTACAATTGGACTAGAAACCGCTATGAGGACGTTTTAACTGCCCGTCTTCGCACTCTAAGTTTTGCTACGGAAGAAAGGCTGCACAAATTTAAACTCACCCTCTCCCCGTTATGTAGTATTTGCTTGACCGCAGTCGGCACTGAATATCATTACATTTTTTAATGTAGGGCTTTTAGGGATGAAAACAGCGGCGGCTCGTGATGAAAAAAATAGGTGAAGAGCTTATACCAAAACATTATGAAAAACACCTGATGCAGCCATTAACATGGGCGCCGGCAGAATATTTCCCAGGGGGGGGCAAAGACTACTTTAACGTATAGTTACCATGTTGAAAAGAGCAAAAAAGCAAGGCAAAACACTGCATACAAAAATCCAGGGGGGCATCGCCCCCTTGCCCTATGCTGCCGGCGCCCATGGCCATTAAGCATGGTAATTAGGCGGTGGCATAGGCCTTTCTGCGGAAAGAAATTTTTAATCTTTCAGCGATGCATTAATTCCTAATGCCTCCATTGGTCGACCCAGGGCCCGATTAACCTTTGAAGTGAGGGAAAGCTCAGTCTCATTTCGGGCCCCCTCTTCCCCTTTTTGTTTGGATTAAGTAACGTTTTTAATGATTTTCTTTGTTAAAAGGATATTTAATTGATTTAATTAGTTCTATGATTTTATTTGAAAAAAATATTTTTTTCATTAATTTGAAGTTTACCTTAGATAAAAATGTTATTCATTATCTTCGCAATAGTTTACTTAATAGTAATGAGATTTCATAGTATTTTTAAAATTACTGTAAAAAGTAAAATAAAAACATTTCCTTACTACTGAAACATTAAACTTTATTTATTTAGTCATATATTTTTCATGAGACATGGGGCTTTTTTCGGGAATTCTTTGTTCGTTTTGATGACATCATAAAAATCACAACATGGAAGTCCAGAATTAATTTTGACCTTTAGACGATTTTTAACATTACATAGTGAAAGTTTACCCCTTTCTACCGACCAAATGTTCCTGATAATACAAAATTTTGTCTCAACTGGAACAAATGTCCCAAGTATAGACATCGCAAACTGAACTAATTTAGAAATGTTGCTACATGGAGTATCAAGACTTCTAAAATACCTTAAAAATAGCTTTCCACTTCTCTTCATTAAAAATCTTTTTAATGAAGATAATTTAAAACTTAGAAGATTATTTAAAAACAAAATTTAGAATTTTTATCCGTTTTACAGTCATTTTTGGGCCCCCTTCAAATTATGAAGGGAAGCTTCTCGAGCCTTTTCGCTAATCAGGCTCTGGGTCGACCACGAGAAAGAACATCTCTTTTATCGTCATCATTCCACCGATTAAACGGTGTTTGTAATACATTACAGACTATATCATTTACAGGAAACATAAGGAAGGTGAATAAACAGAAAAGAAACTAACTATTATTATCATTAAAATTAACACAAGAAGAAACTCTAAAACTTTCAAAAGACAGCAGTAAAAATCTCATGTGTCAAAATCTCAAACAAATCACGTGGTTTCATTTTCCTACACCAATTTGTTCTTGGAGACGCACTACGCTGGGTTTTCTCTCACTTGAAGAGATAGACTGTTTTCTGAGGGATCTCTTCACCTGATAGAAAGTCAAGTTGTAAAACTGAATGGAGCGTCTGAGGTTACCATGGCAACCCCACCGATAAGTGCAGTAGAAGAGATAATTTTTCATTAGCACTTCACAACTCACCCCGTCAGAACCAGGGCCTTCTCTATTGTACTCCTCGGGCCTGCTACAGTGCTTTCCCCCCACTGCCCTACGTCACAAAACCCGTCTGACGTTCACCACGTGCTGCTCACTTTAGCTAGGATTCAAGAATATAGTAGTCTCAAATTCAGTGCAATTAAGTATGTGTTAAAAGCATGTGGTTAAAAGCTTCCAGTTTGTAGATATGGGTAATATTTGTAAATGACGAGCATTATTTTTTGAAATGTGTGGATACTTTCCCTAGTATTCAAGAATGTACTAATCTCAAGTTCAGTGCAACTGAGTATGTGTTAAAAGCATGCGACATTATAAAAGCTTCCAGAATGTGAATATATGGATAATATTTGTCAGTGACATGCATTCAAATGTGGATAATTTTGCTTAATATTACAAGGTAAGTGATCTTTACCTTTAAAAAAAAAATTAAGTGTAGTACAGTCTTTCTTTTTGACTTACTTAAGCTATCTTCAAAAGAATTAAGAATCATGCAACTTTTGAGCCGCTTTTCAAAATATCGAGTTATAAGTCAAGGGGAATCTTAAACATTCTAAAATTAGGTACTTTGAAATATGAACAATAGAGAGGATGTAATGTCTTTCCCCCCCATTCCTGTGCTTAAGCTTTATTAATTCATTTGTTTCAATATATGTGTTTGTACGTTTATTATTGGAAAAAATAAAAACAAAAGGGTTATAATTTGATGCAGAATCAATCATATATATCGTTTAGTGTTGTTTAATTAGAGCGTATGGTGAAAAATTCTATGTATTCCTATACTTCCTAATTGAATGTTATTTGCAGCATTCAAATATAGTTTCTCATACACAAAATTGCATTGTAAAACACGAAAATTATAAAAGACACTACTCGCATTTACTATGTTATCTTACTATTTAATACTTTGTTATTTTATTCTTATACGTATCATGAGTATTTAATCATTCTTATACGCTTACTGTTAGTAACATTGCAAAGAAAACATTGGGAAAAAACATTCTGAATAGCCCATTTTCTCTCACACATTTTGATTTGTTAATATGCTGCTTTAAAAATTCTTAATTTTTTAAATGAAAAGAATTAGGACTGTTTTTTGAAGAAAAAATATTGTTTCATCTCGCTTGGTTTTGAAAGAAAATAAATCGCCTACGTGACTTGAAAATTTCCAGGATGCCTCTTCACAAGCTTTACTACACAATATACTATAATATGCTTTTTTTGAAATTATTGATTAATAATATGCCCATTTAACTGAAACATAGTAAGTCAAATTTTTACTACATTTTTCTGCCTCAGTCTGAGTATTTGCGAACAGTTTAAGCTGAAAGCTTTTTTAAAGAATGACTGCTGAAGGACAAAATATGTTTTCGTGTTACAATATTAATCAAATGTCACAAACTTTTCATATATTTTCAATTATTTTATTTTTACGTTATTCTAGAAAAATATACATACAATATTTTTATATACACTATGATTTAAAAAAAGTATGAAAAATGTTAATGCCACACTTAAATTTTCTAAGCTGTCTCAAAATATTGTTGAATAAACTTTGCATTTTCTTATTTTGTATTGCGTCTTTAACCCATATACAAATGCAACATTTTCTATGTCATTATACTACTAACTTTGTTCAAAAAAAGTTTTCTTAAAATAGGGAAATACAAGAATTGCACTTAAGTAAATGTATTCAAGAAAGTTATGAATTATACAAAAATAATAATTTTCGTTAAAAATTGTCTACTACACTAAAATAATTTATCTTCAGTCTTAAGTTGTATTTCCAATATGAACTTTTTAAAGAACAGATTATGCTAATGTTCACTTTTAATAATTTCTTAAAAGGCAATGTATTTATATTTATTCAAATCGCTTGATTCAGTTAGCTTTTTTTCAGCATTGGTATATTTACTAAAGAGTTTGCAATGGAAATTTACATATAGCGAGTGTTGAGGAAACATGATCAATAGTAAAGATTTCAAACCATCAATTTCGGTTATCTATACATAATTATTAAATTATTTCGAATTTAATTTAATAATGGTAAGCAATAAATATATTGTCAGAAGAAAGAAAACTATTTTCAAATCCGAAGGTTTCGCCAACGATTTCCATCATTTTTCTAAAAGAAAGTTGAAATAAACAAATAAAACGATTGCATATTATAATAACATTTTTTCTTTTAGTCAGTAATGTGGTACTGTTTTAAAACGGATATTTTACCATTTTTCGTAATTAAACAGTTTGAATTATCCCTCCGTTAAAGGTATTTGCTCAGTATTCCTTATATCCAGCAGAACAAACCGGACCCATTTCCAGACTCCTTCTTTTCAAGGAGCAGGCCCGGTGAGTACAATATAGAAGGCCCTGTCAGAACCCGCGTACCACGTGACTCTAACAATGGACCAATCGTGACACAAGTCTTTGAAACTTTGAACTTTCTTTGGCCGCGCGGCAAGGCACCACCCACGGGAGATGTATAACCACGGGAGTGGTGGGCAAGGGGAGGGGAGGGGAGGGAAGAGAGGTAGGCTTCACTGATAGTAAGAGCATGATTTAGCACAGTGTATTCTTACAGACAAAATTTGAAAAAGGATTATGGCTTGCTTACGTTACACAATTTTTTGTTACTTACAATACTTGGTGAAGAGGCACTTCACCTACTTCACCTGAAAAGCCGCCACTGGATGAAAAGAACTTATTGCTACAAGAAATGAACATTACCGACCCCCTTCCCTCCTGGCAGGCCTTTTGGTGTCTTCTAAATTCAAATAAAAAAACCTTTCGTTTACTGCACCGGCTTTTGCTTGGTTGTGGATGTGGACGACGTTGGGACGTTTTTAAGTTGTGTGTTCTAGAGTTGAGTGGTTTTGTTTGCTGGTGCTCAGGAATTATTCTGGAGGCTCTCTCCTAGTGTTAGGTTTCTTAGTAGTTTTTTTTTTTTTAATATGTGAAAGGAATTGAGCATGAAGCTCTAAGGAGAGTCATCGGGAATTGGCGATCAGGCGGGAAAACGGACCAGGATCCATTTTCACCGGCAGGAGGCGCAGCGCACCGCTTCAATAGGGATTTAGCGTTGTTTTGATTGTGAACGAGCTATATTTTTTTAATAAAATAAATTATTTTGATAGAATATGGGTCGAGCGAGTCACTACTTTGCACCTGGATGTGACAGTGGATATCCAGAAGCCAGAAAAAGAAATGTATCGCTCGGGAAGAAAAATCCAACGTTATTTAAAGCTCCAAACAGCATCAATACAGCATCACCATAATATTTCTTTAATATGGCCCCTTATAAATGTATAACATAAAAAGTAACACTATGTAAATAGAAAACCTTTTGTACATGTTAGTAGTAGTATAATGCTAATATGAACACTTTAAAATACGGCCCAATAATCAAATTGAAACAGCAGTATAATACTTTGAAATTGTCCATTTAAAAAAAAATAATAACAGTTTTATGAATAATATTTTTCTGTTTATTAATTTAATTAGGATGGGGGAGGGGATTTTATAATATATAAGAGATACACAAATGAATAGATATTTTTGGCATAAGTCTGCAAAACTTATACAAAAAAAAAACAAATATTTTCAATTCAAAGTCTGTTTTTTTTTAAATACAAAATGTTTCAAAATTAAAGAAATATTAGATTTTTTCTGATATGTGAAAGCTTGCAAAACTGATGCAAAAGAGTCAATCACTGAATATGCGTGTATTTATTGAATTAATATTTTTTTTTCCTTTATGCTTTTTTATGAAATTTTTTGTAGTACTGAAAAATGACACTGATACTGAAAAGACATTGATGTTTACGTAATTTTTTGTGATACTCAGGTCCTTATTATCGCACGGGCAAATCGGGACTTTGCCCAGGGCCCCCCAATTTCAAATCTTCTTCTGAAACATCCTTCTTTATATCAAAATTTTATGAAAAATAAAACAAATTTCATAGATGCCCCCCCCCCAAATTCATCAATTCCTGGGGCCCTTGTTGGTTATAATCAGGCTCTGGTGGTGCTGAAGAACGGCGTTAAATGTTTTTCTCTTTCCATATTTGTTTTTGTTTTTACTAACCAACTTTAAGACTAAAGACAAAAAAAAAAAAAAATAATAATAATAATAATAATAATAATAAATAAAATATAATGTAGAAGAGCGGGTATATACGAGGAATTTATAGCCTGAAAGAAGGCAGGGAATATTTTTTAATTTTTAGCGAATTGCTACCAAAAATATTCATCAAAAACTGATCTACTATATCGTTCGCATGCAGTTTTAAAGAGAATTTATTTAAATTATTAATTAATTTATTAAATTATCAAACTGATGTTACATCGTTGTAACTAAGTAATATAGAAACAAAATTATTATATATGAATATTAATTATCATATTTATTTATTCAAATGTTTGTATACTTCATGAAATTTCAGCATAAACGAATAAATCCCAATTAGAGAAGCATTAAATCGGAAAGCGCGCGCGCGATGTTGTTTTTCACTACCGTCAATAGATGGCGCAATCAATGGTAGCTGCAGTTTCGTCGGCAATTCTCATACTGCGTAGTTGGTCCAAGTTGGATAACAAGTCGATGTTTCTCCTCCCGAGCTTCATGGAATTGAGCAAGAATGGTTTATAAAATTAGATATGGTTATTTTGGGTGCCTTGAGAATATACATCCTCTACAAATCGTCGGTCAATTTTTTAGTTTGATACTCATGCCAGGATGTTGAAAGAAAAGGAAAATAACGAAAAAAGAAAATAATGGGTATTTTTCTCTCTTTTTCGATGTGCTAGTTTTTTTTCTCTGTTTCCTCGAAAATCCTGATTTGTCTTCCTAAATCATTAGAGGTTATGACTACTATGCAGATAGATTTAGTAGCTACTAAACCTATTGTTCAGTTACTAACTTAGTAAGTGGGCGGAGATACTAAATGTTCGTAAATCGGGATTCAGATACATTTAGTACTAAATCACGTGACCAACACCAAGGGAAGTCAGGGAAAATGTAGGGATAAGTTAACAGGGAAGCTAACAGACCAATCAGAGCGCTTGTTCCAGGCGTGCGTTTATTTAGTCGGTGATTTAGCAGCTCGTTTAGTCACGTGATTTTAGCAGCTTGTTTTGGTCACGTGTTTAGTATCTCCGCCTCCAAATTCTATCTGAATCCACTTTACTAAATTTAGTAACTAAACAATAGGGTTAGTAGCTACTAAATCTATCTGAATAAGGGCCTTAGTAAGTGGGCGGAGATACTAAATGTTCGTAAATCGGGATTCAGATACATTTAGCACTAAATCACGTGACCAACACCAAGGGAAGTCAGGGAAAATGTAGGGATAAGTTAACAGGGAAGCTAACAGACCAATCAGAGCGCTTGTTCCAGGCGTGCGTTTATTTAGTCGGTGATTTAGCAGCTCGTTTAGTCACGTGATTTTAGCAGCTTGTTTTGGTCACGTGTTTAGTATCTCCGCCTCCAAATTCTATCTGAATCCACTTTACTAAATTTAGTAACTAAACAATAGGGTTAGTAGCTACTAAATCTATCTGAATAAGGGCCTAAGACTACCATTGAAAAAGGATAAACACTTTTAATATCATGAAATATTTATTAACGTGGTATATTGTGATTTATTCATATTATCCTTACAAATCTAATAATACTACCTATGACGTACATTAATACTATCTATCTTCGCCCCTCCCGGGGATAATACCTTAAGCGGGTGTCCATCGCCAAGGAAGATGCGTCGCCAAAGCGTAAACAGTCCTGACAGCACAGAGGAAAGTGGAGGGAGCAACCGACGCACATAGCGTTCCCAGAAACTTTCCGCCGCGGAACTATTTTATTTTGATTGGAGCCCAGAAGATTTGCGGGAAGCCCTTGTTATTGTATGGTGATAGAGCTTTGTTTTACTAAAACTTTGTTTTAAAAATGGTAGCCTGTTGTGTTACTGATTGCACTAATACGATACGTGAGATGTAAAGAAGCCTAGTGTCCCTTTTCACAGGTTAAATAATTATTTTTAATATACGTTCATCAGGACTAGCACTTTTTTTTTTTTTTTTTTTTTTTTTTTTTTACACATACTACAGTTGAACCTGTATGGCAGATGTAATGTTCATGTATCTGGAATGTCCAAAAAAATTATTTCGATTGTATAAACGGTTGTAAAACTCTTTGATATTCTTACATAATGTATTATAAACGTTGAAAAATGAAAATTGGCCTTTTAAATTTATAAAGTATGGTTTGTTTAATTGTGTTTTCAGTTTCTCTTTGTATTGCTTTGATCCGTGTATTTTGATTGATAATTTTGGTTAACTGCGGAGTAATGAAGAAAAGGAACATTTATCTCTACCGTTTATGGTTTAATTGCTAACTTAGAACTATGTGTATCCTAAATTATTATTTTTTTTATTTGTATTATTATACAATATAACAACTGATTGTCTTGCAACGATTGCATATTTTATTTGTTTATATTTGAAAGCTAGTGTAATTCAAATGTTAAGAAATATTATTTGTAATATGATATAAATTTCAACTAACCGCCAACGCCCACAAAATATATTAATCCGTCTCCGAATTGAAAATACGAAAACGAAACAAACACCTGCGATATTAAATATACGAGAAAAACATATTATTTTTAAAAGAAAATTGTTCAGTTGCATGCTGTACGTTCTTTTGAGTTCCGTTATTTTTAATTCTACTTTCGATGTCGTTTCTCAATCGTTTTTCGTAAAGAAGAAAGTTCAATATAGTCATTCAATCGCCGTAATCAATGTATCTACATAGAGTTCGTCTGCTTTTTAGGTCTCCAATGGTTCCATCTTCCTCCATACAATTTTGTTACGAATACATTGAATTGGAAGCTTAGAAGAAGCGCTCTCCACTTTCCTCTATGCCTGACAGCGTTGCCAATCGAGATTAGCTAATCGGCACCCACTGACATTGGGAGATGGCTCAAGTGGAGGAACAGGGTTCTGTCCTCTCGCGGGGCCGTCGGTCTAGCGGTCTGGAGTTTTGGGCGGTTTTCTCCAGATGTAACGTGAATACGCGCTAGATACCCAGAAAAGTCCTCCCCCAAGGCATTTGGCCCCCCCCTTGTGTTTGTCCTTTCTTTGACGTGGATTTATAAGCGGTTCCTCGTGAGCAAGCTCACAAATCCGAATATGTGTTCCAACCATGAAGCTCGGGAGGAGAAACATCGACTTGTTATCCAACTTGGACCAACTACGCAGTATGAGAATTGCGGACGAAACTGCGGCTACCATTGATTGCGCCATCTATTGACGGTAGTGGAAAACAACATCGCGCGCGATTTAATGCTTCTCTAATTGGGATTTATTCATTTATGCTGAAATTTCATGAAGTATACACTAACATTTGAATAAATAAACATAATTAATATGCATATATAATAATTTTGTTTCTATATTACTTAGTTACAACGATGTAACATCAGTTTGAAAATTTAATAAATTAATTAATAATTTAAATAAATTCTCTTTAAAACTGCATGCGAACGATATAATAGATCAGTTTTTGACAAATATTTTTGGTAGCAATTCGCTAAAAATTAAAAAATATTCCCTGCCTTCTTTCAGGCTATAAATTCCTCTTATATACCCGCTCTTCCACATTATATTTTATTTATTATTATTTTTTTTTTTTTTTTTGTCTTTAGTCAAAGTTGGTTAGTTAAACCAAAAAACCAAAACAAATATGGAAAGAGAAAAACATTTAACGCCGTTTTTCAGCACCACCAGAGCCTGATTATAACCAACAAGGGCCCCAGGAATTTATGAATTTGGGGGAGGGGGGCATCTATGAAATATGTATCTATGAAATTTGTTTTATTTTTCATAAAATTTTGATATAAAGAAGGATGTTTCAGAACAAAATTTGAAATTGGGGGGCCCCTGGGCAAAGTCCCGATTTGCCCGTGCGATAATAAGGACCTGAGTACCACAAAAAATTACATAAAAATCAATGTCTTTTCAGTTTCAATATCATTTTCCAGTACTACAAAAATTTCATAAAAAGCATAAAGGAAAAAAAAAAAATATTAATTCAATAAATACACGCATATTCAGTGATTGACTCTTTTGCATCAGTTTTGCAGGCTTTCACATATCAGAAAAAATCTAATATTTCTTTAATTTTGAAAAATTTTGTATTTAAAAAAAAAACAGACTTTGAATTGAAAATATTTGTTTCTGTATAAGTTTTGCAGACTTATGCCAAAAATATCTATTCATTTGTGTATCTCTTATATATTATAAAATCCCCTCCCCCACCCTAATTAAATTAATAAACAGAAAAATATTATTCATAAAACTGTTATTATTTTTTTAAAAATGGACAATTTCAAAGTATTATACTGCTGTTTCAATTTGATTATTGGGCCAAATGCCAATTTTAAAGTGTTCATATTAGCATTATACTACTACTAACATGTACAAAAGGTTTTCTATTTACATAGTGTTACTTTTTATGTTATACATTTATAAGGGGCCATATTAAAGAAATATTATGGTGATGCTGTATTGATGCTGTTTGGAACTTTAAATAACGTTGGATTTTTCTTCCCGAGCGATACATTTCTTTTTCTGGCTTCTGGATATCCACTGTCACATGCAGGTGCAAAGCAGTGACTCGCTCGACCCATATTCTATCAAAATAATTTATTTTATTAAAAAAATATAGCTCGTTCACAGTCAAAACAACGCTAAATCCCTATTGGAGCGCTGCGCTGCGCCTCCTGCCGGTGAAAATGGATCCTGGTCCGTTTTCCCGCCTGATCGCCCATTCCCGATGAGTCTCCTTAGAGCTTCATGGTTCCAACAACGCTAATCGGCAACCCTTCCGGCAGAGCTGTGTTGTTTTATGATGTCATGAGAAACTAGTATGTTTGAAGGAATTATATGATTGGTTGAAGGAATTTTAAGGAGTTTAAGTGGAAAAATAACTGAACTTGAATTAGCCGGCCGGGAATGGAAGTTGTGTCGTCTGCTGCAGTTTTGTGTTTTATAATGGTTATTTTTGAAAAGTGGAATTTTTGCTTGTTTTTATATTAAATGTAGATAATTTGTGTAGAGCTATGATGAATGTTGTTCCTTTATACGTTGAGTTGTTTTTTATCAAGTGTTAATTTTTTATCAAGTGAAATTCGACAAAAATTTGAAAATGCTTGTTGTGAGTTGTGAAGAATATGAATCGAGCGTATGTTGAGGTACAGTTGTTATGCTTATTTCAATGCTTTTGATGGAATTATTTTGTGGTGAATGGACGTCGTTCATGAATAAAATTTGAGGTATGTGGTGCTTTTATTTATTTAAATGTTTATTCCTTGCTTTACGGTACACCGGTGTATAGTTGAGAATATTTATGGTCTTATGTTTTTATAATTATGTAAGGTTTTTAGTATGGTATGTTATTTTTTGTGAATTGGGATGAAAAAATAAAATTTTTTAAGGTTTTAAGAGGGATGGTTATTTTTTTTTTTTTTTTGTTATCTGGGTTTGCTTCCGATTTACAGAATTCCCGTACAATTTTTAGGTTAAATATGAATACATATGTAAGGATTTTTGAGTTTGTGATCAGATTTGATTCTATTCTGATTAATAGTGTAAATGTCGTGTGTTTTGAAGGTATATTAAATTGCAAAAATCATGTGGGGGAGGAAGTAGTCGGTTTATTATAGTTGTTTTCTGTTATTTATAAAGAGTGTTTTTAACATTTTATAAAAATATTTGCAGTGTATTTTTCTTGAAATCACGTGCACTATTCACGTTAAATATGATACAGTAAATAAGTATTTTTGAGTTGTTTGTGTGTGTGTGGAGGGGGGGGGGAGGTAGTCGGTTTATTTGAGTGTTTTTCTATTAATTTAAAACTGTTATTTTAACATTTTAAGGGAAATTTCGCTGTATAATTAATTATGTGCAGAAACATATTTTAGCATTTTGCATAATTTGAAGGTTATGGTTTATTTATTTTTTAACGTGCCCAGAGCTAGTGCTTTGTTTATGTACATTTTGTTTATAATTACATTCGAAATATGTCTACTAATGTTTTAATGTGTTTAGATAAGTATATTGTAGTTTTGGGTTTATATTTTTCCGTATGTGTCTACTTATGTTTATGTTTTGTCTGGCGCGAAAAACAAGTCGCCAAGGTTAGACGTTGGCGACAAAAAAAAAGTCGCCAACTCAACCGACACCCGCGTACAGTATTATTCCCCTTCTCCCTCTTCAAGGCTCCCTGCCTTAAAAGAAACAGCTTGGATTATTTGGCCCTAATGGGATCTTTTGATTCTATGGCGATTCTTTGCAATTTACGCATTAGCATAGATAATAATCATTTCACATAATGGTTGCCATTAAGAAAACTCTCCATATATATTTAATTTATACATAGTTTTATAAGATTGGCGTATTTAGCGCCGCAAACCATTTCATCTCTGGGGAGAAAATATCCAAGGGGTGCCATTTTAAATATCCGTGTGTCCAATATAGTGATATCTTATATATCCTCCATAGTCCTGTCTCCTGAAAAACATCAAACTGTGTAATCTCGAGGAGCTATTTATTCCTGCTTTAATAGTGACAGGGCGTTAGAGTTGCAGAGTTTACAAATTTCATGCATTTTTTAAATTTATGACGCCACTGTTTAACTGCCGTAAAAGATACCCCGGTTGGTTGAGGGAGTTAATTTCGATATTTCGCATAGTAGTTTTCAAATGGTATCTTTAAACTTTGCTTTATGTAGGACCACTATGGAGGAATGTAATTCAACTTTAAAATAAAACTATACTCACAACATGCATGCATATGTTAGGCAACACCTGTGCCATAATTACATGCCAAAAATTAAAAAAAATTTTAATATATTGTGCTGTAAAACGAACTTTGTAACTTTTAAAATGAACATTTTCAATTGCGTTAAGACATTTCAATTTTTAAACAAGCAACAAATTAAAATACCACTCCTAATAATAATAATCGTGAATTTTTTAATTTTATTTCTACAGTAAATTTTAATCAAAATATCGTCTCCCTGTGTTGAAAAAAGGGCTGGAATAAATGAGTTAAAATTGTGGCGTAATTTTTACGTATCTTAAAGCAACTGACGTCATTGATCCTCACTTGCAAATTGAAAATATGTACTGTGCCCCATTAAAAATTTCTGTGGATAGGTTGAAAAACCTTTTTTCTAATCCTTTTTGTAGCAACAACCCAACATAAATTCTCGTGCAATGATTGCAGTGCATGTCCGCGTTGATGCTATTAAATTCTAAACATTAGGTTGCATTAAAATTCATAAAAAATCATCTAATTTACATAATATTTTTGTTTTCATCTTAAAAGAGGGAGAAAAGAATGTTTCACGATTTGTCAAAATATCGAAAAGTTATGACGGATAGAATTCAAGATGCGACAGTTTTAAAATTATATTACGAAAAAATTTGCCAAAACAGATGCTTAGTAAAAAAAATCCTAAAAATCGGTAAATCATGTTACATATTCAGAACAAACTGTTTTTAAAAGAAAATTTTCTCATCTATCTGATGATACAAATGCTGTTTTGCTGCAAGCATAATTTCCGCCGTTATTACTAATTAGTTGCGAAAAAATGCCAAAAATCTTATAAAACATAAAATAAAAAAAATTCAAAGTCGAATTTTGAAAAAATTGCTTCGAGGTGCACAACTTCATGTATAGATCTTCTCAAGTACCCAAATTTGGTGTTTCCAGGTGTAGCCATTTGTCCATTTGTCCGTAAAGCCGCCAACACACAGACACACACACAGTCATCTTCTTTTATAATAAGTAGAGATGAATTATTAGATAAAAAATATTTGTTTGAGAATTATTAAATAATTTCTAATTAGCACAGTGTTATATTTTGCCCCCTAGCTCTACCTTACAAAGGAAGGAATGCCTCAGACAGAAGACATTTTTTCCACAAAACAATATAATTGCAATACATTATAATACCATAATACAATACAATATTTGGTATGTATAAAATGTTGTATCATTCTGATCTGAAAAGAGTACTTGCACTTAATCTATAGGGAGAGGAATATATATATATATATATATATATATATATATATACTTTAGCATATATTAGAAAAACGCTCCCCAGGCCAGCCATTGTTATTATAGAAATAATGCATAAAATGCAATGGCCCAGCAGAGGGAGAATTGCAAATCACCAAAACCATAGGTTTCTAACTCACAGCCTGAGGTTTTGCCAAGGAAATATGTTATAAGTATAAGCCGTATCCAGCAGACTTCACTACAAATGTATTTAAATTGTTATGAGGCAAATAAACATTTATTCCACTTACGGCAAACCCCAGAGGCGTGATTCTCCCTTTTGATTAAATAATTTGTCGAAATTAGTAATATATTAGTATATATATATATATATATATATATATCCTTGTGATCAAATCAGGCATAATTTGGCAAGAAAAAAATGCCAATATGATGAAGTGTCTTTCACTTTAAGGCCCAGCCTTTACAATTGTGTAGGTAATCTACATTCTCTCAAAAAGTACTCGAATGTAAGTTGTATTTCCTAAGTTAATTTCATATATAAAATGCTATTCTTCATAAGAAATGAATCATGTATAAAATAATAATTTCTTATATTTCTTTTCATTTGTATGCTATCAAAAACATTAATTAGTTATTCACAACTCTTATAATAGTAAATTTATCTTGCACTCAAATACTTTTTTGTGCGAATAAATCAAAAAAAGTCCAGGTCCTCAAACATTAAAGTCTGATTTCACCAACTGTTTGCAGATGGTTCTGTCACTAATTTCACACACCATTGAACAATGTGTGTGACATTGAAAGTAAACTAAGTCCTAATTTTTCTAGTTTAGTTGTCTTAGTTTGTTTTTCTCATCTGTTGAAGTATAACGTGGGATTGTGGAGAAGTAAAAGTAACTAATAGTAACAGATTTTTTATATTGAAAGTTGTCTTTCTGTAACTAGTTTTTATGGTACAACTCGCAGGAAGATCTGTAAGTTGTGTGGTCAGTTGTGTGGTTGCAAGATATTCTGAGTGTGTAAAAATTACTAATTTTGTCAAATTATTTAATCCATCAACGACATTTTTATATATGGAGGTAACATCTAAATCTAGAAATAGTATTCCATCTGGGCTTAGCTCCATCGCTCACCGAATGGTTAGAATTTATTTTAAACCAGTTTGATAATTAAACTTTCAGGATAAATTCAGAGATTTGCTTTAACTTCAATGCATTGGAGAACTAATTTATAGAGTCAGAAATCTGTTTCCCAGGGATCAACCAGTATGAATGCAATAATGGTACTAAATTACCATATGCAGGTCACCAAAATAATTGCCCATTCAAATTGCTTGATGTATTTTGTAATATGCAGTTTTTATTTTTGCTTAAATAACTTTTATCAGTTATTACTAACTTGTACTCAGTAACTTCGAAAATGGTCTCCAACGTTTCACTTATGAGGTGTAAATTTCCAGTGCTGCATGAATGTGTTTTTTCATCATTTGTCGATCGAAGATGGCATACATTTTGTTCATTAAAATGAGTAAGACATACAGTAAACTGCAAAAGCCTACCAAAGTTTCAGTTTCAAAATCCTGAATGATACCGCATTTCCATGAGGTATTAACAGATATGGCGTCACAGTCAATTGTTTGCTGTACAGAAATATTTCTTCAAATCCTTTCAAAATATTTGGTTAAATTCGAAGAAATTAGTTGTTTTGTACATACTACTTGGTTAAATGCTTTTTCTGTTGAAAAGCTTTAGTGGTGATGACTTATTTGTGACCCCTTCCAAATTACTACGGTATGATGTTCTAGTGCTCTATGCACATAGACTCAATGTCAATAGCACTCATGATAAACAGTACATATACATAATCTCAGTTGCCCAACATGATGTAAAGTACTAAGAATGGAATTCCAACAGTGATCATCAATTGAAGGAACTAAACTGTCCCCTCTTTTCTTCTCTACCAGTCACAAAGAGCCAATTTGGCATTACATGAAAAAGTGCATTTTTCATTGAGAATTGCAAAGTGTCAAGTGCAATGCGAAGGCAGAAGATATTATTTGACCAGAAAAATAATTTAGGCATACATTATTAAACCTAGTGGACTCGTTTCCTGCACTATTAGAATAACAACACGTAAAAATAATTATGTTTTTCATGCCAAGTAAAAAGTGTCTATTTTTATCCAAATTCTGAAAATTCAAGTTCGATGCAAGGGCAGAAGATATTCAATCACAATAATATTTTGCACCATTTTTATTGAACCCAGAGAGAACCGTTTCTGCACTATTAGAATAGCGATTAAAAAAAAAAAAAAAATTGTTTCGTCCCACCCTACTGTTAATGTATGTTTCCTGGGCCAGTGTGTTATGCTGTATTTGGTCCTGATAGTAACATTAGATTGTGAATTTTATATATAAGAGATTTGTTATGATAATAGGGATTAAAGCAGAATATGCCACTCCAATAAATATTTCATGTATATTAAATGTGTTTTAAAATTTCAATGGGTACCTTACAACTAACTAAATGATAAGTGATCTTACATTAAAATATCCTGCAGTAGTTTCATTCAACAGAAGAGACTACTTGAGCATTTTTTTTGTTTGTTTGTTTGTACTAAAAATATTCTGAATAAATTATATTGAAAAATCATAAATTTACCTGCCCCGCATGGTATTGAATAAAAGTACTTGCATGCCAATTTTTGTTCATTTATCTATTTTAAATGTTTAATAATATCTTTTCAATATTTCTTACAGATTACTCTATGTGGCAATAGATTCCCATGCCGAAAATGTTGGTCCTATTTATAACTACAATCCATTAGTAGCTGTGTATTTCATTGTTTACATAATCATCATCGCATTTTTCATGGTGAATATTTTTGTTGGTTTTGTCATTGTCACATTCCAAAGTGAAGGAGAACAAGAATTTAAAAACTGTGAGCTAGACAAGAATCAGGTAACTGTGCAGAAGTTACATTTTATTGAATATGTTTTAGATTTCAGGATCTTTAAAAAGCAGTTCTTTAATATATTATATTTCAATGTAGATTTTTTTTTTAAATACCTTTTAAAAAAGCTTTATGGGATTCCTCTAAAAGATTTGTTAGTTTTCAGTGTTTGAAGTTTTTGATTCTGTTGATGTGCCACCTGGTAAGCGAAACTTATTGTTGTTGTTGTCGTGTCCATGGATAGACCATGGAAAGAGGGGTGCCAGTGCCCCCGAGGGGGTTGGACTTCTACTTGTTGGTCCCTAATTTTGTACCGATTCCAGATGACAGGGGTAGGAGCCGGTCACTAAAAGTAACTTTTTTTCAGCGAAGTCACTAAGGTCCATATTTTTATGAAAAAGTCACTAATTTGTCACTATTTTTGTTAAATATAAGATAATCGCACTCTTTCTTGTAACCCCAACAATCACACGTTTATCTGTTAATCCTAGTAGCTTACTTACAGGTTTTCTATACATATTGTTAAAATGTGTGTTTACCATTGGTTACCTTCAGATCCAACTTATAAAATATTTACATTTCATTGGATAATTCTGGATCCCATCAAAACCTATATATATGAGTGACTCTCAGTCTTTTTTACTTTCTTTTCCTTTTTCATGTTGTGAGTGTAATGTGCTGTATTTACTTGTTAATAAATTCCTTATTCGGTTCACGGATGTATCTCTTTACAGCAGAGCGTGGTTCCTAACTGATTTCGTTGTGACGTGCCAAGTTTTATCGCCAAGTTTTTTTTTCGTATTCTGTTCCGGTTTGAGGAAAGTTTTGAATCCTGTTTTATTTATTTTGTGGACAGAATGAGTTCTGACAAAGAACTTTATGGAGTTTCACTGTTTGAAGGCGATTGTAAAAATTTTTCTGTATGGAAATGGCGTGTAATTGCAGTTTTCTCAGCAAAAGAATTGGAAAATTTTTTAGAAGAAGAGCCGAATAGAGATAATGCTGCTGATGTTGTCAAAGCAAAAAAGGCTTACGCTTTATTGCTATCACTGTTGAGTGATAATGTTCTTATATCGCTTCAAGATGAAACTACTGCATGCGAAATTTGGAAGAAGTTGGAAAGATCTTATGATGCAAATCATGCAGTGAATCAAATTTTGATTAGAAAGAGACTTGCGACATTAAAGAAAAGTCGTGATGTATCTATGCGAAGTCATATTGATGAGATAAATAGATTAATTTCTGACCTAAAAGTTTCAGGTGCGGAAGTTAGTGAAACGGATACGATTGTTTATATTTTGATGTCATTGCCTCAAGAATTTGAAAGTGTTAAAACTGCTTTAGAAAATCAGCCAAATACGAATTTAACACTGGATTTTGTTTCGCAGAGACTCATAGATGCGGAAGCTCTTCTGAATGATTCAAGGAAAGGAAAAATGCTTTCTAATTTCACTCATGGAAATACTGCATTTGTGTCAAATCGCAAGGATTTTTATTGCAAAAAGAAAGGTCATACCGAAAAATTCTGCAGAAAGAAAATTACATATCATGGTTGCGGTAAAACGGGTCATTTAAAGTGCAACTGCAAGGCTAATAACCAATCAAATGAGGAAAAGTGTGCTTCAGCAGTTTCTTTCGTTGTTGGAAATGTTAAAAGGAATGCATTTTTAATAGATTCTGGAGCAACATCCCATATGTGTTCTAATAAGAATTATTTCACGTCTATAGTGCCTTCTACAGGGTTTATAAGTTGTGCTTCAAAAACAACAACTCTTGAAGTTAAAGGCATTGGAAATATTACTGGTAAAATGTCTGATGGAACTGAAATCACTCTGAATGATGTTCTTTATGTGCCAGATTTAAATGGACAGTTAATTTCCGTTAGAAAAATAGAAAAAGCAAATTATACTGTTATTTTCAAGAACGAGAAGGTCTTCATTGAAAAGGGAAGAAAACAATTTTGTTTTGGTGAACTTGATTTGAATGGTCAATACATATGTGACTTTGTTCCAAGTAATAAGACTGCCCTCATATCAAAAAAAGAGAAAGATGGCCAACTCTGGCATCGTAGAATGGGTCATCCATGTGATCAAGTATTGGAACTTTTAGGGTTGCCAGAACTTTCTTCTTTCTGTGATGTTTGTGTTAGAGCAAAACAAAGTGCAACTCCAATTGGAAAAGGACCGAGAACAAGAGAAACTGCGCCTATGATTACTATTCATACTGATGTTTGTGGACCTATCGATCCAGCAACATTTTCTGGCGAACGTTACTTTGTGAGTATTATTGATGATTTTTCTCGATTCACAGAAATACGTTTATTGAAACATAAAAGTGAGGTATCCAATGAATTGAAAGCTTTCTTAAAAGTCAATCCCACAGTAAAGAAAATCAGATGTGATAACGCCATGGAATATTTTGATAGTGACTTTATTAATTTTACTAGAGATATTGGTGTAGTGATGGATCCAGCTCCTCCATACACACCTTCACTAAATGGCGTTGCAGAGAGAGCAAATAGAATTTTGTTGGATAAAGGGCGAGCTTTAATTGCCAAATCGAATTTATCGAAAAAGTTTTGGGGCCAAGCAATTTTAACAGCGGCTTATTTGAAAAATCGAACACCGAGTAGTGCAATCGATAACTGTACACCATACTATTTAAAATATGGAACTGTACCTGATTTAAAGCATATACGTGTTTTTGGATGTAAAGCTTATATGCTAGTTCCTTCCGTTCATCGTAAGAAGCTTGACGATAAATCTAAAAGAATGATCTTTATAGGCTACTCTTCAATGGGATATCGACTATTAGATCCTGAAACTAAACGTATAACGATATCAAGAAATGTCAAATTTGATGAAGAGAGAAATGAAAACACAATGAAAAGATATGTTGAAGAATGCCAAGAATTGCCTAAGTATGAAATTGAACAAGAAGTTCAGGACACTACTTGTGAGGACTCAGTTCAGGAAAATGCAGATGAGGATTCTGATATTATTGATGAAAGAAAGTACGATAAAAGAAAGTCTAACAGATTAAGAAAACAACCTATTCGATATCCAGATCCTGAGGTATATGAAGCTGAAGCTTTATTTTGTCAACAAGAAACTTTGTCATATGATGACATCAAATCTCTCTCTGTTGATGAACAGAGTTTGTGGAAGAAAGCAATGGATGAAGAGATTGAAAGCATGAAGATCAACAAGGTCTGGGATCTTGAAAAACTACCACTTGGAAAGCAAGCTATCTCCTGTAAATGGGTGCTAACTAAGAAGAGAAACGGACGATATAAGGCTCGTCTTGTTGCGCGTGGATTTATGCAAAAAAGAAGGACTTGATTATAGCGAAACTTTTTCTCCAGTTATAAGTATGCCAACCTTACGTTTAGTACTTATAATGATTTTGAACGATAATTTGCATGTTTTTGCTCTGGATGTTAAAACGGCCTTCCTTAATGGTGATTTAAATGAAATTATTTATATGGATCAGCCTAAAGGTTATGATGACGGAAGTGGTAAAAAGTGTCGGCTCAAAAAGAGTTTATACGGTTTGAAGCAAGCACCGCGTCAATGGTTTAAAAAATTTAGTAGTTTTGTAGTGGAATTAGGTTTTGAACAACTGCGAACCATGAATGCGAACTATGTATGTTCATAAGAGAAGTAAATTCAAAGAAAGTTATTATGATTCTCTATGTAGATGATTTGTTAATAGCGGGATCTGATATTAATGAAATTAAGATTATTATTGATATTTTATCCAAAAAATTTGAAATGTCAAAATCAGAAAAGGCTTCTGAATTTCTTGGTATTAGATTAGAGTTTACTCAAAACAGTCTATTGTTAGATCAAGAGTCCTACATTCTAAGATTGTTAAATAAATATAAAATGTTGGATTGTAAACCTAGTTTAACACCAATTGAGACTAAATCAACTGTGAAAGATTTTCAAAGAGGTAATACATTTATTGGACCATATCGTGAACTTGTAGGGTCTTTATTGTATTTAGCCTATATATCTCGACCCGACATTCTCTATGCTGTTAACTGTTTGAGTCAACTTCAAGAATATCCCACTGATATTGCCTGGCCTGCTTTAAAGAGAATCTTAAGATACTTAAAAGGAACTTTAAAGTTATAAATTGAGTACAAAAAATGTACTTTTGATAATCCAGAATTATCCTTATATGTTGATGCGGACTGGGGTTCAAATCCAAATGATAGAAAATCAATATCAGGATATGTAATTATGTTTTCTAATTGCCCTATAATGTGGTGTTGCAATAAACAAAAATGTGTTGCACTTTCCTCAACAGAAGCAGAAATTAATGCTCTTAGCAAAGGTATTCAGGATATGTTGTGGATAAGAGGTGTTGTAAAGGAATTAACCAATATCGAAAGTCTTATCGTGTATGAGGATAACCAATCTTGTATAAAGTGCATAACTAATGAGAATAATTTTGGTAGATTAAAACATATTGACATAAAGTTGAAGTTCTTACGAAATTCTGTTAAAAATGATAATATTAAAATTGAGTATATACCTTCCGAAGTTCAAATTGCTGATATGTTAACAAAAGCTTTATGCAACTTTAAATTTTCTAAACTGAGAGATTTATGCAACCTAAAAATTGAATGCAAATAAATTTTCTTATTTATGTGCGATTAAAGGCGGGTGTTAAATATAAGATAATCGCACTCTTTCTTGTAACCCCAACTGTCACACGTTTATCTGTTAATCCTAGTAGCTTACTTATAGGTTTTCTATACATATTGTTAAAATGCGTGTTTACCATTGGTTACCTTCAGATCCAACTTATAAAATATTTACATTTCATTGGATAATTCTGGATCCCATCAAAACCTATATATATGAGTGACTCTCAGTCTTTTTTATTCCCTTTCTTTTCCTTTTTCATGTTGTGAGTGTAATGTGCTGTATTTACTTGTTAATAAATTCCTTATTCGGTTCACGGATGTATCTCTTTACAATTTTGAGTAAAAAGTCACTTTTTCAAGAAAAAAGTTCGATAGTCGCGTATTATTCTGACGCGCATTTTCACCGATCTGGAAAACGTTTAGAAAAAGGAACTGCAATGTATGCTTGAAACGAAACAAAGAGCTGGAAACGGTTGGCTTCTAAGCAAATAGCCCTATTTCATTGGTTGTGCTGTGGCCAATCGTGAATGAAACACTATGACATTTATACATTCAAAGAAGTCTATCCTCCTCTCCTGGAATGCACGTTTAAGAAAGACCTAAGTTTACTTTTTTTTTTTTTTTCCCCTAACATTTTATATGTACTATTTTTAAAATGTTGGACAGGGATGAGAATCTTTTGCGGAATTGCATGTTTTAGTTATTTTCTCACATTTTGTTTTATTTATTTAAGAATAATATGTGATGTGGACTCTCGTAATTGCAGCTGCCAATTTCAGTTCGGAAAAAAAAAAGCACAAAGATATTTTTGAAGGCTCTTTCTCTGCCTTAGCGTTTGCAATAATGAGATTTTTTGTTTTATTTTAGCATTAAAAATGTTTCACAATCTAATATGGGTCCCCCATAAAAATAATTTTAAGGGCAAACGCTCTGAAAGACCTGTTCTTGGAAGCAATACTGTTCATAGAACAGGAGTTTTTTTTTCGTTGCTCTTTTCAGTGATGAATCTGCCGGTATCCAATGATTGCACAAGCTAGTTCCCAGCGGAGCATTCGAATACTCGCCAGGAAAATACCACTGATCACCGGAGTAGTCTTCTTCATTGCATCTTTTCAAGCAAACACGGCCTGACCAGTGGCATAGCGCTTTGAACTGGGAGACGGAAGGTGCCTGGTTCAAAACCTGGTCGCGTCTGCCCACCTAACCGTTCGGAGTTTTCTGTGGTTTCCTCCGAATCTTAGCATAAGTACGGGTTAGACCCCTTTAAAAGACCCCCATGGAGGGCACCCCATCCATAGGCCTAGATCCCTCGTGCAGATAATTGGCCTTAATCCCACAACAACATCAAGCGAACTGGTTAAACAGTGTGCTAAACTTCCTGACAATTCGCAGACTTTTAGATTTAAGTGTACTCTGAAAAGGGTGACCGCACCTTTCACTTTTGAATTAGCAATGACATGTGTGCTCTCCCTAAATAACATTTAATTGATGTTGAGGTGCCTTTGTGTTCCGGGGGCATTTGTTGACTTGTGAGTGGGTCAAGAAGGAAGATCGGATTACGTCTTTTCCAAAGTAATTTGGTTTTCACGTTTACGTAATAGCACAACACAGGAATGTGTTTAACAGCATTTCATTATATAAGCTAACCATTGATTGGAATTTTATCATTATTATGCAATTACTTGCAAAGGCATCAATAGGTTTATTCAGTGCCCGGGGACAACTAAAAATTTTGCGCCCCCTCCTACTTACCGAAATACAACTGGGAAAAGTTTTATAAGCAATTTGGTGCTCCTTGTTTGCTGCGCCGAGGTACGCACTCTAAGTTTTACACTAAGTCTGCTTTGATTTTATGAAATTGCTTAAAATGCTCTTTTTGAATAATGATAACCTATTTTTCCTTACTGAATTTTCTCTATCTAAAGTTAATTACTAAATATTTACTTATAAATGAATTAATTTGTTTCATGGGTAAAATTTAATTGTAAAAATTATCTGGTACAACAAGGATCAATGCAGACGAAAATTGCTTCCGTTTTGTGACCCTTCACAAAATTACAATTGATTAAAACGGCCCCTTCACAAAAATATAATCGATTAAAACGGCCCTTCATTCGTATTTTACCCTATATTTTAATTTTTTATCAATTATTTTAACAAAAAAGTGACTTATTATAAAGTGGCAGGAAAATTTACAAAAATAAGTGTTGTACTTCATAAAATTGAGCATTGAAATTCACAAAAATAAGCAATTTTCACGAAAATGGGACCGTGAAAAAAAATTCCTTAATCGACCCCTGCACACGCAGAAATCTTTTGATGGCTAAATTTGAGCTCACGCACTTGTACTCCTTTTTCATCTTGTGCTTTCTCATCCCTGGTTATATATTGTATTTAATTAATGCTATGGTTAAAATTAAAGTTCTGAGATTCATTAGAAAGATATTATTTTTCAATGTGTTAAAATAATAGCAGTGGCGCAACAACCACGGCAAATGAAATGCCTTGATACATATTGATGCGAAAAGCATACTTTTCAAACATTCTGCTCCCAAATCTGTGCTCCCCCCCCCCCCAAAAAAAAAAGATGCACAAGTTATCACAGTAAAATTAAAACAAAAATGCTTAATGGTTTTAGAATTTTCTCACTTCCCCACCTCTTTCTTCGAAGTACTTCATTTCATAGATTCGTGTAAATCAAACATCGAATATAATGAAAGCCACTCCAAAATTAAAAACCACTCTGGTAACTCAAAGTATCCCACTATTGAAAAGTTTGTGAAAATGTGTTTAACTATATATCATGGTAGTGCAGATGTTGAGAGAGGATTTTCTCTTCCATCAAGAATCCTAACAGGGGAGAGAGCTGCCATGAATGAACGAACTTTAAATGTAAGATTAAATGTTATAGATGGTTTAAAATTGTTTGATAACAACCCTTCTAATTTACCAATTACAAAAGAGCTGCTGAATTCAGCCCAAAATGCTCATCACAGCTATACACTGTACTGTGAAGAGCAGAAAAGAAAAGAAAGTGAAAGAAAAAAAAGTAGTAGAGAAAAAGAAGAGAGATGCAGAAGAAGGAGAAAATAAAATTAAAGCAAAAAGGATAAAAGCTGATTTAGATTATTTAAAACATGATTTAAAAGAAGCTCGAAAAAAATACTAAGAAAAAAAAAGAAGTCAGAGAAAAATTATCTGAGGAAGCTAGTAAGAGGCTAAAACCAGCAACCTCAAAAGGTAACACTCAGGAAATTCATTTGGCTCAAGGAATGATGGAAGGTGTTGAGAATCTAAAGTGCAAAGAAATACAACTTGAAAAAGAAGTTTTAAACCTTGAAAAGAGTATCGAGAAGAAGACATCCAGCCTAATTTCAAAATTTGTAAAGGAAAAATAAAATTTGAGTAGAGAATAATGCAAAGACCAAAAATTATATTCAGCATTGTATTTTTATTATTATTTTGAATGCAAAATACTAGACTAAATAAAATATTAAGAATTTTTAGTTCAAACTAAAATTTTTTTTATTTCTTTTAATTTCAACTTTACCACCAAAGCCTTCCATCTATGTAGTATTTTTTTTTAATTGCAAAATGAGAATTTAAACTAAATTTTTTATTTTAATGTCTAAAAAAATTGTATTGATTAACAAAAGCACTCAAAATAACTGTTATTTAAAACATTAAAAACTTTGCACACACACACACACAAAAACAAAAATACCACCTTAAAAGTTATTTGTAGGGCCATATAGCTGTTTCAATCGAAAAAATTTCAATCTTCAGAAGAAATATAAGTCCTTCACAGTCCAGTCTCTCCTAGACTGTGAATGAAAGTATATCTACAGAGAAGAAGCTCGAAATTTTTTTGATCGAAACAGCTATATGGCCTGACTTTTTTATCATTTTATTGTTAGTATTGTTTGTAAAATATACTTCTAGCAAAGCAAGATTCACATATTCATTCTTTTTTCACATATAACGTATACTTAAAAAAAATTTCATGTGTAGTCACTTTTTTTCATAAAAATGGTCACTTTTTTTGCAAAAATAGTCACTAAATCAACTTTTTTTGAGGGAACGAGTGGCTCTGACCCTGAGATGAGGGACCAACCACCACCTGAAATCGGCACCCCCAGAGGTATCGTTTAACAACTTGGAGGACTTTGGAGCCACGACTGATTTTACGTGCACCAGCTCCCATCAGCGTACACGGTTTTACAGCGGACGAGCCGAGAGGGAGATGACCCTCCCAAGCACTGGCCAAGCTGGATGTTGCTTCACTTGCCGTGTTCTTATGGGAACGGAGTTTAGCACCCAGACCACTGCGGGACAGTGAAACTTATTTGTGATGCAAAGTACTTAAATTGTTTAACCTCTTCAAGAATCCTATTGAAGTTGAAAGGAAACTTCTTTTTTTCCTTTTGTTGAAAGGAAAAAAAGAAGTGGCATACCAATCGCTTTTCTACTATGAAGAAAACTAATAAAAATAAATTCAAATGACAAAAACTATTAACTTTATTTAAAATACATATTGATTTTCAAATAGTGAAATCTTATTTTGAAGCCATTGTGCTTAAAGAAACTTTTATTTTAATACTGTCCATGTAGGCTGTTTTATTGAAGTTAGTTTAAATTTTAAGTTTTATTGTTTTCCTCGATGCCATGAACATTTCCACAAGTACAATTTGATGCTGTTAGCATATACACTAAAACTTCTCAGGAGCAACCACCCTCCATGCCATGAAAAATCGGTTTTTAACCTTCCAGCGGGCGCGCAAATTTTTTTGCATGAGCAGGCGCGTGTCGTATTTTTTACGACAGAATACTTTTCTCCGTTTACACTGTTACAAATGAGATGTATTTCACAATAATAATATGAGATCAATTAGAAAATAATTTATACATATCAGCGGAAAAAAATCCACTTTAATAAACAGAAATAATATATAGAAACAATGAAACTTCATAAAAAACAGAGGTAATAAATGAAAGAAATCTAAACAGAACTTAGATAGAAAAAAAAAAACTTATCTTCTTGCCGGTCTCTAATCACTATCATCACTCTCGTTACATTCAAGGCATCAAATTTTTGAAAGGGAATGTTTCTTGCATGTATATCTGTTGCACATATAGCATTTCATTGATGCTGATGATCGTCTTCTTTCTTTTACACACAAACCGCAAGTTCCACGTTTCAATGCTTGCTGCTCGTTTGTGTCTTTTGAAGGCAAAGCATAATTAGCACTTAGAAATGCTGTGATATCACGTGGTAATGAAGTAATTTTGGCTCGAGCTGTAAGGTGTTCTTTCATAAGCCCCAGTGCCAATTTTTTCAAAAAAATCCTTCGACTTGGTGGATTATTAGCAGGCTGTAGTAGCATATATAAAATTTGTGCATTTATTCCGGCAGTGTTCAAAAGACTGTAAAAGATAGCACAGGGCCATCTCCTTGTAATACATGAAACAGTACGTAGCGCACATTTTGTCAACAGTGTCAACTCCACCTTTTGTAATGTTATAATCCGAAATAATTTCCGGTTTACCGGTATCAGTGTCAATATCTGGTGTGTCATGCATTGTAGACAGGAGTATAACAGCTTTGTTCTTTCGAGGGACATAGGAAACAATTGATTTATCTTTTTGAAAACCGAATATTGCCGATCTAACCATCCTTTTTTTACATGGTAAAAACTCTGGTGGAATTTCTTTCTTATTTTTCTTCAGAGTACCCACAAGTGTCAGCTTCTTTTGCAGTAAATGATCTGCGAGTGGAATACTTGCATAATAATTATCAGTTGTTACATTTCTGCACGAATTTTCAATTGGAGTAATCAATCTTTTCACAACATCCAAAGGAGAGTTTGAAACTGCATATGGACCATTAGGATGTAATCCACAATAAATTTCGAGATTGTAGGTATAAAAAGTCTTTGAATCACACAAAGCATACATTTTTATTCCATATTTCGCAGGTTTACTTGGAATATATTGAATCCACTGGCAACGACCATGAAAGGGATGCAACATTTCATCAATTGTAGCGAATTCACTCATATTATAACAGTTATAGCAATTTCTTAGAAAAGAATCAAAAATTGTTCGTATGGCGGCCAGTTTATCTATTTTACGTCTGTCCTTTCTTGTTGTTCTGTCATCAAATCGAAGACATCTTGTTAGAAATAAAAATCTTTTATAGCTCATGATGGCCCTTTCTATTTCTATTCCTGTACCATCGTTTGAAAATATTTCCATAACATTAGCATGATGTGCTTTCTTTATTCCTATCAAATACAGCAGTCCAAAATAAGCCAATATTTCACATCTTGTAGTATCTTGGCAGTCTCTTTCTCTCGAGTAGTTATTCTTTGCTCTCAACAGATTTATATGTTGGTTTGTATATTTCAAAATATCATCTATCATATTTGGATCTATAATTTTCATAAATGATTCAACTTCGTCCTTTATATCTTTAGCAAAATTTTTGACTCCAGGAAAAACTTTCACAATGTTCAGTTTCTTTGTCTTTGAGCACTTCGCATAATGCATTTTACGCCATTTGGTTATTTTATCTTTACCAATGTAAAATTCTGCATCTTCAAAAGAATTTTGTGTATCATTCTCTGATATACTTTGCTCAGAATCACTGCTGATGCAATTTACTTCGGTATTCTCGTCTGAAAGATCACTGTCGCTTTCATGAATGTGTCTGCATTAGGACTTTCTTTTTCTACAACAGATAATTCTTGAAGAATTCGCGGAATATCTTCATATTTTACCCATTTTGAGGCCATATTGCGAAAAGTCTACTAAAAATATAGTTTAAAATTTCATAAAATCAACCAATAACACAATCCAACAAATATTAAATATAGAATTACCAAAATTAAGCAAGAAAAAGACATGAAAAAGTTAAATATTTTTCTACTCGCAAGAGCGGGCGCGTGTCGTACATTTTACGAACATAGCACACACCTGTATGAAATCAACAACGGAAGCGAAATTTAACCTTGAAAGTAAAACAAGCCGATTTCATCTCGCAGGGGGGATAAGCATTGAAGAATAGCAATGACCTTCAAACACTTTTGATACAGTTTGTGAGAGCAGTATAAATATTATTCCGTTTGTCGTAAAATTTGCGCAGGTGCGCCCGGTGAAAGGTTAAGAGATGTGGTCACTCAAAGAAGTATAAACATTTGGTTGCAAAGGAAAAAAAAATAAGAAAAACTAAAAACTATTATTTGTTTTGTTATTTATGAAATTGCATTCTGATACATAAATAATTATACAAACAAATTTTTTTAATTTAAATTTTAATAAAACATTCAGAAATTTCAGATTACTTCATTTTTTTTTTTTCGCTGAGAATACTTCCCTCTCTACTTTATTTTTTATTATTTCTGACTAAAGAGTATTTATCCTAATGTTCTTCATGCATTCTGAATTTTGCATAACAAAATCTATTTCCTTTAAAATTTCCTTTTTTAGGCTTTCCCACTACCAAAAGTAACTGCCAACCTCCTCTCCGAATTTCCTTTTTTGTGCGACTTGATCACATCAGTGCACTGCTCCAACAGGAAAAATCACTTGTTTCTTGTACAGGTCTCTTCTCTAACCTACAGGATTTGTACATGCACTTACACCTGCTGTCTATTTGCAGTAGAGCGACTAGTTTAGAATGTGGTTTCAGTTTACTTTACTTCCGGAAAAATGCAAAGAAATTTCCGGACAGGGAACCTGGACCGGTTACTTATAGAGGGTTGTGTGCTCTCTTCTAGAGGATCTTTTAACATTAAGTAGATAGGGTAAAAAATTGGTGTCTTAAAAACTGGTTATTGGAAGAGGGGTCGCTTAATAGAAGTGGTCACTCATAGAAATCTCACTGCAGTGTGAATTTCAGAAATTGTATTTTTAGATTTCTGGTATTTAAAAAATATCAGACTAATTTAAGATAAACTTACTCCAGATTGTGGTGAACATGTGACTGCCACCATGAAAAAGTTATATTTGACATTTGAGGGCCAGGCAAGTGAGTCCCTTTTGTTTGGTGGATGTTTGAAATTAGCACACTCAAGGTCTTTGGTACAGTTCTAGCTTTCATACATACTCCTTTTTTTTTGATGCCCTGTTTAAATACACAACCTTCAACAGATGGCATAAGCAGCACTACATCCACTTCACTCTATAAAACTCTGTATTATGTTGTAGCAAAGCCTCCAGTGTTAAGCAACAAAGTCTGTAAGGTATGGCACATCATTTGCTATTATCTGGTTCATTCTCTGGACTCAAGAGGATGGGAGGGGGATGGTGTAGTACAGCAAACATGCAATCTTTCCCATAATTAAGCTACACTTTAGCATTAGAAGACCAAGCAGGTACTTTTTGTTCAGTTGAATAAAGCCTGAAGTTAACACAAATAAGTTTCTTCTTTTGGTACCAGCTATGCCATGATTTATGCAATATTATAATATAAAGAATGTTTTCTTAGGAAATCAATTTTTTTAAAGAAAAAAGCAATTTTGTGAAAATGCATTTATTTTCTAAATCTGTGTAGTTTTCTTTACTGTTACAGACTTTGTTTAAACATTTGTAGTATCTTACAACTATGAAAAGACATTTGTCGCTTGCTCTAATATCCTTTATGATTGGTTTCACTATTTGTTATCTTTGTATTTATCACCAAGGTGATGCTTTAGATGCATAAAAAGGATGAAAATTGCTTGGGCTATTAAGGTGATCTGAAACTTCCCATTCAAATTAGGCAATTAAGTCTTGGGTCTAGGCAGCAGACCCTTTGTCAATATGTTTTGTCTTTTGTTTTGGTTGTCAGAGTTTCACAGTGATTTTCTAAAAGCGATTTTTGTCTTTTTAAGTACCTAAAGCATGATCTTAGCAATAAGCACTACAATAATGGTGAAGTGAAATTCATGATTATCTGAGCAATAAACAAATATTGTTGAAGAGAGTTTGCGAAATTCAGTTGTAAGATATAACAAATATTTAAACTAAAAGATGACTTTGTAAAATGGTAAAGAAAAGCATATAGAATGGAAGATACATGCATTTCCAAAAAGCTATTATTTTTTCTGTAAAAAAGCAGTTTTCACTTTTAAAAAATACCATCCGAAAAACTTATATACTACTTGGGTAGATCACATTCAAACATTATTCTTAATATGTATTCTGTTGTATGCAGTTAAAAATGTTACTGTTTTTTCATTTATTTATTTGAAAATTAAATCAAATTTATGAATATGATATTATAAATGTTTTACTTTTTAGAGAAATTGTATAGAATTTGCTTTAAAAGCCAAACCTGTTAGACGTTATATCCCCAAACATCGAATACAGTACAAAGTATGGTGGTTTGTTACATCACAGTACTTTGAATATGCCATTTTTGTTCTCATAATGATCAACACCTTAGCTTTAGCCATGAAGGTATGACAAGTCAATATTTTTCTATATTTGTATACTTACAAATATATTTGCTGTTGTTATTTAAAGCTTAACCTTTTAATAATAGACTTATATACATATAGCAAAAAGAACTCAAAACTGGTGTTTAAAACTATAAATAAATAAAACTTTCCAAAAAAAAACACACATAAATGCTACTTATTGCACTGGACATGCATTTCAGATGAGAAAATTGTCATCCTTCTTCAGCAGTTGTCCATACAAGACTCTGATGAAAAAAGTAAACAGAAACAAAAACAAAGTAGTAGCGAATTTTTTAATGCCTGTTTCAAATAACAGTCTTTCTTTCTGAAGAACTCATGTGTAACATATTGAAAAAAGAAAAAGCAGAAAGCAGTTTTAAACAGATAAAGAAGTGTCTCTCTCCCCTAAAGCCTGCTTCGTGGTAACACTGAATGTGTCATATAGTGGTTTAAGGAAGTGTTCAAAATTGTGGCTGTTAACACATGGTAAATGTGGATGAAACTGGGATGAGAAAACCGCATTTAGGTCCATTCCATCCATGCATTTGCTTTTGCTTTCTGTTTACGTTTTTCAGCCGCAGTCATGTATGGACTGCTGCTGAAGAAGGACAAAGATTCTTTTCATCTGAAACACAGTGTCCAGTGCGATAAGTAGCATTTATTTGTATTTTTTAAATGTCCAGGGGGGAGGGGCTGGGGGCTCGAGTCCCCCGAGAGCTAGATATACTGCGGATTAGGGAAGTTAAAAAAATTTTTGTTGTAAATTTTCACTTGAACTGAAATTTTAAAAAAGTAGCAATGTATACAGGGAGATTCTAAATTATTTTTACAAATTAAAAGGGGTGATAGTATCCATCTAGACAACCAATAATTCCATAGGAACATAGGGTTACTTTCCATTCTGAGGAGCAGAAAAGAGGAAAGTAGAAATGCATCAAGCAAGAAGAAGGGGCCTTGATGGTCGAGACAGATTATGTTGCGAAAGTGACATTTCCAAATTTTCACAAGGCTGTGACTTGATAAATGAAACACGATTAGAAACTTGTGTTTTATTGCTTTGTTGTTTTTTGGCAACATAGAAAAAAAAAGGTTTTTTTTTTTTTTTTTTTTTTTTAATATATGTAATATGAAATGTGATGTGCTTGTGTATTTTTTGGCGGTGAATTATATGTTTTAAAATCAGCTTTACTATTTATCATTTATTGCACAGATGAGTCTTTGAGACTAGAATCCGACAATTGCTTTTGCAAGGTTACTTGTTAGTTTACTAGTTTACCTTGTCATAATTGAAATTTAATAATATCGTTTTGCAGAGATACAATATTATTTGGCAACCATCTGCTGGCATACGAATTGTCTCGAATTAAACTGTGTATTGAAGTTGATAAATGGAAATTCTATTGGTGAATTATGGATAATTTAAAAAAGTTAAGAACACCACTTAAAACTGCCTTTACGTGTTTAGCTAATTCACTTGAGAATAACTTTAGAAGCACATGTTAGGAACATTGAAGAAATCGAGATTCTGTTTACTCAGTTAGAGGGGAAATGGACCGAACTCGGTTTTGCAGAAAAGGAAATTCAAAATCTTCTGCTGAACGATGAAAAGTGTTCTCAAGATAATTTTGATAAGGAATATGAGGGTTTTAGCTTATATGAAGAAAAATTTGTAAGAACAAAAGTTCAAAAAATCTTAAGCAATATTTTAGAAAGTGATTCTGTGAACCTTTCAAGTATAATAAGCAAGTTGAAATGTTTAGGCTGATTAATTTTATTTTTTACCAACTATGCAAAAAATTCCAGAGCTGGGGATCGAACCCAGGACTGCCGCTTAATGTGCGGGTGCTCTACCACTGAGCTACTCTAAGACGATTCCCAGATGAAATTTCTCACATTAGAACCATTGGCATTTATCATCTTCCTCTGCAAACCACAGATGTAACAAATGAAACAATTAATTTGCGACAACTCTGCTACACTGCGGAAATTATACATATTTTAGAAAGTGATTCTATCAACCTTTCAAGTATAATAAGCAAGTTGGAGTGTTTAGGCTGATTAATTTTATTTTTTACCAACTATGCGAAAAATTCCAGAGCTGGGGATCGAACCCCAACTCTGGAATTTTTCAAATTTAAGTACAATTTTGTAATTAAGTACAATTTTGTAACAAAGTTTATTTGAAAAAGAAAACTTTCTAGTTTCTAATGATATAAAAAATATAGTGTTCGGACAAAAATTTAGCTCCTGATAATGCAAAATGAAAAGAAAAAAAAAAAAAAAAAAAAGGCCAAAAACCTTACAAAACATAAAATAACTAAAAAACTATTAATCCGACTAATTTAATTTTTACGGCATTAGTTTTCTAGTGTCCTATTTAGTCAGTGTACCAAATTTGGTCTAGATCCATAGAAAGGTCTGGACCCCTACAGCAAATAAACATTTCCTCTTTTATATATATAGGCAATGATAACCTGATTTTTTACTTTGCTTCATAAGAAATAAGCAAGCAACATCAGGTCTGAAGAGCTTGCTTGAAACTTGTCTAGAATCTTTTCCTCAGAAATTTAACCCCTTATTGATAAGAAATTGAATTTTCTATCATACTTCAAAGTATTATACTTGCATACTTTTTTCTCAAGCACCCTGCATTTACTTGAGAGTTCCAACATTAATTATTTTTATGCTATAGGTTTGTAAAATTTATGTATCAAGTTTATATTTTATATTTTAATTATTTATTAAGTACTTTTTTAAACAACTCTTGCAGTATTATGGTCAGCCCAAAGAATACACATTTGCCTTAGATATTATGAATATGATCTTCACTGCTGTTTTTGCCTTTGAATTTCTTCTCAAACTCATAGCTTTTAAATTCAAGGTAAAGCTGCTGTTAGAATATACCTTATATTACTTTATCTTAAATTTTATCTATAAATTTAATATTGGTGTATAAAATGAATTAATTTATCTAATAGCTATTAAATATTTTATTTATAAATGTTATTATTTTTATTTTTTACAGAACTATTTTGGAGATGCTTGGAATGTTTTTGACTTCATCATTGTTCTAGGGAGCTTTATAGATATAGTTTATTCAGAAGTTAATGTAAGTAACAAAAGGCTTTGATACTAATACTTTATTTCAAATTTTAAACTCATTTTAAGTAGTTTTTCTGTGTAATTTAAACCTTAAATGAGTTAGTTTTTTTAATGATGTGCCATGTTGAAATTTAAAGAATTAACTAAAATTTCATCAATTTTAAAGAATCGAGACATTTGTGTTGTGTGCGCAGAAATGAAACTGCACTAAAAGATCACTGATCCCCAAATCTTGTCGGAATTGCCTCAGCAAAAAAGCAAAACAACGTGTAGGTGTAATGTGCATACACAAATAAGCAGCCATATTGCATGTAACAGTTATTTATTGTAAAAAAAAAAAAAACTAAAATAATGATTTGCTAACATTTAAAATAAAATCACATTTTGCTTCTTCACAATCATATTAACTTCATAACCTTGTATGCAAACATAATGAAACATAATATCTCAAAATATTGGTTAACAAAAGGGACTTTACACTGTAAAATAAATATGCAAGCTTGATCTGAAATTTATCTCCATTACTAAACACAACATTCAGTGGTGTAGCCAAGGGGGTGGGGTGGGGGGTCACAACCCCCTCCCCCCCCCCCCCCCCCAATGAGGAATTTTTTGCCATACCAAATGTATATTCTTCACTCCCTTATCACACACACATATACATATATGTGAGTTGCAGTAGTCGTAACCCATCCCCCCCCCCCAACGCATGAAAAGTTTCTAGCTACACCACTGACAATATTTAAACATAACTTGAGCTTATTGTCATCTTCTAATTAATTAACCATTTTGCTTAAAACAAGTAGATGTAAGGCTGTATATCATTTTACATTAAACTTTACTTAATGAAACATTCTACAGTTAAAGTGTAGCACAAGTGAACATTTAACTACTTTAGAAAGTTAATTTTACAATTAAAAGTACATAGATAAAGTCAAACCAAAATTACGTTTTTGTAAATTATAAAAATTTGCACATAATGTCAGCAAGCTCATTACTGTATGTTTGAGTAATCTATTGAGAAGCCTCTCTAAAGAAACGAATGCATAGTATTACAACTCCATTTTAAAATTTAAACTCTTATGTTACTCAAATTCGATGATTTAAATGTTGATACAGTCAAAAGTTTTGACATTTCTTATTTAAAAAAAAATGAAAAAAATACATATAAAATGGGGATGGGATGCTAGGTAAAAAATGACGTTAAGGGGAAAAGGGCATAACGCCCTGTGTCAAAATGGTTCAAATGTTGTTTCTCAACAAAATGAGTGTTTTCATGGCTCAGTCCTCAGCATTATCAAAGATGGGGGACTCGTGACTAATATTTGGACAATGTTGCATCATGAGTCTAGACAATGGCATTTACAGGATGCATCTTATGGAAACTCGGACATAATTGGAAGGTCCGTTGTTCAAAACTTACAGAACATGAAAGGGAACAATCAGCCATGTTTAATCATGATCTTATGGTGATGAAAATCTGGACGTAAGAACAAATTATAGAAAGAGATCACCTGAAGGAAATTCTGGTGGATGAGTACTTTAAGTAGGAGGAAGGCACACCATGATACGAAGATTTAGGTGAGCTGAGCATCACCAAAGCATCACTGCCAGCTTGAAGATTCCAGCACCCAGTCCTGCAAGTTGCATGGCGGAAAATGTAGCTATCTCATTACCTCTTTTCCATCTTTTGTGATTACCGACAACTAGGCCTGTGATAATGCACTTAATGTATTAGTGCCGGGGCCTTTTACTTGCCCCACTTGTAGTCACACACGCCATTTAGAGATGCAATTCGCTTCTTCATTCTGTTGTAAAAAAAATCAGCTACCACCTTGGTGTCTCCAGCCAAAACTGAATGCCAATTTCTAGCATTCAAAGCAGCTCCCTCCAATGCATGCCTGTCTCCGCCAATTAGCGTCAGCCAACAAGTTAGCATCTTCCGAGAAACCTGAGTCATCATGTGGAAAAGAGGAGAAACGGAACAAGATGGCGATTTTTAAAACTCCCAAGAAAACAAAATTTTGATAGCTTATGCGGTCAGAAAAGAGGCTCATTGAAAATTAGAACCAGTACCCAAACTGAGGAAAAACACCCAAAACTTAAAATTAAACACCATCATGTACAGAAACAGTACCAAAATTAAGAAAATAAAAAAAAACAAAAACTTTAAAATGATGTGACACATAAGGGGCCAGCATAGGGTGAAGAAAGGAAGAGAAAAGGGCAAAAAATTAGTAATTAAATAAAACAGACTTTAAGGCAAAAATATAAATAAATAAGTAAAATAAACAAAATAGATATAATTAATTTAGAAAAATATTAAAGAGGGAGAGCACACTATTATAAACAACATGAGTTAAGCAATATACCAATGAGATAATTGTAAAACTATTGTACAACACTTAAATGCTTAAAAGAACTGATACATATTTTAACTAATCCAGACAAAACAAATATTAATAAAACAACACCTCTGCTGAAGCATTGCTTTCAGGGTATGATTTGGATATACATTCTAATTATTTTAGTTAAATTATAAGAATGTAATTAATTATAATAAAAAAATTAAACAAGTTTTGATAAAGCAAATACTTTTACTTTGATGGCTTTTTTATATAAATTTAAATTCTTATACAGTATAGAACCTGTTATCCGGAATGGTTGGGACCGAGTGTATTCTGGATTACTGAATTTTCTGAATAACTAGCTGGGGATTAACATGACATCTACTGATTTGATTGGTAGCATAAATGTTACTCTCTATTTTTGATTAGAACTAAACATTAATTGTTAATATACTATAAAATAATAAAAAAAAAAAAACTCTTAATATGATCAAGATAAATAATAATCATTTAGAGAGGAAGTAGTAAATATATGATAACTTCTTGAAAACTTCGTCACACACTAAAAAAATAAATAAAATACCTTACTAGATTTCATACTTTATAAATTCTAGCTGTAGAACTCAAAATAAAAGAACAAAAACATAAGAAACATAAAAAAACTCATTTTTTGCTTTTCTTTTGGAAAAAATAAGAATTTAATCGATTGAAAAATGATTCTGGATAACTGATTTTCCGAATAACTGGTTTCCGGATAAGAGGCTCCATACTGTAATTGAATTCTAACTGTAATTCGTAAAATACATTGATTTTTTTTTTACCAACCATGGTCAAAAATTTATACTGACTTACTACCTCTAAAGTTACAAATTAAAATATAAAATAGATTTGTTGTTACAGCCAATTTTTATGTTTAAAAAAAAAAAAAAAAAGAAAGAAAGAAAAAGAAACTTTTATGCATTAAAATATTAACTACACAAAAAGATTGAGAATGTTCTCAGAACACCCAACTTAATTTTTCTATTAAGTGATTAATTATTGCTTTTCATATGAGAGACTATAATTCATATTAATAAAATCAAGTGCAATTGTATAGTATGTCATTAGATTAAAAAGCAAGTTATTATAACTTTAAAGTTGAATTCTAACTACATTGGCAAAACCTACTGTGTTCAATTTTATTAACACCAGCTAAATATTTATAAATGCCAAATTCTAGTAACAGTTTTCACCTCAAGGCAAAACAATTAAAATATCTATTAAAATTTCTTGAATGCTAATGTTTAAGTTTGCAATTAAGAAGCATTTAAGTTTGTTTTTACATCAACTGGTTCTGTATTTGAAAATTAAATTTTTGCATATGACAGACCATGATTAATATAACCATTCTGTTCTGTATGTCTAAATTTGAGTAATTAAGAAATTGGATGAATTACAATGTTTCTCAATAAGTTTAATTTATATAGAAATTTTGTTTACAATTTGACAAATGTTTTTACTGTCCTTCAAAAAGGTTTATTTAGACAAAGTAGTAATTTATATTTTCTGCTGTAAAATAAAATTTTACTTGTAACATTGCTGGTACTTTATATTTATTATTATGTTTTCAAGAAAATTTAATTTATAGCAATTTGTTGTGCATAAAATAATTTTATTCTATAGAAATATTAATAATATTAATGCTTGTATTTTTAAATTTTTTTCCATCGAAGACCTTTCACTTGGCACTTTTTCTTTCATATATGTTTGTTGCAAGGGTCAAGTTTGGTTATTGTATTGGCTAAAAAGAAGTACACAATATCATTAGCTATGTTAAATAAGTAATTTAAAATAAATCTTTTTATGTATTCATTTTAATTAGTTTTTCTATACAAGTTTCATCAATGAATTGCTAGAAAATGTTTTTGGTCCTTAACATTTTCTTGTGTTTGGTTTTTAAAAGCACCATTTAAAAAAATATATATAATCAAAGTTAGGTTGAACATATTTTTAATTTGAAATAAACATGAATTTCCTGATTCTTGTATAAATACAGTTCGGCATATTTTTATTTTTTTTATGCAGATTAAATGGTACTAAAATTCTTTGTTTATTGTTTTAACTTCCCTCCGAGGTTGAATTGTGTTCATGCTTTCATCTTTCTGTGTGCCATATTTTATCAATAATTCAATTATTGTACATATAGGTGCATCAGTGGTTGTTCATAACTTTTGTTGCTTTGTATGTTTATGCATGATCAGTTTCTGGAGATTCTTTGAATCCGAATTTTCTTATCTAACTTTCCTGTATTTTTCTCCATACAAATAACTTTCATTAAGAATAGTTCATCATAATAATATTTAAAATATATCCAAGTACATGTGCGTGATAGAATCCTAAAATGAAATAGCAATTGAGTATTCATTTGCATACAGGGAGTGTACTTAAGTATAGTTACTCGTAATCAAATGTATGGCAGTTTAAGTTGAATTTTAATGTGTTAAATGATGATTTTTTAATTATGGCTTAAAATATGTTGCAAAAGTAATGCATAAAAGATATATTATTTAGTTAATAACTGACACCAAATTTACTTTCATAAAATGGGATTCTATTTTGTGAGTTCTCATCACTTACTGTCTTAGATCTTTCAACATTAGGGCTTCATTGTTCTCACCATGTTAAAGTAAATGTAATGATGAACAATAGATTTGAATGTTTTTTTTTTATTTTTTTATTATTATGAAGATCAATTACTCAAGACAAATGACCCTAAGATATGTGTTAGTGGAAGACTTTTAAATGTGATTGATTCATATTAACCCATTGTGCCCAGATAGTTTTGCAACTGTCTTTGATTTTTGTTAATACCAGCAATAATAGATAAATTTCTCATGTCAGCTTCTTGAACAAGAGATAATTTCTTTTAAATGTGTAATTAAATGTGTTTTAAATGTGTAATGTTCATTATGTGTAAAAATTTAATGCCAATATCCTATTTGGTCATGTTAAAATATTTTGTGGAGTTCAGGTTCAATACCCATGAATAAAGGCAAGGAAAAATAAATAACGTTTTCGACTGATAGCGAAAATGTCATCCCAATAAAGGGACACTAGGCATAAATGGGTTAAAAAGAAAACTGACTTGAACTATTCAAGCCTCTTTCAATGTCCAAGATCCTCCCAGTTTTATTCAGTTGATAAAAACTGATGAATCATTAGTACATCAATTTACAAACAAAGAAAAATGCTGGTGTGTTGATGTAATTTAGTTGAAAGAAATATCCAGATATTCAAACTTTGCAAAGTAATAAAGTACTTCCCTCACATACTGAAATTTTGCAATGAATGTAATGGGAGTATAACAGTGGCTTTGTTAAGTGTCACTAGTGTTTCTTTGTAAGTCCTTATAAATAAAGCAGGGTTGAATCTTAGATTTGCAAACCGATGTCTTGAAACATATTTGAATTTTAAAATCTTTATTTGTTGAGAGGATGCGTGATGGTGAAGCTATAAAAATCATGTCTGCTATATATTCATGAGGGCTGTAAAGTTTTGCATTTAACTAAATATATAAATAAACTTTTATTACCCTCTGAAACATGAGGTTTTTTTTTTTTTTTTTTTTTTCCTTATACTGGTTATATTCTTTGAGCCCACTTCCCCTCATTCCCCTAACTTTAAAAATTCTAATTATTACTGTGAAGTAAGAATAAGTTGTGTATGTGATCTTTTTCTGAAAGACCATGTCTGAATTTCAGTAAAACTTAAAAGTTTTTAATATATATATTGTTCACACAAAAAGTTTGTTTCTTCTTTTTTTACCCTATAAACCCCTCTGCAGCAATAAAGTGTTTTCTGATAATAAAGTATAACTTTAGTAATACAAAAACTATAAAATTATAATGCATATTTCATTGAACAGAAGAACAACCTTCCATTAAGACATCAGGAACCTGTTCTGTTAGGATACCAGGTACTTTCTCTATGCTTCACCTTTTGTTGCTGCTATACTACTCTTGCTGCTTTTGCCTCTTTTGCTGCCAATTTCATATTCAAATAGCATGACTGAAATTGCTTTGAGAAATTTTTGTCAGTTTCAATCTAGACAATATTTAGTGGCATGAGCAAGCCTGCATTTGAGTCATTAAGGAAAGCAACACCTAACCAATAGCTAATTGTGGTTGGCAGTACTTCTTTACATGAATGGATTCGTTTGCTATTAAGAGCATAGGTGTTTATAGTGGTTCAAACTTACATAATGCTTTTGAATTCCTGTCTACTAGTCATCTTGTGAATCTATATATCAGATTAATTTAATAATTAGTTTAATTAAAACTGATTTTAACTGTATTATTAAATGTAAAATTCTATTTCTATTCTTCCTATTACAAGTAATTTAAAGCATTCTATATTTATTAAGAAAAAAATAAGTAGTTACTTAACATTTTGCAGGTGTATCTATTCTTCACTTGCAAAATGTTAAATTGTAGACTTAATTTTTGCTCCTATTGTAGTGTAATTGTTTGTTTATTAGATCATTTACTGAAATTCTTTTAGCTATTTAGACTTCGTAGAAAAATGATTAATTTAATCATCAAGCTAAAACATTACACATAAAAAACTCCCAGTAGATTTCACTCTTGAATACTAATTTCTTGTTTATGGAATTTAAGTAAAATCAAAAAATAATTTTCGGCACACAATGCTAAATTTTTTCTGCTGTTGTGAAATTAGAAATAAAAAATGATTGTATTTTATTAAGACAAGAATGCTGATTTCATTTTACTGCTAGGCAAATATGAGTCAAACTGGCTTGTAATATTGTCCTTAATTAGCTTCTTTTCTTCTGTTCTAAATTTATTTAAGCTTCTTCTATTTAACTTATTTATCTTAGGGAATTGTACAATAATATATTCTTCTAACTGTTTGAAACTGTGAATAAGAACAAAACTCATTTGATAATAATTTATTTTTTAAGAAAAAAAAATTAAATTCAGGCCACATATTTATTCTGCTGTTCTAGGGCACCTAAAAGTAGCATAATAGTACTGATATAAATCCGTCTTGTGCTAAAATATGAAAAATTTGCCCCAAAACTCAGCATTCTACATTTTTAGCATGCGTATTTAGAAGCTGTTTACTTTTCTGATGAAGATCAGAATGATAGAAGAATTTCCTAAAAAGATGAAAAAACCTCTAAATATCAATTTCGGTGAATTTAGTTGTAATAGCTAATGTTTACTATTGTATATGACTCATTAAAGAGTTACAGGTCAAATTCCTGAGTGCAAATGACCACCGTTTGCTTGTGATGAATGTTCATAAATAGTGAAAGTTCTCTCATTAGAAGTTTCTAAACAATGTAAAGTCAGAAGGTCTTTTTACTTTTGTAGAGGAATTCAATTATAAAGCAAATCTCCAGGATTGGGTGCAAGAAGCTCTAAGCAACATATTTGGTGACATCAATATCCACTCATTTGTCATTAAAACATTATATCATGATGAACTATGTTTTCATTACTTACCTGTGAGAGCATTTGCAAATATGTTTGCCATAGATGCATTATTGCATGCTACATCTACATTGCTTATCTTCATGGATCTGTATTGCATTGATCTTTGAGTCAGAGAGATATTGTTACATCAAATAATTTAATGTATTGCTGCAGTTCTTAAAGTTTTGCAAGCGTTACATTATCATAAAATTTTATATTCTAAGGGATCACACCATGCATTATTTTGAGTATTCTTTTGTAAACATAGATATATTTGAACAAGTTGGACATTATGAAACAGAATGCAGAATAAATATGTTTGTCATTGGCATTTTCTAACTTTTAAAGTCTTTAGATTATTTTCTATTGCAATTTTTAGCTAAATTTTTATTTTGTAATTTGTGACTTTTTATTATTGATGAGACTAAATATTTCTTTACAGCCAGGAACAAATATTATTAGTATTAACTTTTTTCGTCTTTTTCGAGTGATGAGACTTATTAAACTTTTAAGTAGAGGAGAAGGCATTCGAACATTGCTTTGGACATTTATTAAATCTTTTCAGGTAAATAAATTATATTTATTGTTAGGAAATTTTCTTATTTATTCCAAGGCTTGATTAAATTTGGTATATTTATATATATATATAGCTATTTTAATTTATACTTACAGGCTTTGCCTTATGTAGCACTGTTGATAGTTATGCTCTTCTTCATATATGCAGTTATAGGTATGCAGGTAAGATTTCTTGATTTCTTTTAATAGAATATTTATAAAATTATGTGCACCACTAATGCTTGTGTCCTTATAATTATTATATTTTTTGGTATCTGCATTCATTTATTTCGTCTTTCTTCTTCCACGGGTCTTATACCATCTGCACTGAATTGTTTTAAACGTATTTGCACATTTCTAACATTAATTTTTGGGAACTATTATTCTGTGAATTAAAAACTAACTTATTTTGAGAAGCTATAGCTTCCTTCCCTGGCAAAGATAGTGAAATAAAAATGATTGAATGTATATAGATTGTCGAATTGCAATAATTTGCCTTGTCTACTTTATTAGGGAAAATAGGCCAAATCTAGTTAATCAAGCATGTATTTTAAAGATTACTTATAACTTTTAATTTGCTCATTTTCTATTTTAATGTAATATTTTAGATTAAACGCAGGCACTTTTTTTGTCATTTAAAAAAAAATCATTGTGGTTACCTAGTTAAACATTAGTGAAAATAATCAAATCCATCTAAGAGCTCATAATATAAATCAATATAAATTTTGCTCATTTTCTCATTTAAAAAATATTCAATGCATGACAATTAATATCACTAAGAGAAAAAGAAACTGAACAATGGTCAATGCAGATGAAAATTGGGTCCATTTGGCAGATCCTTCACAAAATTACAAATGATTAAAACGGCCCCTTCACAGAAATACAATTGAGTAAAATGGCCCTTCATTGACATTTTACCATATATTTTAATCTGTTTTATCAATTATTTTAACATGAAAAGTAGTCCTGTCAAGTTAGGAAAAATGAGGGGGGAAATTTATATAGTTTTGAAACTTGGGGTAACCACTAATTGGGTATGTAGTTGTATGAAACAGAAAAGTTCCACCCCTCTCAGGATGCCCCCCCCCCCAAAGGTACGTTTTTAGATTTTCACTTGTATCTCAAAATCCGTTCGTCTTAGCAAAAAAAGTCAACTACAAAATGAAAGCTGATAAAATTTCCTACAAGATTGTAATTGGTTATTTTTTTTCTATATACAATAACTTTCGAGATATGTTTTAGACAAAATCGCAAATTTTTGGAAAACACTTTTTTTTATCCCGATTTTTAAACAATTTTGTCTTACAGCTCTTCAACCCTCAGTTTTACAGCAATTGCTTTCAAAACAAAGTTGTAGAGTATTCAATTACCTTTAAAGTGAGTTATTATTTGTAACTTTATCTTTAAATGATAAATAGTTATTGCAATTTGAAATTTTCAATAAATATAGCAAATTTGAATGAAAACTACATTGCGCATCAAAGTACGACAAAATCTAGGAAAAAAAATTATGAAGTTTTGAAACTTGGGGAAAACATTGATTGAGGATGTAGTTGTATGAAACAGAAAAATTCCCCCTCTTGGGATGTCGCATCCTTCCCTTTAGCCCCCCCCCCCCCCCCAATAAAAGGTCCTTTTTTTGGATTTTCACTTTTCTCAAAAACCGTAACGTCTTAGCAAAAAAATCTCAGTTACAAAATGAAAGCTGAGAAAATTTCCGACAAGATTGTTATGGGTTATTTTTTTCTAGATATAAGTTTTAGAAAAAACGCAAGATTTTGGAAAACGCTTCTTTTAATCACAATTTTCCACTGTGCGTTATACGAGCTCTCCAACCCTCAGTTTTACAGGAGTATTCAATTCCTTTAAAATAAGTTATTATTTGTAATTTTATCTTTAAAGAATAAAAAATTATAGCAATTAGAAATTTTCAATAAACTTTAGAGAATGCGAATGAAAACTACATTTCTCGACCAAGTACAACAAAATCTAGAAAATAATTTATAAAGTTTTGAAACCTGGGGAAAACACTTGTAGGTGGTGCAATATTAAGAAACATGAAAGTTCCTCTATCTTGGGGGCACGTCCCCCTTCCCTTCAAAAAAAAAAAAAAATTTATGCAAAACAGTTTTTTTCAATAATAATTTATATTACATAAGTAGAAACCCACTGCTATCAAATAAGACATAGGTACACTAGACAGTTCATATGTGAAGCAATCTTTCAAATTATCTGGCAAATGAATCTTGCACAATATTCTCTGAAATAAGTGAGTTGTATCAACTTCAATGATATCATTGTCAATTTTGACATTACAAATGCACATTGTCTTTGCCATGCCGGACTGCTTAAGCTTCATAGAACAAAATTTTAAGTCACTTCCTATTTTCTGAAGTGCTTGTTCACCAATTAACACAGCAGTGTAGCAGTTTACATCCGGGAAAGCAACTACTCCAGATGCAGTTGAATATAATTTTTCCTTATACACAAATGGAGAGTGTTGTTGCGCCACAGGTGAAATATTTTGCGAATTTTTTCATCTATTTCTATTCTTCCATTTCTCAATTCAACATATTGATTACTGGAGACAGTATGTACATTACAGAATTGATCCATTTCTTCACATATGTGATGGGCTACTAACAAATTACAAATCCATCTGTTCAACACACTATCAGTAAAACCTCTTCCAGTAAAAAAGCATTTTCCATAAATTTGCTAGGTTTTCTAAAACATATCTCGAACTATTCGATATAGAAAAAATATACTAATAATAAAGATATTGAATAATAAATAATTCAATACATAAAAAATTAAAAATAATTATCTTCTAGGAAATTTGATCAGCTTTCATTTTGTAACTGGCATGCTTTTGCTAAGAAGCACCAATTTTGAGATAAAAATGAAAATCTAAAAAAGGGAACTTTAAGGGGGGGGGCTAAGTAGGGAAATACGACGTCCCTAGAGGCAGAACTTTTCTGTTTCATATAACTACATGCCCAATCAGTGTTTCCCCCAAGTTTCATACCTTTATGAGTTGTTTCCTAGATTTTTTCTTGCACTCTGACGTGCAATGCACTTTTCATTCGAATTCCCTAAAATGTATTGGAACTTTCAAATTGCTGTAACTTTTGATCATTTAAAAATATAATTACTAATAAAAATTCAATTTAAAGTTAATTGAATACTCTAAAACTGTGCTTCAAACCCGTTCCTATAAAACTGATGGTTGAAGAGCAATAAGGCAAAGTTAGTGGGAAATAGTGATAAAAAGAAGCGTTTTCCAAAAATTTGTGATTTTATTTAAGACATATATCTTGAAAGCTTTTGCATGTACAAAAAAATAACCCATAACAATCTTGTAGGAAATTTCATCAGCTTCCATTGTGTAATTGGCATTTTTTTGCTAAGAGATAAATGGGAAAATCCAAAATAAGGATCTTTGGGGGGGGGGGGCTAAAGGGGATACGCGGCACCCCAAGAGGTGGGAACTTTTCTGTTTCATACAACTACATCCCCAATCAATGTTGTCCTCAAGTTTCAAATCTTTATAATTTTTTCCCTAGATTTTGTCATACTTTGATGCGCAATGTAGTTTTCATTCGAATTTGCTAAATTTATTGAAAATTTCAAATTGCAATAACTTTTATCATTTAAAGATAAAGTTACAAATAATAACTCACTTTAAAGGTAATTGAATACTCTACAACTTTGTTTTGAAAACAATTTCTATAAAACTGATGGTTGAAGAGCTATAAGACAAAATTGGTTAAAAATCGGGATAAAAAGAAGCGTTTCCAAAAAAATTGCAATTTTGTCTAAAACATATCTCGAAAGCTATTGTATATAGAAAAAAATAACCAATCACAATCTTGTAGGAAATTTTATCAGCTTTTATTTTCTAGTGACATTTTTTTGCTAAGAAGAACGGTTTTTGAAAAAAAAGTAAAAACCTAAAAAAGTGACCTTTTGGGGGGCCAAAGGGGGAGATGCGGCACCCCGAGAGCAGGGAACTTTTCTGTTTCATACAACTACATACCCAATTAGTGTTTTCCCGAAGTTTCAAAACTATGTAAATTTTTTCTGCCATTTGCTGTTTTTTGGTCTAATTTGCCTGGACTAAAGTGACTTTTATTAAAAATTGGTATGGAAATTCACAAAAATAAGTGTTGTAATTTACAAAATTAAGTCTGAAATTCACAAAAATAAAGAGTTTTCACAAAAATGGGAGCCTGGAAAAAATTCCTGGATCAACCCCTGTTGAAGTTTTGAGAGAAAAATCCAAGCTTATTGTGATTATGTAAAAGGTCATAAAATAAGTGTGTCCCTTATTTTATGACTGAGATTTTTTTTTCATGCATACCCTCCCTTTTTTTTTTTCTTATGCTAAAATACTCACAATAAAATTTCTTCCAATCTGGACTTGCATTCACCTGTGCCAAATTGTATCCAAAGTTGCACCCTTAATATATTGCAAGTTGGTGATCCACTGTTTCAACTGTACATTAGAGCAGTGCTTCCTAAACTTTTTTTTCACCGCAGACCGGTCAACGTTTGATAATTTTACCATGGCCCTCTGGGAGGGGGGAGAGAAAAGTTGACTGTTCATATTTTATATTGTTTTGATATGCTAATTTTAATTCAATTGTATTTAAACATGTGTTCTACAGCTAATCACTGAGAACCCTGAGTTTGTGTTTTTGCAACAAGTCGATTTTATCTGGGAGTTATAGGAAACAGTGACATCTAAAGTGTGTTGCTTGAGTCCAGTTTATACCATTGTTTTGTTATGACTGCTGTCACTGCAGAAAACATCACTTCACACAGATAGGTTGTCGGAAATGGCAATAGGGATTTAAGTGACTGCAATTTTAATTCATAATTTTGAAGTGTTTAATAAACCATAAATTAATTTAAAATAGTTACAAGATTTCTTCTGTTACAAAAGTATAAATTAGCGGAAACCTGAGAGAAGTACACCACAGTAAATAAAATGGAAATAATTTAATGCTCCTTGGGCAGCCCGGTACCAGTTGATCCATGGACTGGTACCAGACTAGGAGTTGGGGACCACTGCATTAGAGTATCTCTTATGCAAGCCAAAAAAATATTTATATTAAGTCCATCCATTCTAATTAATTCTGTTTGGCCCTAAGTTCTGTTATGAATTCTGTTTGGCCAGACAAATATCATCTTAGTAGGATAATATTAACCCATGCGGAATTGACGACAGAAAACAAAATTGCTGCTTTGCATTTTTCTGTGGGGATCTTTAGATTACAGTCACTTATCAAACATGCAAACCAGGAACATGAAATACCTTTTGTAAGACTCCAATTGGTAAATTATGTGTATTTAATGAACAATATATTTTTAGTGACTCTCTGGGGGTTATTACAAATACATTCGAATCCAGAGAGATTCAGAAAACACAATTGCAAAAAGTACAAAATGCAATGTAGATTGCATTATTCACTTGTGATACATTTATGGATTCGGATATGCAGTATTTTAAGATTTTTGTATCATGTAAGAAGCAGTTAAGAGAAAAATTCAGTTCTAATTTTTCTAATGAAGGAAAATTCGAGCTGAAATCATAAGGTAGAATTTTATTTTTTGTATGATTTTAGAGAAATGAGATACGAGCTATCATTAGGTTAGTTTTTTGACTTCTGACACAAATTGTAATTTTGTATTCAAATTATTTGTTACTGAAAATGCAAAGTTAAATTATTAAGCAAAAATGAAAGATTCAAAAATAGTGTCTTAACTTAAAAATGTTGTTCTTTATGCTACTGCAATCAGTAGATTAAAAATTTAAAAAATCTTAAATTATATTAGATAAAAATACTAGTCAGAATGTTCTCTTGGAACAAAGTTTCCAAGAGGTAACATTTATGGCATGCAGTAGAATACAACTTCCAGTTGAAGTTGGGAAGTGGTTTATGCATTTTCTGGAAAAACAGCTTTTCTAAGTTAGTCACCAGAGTTCACTATGTTTGAATTTTCTTTTTTGAAGTACAAATATTTGTAAATTTTTGTATCTATAAAATATGTTTTTATAATAGTTATACTATTATTTAAAAATTGGGAGAGTTTATTTGAGCCTATTAAAAATTAATTGCATTTCAGTAAGTTTTTGGAGGAAATTGATTCCAGATACAAGTATTTCAACTAACAAACTCAGTCAAGGTGCAATTTAAATTTGTATCTCAGAGTATCACCTTACACTTAATATTTACAAAATTTCTTTTGCAGAAGAGTTATTTTAGGTCCATCTAGAATATGAAATTCATGTTGATTAACAGTAAGTAAAGCAGCTGAAAGAGCTGTACAACTAATGTCAGCCTGCTAAGCTCTAATTATAGCAGAAAACAAACAGAAACAATATTTTTCTCAGTGAGATGTAGTACCATCATTGAAAAATAGAAATTTTGAAATGAAGTTATATACCCTAATGTTTGTTTCTCATATTTGTTAAATGTTAATTTATTAATTTAAATTTCTTCTAGTTTCTCTACACATGCATGAAAAATGAAATTCTACCTTATGATTACAGAACTAATTTTACTTCCTTTTTCTTATTTTATATGGAATATTTTTCTCTTACTATAATCCATCCCTAATAACTTGGCACTTAAGAGACGTCCGAAGATGAGTGGTCTTCTGATATATTGATTGTTGAAAATTGGTGATAGGAAGAATTAATCCATTCACATGGTTAGCTGAGGGACCCCCACAATCAGCACTTTATTACACTTGATGGCAATGAGTAGAAGGGGAAAAGGAATATGTTATTTGAAACCACATGATGACCATGAAATCCCGCCCTCTCAGCGAAGAGGATAGTCTCCAATGGCCCACTTATGGAGTTGGGGAGAAGTAACCTCTAACCCAGTGTTTCTCAACCTTTAAGGGCTGACGGCACACTGAAAATATCTAGAATTATTTCCGGCATGCCTGAACATAAAAATTGCAAAGGTTGTATGATACAAAAAATTGATAAATACAAATAACTTTAAAAAATTGTTTATTTACCAAATAATAATAATAATAATAATAATACATTCAATGAAAGAGCTAAGCCTGTTTTAGGATGGGTCTTGCTGCAAACAGCTGTTTCAAAAATTGGCAGAACGGTTTTCCATGTATGAAATAAAAGTGTCGCTCTTCTTGGTGTATAGCTTACTGAAAGTGAACACGACAGGACATGATAAACAGAAAATGTCATATCGCTGATATGACACCAAGCAGTTTTAATAATTTTTCAAAAGCCCTGGCGGCACATTAGACTATATCTCACGGCACATCAGTGTGCCGCAGCACACAGGTTAAGAAACACTGCTCTAACCTGAGGTCCTGTACCAGGAATGAATTCATTCAAGCTTGAGTGCCAAGTTATCTGAGGCAAACAGTAACTGCTTTTTAAGTAATACAAAAATTTTAAGGTAATACAACATCACAAGGGATTATTTCCTGCATATCGGAATTTGTAAATATGTAGCAAGGCATAACATGATTCACATTGTATTTTTGCGAGTGTGTTTGTGAAATCTCTGGATTCCAATGTGCTTGGAATAATTGCCATAAAGTCACAATAAATATCTTGTTCAATATGTACTCATCATTTATCAATTGGAATCTTACAAAAGCATAATTCATGTTCACATTGATAAGTGAATTAACTTCAAGATCCACAGAAAAATGCAATGCAGCGATTTTGTATTTGTATTTTGTCAACACAGACCAACATTATCCTAAAAAGTTAATATTCATCTGGTTAGTACTTAAGGTCAAATCAGGCCTGGACTGGCTCCTTTGGGGGCACTTGGCAATCTCTGGCCAAGGGCCCCCAAAGGAGCCAGCTTGTATAATGGATTGAAAAGGGGACCCTTACTGATCAATTTAGAGAGAACAGAATATTAGAATATGTAATATTTGGAATTTATAGTCTTATGTGCCTAAAAACCACATTTAACTATTTTAGAGCTTTTGAGCCTCAAATATAAGGCAATAAAGAACAGATGTTCCAATTCGAATTTCGAAGGGATCCGTCCTGGCAAATGACCATACAAAATTTGGTAGGCCTATATGATTTGGCGGAATTCAACCAACTTAAATCAATTGACTTAATTTAGTGAAAATTCTGAATTTAGACCATCTGAAATTGCTTTAATAACTGCATTATTTCTGCACCGAAAATTAAAATTCAATGCCATATTTCAATAAAACCTTGTTTTTAAAAATATGCTCTCATTAAATTGCTCCAAGCTCTAGAATCATCTTCTCAAAATCGCATATCAATCATTTTATTTTTTGCCAAATTAAACAGTTGCACATTTTAGTCTCATAAATTTCCAAATCCTATTTTTCTTTTGAGTATAAAACATTTCATTCCTGCTCTGATTTCACATGCACACGATATTTTAATTAAAAAATAACCTTACAAATAATCTAAAAAAAAATATTATTCTTTTATTTTTATTTCAAGAGTCTGAATCATTTAATAAACTTGCCAAATATGGCAACCTAGATATGTTTAATTCTCACTTTTTTCACTTCGTGATTACAATTGTGAAATGGCAGAGAACAAAAATTAGCCTTTTGCGACACATTTTTTATCGATATCTCCTAAAATAATTCGAATTTCGAAAAAAATTGCTTCGAGGTATGTCGGAACCCTCCTGGAGAATTTCCATCCAAAATTTGGTAGGTCTACGATCACCCGTCTGTGGAACACAGACACAGACAAACTAACAGACATTTTACACTTTGTTTTATTTATATAGAAGACTAGCTGAAGTACCCGTCATTGATGGGTTAGTACCGAGTGCAAATTTCCAAAAAGCAAGAACTTTAGTCAGCATTGTAGGAGTACACAGAATAGATCTAGTATGTTGCCAAAGTAAAGAAAGTGAAGTTATAATTTTTATGTATTGTTAAAATATTACAGGTTAGAGAGTAACTAAGTAATATCATTTCATTCATTTTAGGCGTAATTATGTAATGCGCAAATGAATATTTACGCATAGTGAAATAATTTTCTCAAAATCTAATCAATAATTTTGAAAAATTGGAAGCCTAGAATTTAAGTTGAGTGACAACCTATCACATGCCACCAAATTTCATTTCATTCCCTGCTGTCTTTATTTTGTGATGCTGGAACAAAATTTCAGCATTTTAAAACGATTTTCAAAAAATCTCAAAATGTAATCAAAATATTTTAAAAATTCAATGCCTGTAAATTAAGATTAGCAACTACCTATCATATCACCAAATTTCGTATCATTCGTATTAGTCATTATTATGTGATGCTTGAAGAAATATAAACGTATTTTGAGAGAATTTTCACAAAATCTCAAAATCTAACAAAAATGTTTAAAAAATTGGACACCTATAGTTTATGTTGAGCAACCATCTATCATGCCACCCAATTTCATATCATTCGCTTCAGTCGTTTTTACGTGATTCTTGAACACAAATTTATGCAGTTTGAAAGGATTTTCGCAAAATCTCAAAATTGATCGATTTTTAAAAATTAGATCCTTATAGTTTAAGGTGAGTGACCACCTATCATTTCACCAAATTTCATATCATTCGCTTCAGTCGTTTTTACGTAATGCTCAAACACGAATTTAGACAGTTTAAAACGATTTTCGTAAAATCTTAAAATCTAATCAAGAATTTTTTTTTAAATTGTCACCTGTGTTTTAAGTTGAGTGACCACCAATCATGATACTAAATTTCATTTCAATTGCTTCAGTCATTTATACGTGCTGCTCGAACACAAATTTATGCAGTTTGAAAGGATTTCTGCAAAATTTTTAAAAATTCGACTCCTATGTTTTAAGTTTACTGACCACCTATCATGACACCAAATTTCATATCATTCGCTTCAGTCGTTTTTATGTGATGCTTGAACAAAAAAAGCGTAACTGACAGAATAACAGAACGACAGACAGACAAACTTTTTTTTGGGGGAGCCCACTGGATTCCCAGATGGTTGAAACAGATAGAAATCGCAAAATTTTTGAATTCCAAGAAATGTGCAGACAAAAGTATAATTTTATTTATATAGATATCCATTTTGGGGGGCCTCTGTGGGGCCACCTTCAGCCAGAGTCCCTCGGCAATCGCCGACCAGCTGACCTGGTCAGTCCGGGCCTGGGTCCTATAGAATAAATTTAGAGGGTATGCATAGTAGATTTAATAAGAAAATATTTTTGGCTTGTATAATGGATTTGCTAATCCACATCTGAAACAACAGACCACCGACATACATTATATTCAGGGAATTATATTCACAACTTTGGATGTGATTTGACATGGTTAATGCAGTCCAAATTAGAAGAAAATTTATTTGTTTTAACACACATACACACACAAAAAAAAAGTTGGGGTATGCTAGAAAAAATCTTGAAGTTGTAAAATAAGGGACACCCTAATGTTAAGAGTGTTATATTTATAACAGTTGGTAATATATTTATTATTTAATTAGATGTTTGGTCGCATTGCTTTAGATCCAACTACTGCTATTCACAGGAACAGTCATTTTCAAACATTTCCTCAAGCTGTTTTAGTTCTTTTCAGGTAAGACTAAAATTATTTAAAATTTTAAATAAATTCAAATAAAGTGTAAGATGCTTATTCACATTCTTTTAATTGAAAACTGCAGACTTAAGTTTTCCCTAAATTTCTTTCAAAATATATTAATTATATGTAAAATAAACCTTTAAAAGCTTAATCGTATGAATAAACTTTGAAATAAAAAACTTACTTTTCAAGTAGAGATTGTACAGCCAAAATTCATTACATTGGTTTAATATATGTTCTGCAGCAACCTGGAAAGCTGATTCAAATGCTACTACAAGATTTTATCTGTATTCAATGTGCATGTTATATGAAATTCCTGAAGTGTAAATTTTAATTAACCAATAGTATAAGCATTTAAAAATCAGAATGTCAAATTATGTGATTAACACCTTCTGAAAAAACAATAGGCTAACTACTCAACATACCAGTTACAAAAATGCAAAAGAGATGCAGCACTGTGATATACTGCAAAAAAATCTTAGGAAATTTGGCTTCCAACAATTAGCCTTGGGCAGAAAAATTAATCATTTAATGGCAATAACATTATGGAGTTCATTTGGGTACCCAAACAAAAAAAAAAGGTGAACAAACAGCAGATTAAAAAAAAAAAACACTATATAAAAAAAAATGATTTGATTAGCCACCCCCATTCTTCGGATTTTCTTGCCTACTCAGGGCTTCACAAGAATTCCCCCTCAAAATTGTTGACAACTTCTACTAAATCTCAAAATCAATTTATAAAAAAAAAAAATCAGTAAGAAAAGAACTAAAAATTTCCATGATTTAACCCCCCAAGAAACAAAAACAAAAAAAAATTTAAATAGCAAGTAAATTTTAGCCAACACAAGTTTCGATTATATATATATATATATATATATATATATATATATATATATATATATATATATATATATATATATATATGTATGTATATGTAAAGAATGGGCCTTACACCATTCCTTGTTGGAATAATTGACGCAAATCCATTGGGGTTCTAGGTTAAATAGTTTATTTCAAAGTTCAGACAGAGGGCAGGAGTCGGGCCGGCGACCTTATTCGTTCCGTGGCTATCTTCTTACATCGCAGTCTAAAGGCTCGAAGCTAAGCTTTGCGTTCCAAACTCCTAAAAAGCTAAGCGCGAAGTTAAGACCAAGCTCTCGAAATTTCCGCACTCTTGCTTAAATACTCCTTAATTACCACATCTGCTGGCAGGGTACAGCACGATCGCGAAGGCGTTACTCTCAAACGTAATTAGTTAACTAGATTGTCAATCAAGACATGAGAAACACCTGCTTACCCAGGAGTTCTAAAAGCATGTAGTAATGAAAACCACAGAAAACCGAAAATACTGCTGAATAAACAATTTTCTACTCATGGAACTTCAAAAAACGTCTCTGAGCGTAATATTTGTGTGGCCGAGAAACAAACTTTACAGTAAAAGATTAAAGAAGGATTTTTCAAATAACATTAAATTAAATTAGGTTAAATTAGCAAAGTTTACTTTATTATTACATATATATATATATATATATATAAACCATCTCAATTAAAAAAAGGTCAGCACAACTTAAGACTAATTTACCCAATGTTGTCCCCGTATCAGCAAATGTTACATCACTTAAATTTTAGTAGCATCACATTAAGCTTCAATCCCCCCCCCCTTGTTGTATTATATTGCCACCTATTGAAACAAAGAAATCATAAATCAGTTAGTTGAGACAGAGATAATGCAAGAGAAAATAGCTTCATGCTGAAATTTTCTGGAGTCCACAGGAGCAAAGAACAGGCAAAAAAGTCATCAAAGGTTTGGGTCATTCTTGGTCTCGGGCTGTCGTTCGATGGATAGAGGAAAAATAAAGAACAGTCTTACTGAGCTTCCTGCTGCAGGTATTCAAAGGGGATCATCGGGGTACATCAGTCGCCAACATTGCAGCTCAATTCTAGGCAGACGGTTCAGACAACACTGGTTGAGGCAAAGATGGCTCGGTCATTGGCCAGATGGTAGTGGTGGTCAATGAGCTCCGAGTGGAGAAAACAGAATCGAGAAAGGCCATTTTGAATGAGAAATTTAACAAAACAACAACGAAGTGCTTCAAAAACATAATGAAAATCATTAAAATTTTAGTGCAGCAGAAGTTACCAGAAAATTGAATTTACACCTCCGGAGATAGGGAAAACAAAGTCAGAATTAATTTAAAGCGAAAAGGTAATTATTTAGGAAAACATAATCAAAAAAGTAATTAGCAGTAATTAAAGAACAATACTATTGACATTTTTAAAAGAGAAGACACCCAGACCATTATATCTCCTGACTTAAGGTACTTAAATTTCAATTACTAATATTAGAATAAAAACATTTGACAGTTGAAACAATTAAAATAAAAAAAGGTTACTACTTAGATTTATTAAAACACAATCCCCAAAAAATAAATACTACAATTCATGGCAGTGAAGGCTGTTATGCTTCTGGCACTATCACACTGGCATATTGTGCCAGTTTTATCCTGGCATGAGAACTTACCTGTTATGAACTTTATTGAACACTTATGGGAGATTTAAAAAAGAGAGAAATCTTGAAGGAAACTACAGTAGAGAGCCAGAAATCCGCACAATTAACACGCTTGGGACCATGGCTACAGCGGATTTTAGGATTTTGTGGATTTCGGGCCATAAAGATAAATCATTGCATTTCTGATTTTAAAAAAGCAGAATACAATTACAATGAAATAAAAATACAAAGTATTTCACTTATATTTTCAGTCACAATCAAAAGTATTTCACTTATATTTTCACATTAAATACAAAAGCATAGGAGAAAAAAGAAAAAAATACATGAAGACTAGCAAAGCAAATGGTTTCAAAATTTCTTTTTTCTAATTAAGCATGTTCTAAGGTGATTTGTTTTGAAGTATAATTTTTTTCTACTTTCAGTTTCTTTCTTTCTTCTCTTTTTCTTTCTCTTATTTATTTGTTTTTGCAAATGGTTAATTATCATTAATACATGTTTTGTTACCAGGCTTTGCTGTCCTAAAAATTTAAGGTATTTTTCTCCTAACTTTAAACTTTTATTAAACGGATTTTATTATCATTATTACCATATAATTATTATTATTATTATAAGTTTTCATCATCATCAGAATCATATTTATGTAGATTCAAGACACTTTTCAACAATTTCATCTCTAGTGGATGACTTCAAATTTCATTATTTACATCAGAGAAGGTGTGCGGATTTCGGACGTTTGCGGATTTTAGGTCGGCGGATTTTTGGCACTCGACTGTATCACAAATAAAAGTCCACTAAATGAAAAATTAACAAATATTTACCATTGCAATCTTGTAATCAAGGAAATGCGTAGAAAGTATGCCTCGAACATATTGAAGCTAGGAGGCCAAAGGAAATATCACCAAATACTGATCAACATTGTTATACCTTCTATTTTTTTATATTATGTTCTTTAATTTAATTTTTTTACTGAAAATAATGAAGAAACCTACAATAAATAAAAACAAAATCATTATCCTCCTGTTCATCCAGTTGTTTGTTAATTCTTTTTCCTATGTATTATACAGAAATACCATTTTTGTGAATGTCTCTAATAATTTGGAAACCTCTGTAAATTGTGTAGTTCCATTTAAAAAAATTAAACCTTTACAAACAGAAACTTTTCTTAAAACAAAAACTCAATGTTTTATCTAATATAATTCATCTTCAGTTTTTTGCAAAAATATTTTTTGAGGTAATACATATGGTGATAACTCATGAGCACACTGGCTAGGGTAGATCTCATCCCAATCACAATTATTTTTTGAAAAGCAAAGTACCCTTTGGGATTAAATACTTCTGCACATGTACGAACGCTTTATTTTGATATCTATATAATTTAAAAATTTATTCAAAAACGTTTAATGAAACTGATAAGCAATGCTTGTATGTATTGATAAAAGGGTATTAGGTGTAATTAATATTGTACTTATGAAATAATCCATGTTTTAACCCTCTGAGAGTCTTGAAAATGGGCAAATAATGTAAAGTTGTTTTCACGGTAAAATTTTCATGCAGCTTTAAATTAAAAAATAAAATTTTCATAGGAAGATTTGTAATTATTAAAAAGTTAACTCCTAAAATAACTCTTAGCTTGAATATGGAAATATATTTTATGATACCTTGATGTTATAAGTAATTTAAATTATAGATGCATTGCACTGAAAACTCGAATGAAGTGGACAGGATTTTACGTCTCAGCCACTTGGAGGGATAAGGTATAAAATTAATTGTACAGCATATTTTTAAAAAGAATCCGATGTTTACAGAAACTACAGCAAAAATCTCTAAATGAGTATAAATAGCATAATTTCCCCTCCTAAATGTAGTAGAACTGATGCATTTTAGGATACTAGCTGCCAAGGCAGCCAGCTCCGCCAACCCATGCCTTACAGTTCTTTATACTTAGTACAGTGTTGCCAAATTATTGGACTCATTTCAGCGAAAATCATGCTTCTTTGTTTTAACAGTATTTGTCATTATATTTATTTAGGTTAGGGTTGCTACAAATTTTGTGTGTCATCATAAAAGCTGAAGGTAGTCATGACAAGTTCTGACATGGCAAAATGTATTAAAAGAAATAATTGGTGATATTTCCATTTATAAAATGGTTGTAAAAATTACTTTATAGATAATGCATTGTAAAAATTCCTACATAAATATTTCTTGATTGCAGCAGCTACAGGCTTTCTCAAATTAGTGTTCAGCACATTACCGTTCCTTTCATGAGCTCCATGGTTCGCTAATGAGTGCTTTTCCGTTTTAATAACACCAGTGCTATTAAAACGTTATGTACCAAAGTTAGCAACCTGGTGTTTATATTGTAGGGTTACATTATTTAATACATATCCCTGGTTACAAAATTAACAATGTTTTAAAAAATATGGATTGACATTGTAAATTTCATGCCTCCTACGTAGATCTTTCTGATGATGTTTCTATGTTTTCACCTATTTTCCTGTTCATATATGTTGTCATAGCTTATAAAATAATGTGCTAAAATGTGCCAAGGATAGCAACCTCATATCTACTTTTTATGTTTGCTTTATTACTTGGTTTATTTAATGGCTACAAGTGCAAATAAAACTGGTTGTTGGCAAGTGCAAATAATAACTAAGTTAACTGGGAGTTGGCGATGGGTGATATTTACATCTAGTTAACATTCAGAGCATAGAAACATCCTCATTTTTGGTACTACATACATTAGTGCAATGTACAAATATATTATATCACTTTTATTACTTTGTTCATTCAATGGCAACCAGTATAAATAATTTAACTTTGATTGGCATTGAGAGATGTTATTATAAAAGAAAAATGGAAATGCACTTGCTAATGTTTACATTTAGTTGTTGCCATTCCCAGTGTAGAAATATCATTGATTTTGGTGCCACATAGTTAATCAAAAATTTAATTGGACAGATAATAGAGTGAGATGTACCCCATGCGTACCTTCATAAAAGGGGCAATATTGCCCTAAAAAATCGGCAGTATTTGTATTGGTGAGAAATAATATATTTTCATGTTATGATGTTTCTTTGTATAGTTTATATGTACATTTATTCATAAATATAACATTATTCAAATCATAAATTTATTGTACCTTTACAAAATTATTGAATCAGTGAACTAAATGTGAAATCAAATGGGGATCTTTTATTTGCTAGGATTTATTTCATTACAGATCTGCTACTGGTGAAGGGTGGCAAGAAATTATGATGGCCTGCACCAACAAGCCCACTACAAGATGTGATCCTAGATCTGATGAATCATTTGGAGAAGTTTGTGGTTCAGAAGTTGCCCTACCTTATTTTATTTCTTTTTATATCCTTTGTTCATTTTTGGTGAGGATTGTTTTTGTAATTATTGATTTATATTTTAAGTATTTACCAGATTTTTAAAATTAAATGTCAAAATCTGCGAAAAGTGGCGCATAAAAATGCTTTAGAAGATTTTAATGATATTCTTATTTCATTTTAGGTAATAAATCTGTTTGTAGCTGTGATAATGGACAATTTTGATTACTTAACTAGAGATTGGTCAATATTAGGTCCCCATCATTTAGATGAATTTGTTCGACTTTGGTCAGAGTATGATCCAGATGCAAAGTAAGTGTAAAACGAACATCTGTAATTGCAGCATATGACGAGTCTCATAGCTTTATTGTATTGGAATTTTTCTGTGTTACATTAAAATTTAATCTATTTCATTTTTCCTATTAATGTGAACTCTTTTTCAGAAATTCAGACTGCACTTAATAAAAATTAGTTTTGATGTATAGGTTATTTATTATTAAAAATTGTCAAAAGTTTTAAAAGAATTAACATATTTATTCACTAAAATGTACCATATAAAGTCAGGAATATAATATTCCTGGGATATAATATTCCAGATATATTATATCCCTGGATCTCAGAAATCCCCATACATCCAGGGATATAATATCCCTGGATGTCTGAATTGTTAACAGACATCCAGAGTTTACAACCAGGATGTCTGTTAACCCTGTTAAATGCATTAATACTGTTTCAAAAATGACTTTTTCTGCTCTAAAAAACCCAATACTACTCAATTAAAATAAATTTTTTGTTTTAAAAAATATTGCAAAAATTAAGTATTGCATTCTCATTTTCAAACTTTGTTATACCTTATTATTACTTATGTTGTTGAAATTATTCATTTGATAAAATGCATAAAAATTTGCATGCCAAAATTATGGTATCAGTAGTTAAATCAGTTTAAATTTCTAAATGAGCTGCACAAGTTCAAAGGCAAACAAATATAGCAACATAAATTTTATTAAAATCTCCTTTAAGTTGATTTTTATATCTTATATAGAATGAGTCACATAAATCTCTATGTGCATTAGCAGAGGGGGGGGGGGTTACTATCATTACTCATTCTTTGGGCAAGCCATTACCTGCTCTTCTACTTTTGTTTTATTTTCAAAGCAAGAGATGCAGTTATGAACTATTTTCCTAGCATTGTTTCTTCAATTAATCTCAAATTCTCACCTCACAAAGTGAAGCAAAGTCTGTGCACCAACCTACAAATTCTTTAAGTAAAAATATTACATAACTGATATCATTCATTTATGATCCCTTAGTAAAATAGGATGTTTTTGATCAAATGGTAGATCTGAATTGTTAAGACAACCTACTACTCAATTTATGAAAAATATTTAAGTAACTTACACGACTATCCTTTACCCTTTCATTTCTGCATAAAACATTCAGTTCTTTTGCAAATGAATTTACCTGTACGGCTTTATCAAATATTTTTGGGCATTCACAAAGTCATTTTTAGTTAACAAATCAGTTGTTTTTAGTTTATTTTTACAATTGGATTGAAACCTGATAATTCCTGAAAAAATAAAATTGACAATTCGGATTAGCTTGATATAATTGTAACTTAAGCCACACACTTGGTCAATAAAACTCTATTTGATGTAAGAACAAGGTTAGTGTTTGAATCTTTTAGTTCATTCTAATAAAGTTCTTTGGCTACATTGTTAAGGTTATAGTCTGTCGAGTCAGAATAGTTTATTTCATCAAGTTGTCCAGCCTACTACAAATCAATGGCTTTCAGTTCATCAGGATCCACACCACGGTACAGAATGTCATCTGGATTGTTTCCAGATGAAGTGTGTTTCCATTTATAGTCTTCTGTCAGAGTTTGGATTTTACTCACTCTTATTTTCTACAAAGATCTTGTGAGGCATTGAATTGATCCAGGTTAATGCAGTAGTAAGTTAGAGAATAATTCAAATTTCAAAATTGATGGCGTAAATCAGCAGAGTACAGTGTATTGAGGAGGTCTCAATAATAAGGCAGACATAATGAACATAAGTTTATTAGACAAAAATTAAAATCAAATACATTATAACCAATTACAAAAATGTCACCTGGCATTACCTCGTGCTGCAACTTCCATTTGTTGGAGTTTTTATACATGTATTCATTTGCATATGTCTTACACAAATGATAAAGTAAATGGCAAAACATGGAGGAAATTTATAGCATGCATGTCGAATCTTCAACTTTAAACAAAGAACGGAAAATTGTCTGATACATAACTTCAATCCTTCCACTAGCAAGAAGGTAGAGGGTGTTACTATTGTGAACGAAAGAAAAAGAATAGTGTCGGAAAATAGTTAACCCTTTAAATGCCACACTATGATCCAGGAATAAAAGATATAATTAATTCATCAAAATTACATTAGAATACACCCATAATGACTATAAAACAAAAAAATTGTCATTAAAAAATTTCCTTCACTGATTTTCTGGATGTTCCATTTTTGGAACATTGGCATGTAACTCTATCTCTCCTTTTCTGTATTTGCTTCATGTAAACAACAAAAATGCTGTATGATAACTCTAAATTTTTATGCAGTAATAAAGTTTTACTTGATAATTAGGTGCAAAATGCAATTTTAAAATTAGCATAATATTTTATAAGAAATCTCATGCATAAATGTTGTATAAAATAACGATAAAAGCAATTTTACACTTGCATACTCTTGACTAATAATACAGATAATATAAATAAATTCAGTTTTAAAAATGTCAGCTACGTGATCAAAAAATAATAAAATAAATTCATTCTTTAGAGGGTGCTTAGAATTTCAACCAGCAGCGCAAAAATTTTAAAACTCACTAAAACACTAATTTCTTGTTATAATTTTTTAGCATTTTTTTGGCAATGTCTATGATATTGTGGGAAGTGTACATGGAGAATTTTCTTGCATTCAAAACACATGTTTACAGCATTTTTTTTTTTTTTCCAAATTTTTTTGGCATACTAAAAAGTGCCCTTATCATGTAAAAACGTCATGTGCATCCGAATATTTTGCAGATTTCCATTGATGAGCACAGGGTAATGTTGATATTAGACTTCGTCTGAAGCAAATTTAAATTAATTTCTCTTCTAAAATTCTACTGCCCACACGTCTCCAGGTGTAATCAGCTCAAAACTATTATAATTTATTTCTTCATCAGTAATGCACCCATTTTCATCGAGAGGCAATTGACAAATTTCTATGATTGACTTATTTCAATCATCCGACATGGAACTTTTTAAAAAACCAACATTGTCCATAGTTAGAAATTTCTTCGACTGCACCATCTACATTGTTTCTACAAACATATATACAAGTTCTTACTGAAATGGCCTCAAAAATGGTAGAGCATAGAAAGAAAATCAAGCACGTGACTTGATGCCACTTCCTCCCATGAGTTCCCTCTACATAAAAAGGGCTTAAAATAAACAAACAAACCCTTATGAACCACACATTCATTACTAACAGAAGAAACAAGTAGCTATCTGAGCTCAAATCAGATGAATGCAGCACTAACTATCCACCTCCTTCTGGCAAAGGGGTTAAAGATATGACAACTTCCCCCTTACCCAGCTCCCCCTCTAGTCCTTCACCTTTCAAAAATAAATAAAATATCCATTATGCCTTTGACAGACTTATATTCAGCAGATATAAGCGCTGAATGTATCAAAATCTAATAAAGGAACACAAGCCACACATACATGAGACATCCCTGATTTCGTATATCGTTACATGCCAATGTTCCTTTTTTGGAACATTGCACTTTTATGCAAGATTGAGAAAATATATTTTGAATTTTTTTTTATTATTTCTTTGAATTCATCCATTGGAAATACAATAGGGGAATTTTCGGGTGAATTTGAATTTTTGGGAATTTTATAGAATTTTTTTTCTTGTGTTTTCTAAAAATTGTAAAAAAAGGCGATTTTTAGAAATTTTTCTGGGCTCAAATTTTTACATTTGGAAAATACTTAACATATCAAAAAATCAATCACACTTTCAATAATAAGCAGTATTTTTTTCAAACTGATAGATATGACAGTATATTTTTAAAAAAATATTAAACATGATGTTCCAAAAAAGGAACATTGGCATGTAAAAGGTTAAGTATTCCAGAGAGGGAACGAATCCGAAAAGTAAGTAAAGTAAAAGCTGATTTTCCTAACAAAAGTATCCAACTTCAGAGGTGAGAATTTTTTGTTTACTGACTGCCGTAGTAACAAACAGGAACATAATTCGAGATCATCTGGATTTATGTTTATGACTAAATCTGGAACTTATTCAAAATTGAAGAACAGAATTGAAAGAAATTTAAAAGCAAGAAGACGGATAGTATAAAATCATTAAAAACAGTTAAAAAAACACTTTAAAATCCGTTTGTAGTACTTTTTTAACAATAGCCAAAAACTCGCCAATTACAAAAATAGTCATTATGCCCTAAACATGGAGGCCTTACAGATTATAACAACAGATGGCGCTATAAATGACATGATGCATGCGCAGATAGATCCTGGGTTGAACGCCTTGCTGAGGAAGAGAGCCAGACATTTAGAATTAAGATCAAAGCTGAAGAAGGTGGTGGCTGCCACCGAAAGTGCTACAAACAGATTTTAAAGTGTTTTTAACTGTTTTTAAAGAATTGAAAGATTTAAACAAAAAGAGATAATGCAAAATGTTCAGGTACAAAATTTTAGAGCATCAATTAATTAGTACAAAACAGCATTTGGTTCACACGGATAACATAAATTGTTGCCTGTATACTCAAAAATGTCTGAAATCAGTGCACTCCATTTTCTGTAAATGTTTGAAAGGAATGGAATTATTGTCGCGCAGTGATAACAAATTAATGTTGAGTATGTTCGAAAAGTTCGCCATTGCTCAGTGTACATGTTTGTATTTGTGAGAGTTAATCTGCATTCACATTTCTCAGCATGAAAGGTGTCACACTATTGCAAGTATCTGTAATATGATCTAGATCCAGCTGATTTGTATGCTAAGTTGCATAAACCTGATCTTTTTATGTAACCCCGTAGGAAGAAATCCAAGGAATGTGGTTCAGCCATCGTGGAGGCCATTCAACAGTACCACCATACCCAATGAAATTTTTCTTTAGAAATAAAAGTTTGACCCCACACCCAAATAAATAAATAAATAAAAATTGGTGCCTTTAAGCCTGGTCTACCAGGCATAGTTAAAAATCAATTTGCATGCATAGTCATAAAGCCATTTATTATCAAATAACACAAATTCTTATTTGTTTGATTAACTTTTTGAGTTCATGTGTATTTCTTGTTTATATTTTCGAAGTTTTTAAAAGATAATGCGAGTTAATAAAGCAGACTTTTTTTGATCTTGTTAAATTTTTATATGCTTTTTATGGAGAAGGAACTACAGTATAAGGTGGGTAAAAAAGAAAAATTAATCTATATATGAAATCAATTTTTATATAATTTATATAGTAAAATCTTCAATATTTTCTTTAAATGGTGAATTTTGGTTAGAAAAATACAATCTTGAAAGGAGCCCTCAAAATTTAAAGACCACTACGGCCCCCAATGAGCATTAGTTTGCCTTTGGAGGCAAGTGTGAATTTTACTTAGAAACACCGTACTATTTTTGAATTGATCACTATCCGCTTTCAAACTTGCAATTTTTCTTTCATTTTAAAACAGGAATAACACGCATAAAAGGTACTTATTAAACTATACATGTGTTTCGAATAAAAAAAATTTCAATTTTCTTCAGTAGTAATAGAAGTAGTCTATACTCAGACTGGCACTGGGGACTGCAACAAAGGTAAACAGAAAGCAAAAGCAAAGAGCAAGTTACCGAAAAAATCGCATTGAAATTTTTTTTTTCAATCGAAACTCATATAAAGTTTGATAAGTACCTTATATAAGTATTATTTTCAAATTCTAATTATTTTATCTTTTAAACACCAGTTTCTTTTGAGTTTGTTAAACTTTTTGTTAAATTAATACATGTTTAATTTTTGAAAATTTATAAGCATATACATACAAATTTATTTTTAGCTAGAAATATTCACATAACTGTCTGTCTAAAAAAAATTTTTTTTTAATTTGGCTAGTTTTCACTTTTTTTTGTCTCTTCTTTTATTCACTACTAAATTAAACATTGGCATGCCAAATCCCTCGCTGCTCATCCATGTCTTCATGACCACGAGCTCTGGGTGTGGAAGCATTTACTTTTGCTAAGTGGTTAGCCAGATGCAAAGCTCCCTGTGTTTAGTCCCCAAGCAACTTTGGTCCACATTTTATCAACCTGCTTAAGGGATGAAAGACTGAGTCAACCTTCCCCAGTCTGGGAATTGAACCCTGCAGGTACCCACCACACAACCCTGTGGTATGGCAGCACTGTGTTAACCATTATACCACTGGACTTCCTTTTTATTCTCTATACCCAAAATGTTATTGTAATGTAAAACTTTTCCTTTCAGAATATGTGTATTTGTAAATATACATGGGTGTTTACATTTTTTCAGAGGCAGGATAAAGCATCTGGATGTTGTTACATTGCTCAGAAAAATTTCTCCTCCTTTAGGATTTGGAAAATTGTGCCCACATAGAGTAGCTTGTAAAGTTAGTATTAATTGTTTTAATTCATCTATTTTCATGTATCTTTGTAATATTGCTGTAGAAAATGGTTGATGATAGTTAACATTTTTTAATTTGTTAAATTGTATAAATTTTATTTTGGGTCTTCTCTCTCTCTCTCCTTCTTTTTTTTGGGGGGGGTGGTGGTGGGCATAGGCACCGGCAGAATATTTCCCAGGGTGGACAAAGACTACTCAAGGGGGGGGGGGGCAAAGACTACTTCAACGTATGGTTACCATGTTGGAAAGAGCAAAAAATCAAGGGAAAACACTGCATACAAAAATCCAGGGGGGGGGGATTGCTTCCCCTTGCCCTATGCTGCCGGCACTTGTGGGGGTGGGGGACTTAAAGAGTGGTAAATGCAAAAGGTTATTATTATTATTTTCTGCAAAAGAAAGATAACACTATGCAACAAAAAGAAAGTTTTTGTTTGTTTCCTGGTTCTAAGTAGCCAATTCTTACTAATTTTGTGTCACAAAAAATGAATATGTAAATGAAATTCGTTTATTATTCGTTTATTTACATATACAAAAGCCCATTGGAGAAAGATACACAACAGCCTACCCATCAACTGAAAAGTATACGGAAGAAAAACAAAAGTTCTGTTTAATAAATATAATGCAAAAGATCATACTTCGTTAAAAATACAAGATCAGTGAATTTTGTCCGATTTAATCTGTGGGGCTCATTCAAACCGTGTGCTTCAGAATCTGAATCACAGGAAGTCCCAGGTCTAGTGACTTCTTCTGCATTATCCTGTTCAGTCGTATAATTTGGAGGTGGTTTATAAATTGGCAGATTAGCCGAGTGAGACGTGGGTCGAATGGCTGATGGAATACAGGGATACTGTACGACCCATAGAAATCATACAAACCAGCCATAGTGAGATTTTATTACCCAAACCCAAGCTAATCTCAACTTTTTATGACCATTTTCGTGTTTAGCAAGACAAAATACTTTGGAAATAACTATGTTTGAGCCGGAAACATTTTTGGTGTTGCCTAGTATAATTAGTTTTGCTTTGATTTGTTAAAAATATTTAAAGCAAATGTTGTATTTTTTGGATAGATTGCAGCTTTAAATGTTCTGTAGTGTTTGCTCAGAAATATGTCACAAATATATTATTTAGTTTATGCAATTTTGTGTTTCATTAATTAATATTTTATATATTTTTAGAAACTTGTTTCAATGAACATGCCGTTAAATAGTGATGGCACTGTTATGTTCAATGCAACTTTATTTGCTTTAGTGAGGACATCTTTGCATATCAAAACTGAAGGTACTGTTACATCTCAAACTAAAATATCATCCAAAGCATTTTTTGTATGAATATCTGGGGGTAGGTGAGGAGGGGTTTTAATTTTTTTTTTTTTTTTTTTTTTTTTTTTTTTCAATTTAAATGTAATCTTTCCTACACAATGACACAGGCAAGAATTTTCTGAGGGGAGATAATTTTTTCTTGGATTTCTTCGAAAAAGGATCTATTGAAACAAAATATTTAAATACCTAATAAGTACATTTAAAAAACTGGTGTTAAATGGTTAAAACTAATGAATGTAAATTACATACACAAATATAAAATTAAACAGTGCAGACCATTTCAGGTGGTATAAAGAGTCCACTTTTCATCACGTATGCTGTAAAACGTACCTCCTTTCACACAAACAGAAAGAGTGAGGTGGAGGAACTTTGTAATGCCAAAAAGGGTGAGCACTTTGTACTACTTGAAACAGTTCAAATTGTTTAATTTTATATTTATGGATGTTATTTACAACGTTCTTTATTAGATTTACCTAAATATCACTCTTCAAAAATATCCCAGCCTGTGTGCATCATCACTACAGATAAAGCAATCAAAATTCCCCTTTCTGCTTGTTTGTGTTTTTCTGTATTTACATTATTTGTTTTTTACTTTATTTTTTTCGACTAATCTGAATGGGCGATTTAAGATGAGTGTTGTACTGTGTGAATTTTTAAAAGGCATAATAAATAATAGTTTGCTTTTGAGGTTTTCAGCAGTATTTTACTTTTTTTTTATCATTTATTGTTTTTGCTTATGAGATTAGTTGAATTTTTAAAAAGTTCATATTTACAAAATGTTCCACCTAAACTGACTAACTACTAAAATACTGACTATACTAAACTGACCAAACTGACTGTACGGATACTGACTATACTAAACTAACTACTGAGGTAATTTGGGACACTTCAGAAAGTAGTAATTTTAGAGCAAAATATTAGTCTTCAAGAGGGTTTTTTAAACAGATTCACAGACATATGCACACACAAAATAAATAATAATAATAATAATAAATTAAAAATAAAATAAAGTAACCTCTTATTAAATTTTTATTTCTATAATATTGTGCTAAATTACTAGGTATAATGTAGAATATTCATTCTGATTTTAAGTAATAATTTCTTGTTTTCACATAAAAAAATAAAAAACAAAATAAATAGAGCATCATCTCAATTTTACTGTACAAATTTCTTATATATAGGTATATCATAATCAATTTATATTTGTGAATGAAAACAAAATAATTTGGTACTATAGTTGTGGTTTTGTTTTATTTTCTTGTCCTTATTTTTTATTTAGTATTGATTACACTTTCTTAAAGTATTTAAAAAAAAAAAAAAAAAAAAGGCTTGTATTGTTATACTTATGTGTGATTTTGGAGTCCCTAGCACATTATGGTGTAATAAAAACACACACAAAAGTCAGTGTTAATAACAAATGAAAAATGAATGACTTTGTGTATTAGCACACACAAACAGTAAAATGATTGTTTTGCTGTTGATGTGTGTTTATAAGATTAATTTATTTTTAATATTATGGTATGCTGAACCTCATCGGAAAGTTCTAGTATCTAAGACTAACAAACAAAAGAACTTTCTGTTATTGGGCTTTACTTGTTTGGGAGGGAAGCAAATGTGTAATACTCACTTCATTTATTAAAATGTAGTTTACTTAAATTGGCTGAAAATTGTATGTACTGTTTATTTGTATTACAATATTTTTAAACTTTTAAATTATTAAAATTATTTTAAGCTTTCTGTGGGAAATGAAGTAACTAAATTAAATTTTAAAATATTTTTAAACTTTCTAGAGAAAGTTATTTCAGTTATAAAAATCTGCATTTATTTTATATTGTGCAGGCAATATAGATGAAGCAAATGAAGAATTAAGAGCAGTTATCAGGAAGATATGGAAGCGCACAAGTGAACAACTTCTTGATCAAGTAGTACCTCCAGCTGGAGGTAATATCGAATTAGGTTTTTTTTTTTTTTTTTTTTTTTTTTTAATGATCAAAAGTTTTTCTCCTTTACTGTATTAAATATAAAGTATTATGCTATGTTGTATACTTAGGAATTGTCATGATACTGCCATAATTCAATACATAACACAAAACTATGCTTTATATCATAATACATATTCCAGAGATACCGACTACTTTGTATTCTCCATAGTTTCTATAGAATTTTGTCTGAAAATTTGTTTTATTATGGACTATGGTAAAAGTGTATATTTTTATGGAAATTTAAATGTAAATTAATTTATTCTATAACGTATTTAAGCAATGTTCTTTTAATGATTAAAAAGAAATAACCCCAAGAGTTATTGCACAACACTCAAAGCTCAAAATTATAAGCGCTGGCTGAAGAGAATAAGTGTTGAGTCTGGACTTCTATAAAGCCTCTTGAGCCTTTCTTCTTTTGTCCCTCTCCTTTTCTCAGGCTTTACATTTTTCTCTCTTCTGCTTTTGTTTTCAAGCCGCGCTAACTGTGAAGGCTCAGTGATAGATTCCATTCTGGTAAGTTTCTATTTATTTTTAATTAGGATCAACTTTAAATAGGGTATACTTAAACTTTTTTAATACTTTAGGAAAAAATAAATGAAAATTTTGCTTATGCGTCTGACTACTGACTAACATCAAAAACTACTGAAAATATTCACAATTACTGCTGAAAGTCTCATTGATGGCTGGCATTTCTGCATATTTTGCTTTTTTAAAGCATCTAATTTAATCGACAAATGTTAGTGTAATTTGCATGAAGTCATTAAATAGCTACTTTGTGCTATGAAAGATCAAACATTGTTTCTGCTATTAGTAATAAATCAATTGACCAACAGTCAACAACCATTTAAGGGAAAGGGTCAAATTTGCTACTCATAATAGCACCATATTTAGTTAAGTATGATAAATGTGTTTTATATTTAAGCAAAGTTTATAAATAATACAATTAAAACTAATGATAATTAAAATATACTTAAACCTGTCTAAAACAGATTTTTCCCCACTTACCTAGGTGTACATTTTTTACTTATTCGTCTTTAAAATCAGTATAAAAATATATCTAATGTTGAAAATTATAAATTATCTGAAAGCACTGTATGCAATACTTTTTTTTTTTTAATTGGAAAAGCACTTTATTTTACATCATTGGCTCCCATACATGAAAGATGCATGAGATTGGAGCAAAAACATAAACTGAAATATACATAAAAGGATGGCAGTATAAACAAACAAGAAATTTAGTCGCTGGATGACGACTGCATCAACTCCCTGGCCCACCAGTATCGGCTGTATAAGTCTTTCTCATTCAATGAACAGCAACTTAACAAGTGATATTTGTTCGTTTCAAAATTCTGTTTGCAAATTGTACATAGGGGACTTACCAATTCTGTACATACCAATTCTGTATAGTTGTTTAGTAAGACAATTATGTCCAGTCTCCAGACAAAAAGCCGCTACTGCAATGGATCTAGGGGAGTCTGGGATTTTATAAATAGATTCTCTCTACTTCTTGCTCTTGATTTCTTCTAATAGTTTGGCATTATAATTTTTTCCCAGAGTATTTTTTATGATTCTTTTAATTGATGAGAATGGTACTTCACTATTATTTGATTGCTGAATTTCCGTTCCTTTTTTAGCTAATTTATCAGCCCATTCATTTCCAGTTATTCCTACGTGACTTGGGATCTACTGCAAAACAGCAGGCATCCCTTTAGAAACTAGAAAATTAAGATTTTTTCTGCAAGAGTCAATAGCTTTTGACTCCACGACATTATGTGCAAAGATGGCTTGAATTGCTGAGAGGGAGTCTGAAAAAATAACTATGCTTTTGAGCTGAAGTGTTCAAACACTAATTTGTTCTGTTGCAACTCTAATTGCCTCCAGTTCTCCATCAAAATTGGTCCGAAATGTACCAAGGGAGGCATAGAATGCAAAAAATTCTGAATATATACCAACTCCAACATTATCGAGCGTTTTCAATCCATCAGTATATATGTGAATCCAATTATTCTTTGGGTACCTGGTATAAATTGTTAACTTAGCAACTGCCCTCAATGCACTCTCAACTGATGATGACTTTGTCATAGCATTTATCAAATAGTATTCCTTTCTTATAGTTACCATGTGAATAGGATTTACTGATTTCAAGAGTTCCTCTGCAGGAACGTTCAGGAGGGAGTGGTCAGATTTCAGTCTGTAAACCTTCTGCAGGAATCCATCCTAAGTCTTCAATCTCCTAGGTTTACAGATATCATAATTTCTCCATAACTCTATGGATGGTAATCTGATTAATTTCTAGTATAATATCAAAGCCTTCTCCTGAATAATTACCTTTATTGGTTTATTGCCAATAACGGCCAACATTGCATTTACTGGAGTCATTTTCACCGCTCCAGTAATAAGCCTCAGGGCTTCATTTTGAAAGACCTCAAGTTTAGAAATGTACACCTTCCTACATGTAATCAAGGTCTCACAGCAATGGAAAATCATTGGTTTTATATATAAATTAAATACTTCATCTAAAGTTCCTCACGCACAGCCCCATTTTACTCCTGCAAGTCTTTTAATCACTGTTAGTCTTTTCCGGGCTGTATCAATCACATTGTCTATATGTCTCTGCCAAGTAAGTTTTTTGTCAAATTTCACTTCTAGATAAATAGCTTTGTCTGTTTCACAAATACTACTACCATTATACTTTAAGTCCATTTCGGTTGGCTGACGATTTAGAGTAAAAGTTTGGTACATAGTTTTACCAATGTTTACCTCCATTTCATTTTCTGTAGACCATTCATATAAAGCTTTCAGCACCTGGGTAATTTTTAACACCATTTAATCAGTGTGCCTTTTATGGGGTTATCACATTAACGGTAAAATCCGAGCAACTTTTTGCTGGAACAACTTTTCCGCCAGACTTGAAGGGGGGGTTTCTCTTTAAGGGTTGCAAAAGTAAACCAACTTTCTCTAATGCCAAATAGTCATCGCGTGTTAAGGTATCGCTGATTTCGTATTTAGGTTGTATCATGACTCCGCATCTAGCGTAACCCTTTCGTTGGTATATTTACATTGCATCGGCGGGGATTTGTTATTGATTCTGATGCTTAAAATGATTAGTCACACGAGCGAATTATGGGTCAAAAACAACATCTTAATTTTTTCTGAAGAATGAAAAATAAATTTAATTTAGCATGAAGGAAACTTAATTAATATAACAATTATTTAAATAATAACTTTATTTAAATTTGAATTGTTATTCGTATTATTTAAATTTTTGAGTGACCAGGAATTACCTTGGATTCGAGTAATTATGGGTCAGTATGAAATAAATATTACCTATTTTTAATAGTAAAACCTGACAACATTAAATAAATATTTTCAATTATCATTATTTAGCACACAAAAAGATGTTTTAATTATCTAATAAGTTATATTTAAGAAAAAATACATTGATTTTTAAATGTAGTAAGGTTTCTTTTTAAGAACTTCTTACAATTTGTTTCTGCTCAAAGCTCATAATTCTGGACAAAATTTCTTATTTGTATACTATGTTTATTCTGTTATTATCAACAACAAAGTGATTATTTCTATTTAATTTTATATGTACTTGTTTGAATTACTTCCAAAACGTCTCATTTGGGCTAGCAAAAATTTCCTGCACTTTGTTCCAGAAATTTCCTTTCTACTTTTTTGTCCAAACTTTTACTTATTTTCCCAATGTAAAATAGATCATTATAAAAAAACAAAGCAAAGTATTTATGCTCTTCAAATACAGAATGCATTGTAGCACCTTCTTAAAATTTCCTAAAGAGAATTTTTTTTGCAACTTCTTCCACCTTATTTTAATTGTTATTTGACAGTTCTTCATCACTGTTACATCAAAGCTACAGTTAAAAGTATAATATAATATTACAGAGAAATATAACATTTAAAATAAATGCCAATATTATTTAAACAGAAATAAATAAAATAACACCTAAAACCATCACTGACAAAGAATTACCCCAGTAAACTGGGGGATCAACCAATATACTTAAATTAATTTTAAAATAATGAAGAAAAAATAGGTATGAATATAGTCATGAAAAAAATAGATATGTAGGTATGAAAAGTTATAGCATTTTCTATTTAAAAACAGTACCAACAAATTTGTTTTTTCAGAAATGTTTCACTGATATGGATCTTTGGAAAAAAAACATGATTTTCAGAGACAATTTCTTTAAAGATATTTTTATCAGATACATTGATACAGATACACTGCTCAGATACATTGTTTTTGAACTTGATATATGAAAATAGAATGTATAAAAGGATGACTTGGGATAATTTAGTTTTTTTTTAATCATTTTTAATGCTATAAAGTTATTTACCCTGGAAAAAGAGTGACACAGAATTCTCCTATGTGACCCTACATTCATCAAAATAATGATCAAAGTAATAATTAATTCATCCAATAAAATCGACTTCTAATTCAACACCCTTGTGCACTGCCCGCTGCAATGCTTTCATCACATTGAGCCAAGCTTCAAACTGTAGTCAATGACGCAGCAGAAAAAAATACTCCGATCGGCCAAAATTTCGGCCGACTCGGATTTTTTCCCTCGGAAAGGAAAAAGTTGGGAGTTTGTCAAGGCAACAACGGAGAAAATTGGCCGGAAACTTGATTTGCAAGGAAAGTTGGTCGGATTTTTTTTTAGTGTGATAGGCCTATTAGGTGCTAAAGTCCATAGCACCAAGTCATCAGCATAAAAAGCGCATTCAATATTTTTTGATTTTTCTTTAATTCTGCCAGGAAGGTCATTAATGTATACATTAAAGACTTGTTCTTGTCACACCTCAACAGTGGATTTGTTTGTAACCAGAGGTTCTGGTCCATAGCGAACTGCACAAAATCTTTGAGTAATAGCATTTTTAATCCATTGGAGCATTTTGTCACTTATTCCCAGGGTTTTTAGTTTATAAATCAATTTAGTTCTCCAAATTCGATCATATGCAGCTCTGAAGTCAGCAAAAATTGCCACCAAAGTTTCACTTCTGTCCAGACTGTCTTTGATTGCCTGTGACAATCTTATAACTTGTTGACTAGTAGACTGGTGAATTCTAAACCCACTCTGGGTGTCTGTTAAGAGATCGCGATGTTCTAAGTAGAAGACAAGTCTCTCATTTACCATTCTCTCCATTATCTTGGCTATAATGGAGTTTAGTGATATTGGTCTGTAACTGTCTGGACAAGTTTACCTTTCTTAGCTATCAGAATAATAATAGATTTTCGCCAAGCCGCTAGGACACAAAAGAAGTATTTTCTGGACCATGATCATATTTCCTGATTGAAAATAGACTTTCATTCAGTGTATCAGGCTGTAATAGTTTTTCTATTAATTCTATTTAAAGCAGTTTTTAATGTAATATGATAAATAATTTACAGCCATTTTTCAAACAAATTTCTGGTTTTGGGGATGGGGGGAGGGGGGGACAGCAGCAACATTAATTCAAAATTGATGTTATCAATGAAAAGGAATATTAATGTACCTGGGCGAATTAAGTTAACCAGGTATATTAATATTTGTTCACCAGTATAACATGTGCTGCTAACCTGGTATTTAAATCAATCATAATCTGATTTATTTTTAATTATTCAGCTGATGATGATGTTACAGTTGGAAAGTTCTATGCAACATTCCTAATTCAGGATTATTTTCGACGATTTAAAAAAAGGAAGGAAGAAAGATCTGAGTGGAATCAAAAACATGATTCTAAAGTTGGGAGCAAAAGCCAGGAAACTACAGTTGCCTTGCAGGTACCTTTCATACGCTATTATTTTTTTTATTGTATAAATTAAATTACATTTTACACTTAGAAACTTTACAACCGTCTTTACAGTCAAACTTGGCTATCGTGAACCCAGATTTAACAAGAGCCTAGGTTTAATGATGGAAATTGAAATAAATGGATAGTTTAATGTAAAAATATTTGAAGTTGAAGTAAGCCTGGGTTTTTTTTAAAGATCCAGATTTAATGAGCAAATCATCTTGGTCCCTTCACTTTTATTATGACTGAGTTTGACTGGATTATTAATTAATTAATTTCTGACTTGCTTTTTGCTATTAATTAATTATTTTATAACTGGGTACTTTTCTTACATTTCATTAATAGTGCACTATATAAATTATACTGATCAAGATTCTAAATATAAATAGTATAGTCATATCATTATAAATTTATATCTAAACTATCATATTGTTTCAGTTACAAAAATTGAAGTTGTTTTGTAATTGTTTTAGTTTTGTTACTTTGTCTTACATTTTTCACTGCAAAAATATTAATAAAAAACAATCAAATATCAATAACCTTTCCTTCTGTGTTCCTTTTGTATATTGAAAAAGCCACATAAAAAATTAAACTTTTAATTAACTTTTTTAACTAACTTGATACTATATTTCATGTGGTAGTATCACATTAATAATTATATTTAAAAGTACAACTTCTTAAAGAACATTATTTATAATTAAATATTAGTATATAATCAAGAGTTTCTTCATATCCAAGTATATAAAGCAACAAATTAAACAAACTAGGAAAAGTAGTTTTATTTTATTATCCTGCTAAATTTTATCTCAGTAAATAATAATATGAACATTTTCATGCTATATTCTTTAAAGTAGGGAAAGGATTCTGTAGAATCCTGTTTATTCAAACTAATAGGCGATGCCTGTTCAAAATGGAAAAAAAATCCGATTACCTCAAATCCGAATAAAAATAGGAAAGATGTATGCTAAAAAATGTAAGTACTCAGTAGTACTACTACCTTTTGAATTATTTTATTAATAACCAATATAAAAGTGAATATAAAAAACCTCTTCTCACTAGAATAATGGATGAGCTCCTGTATGAAGTGACCTTATGTTACAATGAACTCCAAACAAATCTGATAAATTTCTTCACCCTAAAAGATCATTAATCTAAATCTGTATATGATGTGTTAATGTAATGTCTTTTTATTAAATGCAAATGTTATTGTTGAGTATTTTTATTATATTAGTTCCTTCAATGTTTACAAAATTATCCATGCTAAAAAAGTACTTTTTTTATAGTTACAACATTGATAAATACCAAATTCCTCCAGAAGATTTATACTTCGACCACATCTCCACAGTCATCTTCGGTCTCCATCACTGCTCTTCGGGAATTGTGTCGCACCTTGTTGTTTTCCTTCTTCCTATCGAATCTTTGGCTGTATGACATCATTCTATATGTCGTCAATGCCTGTATGCATCATGTCTTTGATGCTGCCCTCTGTAGTTGACATTTCTATCGATTCTCGGATGTTATATGATCTATTGTTGAAAAAATGCTATTTCCTTGATTTTTTCAAAGTTTATTGTAATTTGTTCTTGTATTGCTGAGCATGATAAGCTGTGCTCTGTTTATTAAATTTAATGTCATTAATATGTTCATTTTTACGGTCTTTGATTTTCCTTTTAGTTACCCTTATACAGCATCCTGTAGTATTTGTTATTATGAGTTAAGTTAATTTTGTAAATTCCAGTGGTTTCAATAGGGTTAATTGTGGTTTTTTTTTTTTTTTTTTTTTTTTTTTTTTTTTTTTTTTCAGATCTTACACGTTGGAATATATTTTGGTTAGGTTTAAGTGGGATTCTTATATTTTTCTTTATTGCCGAGCTCGAAATTTTGTTAGCGATGCCTCTGCAAAATGGAATAGCTGTGGTGAATTTTAATTTTGGTTTTTTCCGTTATTACTTATGTTAAGTTTTCTTTTTCGCTGGTTAAAACGTTTTTTTTTAAATTGTCCTGCAAATAATTTGCTTCTTGACACTGATTTCGAATTAATTGGATTTCTTTACTTAATAAATCTACATTAGAACATACCAAAAGTGCAAGATCAATAGATGATCGAATAGTGGCGATTTTATAGTTAAAGGGAGTATTGGATTTAAAGTTAACTATTGCGGCATTGCTGGTAGGTTTTCTGTAAACAGTGGTTTGTTGTTCATTATGCTTATTTTTAATAATTTTAACATAGAGATAATTTAAGATACTGTTATTTTCTCATGCATATGTAAATTTTATATTGGGGTCCAATTCATTTAATTTTTCTAAAAGGTTATTTTCTGTGAGAATAGCAAGGGTGTTGTCTACATATCGTAGCCAAATTTTTATAGTGTTTACATTATTTTTTAGCATACATCTTTCCTATGTTTTGTTTTTATTTTATCTTCCAGAAGTCGCAGTTCTTTGCTGTTCTCGTGGAAAATAACCTTTTAGAAAAATTAAATGAATTGGATCCCAAAATAAAATTCACATGGGAAAAAGGAAATAACAATATCTTAAGTTATCTCAATGTTAAAATTATTAAAAATAAACATGGAGAACTACAAACCACTGTTTACAGAAAACCTACCAGCAATACCACAATAGTTAACTTTAAATCCAATACTGCCTTTAACTGTAAAATTGCCGCTATTCGGTCATATATTGATCACGCACTATTGATATATTCTAATGCAGATTTATTAAGTAAAGAAATCCAATTTATTCGAAATCAGTGTCACGAAGCAAATTATCCACAGGGCATTTTGAAAAAACTTTTTAATGAGCGAAAAAGAAAACTTAACATAGTTAATAATGGACAAAAACCAAAATTAAAATTCACCACAGCTATTCCATGTTGCAGAGGCATTGCTAACAAAATTTCACATTCCACAATAAAGAAAAATATAAGAATCCCAATTAAACTTAACCAAACTATATTCCAACATGTAAGATTTGAAAAAGACAAGATTAACTCTATTGAAACTGCTGGAATTTACAAAATTCACCTAACTCATAATAAAACAAATACTACAGGATGCTATATAGGGGTGACTAAAAGAAAAATCAAAGACTGTAAAAATGAACATATTAACAACTTTAAATTTAATAAACAGAGCACCACCTCATCATACTTAGTAATAAAAGAACCGATTACAATAGACTTCGAAGGAATCAAGAAATAGCAAATTTCAACAATAGGTCATATGCGCTTATATCCAAGAATAATTAGAAATATATACTACAGAGGGCAAAATCAATGACATGACTCATGCAGGCATTGACGAAGTATGGAATGATGTCATACAGCGGAAGATTCAACGGGAGGAAAGAGAACAACAAGGTGTGATGCCATTGCCAAAGAGCTGCGATGGAGACTGAAGATGACCGTGGAGATGCAGTCAAAATATATATCTTCTGTAGGAATTAAATATTTATCAGTGTTGTAACTATGGAAATCCTCCGTATTTCATTTTAATCTTTTAGTACTTTTTCATTTAGTATAATATTTAAATACTTTCAGGCAATGTTTTCAAATAAAATTGGTTTGGATTAGAGTAGTTCTACTGTAATATGTGTATTTTTCCTCATTTTCGTGAATAATTCATTCTGGTCTAAAAGTTAAATAACCTTGTCAAAAATATCATTAAATGCATGTGCACTTAAACAGTCACCTTAGAGTACTCAACATTTTTCTTAGAAAATACAGAATCTTCTCCCATTTTTAACAAAAAGTAAACTTACTTTAGAATAGGTTAAATAGATATCCAGACCCGGAAAAAAAAAAAAAAAAAAAAAAACTTTTTTGTTAAAGGACTAAATGTATGTTATCAATAATACTGGTCTAATCTGTGTTCACATAAGTTTTATTTGTATATACCATCATAAATATCCCACTGTCTTCAAGATAGTCTTGGGTAGCTACTCTTTTATCAGTGTTTTTGAGCATTTTTTTAAATACAAATGTGCAGTATTTTTATTTGTTTATTACAATATCTGTATCAAGAAAGCTAACAAGTCTGTGAAATTACTTTAATTTTTTAACATGATTATTGTACAAAAACATTTATTATTAAAAATATTGGCATTTTATTATTGATATGAAATCTAAAAATGTGTGCATATTGATAATATATTACATCTTAGTTCTGCATGATGCATGTATATCTAGTTTTTGTGTTTGTAACATTCTAAGTAATATTTTATGTATCTAATGTGTAGGGTAAAACCTTGCATGCTTACGACTTTTTGTATTTAAGACCAGAGATGTATCCAGTAAAAAATCTGGAGGGGGTCTGAACATTGAGAAAAGCAGAATTTTTTGCAAGAAAACTTCGTTGTTATCATTTTTTAACAACAATTAGACTTTGGGGGGTGGTCAAGATCTCCTAAATTCTCCCCCCTTTAAAGACATCCTTCTTAAACACAACAAATTACTCATGAAAGGAGTTATTAAATTAGTCATCCTATTCAAAAATTAAGTATTCAATTGCTACAATTTTCTTAAAAAAAAAGAAAAATCGGTTTAAACTATTGAAAACTTGTCTTTTATGAAATGGAAACCTTCAATCAGGCTGCTTAATAAATATTCTCCTCCCCCCCTTTTTTTATTCACCAGTCCAATTAAAATTTTGTGGAAATGCATCTTATAAATCATGCAATCATTCTTTCAAAACATAAAACCTAATATATGTTCTGATATTCTCAAGAAATCACATGCTAGACATTTAAAATATCAGCATCTACAATTTAAGATTTTTTTTTTTTCAAACAATATATAACTGTAATGTCATCAGCAAAAGTGTCAGTTTAGTAGCCCCCCCCCCCCTAAAAAAGAGGAGTTAAACTGTTAGAGCAATATTTATCATTTTATTTAACTCTTTTAATAACACTTGTAGCCTAATCCTTGTATGATATTAATTACATTCCATTATTTATTTTTAATAAGTGTAAATGATTTTGCCCTTTATCTCATAACTTGATTTGATTTGATTTTTAAGAATGCTGTTATGTTTGATGCTTTAAATTATGCTTTTCTCATCATTTGCAAGTGTCAAAAATTAAGCATAACAGTATTGAGAAATAAAATATTTTTTACTATGGCAGTTTGTCAAGACTTATTATTTTTTACTATATTAAATATTTTATATTATGGTAGTTTGTCAAGACACACAAATACTTCACTCTTTTGAAAGTCTCTTACATTGTCAAAGATATTAGATATATTTGTTTACAAACTTTTTATATGCATAAAATAAATCTGAAAACTATCAAAGACAATTTGAGATTGTCAAATCAAACAACTCCTTATTTCCTTAGTCCACACAATTTACAATTGCTCTCTGCTTTGTGTATATTTTACATTAATACATGTGTCTCTTATTACTTTGAAATATTTCACTTTCATATGAAAAGCACTTAATTTTGTTTTCACAAGATTTAAGTATATGAAATAACTATTTAATTAAATATGCTATTATATAAATCAAAGAAAATTAAAAACAAGTTTCATTCATACTTGATTCCATTATCTAATTAGTAGATTGGTATCTTTACTGATCATACAATGGTTTTTCCTAATTTAAAGATGTTAAACATAGCTTAAATTGCACATGCTGATGATTTTCAAATGTTTAAAATATATAACATTTTGAAAATCTGTCTATTTTGAGGTCTCATATTTTGAGTTAATAATTGTATGGCTTATAAGTTGTATTACTCCCTCCCCCTCACAAAAAATTAATTAATTAAATAAATTAAATTAAAAATAAATAAGTAAGAAATAATTAATTTTGGTGATTTGAACTCATGTTTTTTCCTTGTTTGTGTTGATTTTCTGTATATAAACTAAATTTTTCCATAAATAAGCTCAATTTTCTTTTAATATTAATACAATTAATTCTCATGTTGCGATGGTTCTCATATGTTCAAATTTTGGGAGATTGAATCAGTAATCCTTGTTTTTCTAGATGTGGGTTTTTACAATAGGCAAAGTTATTTGCAGGGAGTGCAGAATATGTTTGGGGCATTTTTACTATCAGGAGATTTAATTATTTACAAAGAAAGCATAGTAAATTTTTATAGTAATTACTTTTGAGAAAATTATCTAATCATATTCATTCTCTGGAAATATCAGTGTTAGAGAATATTATGTATTTTCTCTATAATTCCTTTTCTGGCACTCCTACTTTAACTCTTAATCATGCATATCTTGAATTTGGCAAAAGTATTTCTCAGATCAATTTTATTTACTTCAACATTTGCATGAAACCTGAAAATTTAACCATATCCAGGATTTAATTTTGTCTAGATAATTTGTTATTGTTAATTTGATAAAAATACTACCATAACCTCCGGAGAAATATATTTCGGCTGCCCGCCATCACAGCCATCTTCAGTCTGACATTGATCAGTCTGATGAGGGAACGTCAGACTGAAGACGGCTGTGATGGCGGGCAGCCGAAATATATTTCTCCGGAGGTTATGGTAGTATTTTTATCAAATTAACAATGGAATACCTCCGAATTACTTTTTAAATTGTTATTGTTGGCTTAAATGCATGTTCTTGTTTTTAAATTCATTCATCAGATATTAATCAATTATACAATAGAGAATACAGTTGTAGTTTTTTATCAAACTATTCCCAAGTTAAATTATTGAATGGAAAATTTGGTGTGAAAAATCACCTCGGTTTTTGTATATCATACCAAATAATGTAACAGATACAGTAGTGCTCATAAGTTCCTGGCCAGATAAAAAATTTGTTATTTTTAAGAGAAAACTATGTGCTAGCCAAATTTATTTGGTTTAAAAACAAGGAATATGCAAATTAAGAAAGTTGACACTGCGGGCCTACACTGGCAAATTAACATAAAAGTTGCACAGTGGGAAATTCAACTATCATACACTCAAAAGTTTCCGGCCAGTAAGTTCAATGTTGGATTTTTTGCCTGCTGATTTATGGTAAGGCCGTTTTAATGTTTTCTATTTAAGAAACATATCTTGTCGGTCAAGAATGAAAATCTGTACGAAAAGTATTTTGCGTAAAAGAGTGATTAGTTTATCCAAGAAAGATAAATCCTCTTGTGAGATAGGAGAACTTCTGTCGATGGGAAAATCCACAGTAAACGATATTTTAAAAAAATATCAAGCTGGTTTTGGAGTTCATGACATGCCTCGAAGTGGAAGACCCCCATACAAGTAGACAGATTAATGAAAAGGAAGTCAACTGCTAACCCACGTAAAACAGCTAATGATATTGCCCAAGAATTACGGGAAGAAAATCTTGCTGATATCAGCCGTATGACAGTTTCAAGGCATCTGCATGATGTAGGACTCTTTGGTAGAGTTGCAGTGAAAAAAACCTTTCATTAGTAAAAAAAAATAAGACAGCCTGACTTGAGTTTGCATTATTGCATAAAGACTGGTCTGATAAAGATTGTTCAAAAGTACTTTTTTCGGATGCATCAAAGTTCAACCTCTACGGAAGTGATGGAAGGCAATATGTACGACAACCTCAAGGTAAAAGATACGATTGCAAATACCAGGTTCCTACAATAAAACACGGTAGAGGGCATGCTATATTTCTGCAAAAGGTGTCGGTCCTTCAGTACAAATCCATGCCAAGATGAATGGAGTTATGTACAAGGGCATTTTGTAATGTCATGTACTACCATATGCACAAGAGAATTTGAAAAAAAAAATTGGGTATTTCAGCAGGATAATGATCTAAAGCATACGTGCATGTTTGTGAAGACATGGATGTCCTCAAAAAGAATTCATGCAATCAAGTAGCCCTCTCAGTCACCCGATCTCAACCTGATTGAAAACCTTTGGAATGAACTTGATAAATGTGTGCTAATGCATAAGTACTCAAATTCCACTGATTTTTTTCAAAAATTGCAGGAGGAATGGAACAAATTTACTCTTGACGATATTAAACCACTTATTGAATCTATGCCTCGTTGCTGTGCTGATGTTATTGCTGCTAAAGTTATGTCTACCAAATACTGACTGTATATAATATTATTGTACACTATAAATTTAATAAAACCTTTTTATTATCATAATCGACCAGTGTGGCCAGATATTTTTGAACATGTGCATTTGTTATAAAAATGAACATTCCCAATAAAAATATTTAGAAAATTATTTCTTCCTTTAAAATACATTCCTTATTACAATGCCAAAATTATATATAAGTATTAATTCCAGGCACCAGAAGATATAAAAGTAATTCCCAAATTTTGCAATGTATTAGCACTGGCCGGAAACTTATGAGCACCACTGGAGTTTGTTAGCTGACTCTAAAATTTATACAATCCTATATGCCACAATTTCCATTCATTCCCTGACTACTAAAGATTTGAAATTGCACCCCTACTAAGGCATCTCCTGCTTGACTATTCTCAGCTAAACATAATAATCACATTTCTGTCAAGTTTACAAATTAATGTTCTTCTTTTGAAGAAAAAAATCTATAGCCATTTGTAACAAAAAGTTGATATTAAATTTTCAGTGTATATATCAGGTGTTTCAAAATAGATGTTATACCGATCATCTTTTAAACCATGACTGATAGAAACATACTTTCAATTAGAAAAGTTCAAATTAAGAGTAGCCATATCTGAAAGCTACTCTTAATTTGACTAATTTGTCTAATTGAAAGTATGTTTCTATCATTTGCGGTTTAAAAGATAATCGCTGTAACATCTATTTTGAAACACCTGGTATAGTAGACCATGTGAAATGTTCTTTTGTCAAAAGTTTTCTTTTTATCCTTAACCCTTTAAGCGGTCAATTATTTTACCGAAATGCTTCCAAAACAGGCATATGATGAAATATTCCCGCTCTCTCGCTAGGAAGGAAAACCCGGATGAAAAGCATTTCAGTTACATTGACAAGCCACGCAATCTATTGAAAAATATTAATACTAAATAGTCTCTTCACAATAATGAAATATACGGGCAAATCAGAAAAGGAAAGGAGAAAATATCGATGCCCGTATGCTATACGGGCAAACCAGTTGAGGCCAATTTTGGATAGCACGTACACTGTACGGGCAAACCGCTTAAGGGGTTAAGTGTGTACTCACATACTTAGTGATACAAAAGCCCAAACAAGGGCTAAGGCCTGTACTGCCCAGCCATAGGCCCTGAGATGCAGAAGCATAAATGTGTATCAGCTTGATGTGGAGCCCTTGGTGTTTAATTTTCCTAGCAAGCTTAGTCCTCATTTCATCGAGCTACTCGAACAATGAAAGGCTGATCCAACTTTACCCAGCCACAGAACCAACCTTCAACTTAGTCTAAAAATGTGTTAACCATCATATTACTGGGCTTAATATATGCACTTACACAGTCAGCATTCTATAATATAATATATTTTATAGGGGAAAAGTGTACCATATTGGTTTATGCACATATGCAAGTTAATTTGGGGTCAGCATATCTGGACACTTATTCAAAGATCACTTATATGGTTTTGACTGTAATTAAACCCTCACTATCTAGGATATTTAAATTAGTGCTTTTTTATGCTTTTCAGTTTTTATTTTAGTTAAGGTATCTGAACACGTTTGGAGCACTTTTTTTTTTTTAAAACATTACACAAATATATTGTAATCATTTTTTTAAATTCAATTTTAATAATCATTAATAAAGGACTTTAAAAATTTAGTATATTTCAGTATTATTTTTTACAAATGTAAATTATATGTAGAAATTTAATCATTTAAAAAAACTTCAAAAAAGCAATAAATAAAAACTATTTAACTTATTCAAATAAAAGTAACACGAATATGAAACACATGTTTTTATCTAGGGAATGACTTACAACCTCAAGTATTTAATAAATAAAAATTTTAGAGGTAGTCAAAGATTTATGGAATTTTTAATGATTTTATATTGCTATTTTTTATATAACATGTCATAATTCAGAGAATATTACTGCAATAAAAATTCTGATAGTTCATGCCCTAGATAACATTATATAGATAAACCCTACAAAATAGCATAAATATCTGATGACAATATTTTACGTTATCCTTTTTGAAATGAGTACATTTTGAGCAAAAACCAGTTTTGAGAAAAATGTATTTAAATTATAAACAACTGTGTGCTTCCAGCTTGCCGGGTTTCCGAAAATCTTTAATAACTCAGTTTCTAATTGATGTAGAGTCAAAAATGAACCTGCTTTGGAAAGCTAAATAAATTATCTATCCGATGAAAAAATAAATAAATAAATGTCACTTTTGGTCGAAATTCATCTTTTCAATGTGGTTGTGTACCTTAAATGAAACCACAATATGCTAGATAGGAGGAATTACTACAAAATTTTAATATTTTTAAATTAGTTGTACAGCAGTAGTACCACAAAAATCACATACCTCAAAGATAGATCAGGGATTAGCATATGGACCAGGGCTTTTCTATTTTTATTTATTGAATTTCTTTTTGTCTGATATTTTTTATATTAAACTTTATACTTCATTTCCCATATTGTCAAAAAAGAGAAATTTTGGACAATAATCAGGAAAAAAAAAAAAGAAAATGTGATAGTATAAGGAAATGGAAACATATACAGTCATCCTAAAATTACATCCTAGAATTCATCTATATGGTAAAAGTAGAAAAACAAAGTGTGAATATGTGATGGTTAAACTGCTTACCAAACTTGAGCATTTTTGAATATGAAGCATGTTATTTAAGGTATCCTGTATCCAAAACATAGTATCCTCTGTCTATTGATAAACATATAATATGTCATAAATTCCAAAACCTGTTTAAATTCCTTAACATGCATGTCTGTATACACTAAATATTGCTTGTATCTAAACAGAGCATGAACTTGACTGTATAGATTGATTTTGTGTTTTATTGTGTGAGTGTCTTGTTCTGTTTCGTGGTGATCGTCCTGTGTGTAACACCAAATAACCTTAATTGTAGCTGCTCTCCATTGTTCAGGCTGGATTGCGCACACTCCATGATCTTGGTCCTGAGATTCGTCGAGCCATCTCTGGAAATTTAGAAGTTGAAGATAATGAAAATGTTGAGGCAGAGCCTGCACATAGGGTTAGTTCAGGGTTGTTTACTGTATACTAAAGTTTTTGCCTAGATTAAGCAATATAGCCTACTTTTTTTTTTCTTTTTTTTTCCTGCTAAAAAGCTTAAAGCATTTATCAAAATTTGCAATTTTCTCTGATCCTTTATATTTTCAAATTACTAATGTATATATTTTAGCCATGTATAAATTGCTGGATAACTTTTATATACATTATATAACAACTACAAACATAATTTCTTATTTAACAACTGAGCTGTGTAAGCAAAGGCTTTTTAATTATTTCATGAAATCAGTAGCATTTTTTAATGTTATAAACTTCAATCAGCATGATATGTGAAATACAAAGCATACAAATTTGCAGGCGTTTTTAACAATAAATTTGCTTTTAGCTGAAAAATATAACTGTTATATATGTATAAGCCTTTGTAACTATTAGCTATTAAATCTATTTCATCATTCCTTGTTAACCCTTTGAGGTGCAACCCTTTCCCAATGCTGATAAAAGGGCAGCCGCACAGCCAGCTGCGTCAAAAAAGGGTCTCTAGATCTGTGGCACACGATGAACATTTCGATCGTCCGCCATCTTGCTGGTAGTTAAGTCGAGCGATGGCAACGGCTGCCCTTTTATCAGCATTGGGCAATCTATCCGGCTGTTTTCGCATTTTTCCATTTGTCAGCAGATGTCAGTGCTATTAAAAATAATCTTTTTATGGGAAATGACGTGCTAAAAAGTAACGGATTCTCGTGGAGCTATATGTCACCCGCAACTATTTTTATAGAAATCCAATCTATTCTTAGTGACTGGCAACAGTCAAAATGCCAGAGTTGGGTGTTCCCAAAGCGGGATCACTGCATGTTAAAGGGTTAAGCCATTGCCTGAAACATCATTGTATGTTGGGTAGTTTCTTTTCTCTCTTTTTTCTTGTTTTATTAGATATTTGTGACAATAAATAATGAATAAAGCATTTATATAAATATATATAGCGGTTGTCCCAAAAAGATGGTAACATTCTTTAATTCTGATCCATTAGAAATAAGTGGGCAATGTTTAAAAATTAAATGTATGCAAATTTTGTATGCAATGTATGCAAATTTTAAAATATGTTCCAAAAAAGGTACAAAAGACTAAGAAAAAATTCCCCATTATTTTTCAAAAAGTGACACTTTTTTAATTTCTATATGACCCCCATACAAAAAAAATTCTAATTAGTAAAATGTACTCCATACACTTATGAGGTGGTGTACAAATTTGAGAAATTATATCCCCAAAAAGTGTCAGAGATATGAAGATGCTGGTTCAAGCCACTTTTCAATGGTTCTCAAAGGAAAAAAAAAAAAAAAATCAGGACGGATGTCATGTTTCAGGGGTCATGCACACGCTACAAACAATTTTTTTTTTTTTTTTTTTTTGCACTCTTGCAATAAACATTTACATGTTCATGCATAGCCCTTGAACATCTTTGTTTAAAGATATATGAGATGTTTTATGATGAAAGGTTGAAATTTTGTGCATCACCTAATTAGTGTATGGGACACATTTTATTGACTGGGAATTTTTTGTATGGGGATGGTATACAAATGCTAGTGCTATATCCTATTATAAATTTTATTTTTTGTTTGTTTATTTAATTTTGAAAATTATAAGTGTAAGATTAGAATCTTTCTTTTGTTTTCTCTGACAAAATAGGTAATTACATTGTAAAAATTTCACTTAATGGTACATTGATATTTTCATTTAAATCTGGCCACACTTCACATGTGAAAAAATATGTATAACTACCCATTATAAGAATTTAGACAAAAAATTATTTACATAGTTTTTTTACACATCATATTTTCCATTTTTACATACTGAAGCATCGAATGCAGGTTTAAGCTTAAAACTGATAGGGTTTATCTCTTGTTCTAATTAATTTCTAATTTTTCCTTATTTAGAAACCGATTTGCAAGTTACCCTCTATACCTTTCTATAATAATTGTATGTGACATTAAAAAATTGAACTTTTACAGTCTCAATATATGGTAGCTTAAAATTTTTAGCATTACATTTCTATTACATTTTACTGGCCATTATGCAAATCTGATTTTTTTACCATTTCCTTTTCAACCTTCTTTACCGTTTAATAATTTGCCATGCTGGAGGAAAAGAAAAATTAATATCTGTTGAAATGTGCTTTTCTGATTAATCTAAAAAAGAATACATTAACAAATGAATTCTACTAAGCTAATTTGGCATGTTTGAGATATCAAATTTATCAGTTCATAGAATACAAAGAAAAACTATAAAAAAACAATAAATAAATTAAATTTCTTTGGTTAAGTGATTTGCATTTTCTACATTTATGTGTATCTTTCTAAAGTTTAAAAAAAATAATATTACTGTTTACTATAAAGTTAACTTAATGTCACGTTTTTGTATGTTTCAATTAAGAATACTGCTAAAGCAGCCATCGGGAAAAACAATTTTTTTAATTGTAATTTTAATGGCAAATATTTATTGATAATTTTTAAATGTGAAATTCCTTTTAATCAAAGCTTCATATTCTGTACCAAAGTAGAAGTTAAAAATTTTTTTAGAGGTAAGATAGTGAATTTGTACCATTTTTGAAGCCCCTCTTTACAGTTATAGCAATGATTATGTACCCAAACTGACTTGACCTTTAATTATTTCTGTATGTATGTTAATAAGCTGTATGTATGCTGAAGTTGTTGCAAGTGTTAAATATGACAGATACAAAATATTTTATGCTATCCCTATAAAAATACTCAAAACAATAGTTTTGCAATTTACTGCAGATTTTGATTGTAGACCTGTATACGTAGAAGTCCATACCTGTGCATTTCAAGAAAATAAAAAGCCTGACTGACTATATAAAAATGGTTTTATAGTCTAAACTGTATGATTTTTGCTTATAAACTCTTTACTGGCATGGTTAATAATGAAATTTCTAAAACTTTTAATTCCAGCATCTTATAAGAAGGTCTAAGAAGACAATTTTTACTGATTATTAATTCTATATCATATATCATGTTGAAATAGTGCCTGATTTTTAAAGCACTGTCTTTTTTTAAATGTTTTCCAAGGGTGGTAACAGTTTGTTGTATGGTTAGTGTGTGTGATTATGGCAACGCTACACTAGGGCGATCTGCCAAGGAGGGGGAGTGCCTTGGTAGGAGGACTTTCTAAGGGGTTCTAACGCGTATTCACGTTACATCATGAGAAAACCTACCAAAACTCCAGACCGTTAGATTGACCGCAGATCGATGGGTCCCAAACCCAGGACCTTCACACTCCGGCCATCTACCATTTTCAGTAGCATAACCACTGTGCCATGGTGAGGCGTTGTATGGTTAGATAAAAAGTTTTTATCTCAACTACAAAGTTTTATAAAGTTAGTGATTTATCTATTTTAGTGAAACAATTGCTCCAGTCATTTTACAGTAACATATTTTAACCATTTATTTCACTTGTTCTAACATAAAATACAGTGAAACTTCTCGGAAGCAATTACCCTTCGTTATGCAATTAATTGGCTGTTAATAGAGGTGGTTACTCAAGGAAGTATAAACATTTCATAACCGAAAAAAGCACACTAAAAAATTGTTTTGTTATTTATAGAACTATATACTAATTCATAAGTAATTATTTAAACATATTTTTTTAATTAAAAGAAAATATGTTGAAATTTTGGATTGTTTCATTCTTTTTTCTCTTTCCGAGAGCTCTTCTCTCTACTTTATTTTTTCGTCTGAGAAAAGTGGATTTATCCTCATATTCTTCATGCATTTTGATTTTGTCATAATAAAATTTATTTGCTTTAAAATTTGCCCTGTGGGTTTCCCACATCCAAAAGTAACCACTAACTTCCTCTCAGAAATTCCTTTTTTGTGTGACTCGACCCCATCAATGGGCTGCTCCAACAGTAAAGTCACTTGTTTCTTAGACTTGTTACTTCTCTAATCTACAAGATTTGTACATGATGTTTACATAATACTTGCATTTGCTGTTTATTTGCAGTAGAGCAACTGGTTTGGAAAATGGTTTTTTTCTTTTTTTCATGAAAAATGCAAGAAAATTTTCAGACAGGGAACTAGGACCGATCACTTATAGAGGGTTGTGTGCTCTCTTCTAGAAAACCTTATAGCATAGTTGATAAGATATAAAATCGATGCTTTAAAAAATTGGTCGTTGAAGGAGAAGGTTGCTTAATAGAGGTGGTCACTCATAGAAGTTTTGCTGTATAATTTTTTGATTTTTACCGAGTATACTATAAAATTAAGCAACTAAATTAAAATTTAACTGTGGTGTTATATTTTATTAATTTTATTAGAATTTTCACTTCAGATATTTATATCTTAAGCACAGCTTTTGGCTTCATAAATGAATTTTAATATGTGGAAACTGTTTTAAGATGTTAATTTAATATTTTTAAAAAATCGTATGAATTTGGATTTGTTTATCTATTTGTATTAATTCAAAATTTTAACATATTCCATCAACATTTAACATACTTTAAAGGAGGTTTTTTTTAATTTAATTTTTTTTTAATTCAACTGAAAAGATGAATGTTTTAGTTTTATAAATATCTTTGTTTTAACAGCATATTCATCCACCTATTATGTAGTATGTTTTCTGTAAACCTGTTAACACTTTGAATAGAGCAGCTTCAAACAGTACATATATAGTACTGTGTAGTAAGTAACCAAATATTCTGCAGTGAATCATTAAAAATATGTTGTTTATTTATTTTTACTGTACAGATGGTAAATTTTAGAAACGGCCATTATAAAAAAAATTAGAACACTCTGTGTCGCTGTTTTTCTTCTTCAAGTTTAGAAAATTTCCCTACTTTTCATTTCTTTTCATAAGCATGTGCTAATATTTTTGTGGTTTGTTTTTACCTTATATTTCAAATTGCATAGTGACATCTCTGTACTACTTTATTTGATTTAAAATAAAACTTCTTAAATTTTCCTTATTCAAAATAGTAATAATAAATTAAAATTAAAAAATAAATATCAGTGATAATTTATTTTAACTATATATGGAATCAATTTCATGTTTTCTCTTTTAATGGTCTTCAGCGTCGTAGAGGACTAAAGGTTAGTTTGTATGTCCATTTCTATCATGAAATCTTTATTTAGCATTTTAGTAAGAATTTTGAATGCTTTTGACTTCCAAAATTTAGCCATCCATCGAAAAATAGCTTAGCTAGATTTTACTTGTAGGCCATTCTTTTACTGTCATGAATTTTCCATTAAAAATTTTTAGCAGACTGTTCTTTAGTTAAGACTTTTTTTTAATTATCTTTCTGTGTGTTATTGCTGTGCATGTTTTATAAAATGCATTTCATCTAAATTGTGTAGTAAATTATTTTTATCACTGAGTAATTTTAAGTGCAATTTTATCTAATGTTTTGAACCAAAAGGTTTCATCTTCATTTTTGTATGTTCATTATTTAATGTGCTCAATAATTATGTCGCTCCAGTTACTCCCAAAAAAGCATTAATATTTGTACTTGATCACTGCAGTATTTCTACTTAACTAAATTTAGATCAAGTATCTTGAATTACTGAAAGTTACTGTGCTTTCTGTGCTACAGTATGCTTGCAGATATAAAAATTATTCTCATTGAACAAGGCTAAGAATATAGCCATACATACTGTAAACTTTTATTGCTGGAATGTTTAAAAATATAAGTATCCACACTACCATTGCACATCATTAAATTATACACAGTTGTGCAGCATAAAATTTCTTATACCAAAACAAAAACAAAAAAAGTATGTAAAGTTTTGCTGTGTGGAATAATCATAGTGCGCTCATATTAAGCGCTCATATTTGCGATACTGAATGATACACTGGTAGATAGTATAAAAAGATAAGTGATTTAAAAAAAACTTTATATTAAGTGAAAAGAAAGAAGGAAGAAACCTGTATTCTTACCTAATTGGTGATGATATTTAAGGATTCAATACATAAATATTTTAAGCTATTTACATGCTTAAATATATTCCAGAAAATGTTGTTAGCTCATAATAAATGTACTTAAAAAAACTTGCTGCATTTGATCTTAGTCAACAGCAATCAAGAATTTTGATTGCTGTTGACTTAACACTGCATTATGCATAATAAAAGGCCTTGGACTGTCTGCCTGGGAAAATATAAACAATGTTTTGAATAAATTTATGAATTATAAAAGTTTTCATTCATAAAACTTCTATAAAAAGGGGGGGGGGAATTATAAGTGCAAGACAAAAACTAAAAAAGTAAGCCAAATGGACCCTCTTTAGTGTCCCTCTTCATAGGGTAAATTTCTTGCATGTTTAACAAATGACTATTGATAATTAACTTTAAAATAGCATGTATTCTTAAAAGTAAAAATATAATAAATATTACGATTATACTCAATATTAAATGAAATTAACAAAATACAAAACTTCCAAGTTCACAAGTCCAAAGTGATAGTTGGATACTCAAGATATTTAAAAAAAAAAAAAAAAAAAAAAAAAAACTTTGTGTAGCAGTATTCACAAAATTGTTAATAACTAGCTCAAATACCTGAAAAACTAAAACATAATTATAATAGAAAAATAATAAATCCACTAATTATATATATACCATGGAAAGTTGTTATACGATACAATTCTTTTTGAGCAAAAATTAGCAGAATAATCATTATGAACTCTTTATTTTTGCTATTGCATTTAATGATATGTACTATAAAAATGCAATTTGATAACTAACACAAGTTATAAAGGATAAAAGTTAAATTTTTAAAATGTTTTATGATTGCTGTGTTGTAAATGTATATGAAATTTAAAATTTTCTGTCAGAATAAACTTTTTTCCTATTAAAATTCATTTGTTTTAGAACTTTTTCAAAATAAAAAATGCTTTACTAACTGTTCCCAATGTCTTAACTTACTACATGATTGATGAAGACAGTAATCAATTATTTCTTTGATTTTTATTCTCATATTTTATGTTTTTTTTAATCCCAAGGCACATGTACTCAGTTACATACACACACACACACAATAAAGTTATTTTTCTGTTGCCAGTGAGTTACTATTAAATTGCAAGACAAATACTGAGTGATAAAAATAGTAAACTTTATGGTTTGATTTTTGTTTTATTTCTGGTTTAATGTGTGTAGCTTGATTAATTTGTATGTGATGCATGATATTATAAATTCTGTTTCTCCTTCATGTTTTCAGCTCATTTTTCTAGTCTAAAGGCAGTGGCTTTGCATTGGGTACTTCTAACAATCTTTTTTGTAAGTTGTTTATGTTATGAATGAGTAGTGTAGCATAAAGGAACTAAGTTCTGCACTCACCTTTTCTTAATTTTTTCAAACCTGAATGAAGTGCTTTGGGTTTGAAAAAATAGAAAAAAAAATCTTTATGCACTTGTACAATGCTTTTGAGCTGGTATTTATGGTTATATTTGCCATCTTTTCTTTAACAAAAGCTGCCCATTAAAACTTAAAGAATGCAACAAGGAATTTTACAGTACTTATTAAAAATTTATAAAAGTACTGAGAATAAGTTTCAATAGCTGATTTTCTATCATATTTCAATGTACATTCTATGTTTATTAAACATTTTTTTTTCATCTATCAGATAAAAAATAAATCTGTATAGCTTAAATAATTAACAATTTACAGTCCCTTTTAATTGTTTATTTCAGAGTTGAATTCTATATATTCAGGGATGTGCCAGCTGCTCCAAATTGTGCAAAATCAATGATGATGTACCAATCTGCTACAAAAGATCATTTTTGGAGAATTTTGGCCCAAATTCACCAAAAAGAATATTTTTCCTTTGGCATTCATTTGTTTAAACCTCAAATCCCTTAAGAGTATAAATTTTAGCCTATTTTAAATTTCATAATTGTATTTAAAATGGTAATATTTTTTATGTTATCAAAATCTTTTATAACTCACTGACACGGTAGTTATAGTTTAGAAAATAATAGTCTTTTGATTTAAAATTAGATATTTTGTATAGCAATGTACAAAAAAAACTGAATTTTTAAATAATTATTTTTTCATAAATTTCTGAGACCCCCCCCCCTTAAAAAATGGCCGTTTTGTAGAAATATATAAAAACTGGTTGTCTTAAATTATATAAAACAAAATAAAACTGGAACAAGTATTAAGTATCCCATTTTAGATGAAAAATCTCTTGTCTATGAACAAAGAGACTTTAGATTATCACTTTTAACTAAAACAGTTCAAAATACAGGTTTTTTGTAAAAACTGAAAAAAAAAAAAAAAAAAAAGCAAGTGTCAATATGCTTGTGAATATAAAAGTCAGCTATCAAGCATACACTCAAGTGTTAGGAATTGTCTGTGCATCTGTAGTTTTTCCTTTTAGCAAAGAGTTTTTTAGAACCTCTCTAATTTTAATTTTTTTTTTTTTAATATATATATCTTGGTTAGGGTGCTTCAGAAGTCTATGGAAAAAAATAAACTTTGTATTTTTGTTGATCTCATTCTCTTATTCCATGCCACTATGTACAATGATAATGTGTATAAAATTTTGGTAAAATATATTTATATTTAGAGGTCGCGCAGCCGTATTCAAATTTCGTAATATTGACAAAAAATGCGCAGTGATGCATAATTAATAATAGAGTTATTTTATACCTTTTTTATATCTATGAAAATAGAAGATATTTAATTACAAAAATATGAAAAACAAATTTAATAAAGGAAAACATAAAAAACAAATCAAATACAGAAAAATATGAAAAACAAATTAAATACAAAAACTGCATAATAACTCACTCATTATGTCTGAAATTAATTTTAAGGGTATTTTTTCTGCAACTACGGTACTTCTTTCGGTGTTCTTGAACCACCTGAAGAAGACACTGTTTCTGCTCCTCGTGCTTAGTAATAGTCTTAGCAAATACTTGCATAAGGGCCACACCACGCTCCGCATTGTCGTTCACTACTCTCAGTTTCTTTGCTATTTCGAAGCCTCGCTGGTAACTATCTTGAAGTGTTTCAGTGGTTCATCTTCATTTCGTTCATGAAGGGCTTTTACCATTTTTCGCTTTTCCTCCACTAAAACATTCGAATCAATGAAAGCTAAAGGCTACGAGATGCTCGCTGAGGTACCAAAGATGTCGTGAGAGTTTGTCAACAGCCACAGCTGATATTTCTGGGTTTTCCTCTTCATATTTTACAAGACGCTGAAGAAGTTTCAAATCATTTCTGGGTGCTTGTACAGGAAGAGGGGCTGCAAGCTATCACATATTTTTTTTACAATGAAGTTACATACATCACGAATACCTTTGCTTTCTCGTGCTATAAATTTAAACTGGTTGCGAAACATCCACAGCTTGAAGCTATAAAGAATCTTCAACATCCATCTGGCATGATGAAAAGCTCCTGGAGCACAAAAGCGTATACCACGAGAAGGTGTTCCTCCTAGAAAAATTGTTACAAGCTCCAACATCTCCCTGTAGTCTTCTCTTGCATGTGGTATCAGAAGTTGGCTTCCGCAAATTCCATTACTGATTGCCTATCGTTCTGAATGGCTGCCAAAACATCAGCGTCTCTCACTCCAGGCTCAAAATTTGGGTGGTCAATCGTTGAACATGACTCCTAAAATCGTTTAAAAAGCAGTACACTAGGTGCACTACACATGGATGGTCCCATGCATTGCATAAATACTGCAGAAAGCACAATTTCCAGAATGTGGTATCGGCAAGCAAAATACAAAAGTTGTTTTCCTAGCTTTCGTTCCAGTATCAAGCATGCTCCAATTTTAATACCAGTATTGCTCGATGTCGTATCAAAGTACATACCTCATACGACCTCAGTGAGTGCCCATCTAACAGTTCTGAAACCGCATTTGCTATAACAATTGCACTGCTATAATAATTGCTATAACAATTGGTTAACACTTTGCTATAACAATTAGCAGTGCACTATCAAGGGGGCTATAGCCGTAGACTGAAAGTTTTTTTGTGCGTTAATGGCAAGTTCTGAACGTATAGTTTGTCTTTGGCATCTTATGGATGAGTGGCTAAGAATATAACTGTCTACATTTTTACCCATACTTTCCACGGTAGCCGCTACAATCAAAGTGGCTTTTCTGTCACTTATATAGGCCCTATCGAGAGTGGAAGCTAGTTTTGGAGTGATAATTAATTCTCCTTTGAGAAAATCGTTGACAATTAACATAATCTTCACTATCGGCACTTTCTTCGTCAGATATGTCGCTAATTGTGGTTAAATTGTCTGCGAAATTAGATTCAAACATGGTACATGTACTCCCACTCGTGCTCACCCGATTCTTTTCCCGTTCGATCCTGGACATCTCTGCCTTCTTTCTTTTTTCAGCAAGAGTTGTATCGAGTTCCATCATGCAGCCTTGTCGATTTTTTTCTCGTTGTTTAAGAAGAAATCCTCTGTCCTCAGTAACTGTAATCATGCTCATAGCATCAGCATGTGCGATATCGAACAAGTCATTTAATTTATCTACAAATGCCATCTCATTAGAATGCTGAGTTTCAATCTTTCGTTTGCTACTTTTCTTTAGTCTGCTCCACTTATAGAAAAGTTTCTCAGTCCCCCACCTTCTGATGAGGTTCCAAATTGTGGCGGGAAATACCGGGAAGGACATATATGTAGCTCTAAGTGACACATTCAGTGACGCGAGTTGTCCTCTCCTGGCAAATAAATAAATAAATAACTTCTCTTATCACAGCTCGTGCACTCTCGCGGATAGTCTTTTTCAGTATTTTATGGTGATGAAAAAATGTACTTAAAACTTGTCGATTAGATGGAAGCTTACTACCTTTAGTTTCGCTTTCTGCTGATGTTCCTAGCAAGTATATCATGGTTCTGTTTCTTGTCTCTACACGGGCTGGGGTTGACGGAGATGTCCTCTTTAAGCACAGTTTCAAAACAATGGAGCATGTAACATATAACGATTTTAACAAATAATGATAGCTGATTAACTCCTACGTCGCAAACAAAAGAAAAGAGAGCATATAACCCGACTTCGCAGCTGTTTTTTACCCGAAAATGGCTGGAAAGGGTGATGTAACTACACGACGGGGGGGATGGGCGCCACCTGGCTGCGACTGAGATTGCGCTGCACACACGGTTGCAAACAAAGCCAGGACAAGTGGGAAAATTGCATTCCTTTAACTGATCGGACATTACTTACCTTGCAGAATCGTTGACCATTTGAAATTATGCTATTTTGAATGTACTATTATTTCAGGTAATGGTATTACACGCTTGTGTTCATCTGTCTATTTTGACAATTTCTGACAATTTTCAACAGAACTGAACTGCGTTGCGCGACCTCTAAATATTATTTGATTGAACTGAAATTTTGCATACATCATATTTATGAATAGTGTAAAAAAATGGCAGGGTGAGAACAGAGAAATTTAAAAAAAAGTTTTTTTGAAGCACCCTAATCTTGGTATTCTTCAATGACTTCTCCCCTCCCTCCAAAAATAAATTTTGTGTTTCAAAATAGACATTCTTGTGCTCAAAAGTGACATTTTTATGCTCCAAATTGCTCCAGAAATCTGTTTTTCTTTCTCCAAAATTTAATTTCAGTTGCCACATCCCTGCATATTATAAGTTTAGCTACAGCACTATTACTTATCAAACATATGAGCTAAAAAATTATTTTATTTAAGAAAATTTTTGAAGAATTTTTTGAAAAATTCTTTTGATTTCTCTATTAAACAATCTTCAAACGTACTGTCATTCAGGCAATGTTGCATTTTTATCAAATTTTAAAAAAAGAAAAAGTTTTTAAATTATCTTTAAGTATTAATTATTAAACAAGCATAATATATATTTTTTTGAAAATATGAACTAAGAAATTATTGTACCTGCTAGCCCTTAATCTTTTGAAATTGGACCAACTGATATGTTTTAGTTTAAAAGTCAGCTATCAAACGTACACTCGGGTGTTCCATGTCCCCTTACTATACTTTTAAAACAAGCATCATTTCAGTTACTCTGAAAAGAGCTATCTATTGTTTGAAAAAAAAGTATATGTTAGTGTTTGCAGATATAGAGGTAAGATAATGCATGAACAAAGGAACCTTCTATCATGGAGTATTTCAAGTAAGACTGGAAAATCTTGTTTCTGAAAAATTTATTGAAAGACCAAAAGGAAATATTTAATACGTTGCTAGTCCAAAAAATTCAATATTTGTAATGATATATTTTAGTGTGATTTATTTTTATTCAAAAATGAAAGAAAAAGAAAAAACAGATTAACCTTTGTTTTGGAGATTTAAATTGTGCATTTAGTTTCCAAATAGCTTTTATACTCTAATGGGTGTCCAAAAAATACTGACTTAGGACTTAATTTCTTAAATATAGATCTATACAACAAATAAAAAAATTATGTATGACAAAATACAGAATTTTATAGTATCAATGAAAAATTTTAAGAGATTAAATAATAAAAATAATTTAACTTTTACATTATCTACGTAAAGAAAATTCCCAATGTAAAATGTGTCTCGTACATTAATTAGGTGATGTACAAAATTTCAGTTTTTCATCGTACATCGGACAAAATACAGAATTTTATAGTATCAATGAAAAATTTTAAGAGATTAAATAATAAAAATAATTTAACTTTTACATTATCTACGTAAAGAAAATTCCCAATGTAAAATGTGTCTCGTACATTAATTAGGTGATGTACAAAATTTCAGTTTTTCATCGTAAAAATGCTCAGAGATATGAAAATAAATATATGTTGATTTAAACTACTTTTCAGTGGCTCTCAAAGAGAAAAAAAATCATGTTTTGGGGCTGTACACACAAATTACAAAGAAACAATGAATGCATAAATATATAGCACTTTTACTATTTTTGATATTGTATTGCCCTTTACCAACTTTGTTTAAACAGATCTTTGAGCCTTTTTATAATGGAAGCAGGCCCGGACTGGGAGGGTAGGGCCCTGCCCGTCTCAAGTGAAGGGGGACCCGGGTTATTGTGTAACCGATAAATATTAGGATGTGTTAACTCTTGGGGTATGGGGGGGGAATGGTGTTATTATTAATTAATTATGATTGATAATTCATGCATTAATAAAATATTGCTGTATTAATTCATATGTGTCATTCATATTAATTAATCCCTTGTTCATTCAGGAACCCTATCTCAAAAAATTTTGAGAACTAAATTTAAAATGAAGTGTTTTCAAGCCTTCTGGGCCGCAATTGCAGCTGCAAAAAATTTTGCCAGTGTCAAACTTCATTAAAGTGCTATCGATATAGCACTTTTTAAAAATTTTTCTTTCTTTTTTCTGTTTGGGGGACAGTCCTCACCAGGGAGGGCCCACTGAGGGTGGGGGCCCACCCGTCTGCAGACAGTCGGACACCCTGGCCAGTCCAGGCCTGAATGGAAGGCAGAAATTTTATGCATCACCTATGGGACACATTTTACTAACTGAATTTTTGTATAGGGGTTGAAACTTAAATTTTTTATTTATTTAGATTTAATCTCTTGAAAATTTTAATTATTACCATAAAAGTCTCTCTCTCTCTCTTTGTATGTGTGTATATGTATATAATTATACAGTAGACTCCCCTATAACATGCTAGATTTGTTCTGTGGTATAGGAATCTGTGTTGTACAAGGTCTGACCTATACTCCACCTGGAGTGCGAACTGTGCAGTATAATCCCTGCAAGATTTATTTGCACTTCCTAGAAACACAATGATGTTTAGTGTTGCCACCCAATAGTTATATTAATTACAAGAGCTGAAGAGTAATAAAATCAGAATATCTGTCCCATTTTACTGTACTATACCAATCTCTTTTAACGTGTTATAGGAATATGATCGCAGTTTTTTAACCATGCTCTATGAATCTATGTTGTATGGACATATATATATATATTACATAACTTTGATGGATGTCTGATGAGTATTTAAAGAATAAAAGTCTATGTCAGTGTTTTAGGGATACCCTGTGCATATTTAAATACATCTTGTATGATATTTAAATACATCTTAAATAAAATTATTAAACTTTTCTGCCAGACTTTCTCTTTTTGATTAAATATGAAAAGCTGCTGCCTTAAAATGTGTCCTCCGAAATTCCCAATTTCCTTCCTGTAATTGTTGAATTTATACTTTCATACTGTATGCTATTATCTTTATTTTTTTTTTCCCTCAGAGTTTTTATTTATGAATGTTGTTCATGAAATACTTATAAGCAGCATGCTAATCTTTCTTATTTTTGTTTTTCTTGTGTGATGTTGTTATTATTATTATATCTTTGATTTTTCATAATCAGTAGTTTTATTTACATACCTTTCTTTAAAGAATCAAAAATAAGTGTGCAATGTGCATTCACAGTCTCTATTTCTCTCTCTCTCATTTAATTTCTTTAACTCTGAAACTAGTTGATTCTCTTCTTTGAGCTTCTTTTTAACTATTAACTTCATGCTTTTTTACATTATACTGTTTTAATGGTATCTTTTTTTTTTTTAATATATTGTGCAATCTTGACATTGATTAACTTCTTATTACACTTTTCATTCTTCTTCAAATTTATAACTGTTTTTGAACTTACCTTTCATTGCAGGTTATTGAAAAGAACATAAAAAACTATAAATTCTATCTGATAAAAATGCTTAACATAATCTTGTTTGTTGAATTTTTCTTCTTCTATGTGAAGTCTGCGTTCTTTTTTTTTTTTTTTTTTTTTTTTTTTTTTTCCTGATACATTATCTGATGAGTGAAAATTTTTTTTGTCTTTAAGGTGCATGTAGTTTAAAAAATTTATGAACTGAAATCAAAAGGGAAATATAAATTTACAGTACATACTTACAATCCAATGCAGGTGTATGTACATATATATATAATGAAATTAAAGATTAAAGATTGTTAAATTTTGCGAGTTAAATTATAATATCTTGTTCTTAATCTGTATTCTAAATTTGTAGTCATTTTTGGAGATCACATTTCCGTTCTCAAACCATCTTAAAATACATCCTGTTAATTTTTAATTCTACCCCATGATGCTTTGCCAGGAAACCAGACTGTTCCTGAAATAATTACCAATGCAATGAAATAAGCAGAAAATAAACCGCCCCAGATCTCACTCTACAATATCTATAACCATTCAAGAGATTTTTTTCAACTATGCTCTTCCTGTTAAAAACAATCTAAAAGTTAGTCAATTTCAAAATGGTGACTAAACCACTACTGGTGACTTTTTAAATGTTAGTTTGCTCTTCCACTGAAGATATTGCTGAGACTAAATGTAGGAACCATGACTCGAATTTTCTATTTAAAGCAACTTAAATACACTTCAAAACTTTATATTTGGTGCCAAATTAAGCACAGTGCTTTTGCAAAGTGTTCATATATGCCATTTGGTAACTACTAGAAAAGGTAGGACAAACTCAAAAGATGAGGATAATGTAAAGTCACAAACTTTGTCCTCTTACATTGGTTAATGATTATTTTAAATAAAATTTAAAATGTCTATCAAATTTTCAACCCCATTTTATTAAGAGATGATTAATTATTCTCAGAAAGCTCTCTACTAAACTTTATATGTTTGTAGTAATATTTTACTTTGTTTGATGCACAGTTCAAAATATATTTTAAAGCAATTATTAGCTGGTACATTAAAGCAATATGTGCAAACTTTATATTATTGTTATTTGATTCAGAGTATCTTGATCTATCCTTTCTAGAAGTTCTAACATGACCTTTTGAATGATTTGTATGTATATATTGTGTTTTTATGGTATTCATTTTTAATCTGTATTTATTTAACTTAAAAAATTCTTGTCTTTTTTCCAAAAGCACAAACAAAAACTAAATTTTTAGTTTTTTTACAGAAATATTAATCTCCAAAATCAAAATTTCTCATGAAATTTTTTTTTACTACAGATTTGAGTGTTTACAATGCTCATCTTATTCATATTTATCACACTTATTCAATATATATTGTCTTTTGGATTTGATAATGAAACAAAATTTGCAGATCTCAATAGTCAATTTCTTTTCTAATATCTTCTTAAAACAAGTCTTGCTTGTGGGGTATATCTGCAAGTACATAAACTGATGGGCTTGCATTATGTTTCATCTATTCTACAATTTTCTTTGCATTTACTTACATATTTAAAAAATAACCTTGAATTCCTTTTTCTGATACTTAATAAATACTGTATGAAATCAGCTGGCGTATTTTTGATAATTTTAGAAAACACTAATGGAAATTGTTCCAGCAGGTACTTGCCCATTAGGCATTGGCTATACCAAGATTGTAGCCATTTTATTATGAAAGTACTTATATATATAGTAGATGGCCAACCTTACCCTTTTAAAGAGATACCCAAACCCTGATAGGAAAATGAACCAGAGTTCTTTGTTTGCAATTGCGGTGCAGTGCCATCATGCATTTTATGTGCATATATGAATAAATAAAATAGGCTGACTACTTTATTGTCCAATTTTATCAGATGATCTTTCATTTATTACAGTTATATTATCTCTCAATTTTTGTATGATCATTTAGCTTATCCAATTCTCCAGTTTAATGATAACAATAATAATCCCAATATAAAGATTTCCCTAAAATGTGAAATATCTAGATAGTGGAAGTTCTTTTTATCATATTTACTTATTTCTTTTAATAAAGAAATAAGTTTCATAAATGATGTACTTATATGTATTAGCTTAATTCTTTTTAATAAAGCTTCAATTCCCCCTTCCTTCATTGATTTCCCTGAAAATGAATAATTTTCAGCAGATTTTGAATTAATTTTCAGTAATACCCTGCTTTTTGAGTGTGGAATTAATACAAGAGAATACTAATTCATCCTCATATCCTTTCTTGTGAAAATACTTATTACAGCATTTAAAAAAAATGATATTAATTGTATATAAGCACATAAAAAATGAAGTAGACTACAATTGTTTGACAAAATTCTATCATGGAAGAGTAGTATAATAAAAATAGTACCTTTAGATAAATCATCCAACTTTCACAAAAATTGATTGAATTTAAGATTTATCTATTTTAATTGGCAGAATTATGTATAGTTAAAAAAAATAATAAATAAATAAAATATGCTCTTCTCTAGTATTCTAAATAAATATGTACAATGTTAAAACAATTCTGTTATATAATCTTTTCAGGGTGGGAGTCTTTTTTTTTTCTTTTGTTGTTTTTAAATCTTGTTAACCCTTAAATGCATGAATTTATGTCTCATTCACTTGATAGCCCCAAGTATAAGTTAATTTCCTATATCAGTTTTGTAAATAACTAATTAGTTTTTCCAAAACCACCCAGTTTGAAAGAAGTATGTGAAATTTTTATTACTCATGTTATGAATCATTTATTATCAAAAACTAAATTTTATTAGAGAAATTGACATAAGAAATTTTGCTTCTACTCTCTCAGCTTTCAATCCAACACTGAAAAATACAATTCATGTATGCAACACCATACCTTTAAGGGCTAACATTTAAGACAGAAAAATGCAAGTTACACTTTTCTTCTTTTAGTCCTTCTCTGTTAAAACTACCCTTTATTTAAGAATGCATTGTTAGTTACTCTTTCCCGTCCATAATACTAAAATTTACTGATGATGACATGTCGTACCTTCTCTCTTGGAACGTACGAAACAGGTTAACAATAACAAAGGGGGGACACAGCTTGGTTTAAGAATTGACAACATGTCTTCAAAAAGTTAAATAAGTAAAGGAAATTAAAAAATTAAACACACCCTTTAAGATTTCAGACAAACGATGAAAAAAATTAATTTTGAGTTTTAACTGACAAAATTATAAAAATTACCATTAAGTACTTCACATATTTATTTTCTATTTAACAGTTTACTTTTTTATATCTTTCAGCTTTAGTGTGTTTGTGAATACAACAATGTAAATTTCTGTAATTTTTGTTTGATTTTCTATTTCATTAAATATTTATTTATCCTTTTAGATAGATTTGTCTGGGTTAACATGATTCGTAGCTGTGCTTACTTTTGGTTTCTATATATTTAGACTAAAACTGTTAAATTATACTTACTCTTAAATATTATAGATACCAAATACTTTACATCAGTAGAAAAAATATAATTAAATGTGGAAAATATTTTAAATGATAAGACTTACAAAAGTAAACCAGTACCACTTTCCAAATATTTTTATAACACTTCATAATGCTGTCATTCCTTGGGATCTTGAAATAAAGGTTTCAGCTTCAATGGGTAGTAATTTTAAAAGCTTAATTTCAATTTTTCTCAATGAGCATAAAATTTGAACTTAGTTGATATTTAATTTTAAGATTGTTTTAAATTGCAACAAATAAAATACTATTTTAGCAAGTCATTTAATTTGGGGGGAGGGGCACAAAAACATTAAAAAAAACTCATCTAGTAATCATCACATAAATATTTTATAACTTATTAAGAAATTAAAATTTATTCAAATAGCATCAACAGGCTTTTCTTAGAATGTTAGGTTTCAGAATCTTATAGATCTCTAAGAATTTTTTTTTTTTTTTTTTTATTAGTTATCACTGAAAAGAATAGATGCATTTCTTGCCTACTGTAAACATTTTTAATACTAACCTTTAATAAATGTTAAAACATTAGCTAGTCTTATAGATTTCTTTAAGTAACAAATTTTACATACTCTTAAAACTCAGAATGCTGTTGAAAATCAGTCTTTTAATTACTTTTAACTTATAATTTTAATTATTACTCAAAACTATGTTTTCAATAATGAAATGCAGTAATTTTAAGAGTACAGAATATTAAAAATGTTTCTGTTTTCAGAGGGAACATTCTTTGTTTGGGCACATGTGGCATTCAGTTCGAGGTGTGCCACTTAAACGCACACGCTCTTTAAAGTCGAACACTGCCAGATCTCATGCAAAAGTTTCCCCCACCAATTCTTTGGATGTTTTCAAATCACCTTCACTCAAACTTCATGTGCCTGGAAATCATATTCGTTTTACTAGGGATTCTAGTGGTGCTACTGTTACTTCACCTCTTGCTTTACAAAGAGGAAGTAAATCTAGGTAAGTTTTGATGTATGTAAAAGTTGTTTTGATTTTTCTCAAGAGCAAACATGTATTTTTTGCAATATCATAAGGATGATGCTCTTAATTATAAGTAGATATGTGTATATTTTAAAGATTTTTGTATATAATATTTGTGTTGAAGCTTATTAGGTCAAGAAGATATTACAGAATTAAATTTTTATTTCACTTTCGTTTTCCTTCTACTACAAAACACAATTTTTTTTTCAATAGTGGCAAGTGAAACATGTGTGCATTATAAGAACCAGAATCTAATCATTTATCATAGTATTTAAGGATCTTTCTCCGTTAGATTTATATTTTTCCCCTCTTCCATATCAGCCTGTGTCTATTTCATGCTTTCAGACTTTAACAAAAATTATCAGGATTTCCACCAAATAAAAAAGTGCAAAACACTCATTGGCTAGCATCTGATAGGAGAAAGGAAACCAAATTAAGTAACATCCTTTAGTTTTAATATAACTAATATTTACACTTTGCTCTTTAAATCTTAAATTTGCCAAATAAACACATAATTGCTTTTTAAAGTATGGAATCAGTACTTACCACTCTATGTTGATCAATTATTGCTCATTCATAACTGTATTTTTTGGAAACTATCTCAAAAGTAAAATGAAAATTATTTGAAAATTATCAGCAATTTATTAAAACAGCAGCCTATATAAATTTTATTCACTGATTATATCATAATTAAGAATTGCTTACCTTTGCTGTATATAGGGTTTCATGTGATACTAACACTGAAGTAATATTTTACTAATGCTTTTCTTCATTTGTTGCTTATTCTGAAACCATAAATTAACTTGATAAAAATGTTAAGTGTCTATAAATGTCCAGTATCATTTTATGCTCGAAGGTAACTTACGTGTATCACATTCTTTCACAAAACAAGCCTCTATTAAGTTTGATCATTTTATACTCAACAAGAAGTAAGTAGCTTAATTGACTGTAATACAGTAGAAGACCCGAAATCTGCAAAGCTTAGTTCTAGGCCTTGTGCAGATTTTAGAATTTTGCGAATTTTTGATCACAATAGCAAAAGTATTCTATTTCTCTCCCCCCCTCTACCCAGATGATAATTATAAATTAAAAAACAAGAAAACAAATCATATCACTTATATTATAATCAGTATCATATTATAAAAGTACAGAGGGCAAAGCACAAAATTGAGATTATGCACAATTTTTTAAACATTTGTTAAATAGTATTTTAAGACTGGGATGTTCTAATTATAGCCCCCCCCCACCAAGTACTGCCATTTGCAGATCTGTGAAATAGCTTTCTGCTCTACAAATCTGAGCTATTTCTCTCAGTGCCAAACCTTTATCCAATGTTATCAATCTTTTGAATTTTCCTCAAAAGATTCTTGTGACTAATTCAGTGTCAATTATGTCACTATCAGTCAACTGAAGGTTATCAATGTTACCATCAGAGTCCACAAATTTTAATGTATCATTTTTTTCAAGTGGGAATTACTTATTAAGTTTAACTCTTTGGTTAAACTTCAGTTTTCTGAACTTGCAGCTGACAAGGCAGATTTTATTCTTCACTGAACAGACTACAGATTTTCGAGCCCTGTGGATTTCGAATTGGCAAATGTTGGGTCTTCTATTATATATTAATTGAATAATATATTCTTTGTATGGGAGGAAGCAAGAATTTTCCTAACACTCGTTATTCAAAGAGGTTTGTTCAATTGGAGCAGCCAAATTGTTAAATTGTTTCTCACCTAATGTTAACATTTGCAAGGAACATCTCCCGCTCATGGATCAATATACAATGATAGATACCTCCATAGTAAAAAGCAGTCTAAAACATCCAACACCAGAGGACTGTTTCTCTTCAAAGGGGCTAACGCAAATACTCATGTGTGGCTCTGGATGATCAAATATTACAATTTGCACATCTGAAAGCAATCTAATTCATATTTGTATCACTGTAAAGTACACTGAAAATATTTAATCTTTCGCAACTTAAAATAAATAATTAATTCCAGATTCTTTTTTTAAAAATCTTATAATAGTTATTGTAGTATTAGAATCACTTGTTGTCACTTATTAAAATTCAACTATCCAACAAAAACTGAAGTCATTTCTAACGTTCTTTGTCTTGGAAAATAAAATAACATAAATAAGGAACAAATAGAACATTAACTTGCTAATGCTTTAAAAATTGTAAGATTTTTTGTACTATTTTATCTATTTTGCTTTTATATCCTTTGCATGTATGGCAACATTTTTAGCCTCCAATAAATGACAGCAATTTCTATTGTATAAAAAAATTGTTTTGAGAGCTTTAGTCCATTGATGATACATATCATAATACAGCAGGCTCCCTCTTAACCTACCTTTGTTTAATCAGATCGCCACTTTAGCCTGCCATATTTGGTTTAAACATGAATAAATAAATAAATTTGATTTAAATACAAATAAATAAAAAATACAAAATATTGAAAATTTCCGACAATGACTGACACTGACCTCTGTCATATCACAGATAGAGCAGAAGTCTGGAAAAAGGTTTTATACTGTGTAAAACAACAAACATTGGCTTCTTCCACCGATCTGATCCTTTCAAAAATATGGCCCAATTGCAAAAGTTGTCAAACTTTCACTCTTCTACAGAAAAAAATGTTTCATGGTTTTAAAACTTTCCTCTAAATGGTTTATAAAACTTTTGTAATACATTATACAAATCATAATTAATTGGTAATAAATTGGCACATTTATTATAGTGCAGTTCCATCAATTAATGATATTGATTTTTGTCATTCTCCGTTTTAACCAGATTTTTGCTTAACCAGCTCTCCCCCTAGTCCCATTTAAGCCGATTAAGAAGTAGTATAGCAAAATTGACTGATTTTATGCTGACTTACTTTACAAATTTAAAAGTGAAGATTTCAGAAATAAAACTTTACAGAAATGTTAATCATATGCAATAACAATAATAGTATTATGCATCACCTCTTTCTGCTTGTGAGCCACAGAAATTTAAATGTGTGGTATCAAGGGCACTCGTAGCGCATTCTTTTAAGTAATATAGTCTTAAAAACTATATATTAAAAACTGATTGATGGATGCAATGACACAATTCCAAATATGGATTTACAAGTTTCTTAGCAAATTTTAATAAATTGGCGCATAATTCTTGAAAATATGATGGCACACATAGGAAATGCAGCTAAGTGATTGAATAGTATTGTGAGTGTTTGTTATGTCCACAACAAGTTGAATTGATCATAACTAAACAAAAAATTGAGTTAGGTGAATGTTTTTAATTTTTTTTTTAAGTATGCGAACTTATTAAAAAAAAAAGAAGAAGAAAAAAAAAGCTGTTTACCTAACTTAATTTTTATTTAGTTATGACCAATGAAACTTATTGTAGAAATAAACACTCGCAATACTGTGAAAGCATTCAACTATCAAATGAAAGTGCTTGAAAATATGATAGCACATACTGAAAGTCCATTATTAAATTATAACTGAACATTTTCTGGTGCCATGTTCACGCAATTGAAAGAAAATTTGAAATAAATAAATTTTCACAATTAATTCCTATACTTAAAAAATTAAATTGATGTATTTTGATTCATATTTTTCAATGTACAACTGAGTTGGTGGGTGAATTGAACAGGTATCCTGAGAGTAATGGCCCCTGGGCCAGAGTTTGTGCATTCTTGATTTAAATCAAAGATTTTTTAAAAATTGATTTAAATCATGATTAAAATCATTGATTTAAATCATAGACACCCTGACTGCTGTTGAACAAAATATGTACATTTAAAGATTATTATTTACTTTTTAGTTCATACTGCTTTAAAAGTGTTTCGTTAGTTTTTTTTTAACTATAATTTATTTATATTTTTTTTGTCTTAAAAATTTTGAATTAAGAAGTAAAAATTAGGTTCTGTATACATAATTAAAGAAGAAAGATAATTTATGCCAAATGCATCAACACTTTAAAACACAATTGACTTTTTTTCATGTCAAATTTAGCAATGTATTGTCCTTAAGTTTGGTGATATTTCGCATATAAAAGCTGTATATCACTAGAAATGTAATTTTGCAAGACCCTGTAAAAGAACTTTGATGGGAAATGTTATTTCCATCTTTTAACTGAAGAATAAACTCTATAAATGTTTATATGTTTGTTATTGTGCTTGAAATAGATTAATGTATCAAAATTGTTTTTAACCGTAATGTATTGGAATTCTTTTGAATGCTCCTGTGAAAAACTCTCAATGCTACACACACCATTTTTGATGGAAATCCTTATTTTGAAATCATTAACAATATCTATCAATTTTGTTTTGCTTGAAATAGATGAATATCTAAAATACAATTTAAACAAAGACTACTTATAGAGTTTATTGCATTGGAATTCTTTTGTGTGCTCCTATAAAAAAAAAAAAAAAAAAAAAAATCATAAATACTGCATACACCATTTTCAATATTGTTGTATTGTTATCAAGTCTTTACATGTATACAAAATTTCAAGCTAATTGGATGTCTGGAAGTGGTGAAAATTTAATTAAAATATTCCATTACATTCATTCATTCATACATACATATAAATGAAAGTAATAAGAGCATATTAAAAAAAAGTACATCATTATTAATGTAATTTTGTTAGACCCTGTAAAAGAACTTAAATATTATTTCCATCCTTTAAATAAAAAGTAAACCTTTATAAACATTATATATTTTTGTATTGTGCTTGAAATTGATAAATCTCTAAACTGCCATAGACTGTTATATGTTAGAATTATTTTGAATGATGCTTTTTGATGGAAGGATTTATTTTGTAATAAATAATATATATCAATTTAATTTTCTTTGAAACAGATGAATGTCTCTAAATTAAGCTTTAAGCAACGAGCTTTAAACTTCTCATAAGAATGTATTGGAATTCTTTTGTGTGTTCCTGTGAACAGACTATAAATGCTAAGTGCCTTCAATGCTATTGTATTGTTTTTATTCTTTATTCACCTGTAAAATTTCAAGTTAATTGGATATCTAGAAGTGGCTGAAAATCAAGTTACAAGATTCCATTACATTGATACATACAGTTGAAAATAATAAAAGCGTGTTGTTGAAATGCATCACTGTTAATGTAATTTTGTGAGACCCCGTAAAAGAACTTTAACTATTATTTCCATATTTTAAATGAAAAGTAAACCTATATTTAAACATCTCTATACTTATTATATTGTGCATGAAATATCTATTTCATAAATATACGTAGTCCATAATGTGTTGAAATTCTTCTGAGTGAACCTGTAAAAATCCTATAAATACTACATACATTATTTTCAAAGTAGGGCCTTATTTTGTAGTTCTTAACAACATGTAACACAGTTTTGTTTTGTTTGAAAAAGATGAAGATCTCTAAAATATACTTTAAACAATGACTTTCCATAGTGCATAATGCATTGAAATTTACATGCTCTTGTAAAAAAAACTAGAACTGCTAAGTACACCATTTTCAACATTATTATATTGTCACTGACACTTTATAGGCACAAAATTTTAAGTTAATTGGATGCCTGGAAATGGGTGAAAATTAAAAATGAAGTTATTTATTTTAAGTGGATAAAGATTAAATATGCATTTAGTGTCAACATAACTTTTGACAAATACGAGTACTTTTTCTAATTCCTGATATAAATGCCTCCATAACAGGCTTTGTCTTCTTGTCCTCCTTAATAGTAGCATAATATTCTAATGAGATATATGTATGTTCACTATATGTGGCTAAACCGTTCGTCGGATCTGAACCAAATTTGGCACACTGCCTAAATAGGTCAAGGAAACACGAACATGTGAAAAAAAAATTTTTTAGTTCGAATTATTCAAAAGATATTAATTAAAAACTGAAGAAATGGGCATCTTGGTTATCACATTTGACAATCTTTGACAGCATAATACGATTCATGCTTTCACAACAAAGCAGGAAAGCTATTAGAAAGTATGCTGAATCACGTGCATTCAAAATCATGAAGTTAGAATGTAGCCACGTTAAAGTGTACGAGAAACAAATACGTGTTACATAAAGTTCAGTATTTTCAAAAAGCAAGTAAGATCGCTTATATACTAGGAGTTCAATATTACAAATGACACATTCTTTTTTTTTTTTTTTCTAAAACAAGTAGTAACCTTGTCAACTTTTTGTGAATATATGGCAACCTTTGAGAAAGCTGCCATTTTGATTTCCTGTGCTATGATTTAACTAGATTTGATTGCAACTGAAGGAAAATTCCAGTGTTTTCATTAATAAAAATATCATTTTAGATTTCAAATGACTTATTTTATTCTTGCGAGTGCGAAAGGTGCTTTTGAGTATAATTTAAGTAAGGTATGATTGCGTCTAAAAGAAAATTATACCGATTTTAACCATTTGCTTTAGGTATCAGAAAATTTGCTCTAAAATCTAAAAAAATCAGTAAAGGAAAGGAATAGACAAAAATTAATGGAATGCGAATAGACAAAAATTAATGGAATGCAACCGGAATGTAACTTACTTTAAAAAATGTGCTTCTCAGCAGGTCGTGTAAGAAAATATCTTTTATATTTAATAGTTCTTTCAAATTTGTTTATTTTGTATGTTCATCAGTAATTTACATGTGTTTTCCTGTTGTATCCTCTTGTTTCTAGAAAAAAGACGGGAAAACATGCCAAATTGGCAATATTTGAAATCAGGCCAGGTATGGTCCTGAAGTAGGAAATAGAAGGGCGAGTTGCACAGGAATTCTTACTTTGCTCCCCCCTCAAAAATATGTTACTACTGGCCATTTGTGAACCCTTTAAAAACATCACTGGGTCCGGCCATAGATGTAGGTGACCCCTCAAAAATATGCAAACGCTGACCCTTTGCAAAGTCCCCCCCCCCCCCCCCCAAAAAAAAAAAAAAAAAAATTATTTGGTCAGCCATCGCTATAATAGACCACTCGAAAATATACTACCTCTGGCCCTCGGCGATACCCAAAAAAACATCACTGTGTCCGGATATCACTGTAGGGGGGGGGGGGGGCTCAGAAATATGCCTATCACAGGCCCTTTACAAGACCACAGGGTTCCATGATTGTCCTATTCCCCTCCATTTCACCGGTGTAACTAGCTCATGGATTAAATTCATCAGTGGTGCAACTCACCTTTTTCTCCCATCCCCCAGTGCAACCCACAAATTTCCATTTTTCCATGGTTGTTCCACAAGAAAAGCTTTATTTTCAAACTGTATATCCTTTTGCTTACTTGCTGAAAATGTCATCCCAAAAATAAATTCAGATAGGCCACCAAAATATGTATAAATGTACATAACTGCCTGAACATCAAAGCTGGCCCTGATTATGTGCATGCACTAATCGGCTAAGAATCACCAGAAAATGAAAAGATATGAATATCAAATAAAAATCAAAAATAAATCACTAAATTTAATATATATGTATAACCTATTTGATATAGAGAGTGATAATGTGATCATGTGGAAAATCAAAGCGCTTGCAAAATATGCAAAATGCAATGCTAAATTAATTTTCTTGGCATTTGCGGAATTTGTATGCATAATGGATTCCAGTGTGCCTTAAATACTGCCTTAAAGATGACTTCTTTTGAAGTTCTATTTATTTCACAGTTATGTATTTTCATTTGGGAGACTAAGAAATCTAGAAATGTCTTCAGTTTTTCATTTAAATGTGAAACTTCTCAGTTTAGTTGTTAACAAAGAATTCTGTTACTATTGCATTAAAAACAGAATATCGAATTAGGTATTTATTTCAAATGCAAATTGCATGTGAAATTGACCCAGTTTTATGTAATGTGTTTGAAATTTCATTAAGAATATAAGGGTAAAAAGGTCTTTCTCAAAAGTTATGACAAGAACGTTTGCATTTACTAAAGAATCATGATCATCACGGTAGCAGGGTGCATTTTTAGAATAAAAAAGTACAAACAAAAAAATTGAATGCTTTGTGTAGCTATTCCTATATTTAAATTATCAAGAATATTTTAATTTTTTTAATTTAATTTATTTTTATTTTTTGGTAAAATTTGAATAAATGAATGAAATGAAATTTGGTGATATGATAGGTGGTCACTCAACTTAAAAAATAGGCGTCGAATTTTTTTTAAAATCTGGATTACATTTCGAGATTTTGCGAAAATCGTTTCTAACTCCTTAAATTTTTGTTCGAGCATCGCGTAATAACGACTAAAGCGAATGAACTGAAATTTGGTGACATAATAGGTTTTCATTCAATTTAAAATAGAAGCGTCGAATTTTTTTTAAATATTGATTAAATTTTGCGATTTTGCGAAAAATTTTCGAAATAATTTATCGATTACGTATAAACCACTGAAGCGAGTGAAATAAAATTTAATATTGTCACTGGTAGTCACTTGAACTCTTTGCATCAAAGTGTTTTAAATTTTTTTTATAGGTTTTGAGATTTTAAGAAAATTCAGTACGTTTTCCCTATTCCTGAAAAATGGAAATGGAATAGAATAAAATTTGGAATTATGTTACATGCAAGTTAATTTAAACTCCAAATGCCGAAACAGTTTTAAATATTTCATAGATTTTTGGAATTTTGTGAAAATCATATAAATATTTGTTCTCATATTCCTTAAAAATGGATTAAGAGAATACACTGAAGTTTAGTAACATGATCAGCAATGGCTAAAACAACAAAAATGGGATTTTTTGGAAAAAATTATGTAAATTTTTAAAATGTTTATTTGCTTTTTTAGATTTTTGTGAAAATTGCGCAAAATAGTTTCAAGGAATAATGTTAAAATATTTACAGTGAATCAAACAAAATTTAGTTACATGTTAGATATGACCATAGACGAAAAATTCATTCAACCAGAATAAAATTCAATTTTTTTTTTTTTTAATAGAAAGAAGTTCTCTATAACAGTCAAATTTACTGATCACTTTGTTACTCCCAAACCTGTAATCTTTTACCAATACACAGACGATATAGTTTTTATTTCTATACTATTGCTAATATACTATTACCATACCTACAATGGTGACGAAGATTCAAGCTTTTTGAAAATTTGCATTATGTACTAACTCGCCAACAACGGGTACTTCAGCTAGTTAATCTATAATACTTGAAATATCTACCGCCTTACATATGACCCTTTCAATTGAAATAATAGCCAAATTCATAAGCCTTTCTTGTGAGATAGTTGATCTTCAGTAATTTTTAATCAAACTTAATTTTCAAAAGCTTCTTTCACCTGAAGCAACACTGATTGGTATAGTCAAAAATATTGTGAGTGCTATAGATAAAATGGGAAAATGTGTTGTTAAATCCTGACATAATGTATGATTTAAAATTTCTAATAAAAATATCTTCAAAATTTTAGTTGGAGCAGGCTGATTACACTGGGAAACAGCAATTTTGTTGTCTTAGAACTGTGACTTGTTTTTGAATCACTTTTGGCCCCTGAATCCAAAAGTAACTGTAGTTTTTGTCTGTCACGTCAACTTTTTAAGATACAGGGTTCCCCCAAAATGTGCATAAAAAGAAAAATAAAGGGAAAAGTTACCAAATATATAGTTACTACAAGTTAAATTGTATTAATGCACATAGAAAAACTTATTTACCAAGTGGAAAGCATACATATTAAGGCAAAAATTTTCGTTTGTAGCTTTTTCTGGAATGTTTAATCTATGGACATTCATGTTTTATGCTCCAACAATAGTCAGCCATCATATGCAGATCCCATCTTCCTTGATAGCGTGATTCCATGATCTTCAAATCTTGATGAAATCGCTCACCCTGCTCATGACTGACTTCAACAAGATTTTTCAGGAAGTCAGCGAAGCTACGTAAAAAAAGTAACGATGCTCATGTTGCAACCAAGCATTTTGAAGCTCTCCAAGAGCTGTTGGACAATTTGGGTGTAATTCTGTGCTCTTGTATTTCCAAGAAAGTCTTTGACGATGTTTTTGAATGCCAACCAAGCATTCTGTCATTGTTCCGATGAAATGCTCATCTTTAAGAAGCTGGCGAATCCGTGGACCATCAAACACACCAGCTTTTATCTTTCAAATGACAGGTTAAGAAATCCCGAAACAGTCTCCTTCAATTGACAAAACTTTAAGAAATTGCTTCATGAAGCCCAGTTTTGTATGCAGAGGTGGAAATATTATGTTCTTTCTGTTGACAAGTGGCTTATGAAGAATGTTTGGATCACCAGGTTTCAGGTCATAAGTTGGCGGCCATTTCGACTGCACCCAATGCTTCTCACAAGTTCTACTGTCCCACATGCACAAAAAAAAACAGGGATACTTGGTATATCCACGTTGCTGGCCAAGGAGGAAACAGACCATTTTAAGATCGCTATCGATGAGCGGAAATTCCCAACTCTTCCATTAAACCATGTATGTTATGGCAATATACAAACCCATCATCACTTCGAAAGTATTGCAGAAATGCACTTTCTTGTATCGGAAGTAGGATACTTTAGCTCCTTTTTCAATCAATTTTTTTTTTGTGCAGTTTTGATGCTAACAGTTCTCAAGCTTTTTTGGATAGCCCCAAATCATTTAACTCATGCTGCTCAAATCCCTTACGAACGGGATCATCTTCAATTTCAAAATCTTCGTCATTGGGATCACAGCAACAGTGTTTCCGGTGAACGAAGTTCGCGCTTGCGGATAGTGAAGAGAAGGTAGGTGTAGAGAAAAAACTTGACGTGATCGAAGAAAACTAACAACAGTTTTGTAATTAGTGTGCCCATTAAACTCTAAAACAGCTTAAAAATCGAACTCAACAGAAATTATGTTAAAAATTGTTCCCCAGTGTTAGGGTTTAAAGTATTGTTCACTCAAAGTTTTTTTTTAAACATTCATGTAAGGTTTTCATTTTTTCTATGTTGTTTGTTAATCATTTCGCCGCCCCTTAAGTTTGGCCGCCCACGTGCCATGCACCATCTTGCCCCCCGCTAGGATCGGCTCTGGCCATAAGCATAATGTATTAGAATTATTTTGAGTGTCCATGTCCATGTAAAAGAACTAGTTATACTGCATGCTAAAAGGTAGCCTATAGTATTCAGGAATAGTGTAGCTTTCTATCAGTGAAAAAAAATTTCGATTCAGTTCAGTAGTTGCAGAGATCTCCATTCAGCATAATGTAATTCTTATGAGTGCCCCTGTAAAAGAACTATTTGTGATATATGGAGGATATATTTGTGATATATGCAGAATAAGTTAATTTTCAATATTGCCACAGTTGATTAAACTTCTAAAAGTAATGCCGAAATGCCCCCATGCGTGCCAGTATTATGTCCCAAATAGGGAGGTACTTTTTGGGATTTTTCTTGGAAACAGTTGAACCTTCAAAAAATGTTTTTTCATAATATGAAAGTACTATGTTGATACTGCATCTCTATGCCAATGGTTCTCCTGTGGGAAGTCGACTTCAGCTGTAGCAATGCTTCGAAATTGCATTTAAAAAAAATATTTCAGATTTGTTCTTTCATTGGGTAAATCAACACAAGAAAAAAAGTTCATGAAATTCTGAGATGGTGATGGGAATGCCCTGCCTGATTTGCCCCTGCAATGCCTCTTAAATGGACATTATGTGACACAGCTAAACGGCCTCAAAATGGCGGCACTTCTTCGTCTGCCTCTAGCAGTGCGTCCTCGCTCAACGTAACGAATATTTTGTTATCTTTAGTGTATCTTTTCTTTTATTATCTTTATTTTGTTATCTTATATTTTGTTATCTTTTAAAACTAAAGCAGGTAAATCAAAAATATTTCAGATATGTTCTTTCCTTGGGTAAGGCAACACAAGAAAAAAAATTCTTGAAATTCTGAGATGGTGATGGAAACTTGCCTCTTTTGACTTGCCCGATTTGCTCTGGCAATGGCTCTTAATATAAATTTTTATCAGAGAAGCCAGAATGTTCGTTTGAATTTCAACCGTTAGTTCTCACCAAGATCTATTGATTGTGTATATAAAATGTTAATGTGAAATAGTTACAATGAATATATGAGGTATCCCAAAATGGTGGTAACTGGGTTTATTTCTTTATCTATTGGATAAAAGTGGGCAGTATAAATTGAAAAAAATGTTCAAAATAAGGTCGAAAATAAGATTCCATTAAGAAAAAATTCTTCTCATCAATTTTCTAAAAGTTACACATTTTGAATTAGTATACGGCTCCCTTACAAAACAATTCTCAATTGGTAAAATGTGTCCCCATACGCTCATCAGGTGACATACAAAATTTGAGAGTTATACCTTAAAATGTGACAGAGATATGAAGATAAATATAATGCTGACTTCCCACTTTTTCATGGCCCTTGAAAAAAATCACCCTTCTTCTTCGAATTAATCTTCAAATGATCACATTTCAGGAGTCACACAGAAATTACCAAATATATTCTTTTTTTTCCACTCAAGCAATAAACGTTAATTTTCAAAATCCTGTATAGTCCTGGATCATCTTTCTTTAAAGATATTTCTGTGACGTTGTATGATGAGACTGAAATTTGGCACATCACCTCATTAGTGTATGGGGCACATTTTACTAATTGGGAATTTTTTCTTAGTCTTATTTCCAGCTTTATTTTGAACATTTTTTTAATTTACATGCTCACTTATCTTTAACAGATAAACCCATTACCACCTTTTGGGGACACCATGTATATATTGTTAAAAAAATAATGACTGTATTGATTTAATGTTTACCAGAAGTCTTGAAGAATCCTGTATGCCATTTGTTCATAGTTTTCGAATCACAGACCTGTAAAGTTGAAACACATAAATTTGTTTTCTTGATTTCTTTCCTCCTGAACCCAATGAAACTCAAAGAAAATGTTATTCATTATGTACATGTATTCGCATAAAACACGGCCATATCCATAACACAGCCAATCCCCCCTCCCCTTCTTTTTTTTTTTTAAATTCATGACGCAGACTTTACATCACAAGACAAACAGTTTTGCCTTTTTGGAGATATTGTACATCACTGGAATTAATTTAAAATAACACATATAAGAAAAATATTCATTTCCTACTGTGCAAAAACGGGTATACAACTAGTCTTTAAATATTAAACCATGCATTCACACCTTTGTACTGATGAATAAAAACAATTTTTTAGATTCCAAATTCCAGAGAAAAGTGCCAGTAAAGCATAAAATTCTACTGCAGGCAGTATTTTGAACTTGAGAGAAAATAACTATTCTTGAAACTTTTTTTTCCCACTAAACAACCATGGCGGATTTAAAATGAGAACTTGTGGAATCATTTCATCGGTGGCAAAATTTTTATGTCTCTCCCAGCTACCATAAGTGAATTTCTATAGTATTTTTGAAATTATGGCATCAAAGTGATCTCAATCTCACTCATGATACTTAGTTTTGATACTTAATTGATTGCTTTTTTTTACTCTTGGATTTCAAATAGAAACTTTTTGATGCTAAAAATTACTAAATAAAGGGGAATGAGTAGATAACCATATTTTTAATTAGCCTGTTGTCTGCATATCTGTGCAAAATTTTAAACCGATCAGTCAAGTCACTTAGGAGTAAACTGAATACACACATATTTTTATTTATATAGATATATCTATGAAAGATATTTCAGGGAATGTAGTTGTGGCCCCAATTTACATCCATTGAGAAGGTTTTCTTAATTAATGAACAATCGTTATTTCTCATCACTAATATAATACAGCTAAGTCTCTGAGTTCCCGAGACTCATTGATAGTGTAGGTTTTATTGAATTTTGCTGTGCATAATTTATTGCATCAGAATTTCTCAAATAATTCCAGTTGACTTACCTAAATGCTTTGAAAATAAAAATAAAGAATTCTGTTGATCTAAAACTAGTAATAATAATGCAAAACATTGTTATATTAGTATTTGTTTAAGTAATTGTCAATTTAATACAACTTACATATAAAATCGGCATTATTAATACATTTTTAGGTTCATTAGTTTGAAAGGTTTTTTTAACTGTTATAATGGACTCTAGTTTTGTTTTGAAACAGTGTTTTTAAAGTGTAGATGAGTTTATTTATTTATCCTACATAAATTGCTATCCAAAATTATCTTGTGGAAGAGCTATTAAATTTGTCTTAAATCTGATTTCTGTTGATGATGCAATATTTACTTAAACAAGATTTGCAAATTTATTCCATATACTATTCCAATATTTATCTAATGATCAGAGAGTATATTACTTATTGCTAGTATATTGATAACTAATTTTACGATATTTCGGATTTATGAAATAGTTTTATTTAGGTAGATTCAATTTCATAATATTAAAACATTTAGATTTTATCATTCTTCTAAGCTGAAAAATACAACTGTGTAACGTTATATTTTTCAGCCTATTGCTGATTTATTTGAAAAGTTTAGATAACTTGTGATTTTTTTAAAAACTTGAATAGTGTGTAACGCTGATCTTTTGAGGAACATGTTTGTACAAGTGTGGATTAATGTGATTTAACAAATTTATTTAATTAGTACTGCATAGAGCTGCATTTGATCATATTAAGTGCTCTTTTTTTTTACCAAATGTTTTGTTGATTTTGAGTATTAAAAGCAACTTTTCTCGATGTATTACGATGCATGGCTGTAATCACCTACAACAGTAATGAAATAAGTGATATTTTTCTTGTCAAAAATGAAAAATTAGAAAAGGAAAAAGATGCATGATGTTTAGGATTTTCTTGTAATGATGAATTAAACTGCTGAATTAAGAAAATTGTATGAGTTTATTATTGTTTGATAAAAATGTCTTTTTTCCAAATAATTTTTTTAAATACTTCTAAAATGAGACTAGACTTTGTCTGCAATATCAAACAGAAAATTTCTTGTACTTCAAATGAAGATATGTTTTACTCTGTAGAAGAAGTTCAATTTCAAGACAAAGAGAAAAGTCTGCTTTAAAAAAAAAAAAAAAAAAAAAAAAAAAATGTATTTTTTATTATTTTTCACATTTACTTTGGTCATTCAAAAAGGTTCAACTTTTGCAACTCTTTTATTTTCTGTTGCATGAACTATTTTCATACTTATTCAGGTGTATGGAGTTACACAAATGCTGCATGTAATTTAGATTTCATTTCATATTACTGTAGGAAGATGCTAGAACTTGTTGATTTGATATCTTTTTCAGTTTAAAATCTTATGTATGGTTTAGTGATTTGAGGAGAAGATACCCCCTTTTTAATAACAAATTTTAATTTTGTACAAATAACTGAATGCCTTTAGTTTTGGAATGAGTTAATTTTATATTTGAGTGAATGGTTTAGAGATGCTTTGTAAAAAAGGATGCAATATATCTTTTAAAAAAAAACTAAAAAAAAACCTAACATTCTGTAATGAATTTAATTACTTACTTAGACTTAATTTTATTAATTTGCCACTGCTTTGAAGTGCAATTTTTGTTGCTGTTGTTGTTTCATTCAGTTTCATTAGTTTTCGGTCTGTATCTGACCGAAGTATGTACTAGTATAAAATAGCTTACTCACATTATTTAAGCCCCACTATGGCCGAGTGGATAAGATACTCAAAATGGTGGACGGCTGAAGTGTGAAGGTCTAGAGTTTTATCCTGGACTATCACGCGATTGTCAATGTAACAGTTTGGAGTTTTGGTCCATTTTCTCCAAATGTAACGTGAATACATATTAGAACTCCTTAAAAAGTCCTCCAACCAAACCCTCCATCCTTGGCAGATAGCCCTTGTGTAGCTTTGCCATAACACAACACATACTCACATTATTTGAAGGTTTCACAAAAGTTACATCATCCATTATTTTATCTATTTATTTATTAATCTAAGAAAATTATCATTAGCTTATTTTTATTATACTTTTTTACTGCAGAATGGAATATCAATTACATGAATCCAAAGTCAAAGATGAATTTCTTTATGTTAAATAGTTTTTCACTTAACGACTCTTGACAAATCGCTTTTCATCATTACAAATAGCATACAGTAAAATAAATAGAACTCAAAAAGCCAAGCCAAAATATAAGTTTTTTATTTGAAAAAGCCCAGTGAGTTGTGCTTCCAGTGTGTGTGTAACCAGTAAGATATATGAGTCTATTTGTTTCAAAAGTATTGGCGTAAGCTACCAGAATGTAACATCATCTTTGCAATATTAAATGCCTCGAGGCAACCAACTTATAGGAGTCTTAGTTAAAAATTTTGGCAAATAAAATGTTACTTTAAATTAACTCTACTTTAAGGTTTTCTATTCTAATAATTCTAATAAGGTCACTAACTAATTCTCACATGTAAAAAAAAAAAAAAAAGATGTATTGTACCCTTGGTTTTGCTCTCTGTTTGACTGTTTTTTTATGCCTTTAAGTTAATCTTAAACATAAACATTAGAGCCAGTGCCTGTTGTACCAGATAATTTTGAGCAGCTTCTAACCCAATGCTGCTGCCTGTGGTTTTTGCATTTCATTTTGGCATTTAACTTTATGGCTGTGCATGAAATTTGTCTTGAACTCTACAGCTCAGTTTCTGTTGAAGATATCTACTTGTACCAGTCCCCGAACCAATCTCCTCAAGGATCAGCAAGTAATCTACCTAATGCTTCTCAAATAAACTATTCTGTTATGGGCAGTTGCAGCAGTTATGAAGGCAGCTTCACTCTCGAGACAGGAGAGTGTACCAATGGACGAGAAACTATTCCTTTACGATCGTTGCGATCAAATCAGCCAAGCCCAAGTCCTCTGGCTAAAGTGGAGAGCATAGACAGCAATAATTCTAGCATTCAAAGTCATTCCTCATCATATAAGAATGGAGCAACTGGAACTAGTTTCTTGAGGTATGTTATCTATATTTTTCAAATTTACATTCAGTATCTCTGTTTAAACTAAGAAGACTGAGCAGATTGTCAAATCAATTTCAAGTATCAGTAAAAAACACTCAAAAATTCTATCATCTTTGTTCTCTTTATATGTTATCATAGTTTACATAGGTTTTATCATTATGAAGAAGGATTCTTATATGTTTTAATGATGATTGAACCTCTTTTTCCCTTTATTATAATGCAATATCTCATCTTCCAACAGCACTCTCATTAATGATAAGATAGCTATTTTCCGAGCATAAAGCTCAGGGATTAAGCAAAGAAAAATTTTTTGAGAGTAGCAGAGGAAATATAAAGACGGACATGGACATAAAAGATGGACATGCTTTAATACATGAAACTTCCACACAAAAATGGATAAAAAATCATGCTAAACAAAGCAATTTTTCCTTTCTATTTTTTTTCTTTGGAGGGGATAGAAATATTCAGATAGATAGATAGGGGATACAAATATCCACCCCAGTTATGCTGCTAATAAAAGTTGAACCTCACTAAGTTTACATCTCTATGTAAAATTTTCTTCTCTTAATCACTTCTTTATTTCTGTTATCAATTTTCTGTCAAATGCATACCTTTTTCGTTGAGGAACCCTAACTGTAAAATTTTTAGCTTTTTCCTCATTGTTGACTTTCAAGTACCCATTTTATCTCCTTAAAAAGACAGTACAGCTGTCCTCGACCTTTAAAACCATTTTTCTCAATTTGTAGCAAAATATGATATTTATACATAGATCTTTTGCACTATGATGTATGTTGCCACATGTCTGTCATTTAAATGGTCACAGCAAGTGACTTTGCTGTAACTTTCTGACTTTACTGACAGGCAGTAATAGAGGTCTGTGCTGCCGTGCCGATTGTATGCGTTGCCGTCATAATTTTATAGAAAAATTTACTACAGACAATGAACAATAGCGATTTTTTCTCTTCCAGAAAGAAAAGTAAAACTTAAAATTTTACGAATTTTAAGTGAGAAATTAATAGTTTACTTCTACAATGTAAATTTTGATATAAATTAGTTATTTAATATTTTAGAAATCTCCTCACTAAATGATGCTTTCCATTTCCCAGTTTGGATTCCCATTAAAATTCAAAATCCCCATGTTAGAGATGATTTTTCTGGCTTGTAGACAGATATTCGCTGTGGATATGGGAAGTCCCTTTTCTCTTTGTTCTAAAATCCATTTCAAAATATCTTCCAATTCTGGCCAGCGCAGAATTCCACTTCTTCTCACTCATTTTATTTTTGTCATATTTTCTAATTCTGGTTTCTCTGACTGCCATCGACCAGTGCATCTTACGTCTACTCCAATTTCTCGTCCTGCTGCATGATTTCGAATTGCTTCAGCTTTTCCAATCACTTGAAGCTTAAAACCAGCTGTGTAGCTCATATTTCGTTTAGAAGGCATATCAGAAGAAGAAATTAGTTAAGATGTACTAAATAAAAAAATTTTAAATACAGAAGTAGAAAAAATTCACACTTCAGTTCTTCTACACAAAGCGAGTTGCGACATAGAAAAAAACATATTGAAAGAAAGAAGAAAATTTTACCATCTCTCACACAGTTAACTGGATCTTGGTCAACCCCTGTGTAGGGGTGTTGAGTTGAAGTTGAATGATTTAACCACCCATCCCCCGGTACACCTATCTTCACCCCAATGATCCCAGGTAGTCTAAAGAGGAGACATACAAGATGGTCTTGCCTAGAGTTGCCAGCATATTACCAAACGTTGAGTAGTGGTGCCATCTTTTGTCGTAATTTGTAAATGTTTTATGATTTTATTCCTTTTTAAAAAATTTTAACAATAAAATAGCAGATTTATGTTTTTAAAAATTGCAAATGCTGCTCTCAAACTTTTTAAGTTTTAAACACGTAATCACTGCAGCATTTCTTCCATAAAATGCAGTATATGTAACATGCTTGCACTACGGTAACTTAAAAAATATTTCTTATCCATCTTAAAAAAAAAAAAAAAAATCTCCACTTGGAATTCTCTGTTAATATATCTTAGCACAGTCTGCACTATATTATGTAGTTATGCTTATTGCTTATGAACACTTAACTCTAACATTGCAAAATATGGCAATAGATACTCCAATAAAATACTCAACTTGTGTGTTTTTAATGCATTTACAACTGTGTTACATTAAAACTTTATTTCTGTTCTAATGAACTTTAGTGAAAATCTTGTGTTGTTCACATCAATGAGCACATAATAATTTAAAAAATCTTTCAGTCTTTGTGTCAAAGATGATGAAGAAATGGTTGGTTTGAGACCTCCTACTCCACCTCCCAGAAAGTTCAACAGAGGGGCAACTGCTTCATTTCGCCTTCCTTGCATTGGAAAGAAAGACAGCCACAAGCGGCCAGTACTTGTTCGCCAGTCTTCCAGCACCCACAGTTGCAGTGACCTCCGCGGCTCTGTTGCGGAGGATGATCCTGCAGAGACGGCTGCCCGGCCAAACAGTGGTGAACCCTGTGCTATGAGGCACATTGCTGCTTCCCTGTGTTTTGCTCATCTGCCTGCCATGGCTGTTGCTGGTGTTCAGCCATCAACAGATCAGTGGAAGAAGCGTAGAAGGTTAGGAGATGGGTCGTCGTCTCATATACCTACTCATAGAGCTTCATATCATGGTATTGCACTTACCTTGTTACACAAATAACTGTTCATCAGACTCTTTCCACAGTAATTTGATCTGTTAACATTTTTTTTTAAATCTTTATTTAAAAAAAAAAATCATTTGAGTAGAAAAACATTTCAGTTTGCATTAAAAGTCAAAGTTGAAGCAAACAGTGCATTTTATTACTTTTAGAATAAGTGAAACTTATACTGCTTATATTAAGGCAGTGTGGCACAAAGCTAACTGACATAATTGTATATGACTAAAGGAGAGAAAAGGAAAACTATCTTAAATATGCATTAGAGTATCAATAAATATACATCAGTTTATCAAAATTACAAGTTTATGCTATGAAAATACAGTATAACCTCAGTATCTTAAAAACCTTGATATCTCAAAGAAATGTATTTTTCCTATCAAACTTACCCCCTTTTATTTCACTTTGTTATCTCGAATATTTCTGGTGTCCCTTCCAATTCAAGATATCTAGGCTATACTGTAAGGACAGATCTAGAAAAAATTTTTGGAGAGTGTCCAAGCAATAGAAAAGGCAGAATTTTTCAAAAAAAAAAAGACTTCAGCCTTATAATTTTGCTCATAAAAATCAAAATTTCCTGGAAGGTTCAAGCTCCCTGTTCCCCCTATTTAAATAGTCCTTGTTTTTCAGCATCAATTCATTGTTGCAGAAAGCATTTCTAGATCTTTAAAAAATGTTTTATAATTTGTCAGCAATAGTGACTGTTTTTGAACTGCCTTACTGTGCTTTCAAAATACAATCTCGAGAAAATTTAAGAACAATAAGATGTGGCATTTTCATGGTAAAATATCACACATCAAAATAATTATTGCACATTTGGAAATTGTTTCTTGCAGTATTAACTACTACCTCATTCTTCTGGAAACAAAAATCATTGGAATTGATTCCAAATCATCACAATTCAGATTTAGCTGGACTTTCAGTAGTGGCACATTCTAAACTAATAACTGTTTTTTCTTCATGTATTCTTTTATCTTTTTTTAAAGGAAAATAGGATAACAATACCAGAGAGACTTTATCAAAAATTATAGGTTAAAATGACATCCTATCCTGTTTTATCCCTTTCTCATTAACTAAACTATTAGTACAAGTACCCCTGGATGAATGATATGAAACTACAATTTCAAATATGTCTCTGTTAATTATTAATTGGTTCTGTCATCTTGTATATCCTTCTTAGGAAATAATATAGTACCATTCATATTTATCACAAAAAGAAAAAAAAATCTACTTATAGATTTTTATTTCAATACTGTTACTTACACCAAATACTACCTACATAGGGTGGTCATTAAAACATTATCCCGATGTGTGAACCTCTAGCCGCTATTTTGTTCAACTGATCGAGATGAGATTTCAGATATAATTATTCAGAAGTATTAGCTTGAGATTGAAATTATTTAAAACAATAGAACTCACGGTTATGGTTACAATAAAAAAATTTCCAATGGCAACTCCAACTTTTTTCCTGCAAAAGTTGATCAGCCGATTGAAAAACTATGAATGGTGTTGGAACAATGTTTGTCAGTTGAAAATTGGTAGGGAAAAAAAATGTAAAGAACCAAAGTCAACACACAGCGAAGGTGCATTGACACATTAATTCACTGAAATAGACAATAGAAATGTTAAACTATCAGTAAGGCACTTTAAAGTAAAACTTTTAATTCCAGTAAAAATAATTTCCTACTCCTCTCTTAAGCTTTGGTTAGTTTGTTACGATACATTAAAAATTCTCCAAATTTTTTCATTGTAACCGTAACTGTGAGAGATCTATTATTTTAAATAGTCTAATCTTGAGATCATACGTCTGAATAACTACATCTGAAATCTCATCTCAATCAACAGAATGGTGGCTAGATGTCCATGTATCACAGGCATTAAAGTTTTCAGTCTTTTTCAACATCATTGATGCATTTGAGATTTAGTATTTAAATTAGTTTAATGACTTTAGTTATACTGAATACAGTGATATAATGAATATTAGTTAATTTAATAATGAATACATGTAAAAGAATAACAGGTAATGTGTTAAATCCATAATAATTTATTTGTTCTGTATGATCCGCAGCAAGTCTTTTTAGCTGTTTTGTGCTTTCATGCCTGTATCAGAATAGTTTTTATGACCACCCTGTGTATACAATATGCCCTTGCCACCATCTTAACTTTAGAACAGCTGCTGATACATTCATAAAAGTGGTGTCTAGTAAAGTAGCCATGTGCTACCGAATGAAACTGCACCAGCAGAATGAGATAGAAGAAAAAGTGATTTACAAAGTTGTAGAGCTTAGGAGTAACGTACTATGGGCAAAAGGGGGGCAATTGCTCCCCTAAAATTCAAGAAAATTCAAATATAACCTATTTGAAAATGATATTTTCTGCAATAAGAAACATTTTGCTCCCTCAATGTTACATGTTGCCCCCCTAATGTTACATGCTATTTTATGCCAATCTTGTAGAGAATCATCGATTTAGTGTGAAAAGACACCTTGTGGACATTAGTGCAAAGAATGAGAGTTAGAATGTGCATTTGTTTTTTCATGATTGCCTATACTGTGATGTCATAAAACTTAACGGAAGGAGAAATTATTATATTTTGGGCAAAACACGACACCACAATGAGGCACAAAGGTATACCTTGTGCCATTTTCAAGGTAGGAATGCTAACTCCACAGTTTTCCCCTGGTGGCACCATAGGAAATTTCATTCATTAGTACATGTCTACTTTACCATACCTAGGCATTACTTTCATGAATATAGCAGCAGCCATTCCGAATTTAAGAGGGTGGCAAGGGACTTGGGTAGGTATAGTATATACAGAGTATCCCGAAAAGGTGGTAACACACTTTAATTCTTTATCTATTAGAAATAAGTGGGCAATGTAAATTAGAAAAATGTTCATAAAATAAGGTAGGGGAAAGGCTACATAAAGAAAAAATTCCTCAGTTAATTTTTAAAAAGTTACACTTTTTTAATTTGTATACGACCCTCGTACAAAAAATTTTTAATTAGTAAAATGTGCCTCATACACTAATTAGGTTATATACAAATTTTAGCCCTTCATCATAAAACATCTCAGTGGTATCTATATAAATAAAATTATACTTTTGTCTGTACATTTCTTGGAATTCAAAAATTTTGCGATTTCTATCCGTTTCAAGCACCCGGGAATCCGACGCGACCCTCAAAAAAAAAGTTTGTTATTCTGTCCGTGACGCTTTTTTTGTTTAAGCATCACATAAAAACGGATGAAGCGAATGATATGAAATTGGGTGGCATGATAGGTGCTCACTCAACTTAAAACCTAGGCATCGAATTAAAAAAAAATCTTGATTAGATTTTGAGATTTTGCAAAAATCATTTCAAACTGCGTAAATTTGTGTTCGCACATCACGTAATAACTGCAAAAGGGAAAAAATGATATTTGGTGAAATGATAGGTGATCACTCACTTTAAACTATAGACATCTAATTAAAAAAAAATCGATCAGATTTTGAGATTTTGTGAAAATCGTTTAAAACTGGGTGAATCTTTGTTCACGCGTTACGTAATAACGACTAAAGCGAATGATATGAAATTTGGTCACATGATAGAGGGTTGCTCAACATAAACTATAGGTGTCCAATTTTTTAAAAATTTTTATTAGATTTTGAGATTTTGTGAAAAATTTCTCAAAATAGGTTTATATTTATTCAAACATCACGTAATAACGACTAATACGAATGATACAAAATTTAGTGATATGATAGGTAGTTGCTAATCTTAATTTATAGGCATTGAATTTTTAAAATATTTTGTTTACATTTTGAGATTTTGTGAAAATTGTTTTAAAATGCTGAAATTTTGTTCCAGCATCACGAAATAAAGACTGCAGGGAATGAAACGAAATTAGGTGACATGATAGGTTGTCACTCAACTTAAATTATAGGCTTCCAATTTTTCAAAAATATTAATTAGATTTTGAGATTTTGCGAAAATTATTTCAAAATGCGTAAATATTCGTTCCCGCATCACATAATTACGACTAAAGCGAATGAAATGATATTAGTTAGTTACTCTCTAACCTGTAATATTTTAACAATACATAAAAATTATAACTTCGCTTTCTTTACTTTGGCAACATACTACATCCATTCTGTGTACTCCTACAATGCTGACGAAAGTTCTTGATTTTTGGAAATTTGCATTCATTAACCCGACAAGGACGGGTACTTCAGCTAGTCTTATAATAAAGATGGTCAGGGGTAGGGCTGGGCCAAAAATCGATAAATACCGACATATCGGTTTTATTTCAACATCAGATATTCCCATTTTCATTTCAGTGAAATCTCAAATTCGATAAAGGTCAAAAATACAGGCCGGCGATAAAAAAATCCAGAGATCAATACCAGCTTGTGATGCTTTTGCTACTGCTTTCTCTCCGTTGATGACGATACTGGATCACGAAAAAAACAGCTCCATGGTTTATTAGCCTAATTACCATAATTAATTAATGTATATCTCTGAAACTATCCATCGGAGCACGTTTTTATTGATTCTCGACCCCCCGCCCCCCTAGACTGGACACCCTCATCAATACTTAAAATTTCAAATGCTTTGACACCAAACTTAACCTTTTAATCTTACAGGCCTACGCGGTCATACGAAGCTCCCCTGTATTTTCAATTTGGGCATTTTAAACGCTAGCCTTCTCCGGCGGCATCTCCAAAGCCTGGAAACCATTCCAAAGCCAATTTCTACATGTTTGCAGTCCTTTTAAGCTTCAATCATGGTTAATTAGTCCAATTACCATAATTAATTAACGTATATCTCGGAAACTATCCATCAGAGCGCGTTTGTATTGATTCTCGACTCTCCCTAGACACTACACCCCTATCAATTCATAAAATTTCGAATGTTTTGACACCAAACTTAACCTTTTAATCTTACAGGCCCAGGGGGGGAGAGTCATATGGAGCTCCCGAGTATTTTCATTTCGGGCAGTTTAAACACTAGCTTTACTTGAACTGCCTTCCGACGGGATCTCCAAAGCCTGTGAACTGTCCCAGAACAAATTTCCACATGTTGGCATAGGGCTGGGCCAAAAATCAATATTTACTGAACTATCTGATTTACTCCAGCATAATAAATTTGATCTTCCCATTTTCATTTCAGTGAAATCTGGAAAATGGTAAAGTTCCACAAATAGCGGACGCCGATAAAAAAATACCGAAACCAAATTCTGTCAGTTTTCCAGCAGTGATCAACGCTACTAAAAACTAATGCGTCAGTCAAGCATTCCCGAGTCCGATTACAATACCGAATAAAGAACTTTGTGGGATTCGTATGGAGCCTGCAAATCCATAGCTGTCGGTCGGCATATTTCATTCAATTGGAAACAGTTGACTTTTTTGTTCTTGTTTACGGCGAGTTCAGATTTTGGTGACAGTATTTGTATTTATACAGTTTTTTTAAAAACTGAAATTTTTCAAACTATGTTTATATTAATCTGCCATTAAATGATATGAACTGAGATATATGAAGGGTCCAGGGGTAAAACCACTTTACAGCCTTTTTTTCGAAAATGAGATAGTTGTGCCATCTTCTAGCTTTAAATGAGCACTATCACCACTTGAATTATTTTTGGGGTAGAAACACTATTAAGAAAAAGAAACACGCTATGGTATAATGGGTCAAGTTTTGGTATAATGGGGAAAACCACTTTACTGCGGGCCCTTGAATTCATTTTCTCAGAAGCAAAATTTTATTCTAAAGTTGTTCTACACCCTTCATAGATTAATTTTAATTAAATAAAGTACCAACAATTACTCATTAAAATCTATTTTAATTAATTTTTAAATATAGCAAGTGGTTTTACGGTTTGTTTATTTGATTGCTTACATTTCAAAAATACTAAAATTAAGTGTGAAAAATATCGATATATCGTGATATCGCGATATAAGATGGTATCGATATCGATATTTCAAATTCCAATATTGTCCAGCCCTAGTCAGGGGATATGCATCAATTTGAATATAAACGTTTATTGTTATAGAGCACAAGGATATTTTTTTTTCATAATTTCAGTATGACCCCTGAAATACGATCATCCGGCATAATTTTTTCCTTTCAGAAGCCATTGAAGAGTGGTTTAAGTCAGCATATACTTATCTTCATATCTCTGATAACTATTAGGATATAATTTTCAAATTTTATACATCACCTCATTAGCATATGAAGCACACTTTACTAATTGGAAATTCTTTTGCATAGGGGTCATATACGAATTTAAAAAATTTAACTTTTTGACTATTAATTAGAGGATATTTTCTTAACATAGCCTTTTTTCCTACTTTATTTAGAACATTTTTTTCCATTTACATTGTCTGCTCATCTCTAATAGATAAAAAAGTACAGCAGTTACCACCTTTTTGGGACACCCTATATATATATATATATATATATATATATATATATTATATATATATATATAATATATATATATATATATATATATATATATATATATATATATATAATATATAATAGCTTACTTACGTAAATTACGTAAAGTGAAATCCCAAGATAATCCAATGATAAAGTGAAAAAAATAAAAAATAAAAAGTAGATAGCACATGGTGCCAATTAACGAGCTTATACTGGATAAGTGTTTAAATATAGCCTTTTAAGGCAATGAAAGAGTGGAAAAATTGAATATAAAGCGCCAAATTAGAACTGGTGTGCTTTTAAGCCTAATCACATGTAATCAGAAATAGTCGGAAAATGGAATTAATATTGAAATGGTGTGCTCTATCATCAGGCGCCACCGCACACACATTTCAATTTAATCGAAAAAAACAATAATAGCTAGGTTTCTGCAAGTTACCTGACCAAAATTAGGGTCCTTTTGTAACTTGGGGGCGCGACCGTAGCTATTAGAAAAAAACAACGAGGAAGTGGACCGACACGAAGATCAAAGCTCAGTAATGGAGGCAGTATTAGTGCATGTTGCCATCAGAGAAAGCTTAATGCAATCAATAGACAAGTAATGCCATGGAGTGTGAATAAAAAATGATATATTAATAATACTTTGGAAGTATGGAAAGGAAAAGAATAAATAAATAAAGTAATAATTAAATGAATAAATAAAAAGAATAAAAATGGTAATAATTAAATGAATAAATAATAAAATAAATATTACACTAGTATAGCTAGCCTATGTTTTACGTAGTACTAGCTGCAGTAGCTAAGAAGTACTTAGTTGAGGTTGTGGAAATGGAGAAAAACTGTAGCAATAATATTAACAGTAATGATATTGATAATAATTATATTCATTTGTTATTGCTATTTATGCTAATATAATTGTAAAATATTTATGTAGAACAGTACTCTGTTTGGCTTCATTGGTTACAGACTCACATAAAAAGGAAAAAGTACCAGTAATCAACCATTCTTAAAAATAATTTTTTTTTTAAATAAAATATATAGATATATATTTTATGTTTTTTTTTTTTTTTTTTTTTTTTTTTTTTTTTTAATATAGAAAGAACCAACAACCAACCCCATCCTCACCAACCAATATTCTGATTAGGACATACAGTTTTTTTGATTACATAGAGGATATAAAATGGAAGTTAGAAATTTACTGGGATAATTATATTTTATAGCAGTTTTATATAGGTCAGTTAAGTTATTGGCCTTAAAACTATTGGTACATAGAGACTCTATTCTATACTTATGATTAGAGATAATATTTCTAAACACAGAAGTGTGCATACATGAATTGAAATGAGTGAAAGTATTAACCTGAAAATTAAAGTCATTTCTTTTATTATATATATTAAAGGATAGACTCTTATCGTCATTGATTCTAATTTGTAAGTCTAAAAAATTAATTATTCTATTATTATTAGGATTTTTTATTAGTTCTAGGGCTGAATGGTAGGCTATGGGTAGGTGGTCAGTATCACTATAAGTATTGTCAGTAGCTATTGTTATTATGTCATCTATGTACCTATATATTATAAGAGAAGGATTATTGTAATTTTTTTCATAATTATATAAATATAGGTCTGCTAAGTAACTGGAATTGGAACCACCTTGTGGTATTCCTATAACTTGCTTATATAATTTATTATTATGTAGAATGTAGTTATTATAGATTATGAACTTTAAAAGATTTTTGAAATACATAGTATCTATGTAAGAAGGCAGGGTTATATTATTATTACTATGTATAAATAGATTCAATATTATATTGTATAAGTCGTCTAGTGGTATACTATTGAATAAGTCTTTAAAATCATAAGTTGATATATTAATTACATCGTGTAGAGCATTAATCTTATTTTTTAGTTCATAGCTATTACCTATAGATACAGAAGTAGTGTTAGATTTTATGTACAGATCATGCATAGAAGTAAGTATTTTTAGTAATATTTTGCTTGCTACATTATTATAAGTGTTACATCCTATAGTAACAGTTCTGAATTTTAGTGGCGTTTTATGAAACTTTGGTATTAGCACTAAGTAGGGATATTTTAGATTGTCATGCTTGATTTTAAGTAACTTGTGGAAAGCTAAGATCTTTTTGTTAAATGTTATCTCAGAGATAGATGTTAGACTGAAATTTGGATTATTGTTAATGGATGAAGCTAAGAGATTGTGATATAACTGCTTACATATTATAGCGTAGTTATTGCTAGACTTATCAACATAAGTAATGATAAAGTTATTCTGTAGCTCTGTTATTTGATTGCTTAGTTTTATATTTTTAGTATATCTAAATTTACAAAGTAGTTGTTTTTTAAGGTCAGCAAGAATATTAAATTGCCATTCATTAAAGAAGGCGGAAGGTTTGCTGTTTTTTATTGAAGTGTTATATATATATACACGTCTATATTATAAGTAAAAGTATCTATTATATCATCTATACAGTATTTAGTGGGTAACCTAAACTTAGTACCTCTTTTCATGATCCGTTGAAGTTTAAGATCTTTGATAATAGAAAGATCTCCGGTAACTATATGTCCAAAATCAGAATTAACATAAGAATTGTATTGACCACTGGTACAAAGACAGGGTACCTCATCATCGGGTACAAAGTTCCTACAGAAAGAGTTATAATTAAATATCTTTCTACCCATAGGTATAGGGTATTTGAAAGATTTTTTTAGGCTGAGATGCGGTAAAGGGAAAGAGTCAGAGTGAGATGATAAAAGTTTATTGAAGTTAATCATATTAAAAACAGGATTGGAGAAATTAATTACAAAATTGGAATTTAGCTTAGTACTATTGCGATTGTGACCTAGTAAATTGTAATTTAGTGCATTGGCACGAGTAACTATTAAATCATAAAACAAGTGGGCAAAATGGTCTGAGAAAGTATATGAAGTGAAAACTTTATAATACTTTGAGAGGTATTTTTTCTTTAAAGAGAAAACGTAGGCTCGTATTTTTAGCCAATTATGGTCAACCTCAAATCTTTTATTTAAGGTATATAACTCAGACTGAATGTGCTTATTTAACAATATGTTAGTAGAAGTAGCTTTATGCCTTCCTCGTTTATATCGACTTGTTCGTTTATATAAGGACAAATTTAAAAGGTTATAAATAGGAGTATACTTGGAGGGATCAGATTGTGTATTATAATAATGTAAGTGTTTATTATGTACTATTTGGTTAAGACCATAAGGATAACAGGTGTTATGACAATTGATTAATTGTGATTCGAGGAAAAGCCGTTCAGATGTATTGGTTTGTATTGCGAGAATTTCGATAGTAACATTTTCAAATCCGTGGGAGTGAAAGTGAGCATATTCTACATTGGTATGGTGACTATTGGATAAATAGTTTTTTACGTTATTGCGGTGCAGGTTAATGCGTATGTGTAACGGGTTGCGAGTCTGTCCAATATAAGCCATGTTACAGATAGTACATGAAATTTTATATATACAATTATATACTTTGCAAAAATTGTGATATTTAGTACTATTGTCTATTAGATTGATAGAAGCATAAGGGCAAGTTTTGCATTTTTTGGAGCCACAAGAGTTAAAAAGAAAAGATTGCCAATCACTACTGTAATTTTTGTAGGAAGAGTAACTGTTTTTCGATCCATTGTTCCCCTCTTCCTGAAAATATATATATATATATAGATGTATGTATTTAAAAAATAATTTCCCAATGCAAAAATGGAATATAGATTCAAATCAAGCATCCATAATCAACTATTGAGAAGATATCCTATTTGTAACGTGCTATTGCAGCTATGACAAACAGAATAGAATATAACTAATAAGTAAAACACAATATATACTGCAAATATGACATACCTCGCATAAAAAAATATAATAGCAGATGTAAGAATTACAAACCAAAAAATAGGAGGGGGGAAGGAGATGAGCCAAATAAAGTATAATAAACAATGTGATAATAGAATGGAACGGAAATTATAACTGCTGGCAGAATCGTCAGGAGCCATAACCAGTGGATTATAATGAAAGACAAACAAAATAGTAGGGTTTTGGTTGTATGCCACACAACTACATATTCTACAGCTTACGAAATATTGTAACAATAGATTAAAGCTGTTGTGAACTAATAATATATAAATACATGTAAAAAATACATGTGATGCATATTCTACAGCTTACAAAATATTGTAACAATAGATTAAAGCTGTTGTGAACTAATAGTATTTAAATATATGTAAAATTATGTTGCTTTTTTGGGACACTTATTTCGGACAATTTTCAATAAAGGGGGGTGAGATATAAAATGACATAGTCATTAATAAATATATATATATGTACATTAAGAATTCAGAATCACATAGCAATGTGTGGGGTTGGAAACATCTTCCATGGTTCGGATGGTGCTTGAAATACCTTAAAAAGTACTTACTTTTTTTTTTCATTTTTAAGGCCTTTAAAAAGTGCTTAAAAAGTACTTAATTTTTTACCTATATCCTTAAAGTTTCTTAGTATAGCTGCAAGGTACTTAAAAAGTGCTTAATTTCTAGTGGTAATCGACCGTAAAATCGTCTTGCATCGAAACTTTTCGTTCCCCTTTTCCTGCCTCAAGCTGAGTTCATATTGATCGTACCGTAACGCGATGACGTCATACGTTGGAGCCCCTTTTCAATAGCCAAGGGCCCCTTTAGTAGCCAGTCCGGGCCTGATTGTTCTTAAAATACTGAATCTCGACCAAAACTAGTCTATTAGGCAAGTTGGAGTGTATAGGCTGATTAATTTTATTTTTTACCAACTATGCGAAAAATTCCAGAGCTGGGAAACGAACCCAGGACTGCCGCATAACGTGCGGGTGCTCTACCACTGAGCTACTCTGGGACGATTCCCAGATGAAATTTCTCGCATTAGAGCCGTTGGCATTTATCATCTTCCTCTGCAAACCACAGATAGAACAGATGAAACAATTAATTCGCGACAACTCCATTACGCCGCGGATATTATACATTTTTAGAAAGTGATTCCATCAACCTTTCAAGTTATTAGGCAAGTTGGAGTGTATAGGCTGATTAATTTTATTTTTCGCATAGTTGGTAAAAAATAAAATTAATCAGCCTATACACTCCAACTTGCCTAATAACTTGAAAGGTTGATGGAATCACTTTCTAAAAATGTATAAAACTAGTCTGTTGCGCCCGATGCGAGTTTAACCATTCTACCACCCCCACCCCCAAAAAAAAGTTCATCTAAAAGTTTATCTATAAGTTATTTCTGTTTTTTGGCTGTGCGGCTTTGCGCCCTGTGAAGGAGCACTGTACCGATTAAACACTGCCTTACGCTATAATTAAAGGAAAAACTCAACTACACTACAAGTAATTGGCAAGCTCAGGAAACGCTGAGTGCTTTTAAAGTAAACCCCAATGTTATAAATATCAAAAGTAATAAATGAATAAAAATATCAACAACACACAACATTCAAAGCTTAAAACAAACAATTCGCTGAAGCACACTCATTACGTAATCAACAGCTGGCCGTCCGCAGTGAAAAAAAAAGAATGTTTACTTTTGACTGGAGCCTGCTCATCGGATCGCTGTTTCACTTTATCAGCATGTGCTATACTGTCCGAACTTTTTGCGAATGCAAGAAGTTTTTACAAGTTATTTATTTATTTCTATAAATTCGCCTTTGTGAATATAAAAACTGATGTTTTATATAAAATCGAACACTGATTATTTGAAAATGGGAAAGGAGATATTTTTACCACTTATCCCCCCCCCCCCGAAATACATCCCAGTGCGATGTTTCTTTTTTTTTTTTTTTTTTTTTCGGAGGGAGGGGATCGCGTGTGCAGCATTTCTGATAATTTTCTAGTTAATTAAGCTCATTTTTGTGGGTGCGATGGATGCAGCGTTTCTGCCATAAATTTCGGTATATGGACATTTATGTTACTTGAGAGAAAAAAAGGAATTATTTTGTCTGTATTAATTGCTTGTACATACATGTGCAAGAAATTGTGGGCTTTACAATTTTGGAAAATTGGCACATTTGCACTTAAAGCAACAACCTGCCAACTTTACAATAAGAAAATCTAAAGTTTGGTAATAACGAAAGTAATAAGGGGCTGTCCATAAATGATGTCACGCTTTTTAAAAAATATTGTTTGCCTCCTGCTCACACTTCACCATACCACCCTTGGCACATGTCATGCTGTATTACATATACATATACTGACAGTTTAAAAACAAAGCACTATGCTAGAAATCAAATTTAAATGCTAGAAATCAAATTTAATTTTCTGATTTTAAATGTTTTTATTTTAATGTAAATGTATGTCACACATCTTGTCCCCCCGCCTCCCCCCTCGTCACAATTTCACAGCCCTCCTTTCCTCCAAGCGTGACATCATTTGTGGATAGACCCTACTTAAGAAAATTTTGGGATCCTTAAAAAGTGCTTATTTTTTTTTTGCTCTGAAAAGAGTCTGAACCATGATCTTCATGTAGCTCTTAATAATCAGTCTAGAACAAGTGCTGAAATAATGCTGAACTTTCAACTGTTGTTCATAAAAAATCAATGTATCTCTCACAAAAATACATGTTATTAAAATTGATAGCTTAAAACTATTTATTTCTTTCATTCATGAAAGTTTTCCAGACTAGCCCATTGTTGTTTATAAAATCTGGCTACAAAGTAAAAACTGCATTTTTGTTCCCACATTGCATTTTCATTCTGCTTTTTTTTTTTTTAGAAATTAACAGCATAAATACTCTTAAATAAATAAATAAAAATAAACCTCACAGATTCTTATATGAGGTTTATTTTTATTTATTTATTTGGGGAAATGGAGGGGGCTTATTTTAAGTTTGAGAAAATGCCTAAAACCGTTTACAAGAAATCTCAGTATGCTATAAAATTGTTCTCCACACCAGTGGTTATGGGTGATCAAATCATCAATTGCCCTCTCATATGGATACCCATATGAAAAAATCTGGAGTGACTCCACTCGACTTTCCGAACACTTACGATTAAGTTCATTACCAAGCATTTAAATAAATTCTAATCGATGAATAATTCAAACATATTACCAAATCGAAGCTCAATTGAATGCACCGTCGCACTTTCAAGAATTTCTCCCCTTATGCCAAGAAATCTTTGTCGTAGCCCTGTTGAAACCCTATAAGTCCTATACACATCAAAATCGATACCGGTCTTACGATGGTTGTTTATAATATATATACCCAATTTGAGTTCAATCAAATGTACCATTTAAACACTAGCACACTTTCAAGAATTTCCCCCCATAGGCCATAATGTAAAAGAAATCTTTGTCGTAGCCCTCTAGAAAAATTATAAGTCCTATACACACCAAAATCAATACCAGTCTTGCGACGGTGGTTTATAACATGCACACCCAATTTGAGCTCAATCGAATGCCATGTTTAAGAGATATCGTGTTCACTCACATTCACATACACAAAAATAGCATAAATGAATTAAGAAGACCTCAAAACATATAAATACACCAAAATCTTGAAGTTGAATTTTTTCATGATTACAATACTTTCCTTACATGGCACGTGTTCGGAAAGTAAAAAGGTACTTCCCTATGATGATTAACCACATATTTACTGATTTACTTCCATAATGGCTTTGACTTAAAAAGAAATTATGTACATAATTTTATGCAACTATGTACCAGAACAATAAAGAAAAGTTACATGCTTCCTAAAACATGTATTTTATAAAATACTTTTCAGACTCTAAAGTGAGAATGTAAATCTAAGTGTCTGACTGTCAAAATGACAATCTATCTATATGAAACGAACTGTAAAAAGTTAGTTAGTTAATTAAATTGTCTGTGTCTTGCATAGCTCATGGATGGGTGATCCTAGACATGCCAAATTTTGTATGGAAATTCTCCAGGACGGGTCCCAATATACCTCGAAGCAATTTTTTAAAAAATTCGAATTATTTTAGGAGATATTGATAAAAAACATGTCGCAAAAGGCTAATTTTTGTTCTCTGCCATTTTGCAATTGTAACCACAAAGTGGAAAAAGTGAGAATTAAGCATATCTAGGTTGCCATATTTGGCAAGTTTATTAAATGATTCAAACTCTTGAAGTAAAAATAAAAGAATAACATTTTTTTTTTTTTTTTAGATTATTTGTAAGGTTAATTTTTAATCAAAATATCATGTACATATGAAATCAGAGCAGGAATGAAATGTTTTATACTCAAAAGAAAAATAGGATTTTGAAATTTTCCGAGACTAAAATGTGCAACTTTTTTATTTGGCAAAAAATAAAATGATTGATATGGGATTATGAGAAAATGTGATTCTAATGCTTAACACAAATTTATCATCATTTTATTGTCTACTACTTGGATTATGAATGCACCTGAATAACTTTTTGAAACTTTCATTCAGTTCAAATTGTGCATTTTTCTGTGCAGCTTTTCCCATCTATTTCTAATGTATTACATCCAGAAAAAGGATGTTAGAAATATCAATTTAAATTTTGTTTAATCACACTCATGAATAATGACAATACTTTCCAACTTAATGGAATAAGGAAAGAAAATAGTGAAGATCCATGGATTATAATATGTTTTTAATATATTGCACTTAAGTGCGTATTAAAAATCTGAAAGTGTTTCAGATTTTCTTACTTTTTTTTCCCTTTCCATTTTTTGATAAACTTCAATATATCCAGAAGCTCTTCAGAATTAATATGGGAAAAAAATAATTTCTACCTTCTTGTAGGTTTTTATTATTAAACCATCTTATTTTTGTAACCATGTGCAGCCTGACATGGTAAGCATCGCATCTGGGCACCGAGTTCGAAGTTGCATCATTTTGAACTCAAAAATTGAACAGAGCATAAAAGGGGGCGCCACTTATCCTAGGGCCGCTCCTGTTTGTAACCATCTTAATTTTAAATTCCATTCGGAATCTGAGAGATTTCAGTGCCAAGGAAGCCGGTGAGGAACAGGATTCTCTCCGAATAAGATTTATTAAGATGGCGAACCAATTGGTTGCCAGAGGCAGCTAGTATATTTTATATTTCAAAAGTTAATTAGTGTTGATAAGTTGTAAATCTTTTTATTGAAAAAGTATTCTATTTATAGAGTATTCATTTTTTTCAGGTTCACATGATACTTCATTGGGATGGAGTAGTGATTCTCCTATAAAGTCTAAGTCTGGGGACATAACAAATCCAGATGTCCTAGGAAGTGCCGAGAGTCTCATAGAAAAGGTATTACTTAACCTTTAGATGGTGGGAAGATTTTGACCTTATTGCTTTAAAACGATAGAATATCTTGAGTATGCTTTCCCCCTTTCATTGATTCTTCAGATGAAACTGCTCTTTATACAACAATAATTGACAGATTACTCCTCTTGTTCAAGAAGTTTATTTTACTTTGTTGTAAAACTAACTTCTTAGGAGTTTCTGTTTACATGTGTATTTCCCTTTTCTAGAAATTGGGTTGCAACTGGAATGATGGATGGGTGTTGACATCTCTCCCTCACATTTTGGTACTGGTGAACAGTAACAGAGAAGGAAAGAATTCCTTTTGGTGGAAATATAAACCATATTGCCCATCCTTTAAAATGTTTTGTGTCTTGGTTGAAAAATCTACCGCCTGTCTTCAAAAAGATAAAATTAAATTATATATCATTTTGAGCATTTTGCTTCTATCCTTTTGGGCTATGGTGTGTATGAGGCAGAGGCGTAGCGAAGGGGGGGGGATAGGGGTCACAACCCCTCCCCCCACATGAGGAATTTTTTGCCATACAAAATGTGTATTCTTCACTCCCTTATCACACACACGTATACATATATGTGAGTGCAGTAGTCATAACCCCCCGCCACCACCCCCCCATGAAAAATTTCTGGCTTCGCCACTGGTAAGAGGCATACATGGTTGTAAAAAAATTGGTGTTCTATTAATTACATTTATTTAAAAAAAATTTCTTGTCTTATCCTATTTCCATAGCCTATGATTAAAATTATGAGTAGTTGAAATAAGATTTGTCTTAGCCATATTTAGTTTTCTTGCTTATATTTATTAGAGTGCATTTGTAATTTTTTAAGTCTTTGTAACTGTTGAAGTATACATAGCTACTTTTATGGATCATTCCATTAAAAAAAAAATGTAAAACACTAAATTAGATTTGTATGCATATTTGATGTAATACTTATAGGAATTTAGGATGTGATGAATATTTGGTACTAGGCTCTTTGGCTGAATATATGTATATATTACAGTTACTAATCATGTTAATTTCAAATAGATATTACAAGCTAACTGTAGTGATAAAAGTCACAAACTTCACAGATTAAGTTCGTATTCAATGCCATTTATTAAACTTGGGAAAAATAAGTTTATTACTTGTATTATTTTTGTCCATGATGTAATTTTTATGTCAAACCCTGATAAACGCAGAGGTCTAGCTCAATTGCATATTGCACCTGTATTTTATGATATATGAATGCAAAAAGCCATCTTGCAGAAAAATTATTCTTATTTGTATCAATGAAAATTGCACTACATTTAATTTTTCTCCACTTAAAATAAATATTTAATTCTATATTCCATCTTTAACATTGCTACAATTTCCATAGTAACAGAATCCATAGCAATCCAACAATTAAATAAAACTGAACTAATTTTAATGTAATGATCCTTTACCCTTCAACCGATGTTATACATATAAAAAAGTAATAAGCATTAAAGAAATCCATGATCATAAAGTAATAGCCGACACTCTTAATTAGTGCAAATAGCTTAGTATTATCAAACTCATACTTCCGATTCAATGAAGAATTTTACCATCGAAAATAAGGAATACTTATAGGGAAAGAGATATCGGGCATAATCACGGATTGGAAAATGAAATTTATAGAAAAAACAATAAAAAGAGAATTCAACACAACAGTAAAAACCTGATGACATTATGTAGAAAATATTTTGCTATAATTGAAACTGATGATATGGATAATCTATAAACACATTCACTGCTGAAGAGGAGATAACTTGTGATAGTCATGAGTGTGAGCTAAATTTCCTATATCAGTTTTGTGAATTAATTTTTTGAAAAACACTCAGTTTGAAAGAAATATCTGAAATTTTTATCACTCAACTTTAAGAAGAAACTGCAAGTATTTATAAAATAAACATAAAACTTAATGAAACAAATAAAACTTAGTGTTACAGCGGTGTAACCAAAAGGAAAATTAAAGAATGGAAAAAAAGCACTACAGATTTAAAATTTAGAAAATTAAGCACAGTACTATCTTTCTTGTATTGCTCATAAGGAAAACATAACAATTGATTTAAAAAAAGAGAGAGATAGTGAATTATCAAAATAAAAGCTACAAATTTATCACGGGGCACTAGAAATAATTTCAAGCCATGAAACTGTTAATGATGACATAGCACACGGTTCTTAAACGAGAATGAAGCATCGGAGATGGTGAGAAGGCAGAACAGGCAAAGCATAAGAGAGGTGCTTCCGCACGAAATTTTAAACTTGTAGGATTTTAAGGTAGGGGAGGATGGGCCACAATAAGACAAAAATCACTTAAAACATTTCATAATTATTTTATCGAAGAGTACATCACACAAAATATAACAGATAAAGACACATAATAGACAAAGACACATAACAGATAAAGACACACAATATAACATCACACAAAATATAACAGACTTCTAAAAAAGATAATGTTTCATTGTGGCACAGGTGTGGGCTTCTATGAGACATTTTATTCGCTAAGACGAGACAATTAAAAGAATCTTAAAATTTTGTATTTAGCTTACATGAAATTGTTTTTTAAAAATACTAGCAGTCAGTATGAATTTAGTAAAGTAAAATTTTAAAAAATTATAATTCTTCTGTTTTTTTTTTTTTTTTTTTTTTTTTTTACAAACAAAAGCAATATATCATTGGAAAGATAAAACTTTAGGGAATTTAATGCAATAGAAAAAGTAAAAATCTATTTTTTGACTGAATTCCACTTACCTGGTCTCCAAAGAATCTATTAATTATTAATCTTAACCACAAACTCATTGTGGTCCAAAAGAACAAAATAGTAAAAATGTTCTTAAGTTTAAAAAAATATATAATTTAACAAAATTATAGGTTATAATAAAGAGCTATATTAATGATCTTTAATAAAATGCACAACACTTACCGCTATTATTCAAATGAAACAAGATGACAGTAAATGAAAACTTCTCTAAAAGTAACTTTGTGAGTAAATACAACCAAAAATTTCAGTTTATGCAGTACATGAGCTAGCAGAAATTTGCAACGTGGAATTCTGAGTAGCATTTAACTTCTACTTATCACAGGTAAAAGGCAATATTTGTCAGTAAAGCAGTTGTTTATGAAATTGCACTGTCTCATTGTGGCCCACCCTCCCCTCCCCTAGTTATTTTTATGATTAAATGAACTGATTTCTACAGTTTTTAGACTTTGAAAATGAAAATACATAAATATAAAACAAATAGAACATTAAGTCACTGGTGTTTTGAAATGCTGCAGATTTTCATGCAGTTCTAGCAAATTTCTTTTGCATCTGTTATGTCACTTTCATGAAGCCCATTACTTAACTGTATCAGTGGCAGATCATTCAGAGACACTATGCATGCTTGTGTTAGCTTCCTTCCAGCCCTCGGGTATCGAATTTTTAAAATGTTTTTAAGAGCTTTAGCCACACAGATTATTCCTATTCTTAAATATTGATCCATGTTGACAACAAACATAAGCAAAAAAAAAAAAAAAAAAAAAAACTAGTGAATTCTTAGAATATAAAAAAAATTTATATGGAGGAAAAGAGTGCAAAGTGGTACAATGGTGTTAATAAGGATTTTTAGCAATATCTTTCAAACTATTGGCTCAATACTATTTATGTATGTGTATGTATATGTATATATATATATATATATATATATATATTAATTAATATATGCAGGTACTGTTAGAGCAAGGGCTAGGTAAATACTGTGATCCTGATTTGGTGCGAACAACTCAGCGGGAACTAGCTGAAGCAATCAATTTAACGCAGGAAGAAATGGACTTAGCTGCTCATCAGATCTTGCAGCTTGAACGTAGACAAAGTATGCCTCACTTGTGCCTCGATACAAATTCACCTGATACAGTGGACACTGTGGCAGTTTCCCTTGCCGATAGTGAATGCCTTAGTCCAGAATCCCATGATCTTGTGACAGAAGGTCTTTCACTAGAAAATGGAAACAGTCGATCATCCTTGAAAAACATTTCAATTAATCTCGAACAAACAGAATCAACTGTGAATAAAAAACAACTTCATGGTACAGAAGATACAAATTTATAGTATTAAAGTGCTCATGGAGTAAAGAATTTTCATCTCTGTGTTAAAACTACAGAAAAAAACATAGAGGGATTGTTGAAATCCCTTGGCTTATCTCATTGTATGGAACTGAATTTAAAGGTTTAGAATTTGTCTTGATGCAAAGGTAAGATAAAAGTATGACTTACATAGACTTTTTATTTGCCAGAATCCTGTCATATATGGAAATTTTTCTACTTCTTGGTCCCATAATTTTATTCTTAATATAACTTTATTAGTATTGATATTTCTTTTTAAACGGAACTTGGGAAATATATGAGTCGCCCGAATGCAAAACACATTAAATTCAAAATCGAGATTTTAACGCCATTTTACATTAACCTTTGTGCATTCCAGTTTAGAAAAATGCTGTAAAAAAATTCTAAACCATTGAAATGGAGCTCCAAAAATCCTATACTCCCACAAAATTCTGTAAATCCATCTTGCTTACTGCTGCATAATTCGTTATACCCATTTCATTCGACCAGCATCAAAACTCATTAAATTTCAGGCTTTTTTTCTACATTGTTCTTTTCATTATTAATAGCATTGTATCAATATTTTCCCTATTTTTTGTGTATTTTACTGTGATTAAGTCAATTTTTTACCATCTTTTATTTATTTTTTTAAACATAATTTTACTTTTTAATCATTTTATCATTCGACTGCCTTAAAAATTTGCCTCTTCCACATGGTACCGGATCAGGCAACTCATTCATATCAAGCTTATACCTACAATTTTACAATCCGTGTTGGACATTCCGATGTCCAATTACCAAAGAAAACAATTTTTGTTATTCATGTACAAAAAATATGCATCTCAAAGTGGTCAGTTATATTTCATACCTGTTGACAGCTATGTTTATGTTGAAAAAGTCCTAAGTATCAACATTTTTTCAAACAGTAAATAGAACATTCTACAAGGCTCGTTTCATTGCCAAAAGTTGTGGGGTTCGAGATGTGAAAGTTTGTTTAACATCAATGTTTTTTTCACATAGTCCATTTTATACTTGATCTTGAAAAAAGTCTGCTCTAACACTTTCCCTTTCAGTAGATTAAGCATTCTAATAGGTGTGGTCAGTGTTTCCTAATAAATATCTCATTTATGAGAAATAGTGAAAAGTCTGTTGATTATTTTAGCCTATCAAAAAGCTCTGTAATATCATATGAACAAGTCTATAAACTAAAAACCAAAGTGACCAGCTGCAATAATCAGGGATGAGATTCTTCAGCTTTTTAGCTGATTTCAGCTTTTTGTGAATGAAGAGGAAAACACATTTTTGGATTTTTTCTCTGAAAATTATGTTTTTTCTGTGAATTCCTGATTGTAGTTATTAGTTAACAGTGTGATATTTTTATCTTTTAGCATGTTCCAATGTTTTTCTTCTTTTAAAACTTCTTTCACATTAATTAGATATAAATATCACATGTACAAATTTTTGCTCTCGTATGATTTCAGCTTTTTTGCTCTTTAGCCAATCTCATCCCTGAATAAAGTAGCCAAGAGAGTGTCCAGGAAGTACGATAACCCCTCCCCACAACCCAAATTTTAATTTTTGTTTAGAAAATAGTATGGTTGAAGTCGCTTTATGAACTAATAAAATGAACTTTTTAATTTATTAACAATAAGTTTTTGTTCAAGAAATTGTATTTTACATAACAAATGTTTTTGTCCATGTAAGTCAGTAATTTCGCCAACTGTGTGCTGGGTCGTCTCGTTTGACAGAGGAGTTCTTTATTGAAGTTTTTTTTTTTTTTTCTTCATTTGGCAAGCCCACCAATTTTTGCATGCTGGCTTCATTCAGAGAGTAAAGAGAGAGCGAATTCTGTTCAAAGAGAAAGACATTAAAACGAAAGGGCTTAGCTATTTCTTTTTTGCATGCGCGTTTACATAACGTAGAATTTTTTCCCATTAAGTATTTATCCCAGAAAGAACCACTGATTGAAATGTTATATAGTCATAGTTAAAATGGCTTGACCATCATATACTGTACTGATATTGAGCAATAATTTATTGTTCTATCATGGACATCTCAAATTTTGATTATTTTAGCTTAAAATACTGTATTGAGGGGGGGGGGGATCATCTGAACAGGACGAAAGTCAAAAGATTAAGGTAAATTTTTTCATTAAAAAATACTATTTTTCTTAATGTATTTTTATTCTGTTTTCTTAAACACCAATGTTCTGCTAATGCACTGATAAGCTTTTCAGTAAAATATGTTTGCTTAAAATATCATACAAGAAAATAGTACCCTCACAAGGAGTAAGTCAAATAATTCTTTTTAATTAAAAGTACTGTTTGTTAATAAATTGTTAATAAATGGGAAAAGGAGCATATTTTAGTCCCTTTGTACCCCTTTAATCAGCTGGCAGTGATGCTTGTGACACTGATTGTTAGCCATTTTTTAAAGTTCTAATTTATATGTGTTGAAAATTTAGAAGATTACTGTAGAGCTGAAGTTTTATGTGTACTTTTATAATGTCCATTTAACATGCATTTGACAGATTATGATTCATTTTTAGCATTTATTAATTTGAAAGTGAGATATATATATATATGAATGGTATTTTAATAACATTGGCAATTTTTAACAAAATAAAGAAAATATCACCAAGTTGAGTTCAGTTTTGGAAACATATTTTGAGTGCCCAATTTGATAATATTTTGCCCAAAACCTCTAAACTTTGTTACAGTTGGCATGACCCAAACAACCACTGACCATAGTCATAAATGTATTGATATCTTTTTATGACCCTAGTGTGGTGGTGTTCCTATTTGGAACACCACAATTAAATTTCACAGCTAAAAAAAGGGATAACAAATCAGTAATGCGTTGTTATGAATGATGACAATAACCCAGGATTTTTCTCTTGCCGCCCTTAGTGTTGATCGTTGTCAAAGTAAAGAGAACCAAAAGGATGGGATTGAAACATTTTATTTAACTAATTAACATATTAGATCAAGTAAAAAAAAAAAATATTTAAACTTAATATGCAGCACAATGAATACCTTAACTATTTAAGCAAGTCTCAGCAGCAAATAACAATGAATCGTGAAACAAGAGGTGAAAATTTACACACATTTCTATGGCACAACACACAGCTTAATTAAAACAATTACTAAAGATTTTGATCAGATTAACACCTGCTCCAGTGCTGCAAAAGAGATCAGGTAGCACTCATAGATGTTGGTAAAAGATAAAAATGTATAACCCCTGGGTACCCATGGTTGCAAACCAAAAATTTAAATTCAGTAGAAAATCATGTTTTGCTTAAAATCCACAATTTACAAAATTTAAGCTTAGATGCTACTCTTGTATGGGAATTAACGCTTTACAGAATGGTACATTTCAACAAAATACATTCAATCCCTATTTTATAATCTTTTTTTTGAAAGACCGATGGTCAAAAGAAATTTAAACAAAACAAAAAATATAGGCTCAAAAGAAAAAAAAACAAAATGACACCTAAACACATGTAAAAGGAAAAGAGGGGGGGTACATTTAAGAAAAAAAAATTAAAGGGGAGAGAAAAAAAAATGGCGCAGTAGCACGCCCACGTCAGCACCGCTCTCCTCCGCGTCTGTCATTCATCTTTGACTCCTGTGGATCGCCCCAGCGACAGTCCCATGTGGTTGAAGAAGACGGCCGGGATGCTTGCCGAAATGCAATAAAAAGTGGAAAATGGATACCTCACCATTTGCAGGCGCGCAGAAACCATCGGTGGCTTGGGATCAGGGTGGCATCTAGAAGCACCGTCAGCACAAGTGCCGGAACGGCAAATCCATGCTCCGAAATTTAGGCTTGCTGATAGTTCCTGCTCCGGGGGTAAGTGGGAGGCAATCTCACTAATTCAGCATCTCCATCGGCGGGGCATACTGGTGGTTGTATCTAGCAGATCTTCATTTCAGATGTGGCATTAGGCAGGACTGGGCTGGCGTTGGGGTGCTCTTTCACCCAAAAAAAAATTTAATAATTATACAGGATCCATCGTAGCTTTTTTTTTTTTTTTTTAGAAACTTGTTGCTTAAGGCAACATTATCGGTGTCAGTCTTGGTCACCCAGGCTTGGGGTTATCAAGTCATGAACTTTTGCTCCTAGAGCCACAAGACGCACCTACATCGTCGGCATCTCCAAGCGTAACTGCTCAAAAATCGCGCGCTTGCCTCTCCTCCTCACTCCGGAACCGCTACCCTCAGCCAATCAGAGCAGAGAGTGCACCTAAAGTCATTCCGGGATAGTCCGATCTGGACCGCAAGAGGGGGGAAAAAGAAGCTTCTAGAACAATTTCGGAGGAAAAGCGCGGGAAAGATAGCGTCCTTTCTGAGATCTGATGCAACAGGCACAGAAAATGATGCAATAGCATGAAATTGTAAGCAAAACTTAAAAGATGAAAAAAATTATTGAAAATTCACAGGAAGATGCCTAACCGGAGAAATAAAGTAATAATAAAAAAAAGGAAAAGCAGGATTACGGGAAGTTACGAAAATTAATTTAAAATAAAAAAAAATCCCATCAAAACAACTTTAATGAAAAGGGAGATATGAAGTATAGCCACTATATTTCAAAGTGCTGATTACCCACAGAACGGCAATTAAAAGGTGAACATTAATTTTAAACACCCTGAAGGCAAAAAAACGGCCGGTGAAGAGAAAATTTAATCACAAAAAAAGGTAAACAAAAGGGAAAACCTTACACTGCCAAAACAAAATAAATAATTAACAGCCCCCCAAAAGTAAGAAATTACACAGTGGGTATTTAAATTTTTTAACTAGAAAGATCTTAAATTACTAAAACGTTCTGGGTGGAGGTAAATTACATTAATTATTAACCAAAGAAAAGTGATATTATAGTGACAACACCACATATCCTCCCCGTTCGGAGAAAAAAAAATTTTTTTTTTTTTTAATACCCCAAAAAAAATTTTTTTTTTTTTTTTTTGTAAACAATACATTACTCTAGAAAAGTGCAGTGAGTGTATAGACAAACCCAAACACAAATAAAATAACCACTTATACTGACCTATGCACAGGACCAAACACAGTGGCGAAGAAAATATCAAGGCAAAATGACGCGCACTAAAAAAATTTCTAACATCCCACCAATAGGTGAGGAAACAACCTAAGCGTGGCTATTAATACCACACAAACAAAAATTTGACACACCCAACACATAAAAGTAAGAACGTAAGAAAAATTTTCCTAAAGACCCAGCCAAAAACAACATGACTTGCACATTCCGCACATTTAACATAAAACACATATTAACCATACACAAAGATCTCGAGAACATTTAAGTACATAACACCAAATAACGATGACGCAGAACACCAATTTTTGAATTGGCTTACTGAGATGTTTAATATCCGAAGAATCAGTAGCCATAACATGACACATTCTGTAATGGGACGTAATTAGTAATTTTTGACACAATCTTAAGTAAAACAGCACAGAAATTCAAACAGCAACATCACCACATTGCAGATGAGAAATTACCAGAATTTTGACAAAACAACAAGCCAAAATTTCAGAAGTGTGTTGACCATGGCAAGACAATCTCAGCAAAATTATGATTTTGAAACAACTTTTAAGAGACATATTTAACTTAAGCAGTGAAGAGGCGAGAAAAAAAATTTTTAAAAGTAAACAGTATTTAATTAAGGAGAGACAAATTGCATTAATTGGTTTTAGACCGTTACTTAACTTAATTACCCAATTACACAGAGGAATGATCCCTGAATTCCCCTGCACTCAGCAATGGATGAAGGGGGTACAGCGGACTAAACACCAGCCCAACAGGACCCAACTGTCATCCAGAACCAAACACAGAAAGAAATCCAAGTGACCATGAAGGCCTGCAGAAACCCACAAGTCACTAACCATTCCCAAGTGTCCCATTTAAAATTGTCTAAACTACATGTTTAATTTTAAAAAAAGAGTAAAATAAGAGATATGACACTGGTTATAAGTTACTGGGACACCCAACTAAGTACAAAAGGCAGATAAATTGGCCAAATCTATCTACAGCAATTAAAATTTACAATAAGAGGAAGAGGAGAGATTGCTCGCACAAAATTTGTCAACCATAAATTTCCTACACAGGAGGGTTTGATGATGACTTATCAAACCTCAAAAAAAAATTCTGTGCTGTTCAGGTAGACACAATTAGGAGGTGGTTACTTAGTGTAACCAAGTATTTCACACATTGCACATGACCCCTTGGCCATATACAGATAACAATCAGTAAAATACAATACATATATGCAACAAAAAAAATCTTTGGTATAATAGGAATGCAATAAAAATAGGAACAAATCATATGTGGTTACTTGTTTCCACATAACTAAAAGAATGTGCAAGTTCACCTTTTGGCAGGTCAAACATTAAACATAAAATAGTGTATTTCACACTCCCCAAAAATACCCATAAAAGAAATTTGTATATAAAAAGAAAACACAGATGCTAACACTAAAAATGAAAAAATATATATAGTAAAATTATATGGCACAACCTCGAAGAAAATTTCTGCGCAAAAATGTAAAACTACTTCTTGACAAATCCAAAAGCATCCCTGGGTCTGAGACAATATCCATGTTTAGGCATGGATCTAGTGCGAATAGGAGAAAAGGTGGATGTTGGTTGGGCATCAGAATCATCAATATCAGAATGAGGAGAATTTAAAAAGGAAACTGGAGATATTGAGGTATCCCGAAAAAAATCAAACGAGGTATCTAGTTGTGAATCTACTTCTGTTGTAACTACAGGAGGTGGCATGTAGATAGTATCAGCTTCCCAAGACAAATCTAGCGGTAAAAGGGGACAAGGGTATTCTCTTATTAACCTATCCTCTGAACTTTCTTGAGTAGGGCTAGTGGCAGGCTCTGGAATCACTGGAGGCGGAGAAGACAAAATTTGACTATCTGGTGTTGGAAAAACTTCCCTGTCGATAACCTTAAAAATGCGATTTACATGTACAACTTGAGTATCTGAGGGATTCGAAATGAGAGAAATTTTAAACAAGACAGGGGAAAGTTGTTCTAAAACTCTATAAGGACCCTTATTAAATTTACATAGCTTCTTAGTTAAATGTGGCTTGCTAGCGGGAACGTGTAAATAAACAGTATCCCTGACTTTAATGTTTTTAAAGTAAAAGTTAGAGGTAGGAGGATGAGCCTGAGCATACGAAGCCTTTTCCAGGTTGGTCTTGACGACAGAGAAGGTACGTTGAAGATTGGTGACTATCTCCTGAGCGTAGGATCTAGTATCAGCATATGATCTGAATTTCGAAGAGAAAACCAGATCATATGGCATCAACAGATCTCTACCATAAGTTAGAAAAGCAGGAGATTCCTTGATATTGCGGTGGTAGGCAGTACGAAAAGCTAAGAGAGCTAAGGGAACCTGTTCACACCAATCTTCTTGAGATTCGAGTACTAGATGACTTAACGAATCAATCAGACATTTGTTCAACCTCTCCACTAAACCATTTCCTTGCGGATTATAAGCCACAGTGTGTTGTTTTTTAATACCCAAGATGTCATACACCTCCGCCATAGCCTTAGAAATAAAATTTGAACCCCTATCTGAATATAACACTTCCATTATTCCGTGAGGTGAAATAAAATCAATTAAAACTTTTACAACTGTTGAACTTTGAATATCAGGGACAGGATAAGCTTCGGGATATCTTGTAAAATAGTCAGAGATTACCAGGAGCCATTTATTGCCATTTCTAGAAGTCATAAAAGGACCCACTGCATCGATTGCACATTTCTGAAATGGGCGATCAACAACAGGAATCTCTTGCACAGGAGCCTTTTGATTTTTGTGGTAACCCCTTCTTTCCAAACATGACTTACAAGATAAAACATACTTTTTTACGTTGTTATAGAGACCTACCCAAAAAAAACTTTGACGTACACGGTGTAAGGTACGAGACAGGCCAGCATGGGCAACAGTTTTGTTGTCATGACACAAATGCAATACATCCTGGATGAGGGTGTGAGGCACAACTAAACGAATGTTCTCCGAATTACTATTTAAAGGCTGACAAACAATAGCATTTTGCTGAAAGAAAAATTTATTGGATCTTTGAATATAAGGAGACGCATTATTGAGGCAAGCAGCAATCTTTTGACAAAAGGGGTCAGATTTTTGAAGCCGAATGATATCTTGTAAAGGAAACTTAGGAATTTGAAATGAAAAAGGTTCAGAATTAAGAGTATTAACTTCACGCGAAAGAAAATCTGCCATTAAGTTAAGACGACCAGGCTTGTGAATAATTTTATAATCATATTGTTGCAGGGACATAATCCAACGAGCAATACGTGAAGTGGGATCTTTTAATTTAAACAACTGCGAAAGAGATTGCTGGTCACAATATACAGTGAAATGAGAACCGTAGAGGTACTGTTTAAAATGTGTTATGCCAAAAACAACAGCAAGAGCCTCCTTTTCCACAACTGAATAGTTAACCTCGGCAGGAGAAAACTTTTTTGAGGCAAAACAAACAGGATGTTGAAATCCCGAATCATCTTCTTGCACTAAGACCACACCCATCGCGTATTTGCTAGCATCAGTGCAGATCGAAAACGGTTTGGAAAAATTAGGCAAGGCCAAACAAGGAGACTGGGTTAAAGCAAGTTTTAAACGATCAAAGGCATCCTGTTCAAGATCTCCCCATGCAAACTTACAAGTATCCTTCGTCAAATTAGTGAGAGGCGATGCAATATTAGAATAATTAGGAATACACTTTCTGTAAAAACCCGTTAAACCAAGAAAAGATCGAACTTGCTTTTTAGTACGAGGAACATTTGCTTTTAAAATAGTGTCTAAATTTTTTGGATCAGGCATAACCTTACCTTGTGTTACACGATGGCCTAAATAAGTTATTTCATCTTTTGCTAAAGTACATTTCTTAGGTTTGAGCTTCAGATTGGATTGTTTTAATCGTTCAAAAACTAATTCTAACCTGTGAACATGTTCCTCAAATGACTCTGATGCCACAACTACATCATCTATGTACACTCCTATTTGAAAGTCGGAGAGACCGGACAACACCACTGACATGAGTCTTTGAAAACTGCTACTCGCATTGCGCAAACCAAAAGGCATCCGGCAAAAGTGGAAAAGGCCTTCCTCAGTGGCAATACCCGTTAAGTGTGCATCATCAGGATGCATGAGCATCTGATGGAAACCCGAGGTGAGATCAAGGGAAGAAAAGAACTTAGCACCTGACAGGAAATCAATCATTTCTTGAAGATTAGGCAAAGGAAAGTTATCGGGGATGGTCTTGGCATTTAACTTTCGGAGGTCAGCAACAAGGCGAAAAGAACCATCCGGTTTCTTGACAAGAAGCACTGGGGCAGCATAACTACTCGTAGAGGGTTCAATTATACCAGCATCCAACAGTGTCTGAATTTGTTTACGCATTTCGGGCTTAAGATGGTATGGGACACGATAAGGTTTTGATCTTACCGGAACGTCATCGGTTAAATGAATGCGGTGTTTAATTATTGAGCAAGCGCCTAAGTCAGAAGGAGTAAAAGAAAAAACAGATTTATATTTAATAAGCAAAGATTTAAGGGTCTCACGCTGCTGATCGTCAAGGTGGGTTAAGTCAATATCTTTTGCCCATAGGCTAAAATCATCTTCCTTCTCTTCTTGTCCCTCAACAACATTAACAATTTCATCAGGCCTTTCAATATTTACAGGAGTTACGTAGACAAGCTTCATATTTTTATTTAATTGAATTGATTCGGAAGTAAAATTAATGACCTGAACCAAACATTGGAGATCGTGAGAAATTTTAGAAACAGCGTTAGCAATTAAATACGAATCGAAATTTAAATTAGGATTAGGTTCTAACAAAATGTCTTGGCCAATAAACGAAGAGTCAACATTATTTACATTTACATGAAAAAGTTTTTGAGAAAAAGGCGGCACAGTAACTCTTATTGGTAGGCTTCCGAAAAGAGAAGGAGAGGATACTTGACAAGGTTCAGTACTCGTCACTGGGACAGATAACTGAGTATTTTCAGGCTGCTCATGCCGCCAGCTGACACACACATCCTTATTACTTAAGAGACAGTCATGACAATTTAAAGTAAAGCCAGCTTTTACTAAAAAGTCTAATCCAATTATAAGATCAAAATTTGGAGATAAAATACCACGAGCAACTAAAAATTTACAATCAAAAGACTTATCAGAAATAAATAAATTGGTAGCGATTAATTTTTCAGTATTGATATCTACACCGGTTAGAGCTCTAAGTTGAAAATTTGGACAATTTAATTCCTTAGCATCTTTCAAAACATCAGCTACATGGCTGGAAATTACATTTACTGCAGCTCCACTGTCTATGAGAGCACGAAGTGAAATGTCTTCAATTTTGACACAAATTATAGGTAAATTAGCTGGCAAAAGGGATATATCAATGAATGGATCTACATGGGGACTCATGGAGTGTTGCGATCCGGTACAAACTCCCCCCTCAATTAATTTGGGTGCCTACTGGATTCATCACTTGTACTCTGAGCTTGCCCTTGATTTGAAGTAGACGGGCTCTGATTTGCATTAGCAGAAGCTTGTGCTGCCATATCTCACTCCTTTTTTCTACAGACCCGACTAATATGACCTACTTTTCTGCAATAATAGCAGACAACTGAACGCTGAGATTGTGGAGCATAAGGCCTATGTGGCAAGGAATTCCGTTGGCCCTGTAATGATGCAATTTGCACCTTCATTTCTTCCATTTGTTTCGTCAAAAGCTCCAATGATTTTGTATACTGATCCGTAGTGGATCGAAAAATCTGCGCTAACTCACTGTCGCTAGTGGTAGGTCTTGTACTAACTACATTGATGTCCGAGGTATAAGATTGAAGTGCCCGCTCAACACGTTTGGCCAATTCGGTGGCTTCCTGAAATGTTTTTGGGTCCGCTATCACTACTTGAGCACGAATGTTTGCGGCTAACCCTGCCTTAAATTGCGAGAGAAGCATGTTGTCACTAAAACGTTTTGGAATTTCTTCCCCAGCTGAAGACTTAAGAGCCTTTTGCGCGATACCCTCTAGCCTGGTAGCAAAGTCCCTTACAGTTTCGTTTAAATTTTGTTTGCAGTTTGTAAGGTTCGCTATTTGTTGAGCTACGTCACTTGACTCTGCAAAATGGCCCTCAAAACGTGCCCTAAATTCCTGCAGGGACTCAAAAGTAACCTCTTTCAAAGTGGAGGCATAGAATTGAAGAGCTGAGCCCTCAAGTTTCAACTTCGCCACTGCGATGGACTGTGCGTCAGTCCACGACGCCAACGGTGCTATCTGCACCAGGTAATCGAAAAAAATTGTGACATTGTTACCATTTAAATTAGGTAACATACTAATGAAAGAGGGATTTGGAAAGGCAGTGGCATTGCCACTGTTACCACTTGAATTAGGCATGACTTAAAAAAAATTTCTAACACTCACTGCAAAATTTTAGAAGATACGGAAAAGTACATTTATGAATGTCAAAATTTTAGTTCAGTTTACTTCGACAACACACACAAGGGTAAAAGGGCAAGGGCCTTCACGGCACCATTTTGTGGTGTTGTTCCTATTTGGAACACCACAATTAAATTTCACAGCTAAAAAAAGGGATAACAAATCAGTAATGCGTTGTTATGAATGATGACAATAACCCAGGATTTTTCTCTTGCCGCCCTTAGTGTTGATCGTTGTCAAAGTAAAGAGAACCAAAAGGATGGGATTGAAACATTTTATTTAACCAATTAACATATTAGATCAAGTAAAAAAAAAAATATTTAAACTTAATATGCAGCACAATGAATACCTTAACTATTTAAGCAAGTCTCAGCAGCAAATAACAATGAACCGTGAAACAAGAGGTGAAAATTTACACACATTTCTATGGCACAACACACAGCTTAATTAAAACAATTACTAAAGATTTTGATCAGATTAACACCTGCTCCAGTGCTGCAAAAGAGATCAGGTAGCACTCATAGATGTTGGTAAAAGATAAAAATGTATAACCCCTGGGTACCCATGGTTGCAAACCAAAAATTTAAATTCAGTAGAAAATCATGTTTTGCTTAAAATCTACAATTTACAAAATTTAAGCTTAGATGCTACTCTTGTATGGGAATTAACGCTTTACAGAATGGTACATTTCAACAAAATACATTCAATCCCTATTTTATAATTTTTTTTTTTTTTTTTTTGAAAGACCGATGGTCAAAAGAAATTTAAACAAAACAAAAAATATAGGCTCAAAAGAAAAAAAAAACAAAATGACACCTAAACACATGTAAAAGGAAAAGAGGGGGGTACATTTAAGAAAAAAAAATTAAAGGGGAGAGAAAAAAAAATGGCGCAGTAGCACGCCCACGTCAGCACCGCTCTCCTCCGCGTCTGTCATTCATCTTTGACTCCTGTGGATCGCCCCAGCGACAGTCCCATGTGGTTGAAGAAGACGGCCGGGATGCTTGCCGAAATGCAATAAAAAGTGGAAAATGGATACCTCACCATTTGCAGGCGCGCAGAAACCATCGGTGGCTTGGGATCAGGGTGGCATCTAGAAGCACCGTCAGCACAAGTGCCGGAACGGCAAATCCATGCTCCGAAATTTAGGCTTGCTGATAGTTCCTGCTCCGGTGGTAAGTGGGAGGCAATCTCACTAATTCAGCATCTCCATCGGCGGGGCATACTGGTGGTTGTATCTAGCAGATCTTCATTTCAGATGTGGCATTAGGCAGGACTGGGCTGGCGTTGGGGTGCTCTTTCACCCAAAAAAAAATTTAATAATTATACAGGATCCATCGTAGCTTTTTTTTTTTTTTTTTTAGAAACTTGTTGCTTAAGGCAACATTATCGGTGTCAGTCTTGGTCACCCAGGCTTGGGGTTATCAAGTCACGAACTTTTGCTCCTAGAGCCACAAGACGCACCTACATCGTTGGCATCTCCAAGCGTAACTGCTCAAAAATCGCACGCTTGCCTCTCCTCCTCACTCCGGAACCGCTACCCTCAGCCAATCAGAGCAGAGAGTGCACCTAAAGTCATTCCGGGATAGTCCGATCTGGACCGCAAGAGGGGGGAAAAAGAAGCTTCTAGAACAATTTCGGAGGAAAAGCGCGGGAAAGATAGCGTCCTTTCTGAGATCTGATGCAACAGGCACAGAAAATGATGCAATAGCATGAAATTGTAAGCAAAACTTAAAAGATGAAAAAAATTATTGAAAATTCACAGGAAGATGCCTAACCGGAGAAATAAAGTAATAATAAAAAAAAGGAAAAGCAGGATTACGGGAAGTTACGAAAATTAATTTAAAATAAAAAAAAATCCCATCAAAACAACTTTAATGAAAAGGGAGATATGAAGTATAGCCACTATATTTCAAAGTGCTGATTACCCACAGAACGGCAATTAAAAGGTGAACATTAATTTTAAACACCCTGAAGGCAAAAAAACGGCCGGTGAAGAGAAAATTTAATCACAAAAAAAGGGAAACAAAAGGGAAAACCTTACACTGCCAAAACAAAATAAATAATTAACAGCCCCCCAAAAGTAAGAAATTACACAGTGGGTATTTAAATTTTTTAACTAGAAAGATCTTAAATTACTAAAACGTTCTGGGTGGAGGTAAATTACATTAATTATTAACCAAAGAAAAGTGATATTATAGTGACAGCACCACACTAGAATTAAACTACCTAATCGATTGCAATTTAAAACATAGGTGCACAGTTATATGTTACAAGAGTCCTAAATACAGGGTTTTAGCATTCTATTGCTAATCCTTTTCAAGTTATGCAAGATATATACGAATGTCACACATAAACTAGTCAAAATGGATCATACATGCATATGTACACACATAAGTAGGCATAGAGACAATACAGTAACTTTTTAACCAAATTCAGAGATGGTTAAGATTGATATTTTTGTCAAAGCCTGAATACCAAACTTGAGATTACAATATTGCCTGTTCTTTATACATAGAAGTGAAAAAGCATAGACAGCATTTGTGTAGAGTAGATTTCATATCCTAAGAACCCTGATATAACTTTCTGATATGAATTGTTATATTATTTCAAGTTCACTGTACTAGTATTACAGGAATACCCTTATATACGTCTATGTTCACTGAACACTAAACCCCTGAGATAACTCAGCAGAACAATCTAAATTTAAAGATTAGCAAAAAAAAGTAAAATATTCACCATGACATAAACAAGGGTTACCATACCATTAGGCCGTGACTCAAGAGGGCAGTTCTAATCCCACATTTTTAGACAGTGTACTCGTTCATCCAAGTGAGGCATGCACATTAAAGTAACTGTAAACATGGTGGATTTAGGGGGTTGTTTTTGAAGATTTAGAAAATTTCAAAAATTTGCAAATTCTTAAATGCTTTGTGCTCTGAGAGACAGAAACTGCTGTGTAAACCCACTCAATACGCTATAAAAGTTGCAAAAAGTGTTCAGATCCTGCTGTACAGTGACTTCAAAGACTTTTGCTGTAACTACAGTAGAAATACAGAAAAAACTACAGTAGAATGATTCTGTAGTTTTTTCTGTAGAGACTGCAGGCATTATGTGTTGGCATCTGGGTTTTGGTTTGCTTGCTGTTTTGATGATTTTAAGAAACGCTAAAAATATAAATAATGAGAACTGCTTATCTATGTTGAGCTTGCACGTAATGAATATGGTGCCTAATTAAAACTGAAAGAAATGTAAATGAGAAATTTGCTTTTTCTTTTCCTCTTTTTTACCATCTTGTTTTCTGATTTAATGCAAAACTTTTTTTTTAATTATTTTTCATGTTGAAAAAATAAACTCTCTTTCCATTTATTTTCTTTTCATCAGTTGATAGGCAATTCAGTCCCATACACTGTGGATCTACTTTTTTTTTTTCTTGCAAGAATGGGAGAGAAATATTTGCATTGAAGGAATTAATCATTAAGATGCAGAAGAAAAAAAGTTCTTGGTCAGAGGGTTGAAAATTTTTGTCCTATTATAGAGTACTTTACTTGGACATGGGGAATCAACAATTTATCACATGATGAAAACAAAATAAATAAATAAAAGCAATGCACGCCCATGTAATAGAAAGTAGGGCAGACTTATATATATTCTATGTATAATATGTGTAGTAATCATACAATAATTATCAATATAAATTTATTATATAATACTTATGTACAAACAATATTATTATATACATGTATATACTAATTATATAATAAATTTAATTAGTATGTGTATGTACACAGAAGCACCGACTATGTGGGTGCTCCAGGGTTGAAACACCAACAGGAAAAATTAAGTGGGTGAAGAGTGCCCAGAAAATTTCAAGGAGCAGTTTAAATTGTTTTTGTAGAAAAAAATCTATTGAAATTTTTTTTTTAAATCGGGCAAATTTCTTTAGAAAAAATATTATTTATGATATAATTATATTCTATTAGTGCTTGTTACAACATAAACATGAATAGAATCAACCACAGATGGAAGAAAAAGAATCATAAATAACTTAAAAAAACAACTCTAGTTTAGAATACAGAATTTATTCCATTTTTTTTTTCATCCTTATGGGTACTTGGAACCTAAGTTTCCACAGAAAAATTTAATGGGTGCCAAAAGTTTGTATAAATTCTAAAATATACTATTTTGTTGGTCATGTATGTGTGTGCTTTAGAACAGTACAAACAGAGAAAAAAATCGATGGATGCTGAATTCAGTAGTATACACTAAGAAGGTGGGTGTCAAAACCCCCATTGTCTAAAGAGTTTTAACATAAAGTCCATATATTTTTAATTTCTAACATAAAGATATAAAGATTACATCCAAACCCCCAGAGCCTTATTATCGCATGGGCAAATCGGGACTTTACCCAGGGCCCCCGTCTCGAAAGGGCCCCATTTCAAATATTGTTCTGAAATTTATTTTTTATATCAAAATTTTATGAAAACAAATTTCTGATGGCGGCCCCCAAATTCATCAATGCCCGTGGCCCCCATTGGTCATAATCAGGCACTGCAAACCCCACCTCTTTCCTCTTAAAAGAAATCTGTGTATGCTGAGCAAAATACCATCAAATGCTGAAACTGTTTCTTATCTATATATTTTCAGGTTTCATTAAATCTTGTCATGAAGATTGAATCAAAGTTTTGCTGCCCTGCTTTTATTCAAATGGGGTAAAGTAAACAAGGCTACAAAACTGTTTTCAAGTGTCGTTTTACTGACTTAAAAAGTAATTTATTTTCATTGGATCTGTGATCCAGCATATGTAAAAGCAAAACATGTATTCTCTTGTCTCAGTGCCTTCAGTGAAGAGGGCCAGTGATTTGCACATCCCTTAATATTTGTTTCAAGATCTATAGATTGGTAAAAGTGAAACTACTTCTCAGGGTGTTCAGAATTATTTAAATTAATCAGATTTTAGCTTCTGCAGATGTGCCAACATTACTAGCTATTACATTAGCAGATTATGCAATAATATAATTATATTTACTATACACACATACAACAGAAAGCCTTTTGACTATACAAATAAAATAATTTTCTATGCCTTTTTTAAACTATCTAGTTTTAATAATATGGTTTACTCAAATGAAGAAACTAGAAGTTACAAAAACTTTCATCAGCTAATCTCTTCACATAAACTTGTGGTATAACTCAAATCTCTATTAACAAAATATCACGCATAAAACTTATAAATGGTTAGTTTACTGAAAGGCAAGAAGAAACAAGAAAGCATAGGCTGAAGATTTTGAAGTGATTTGATTGGTTTAGTAACTACATTAAGATGTACTTCCTCAGGTTAAAAAAAAAAAAAAAAAAAAAAAAAAGAGAGAGAGAGAGAGAGAGAGAGAGAGAGAGAGAGAGAGAGAGATCAAGGAATGTGAATCTTGAGAATATGTAAGTCAAATTTTTTTTTTTTTTTTTTTTTTTTTTTTTTTTTTATGTAAACAAGTTTAGTGAAACAATTTTGATGTTATCTTTATTAGAAACTGTTCATGGTAAAGTTACATGTATTCTATTTTATTGCTGATATCTTGGATTATAATATTATAAGATTTTAACACTGCTTTCATATTGTAATATTGTGTTAAAAAAAACAATAATAATAAATCAGGCATAAAAACTTTTTAAATTGTAATTTTTTTTTTTTTTTTTTTTTTAAAGATTTAAATTTTTGTCTTCTACACTGTTTTATATGAGTGTTTCTCCTAATTATTCTAAAAAAAAAACCATTTGTTAGCTCTTTTTGTTAATTCAAAAATATTCGTATTTAGAAGAAAATGCTTACAGAATTTTCCTTTTACTCACAGGTTTCTTAAATTTAAATGAAATCATTTGTTTCAATTGCTTCTTTTTCTATTTTTATAATCTTATAACTGAATAATATGTAAACATAAAAAAAATTATTACATAAAATGATGAGCCTATTATGGCACGATAGTCCTGGTGAACACTCGACTATGAGTATGCAAAAATAGAAATGGTGTAAATGAATAAAACTTTTGAATTCCTTATGATTGCCTCCTCACATAAAAACAGAAATACAACTAATCTATGATAAAAATTAGCGTGGATTATGATTACTATAATTTCTAATGGATGAATTTCTGCGTTACAGTTGACCAATTACAGTTGATTGTAATCACTTCAAAACTCGCTCTTGTTACCTTAGTGCTTAGTGTGGGGTGGGGGGGAGATGAATTTCATTTTTCAAAAGTGTTGAAGAAAATAAGGACTAAAGATGCAGAACTTATTGTTATTACCATAAGAGAAGCATTCAAGAATAGTTTTTTTAAGTTGGGAGGTCATCCAAAATGCTATGCGTATGGTTAACTAATGGTTAAAATAACTATGGTTATATTACACACTACTATACATTAATTATTAAAACATTATGGTTATTACTAATGTCTTTTAAAAAAGAATTGGCAAAAATGCTATGTAACAAACTATAATTTATAGTTGTAAGGCACCAATTTAAAAGTATCCTTTAATTTATTTTTTAATGAAAGCTGCTAATTAACTGAAATAATATTACTATATTCATCCTAAAAAGCCTATTAATTTTATAAGTAAATTATTGTTAATGTAATTGAAAATGTTGGCATATCTGTGCTGTTGTTTTAGATCTTTAAAAAAATTTTGATGAAAATGCATGGTCACCTGTGTAACTATTTTATTAAAATCATTTGTAATCTATCAGTTCACTTAATTTGCTTAAATTCATCTTAAGACCAGTTACAAATATTTATGTTTCATGTGAAAATGCAAATTGTATGAATTATCGAAATATACATTTTATTGCATTCAAAAAAAATTAAATATGCCACGTTTTTTTTCATAGATTATAAGATTACCTCCCATCCCCCTTTTTTTAATTCATTATATATTGATTATACTCAATCCTACTTTCTAAAGTCAGTTCCAAGTATTGTTTGTTTGTTTTGTGTGACTATGGCAATGCTACGCTCTAAATGTTTTCTATAATATTTTAAAACTGTTTTTTATATATACATATTTAAAATTATCCTCCTCCCCCATCAAACTCTACTTATTGCTTTAATTAATTAATACTCCCATTAAATAATAGCGTTATTTCTTCTGAAGTGTGAAAAAATTTCCTTTTCTCTCTCTGCTTTAACACAGAGCATTGTCCCTGAGGAATTTTTTTCTTTACTTAAAAAAAAACTGTTTCCTATCTAATAAAAAACATTTTGTATGTATGGTGTACAAAGGCATGGCAAAATCACTCTTTTTGTACAAAAAAAAAAAAAAAAAAAAATATATATATATATAGTCATTCCTTCTAAACAAAATTAAGAAAACACTTCAAATAAGTAATTTTTAAATAGTTGAGTTATTTAGCATTACCAAACTTTTAATTTGCAGTTTGTGGAAGATAGTTAATTGTAAAATACTATTTATGACCAGGGTTGCCAGATCAAAATTCTTGAAATTAGCCAAATGGCTTCTTAAAATTAGCCAAAAATAGCCACTTTGATTGCAGCGCCATCTTTTGGATTTTCGAGAAAACCTTTAAAAAGTCTAGAATATAGCATAGATGTGATTCACAAGCGTTTGTGATTATTTAATAACAATAATAATAGTTTAAAGATTAGTAGATTGCAAAAATAAAGAATTATTACTTAGAAATTTTGCGGAATGATAAATCGAATTGAATGCATTGGTTAGGAAACACTTTCCAACGTTTAAGAGGGCGCAAGCGATTAGTATTTGAGGAAAAAAATCTTACACACAGGCATAAATGCTTTGTTGCAGAAATGTCGGTAGATTCATCAATATATAAAGAAAACTTAGCCTCTCTTAACTCTTGAATCATCTCTTCGAATAACGATAGGCTTATGAAATTCTTAATGAGGCATGCACACTTTGTTTGCAGTTTCAGATCCTCTAGTGCACTACCTTTTGAACACTTTTTCACTATTTCACCTAGGTGATCAACGGATTTAATACTGCAGTGGCACTCAATAGCTACACTAAATTTTATATCAAATTCTTTTAATGATTTATTTACAGCTTATTTTTTTTATAAACAGTGAGCAGTGCAATTAATTTAGAGGATTGCAAATCTTTCTCTTTCTTCTTATGTTTGGCTAATTTTTCGTGAGTCACTAAATTATGCTTTTTAAGCTGGGATATTGAGCAAAGACACAACTTGCAAAAACACGCATTGTCTTTCAGCATTAACCATGGATGCTTTATCTCCCATTCTTTATTATATTTTCTACTAATTATAGGCTAGCGTTTAATAACTGTAAATTAATAATTACTCAAGCTTACCGTAACCACGGCAACATATTCAATGCTTAGTACAACCGCACAACAAGGGCCGACCGAGTTGTATGGTGGGTAAAGCACCGTACTCCGGTTTCGGGTTCAACTCCCGGCGGTCGGGGTTCGATTCCCGACTGGGCGTGGCTGTCATTGTGTCCGTCCCTTCATAGGGTGCGACGTTGGTCCACCTACTATGTGTCCCCATAATAAAGTGACCAGCAATTCCGGCCTGTTGTGGCCAAAGTCTTCAAGGCAGAGGCCGGCCATTAGAAAAAAAAAAAAAAACGTACTACAAATAAATGTGCCTTAGTCAGCTCAGCTACTCCGTAAAACCCTCTCTCGCTAAGAATGAAAATCGAACAAAAAACCCGTCGAAATTCGAACTAAAACCAAAACAAAGCCACCTCATTTGTTCGGAAAGAGGACAAAATGCCGGGTGATAGACACTGCTACGAATTGTGACGTCCCCCGCAGACTAGACAAGAAACAAGTAGCTATACATATATATATTGTTTGTTTGTTTTCATATTCGCCAACAATTACAGAATTAAGCCATAATTAGCTAAAATACGAGTGGCTAAAATTTTGTTTTTCTTTTTAGCCTTTAGCCAGCAGCCTCAGAATTTAGCCATAATTAACCAAAAAACGGGTGGCTAAACAAAAATTTTTCTTTTTAGCCAGCAGCTTCTGAAATTAGCCAAAATGGCTAAAATTAGCCACATCTGGCAACCCTGTTTATGACGAGAGTTGAAAAATTGGAACAACCTGTTGCCAATTTGAGCAACTGAAAACCATCTTTAAAATAAGGTGAAAGGTTACCATTTTATTGGGCAGACTGATAATTTGTGTTGTGATAATTTAAAATGTTTAGCACAAAAATTCAATGAATTTTGATAATTAAAGACCTGATTATAATTTTATTGTATAAACAAGAAATATATGCTTTACATTTTGTCCATAGTTTCTATTACAGTACCTTTCTGAACACATGAGATCTGTAGAATCCCGCAATATATTCTATCCTCTCACTCCCGCAATATACTTCTATCTGTTATTTGGCAAGACATAACATTTTAACATGGAATAAGCTAATTGTGTACAATTTTACTGTGTACCCAGAGTATTAATTTTTTGCATTCTTTTAAAATTAAAAATAAATAAATAAAATGCATATTTGTTTTAATGTTTCAATATTCTTAGTATAAAAATATAAGTATTGCTTAATTGTTTAAATGCTTGGACAATCTAAAGTAGAAATGAATATCTTCTCCAGGCATCAATGTTAATCTGTTTTTAAATGAAGTAGTATATTTTGTTCTTTTTTTGGATAAGTGCATATCATTACTATACAGGTTACTCTGGAAAAGTAATGATTCCTATTCTAAAAGTAATACCCCATATTTATTGTCTGGGAAAAAAAAAGAAAAAAAAAAAAAGGCTTTTATACCATCTTAGTTCTTCTTTGTTGTTTTATTTTAATGAAAAAGCACATTGTTTTTTCTTATATTTTCTTTTCACTGAAACAATTTATTCCTTTACAGTTGATGTTTGTATAATATAATACATTTTAATATCTAGACATGTTATAGGTATTAATAAAAACGAAAGTTAATGTTTGCTGCATAGAAACACTTTTTAGAAGTGAAAATTGCTTCAATCAAAAATTTATAAAATTAGTAAGAATTTAAGTCCTAAAATTAAACTGCTTTGAAATTGCTATAATGTATATCTTTAATTTATAAATAAATACAAAAGGTGACCCTGTATTTTATCAAAATTTTGACTCTTCAGTATGTAAATTAATTAAATTTCTCAATTAATTATTGTTGTTGCACCATCTATCTTTTGCACAGTGAAATTATAAACTTAAATTAATAGCCAAAAGAAGTTGATATAAGTAAATGAGTATTACTTATGATACTTAAAACAGAGTAACTTAAATTAATTAGCTCTTTGCAAGGGAATAGAAAGAGAGAAAAGTCAGCATTTAGAAGTAGGTAAATTATACAGTTTCTAAATACTCTTGTTAGCACTTAACTTACTTCCAGTGTATTTCTTAAACTGTTCTTACGAGTTAAATGTAAAACTTTTGAAAAATGTTTTTAAATGCTAAATCTTTGCACTTATCTCTGAACCATTAGACATAAATAAAATTAAAAAACTGCCTTATCATTCTTTTCTCTATCAAAAGGCAAACATTCATGAAATTTTAAAAAATATATATATAAATATTGACCATTAAAAAAATACAATATTTTTAAAGTTTTAGAAAGTTAATAAAATTTTTGTACTAATAGATTTTTTTTCCTTCATAAAAAAAAAAAAATAACTGTGTAAGAAAATTGTAAACATAGCTTAGTGGAACATCTTTTGAAATTAAAAAAAGAAAAAACAAATGTGTGTTATATCATCAGTATTTTTTTAAATTTGTGCATGTTTCAAAGTGAGAAAAGCTGTAAAAATATCTTATTATCATTTGCTTACATTTTGTTTATATGTATATTTTATGGATAATTATACAAAAATTGTCAGTTTTTTTTATAGTCTTTTAATATATCATTTTACAAAAACATAAATAAAAAGCATACCTTAATTTTGTTTCACATATTGTAATTAAAAATTAGTTTGTTATTCGTAAACAAGATCTGAAAAGCTACCAAATATTTTGAGCAGTATTTATTAGCACAGAATAAGGATTTTTATAATACAAATAACTTTGATAGAAATCAATCCATATTATTAGGTTTTCAATTTGAAGGAAAATATCTACAACTATTATACTTTAAATATTAACTCTATATTTTCTTTCATAACATAAGAAATGATTGGTATAACTAGTCGGGTGGAATGTAAAAATCTTTTTCGAAATTCTTTTCTCGCTAGCATGGAAAATTTGTAGAATTGTCTCAGAAACATGTACAAAATTTCAAATTAATTGGTAAATATCTTCCTACTCCACTTCGGGATCTAAATATGGAAATTTCGTCAAAAATGATGTAAATTTCCACAATGATTCAATGATATTTTTAGATTTACAATTTCCTAATCCTGCTAAAAGTTGAAAGAATAGATAATAAGTATAAAATGCAAAATTTCAGATTATTTTATAAAGATATCTTCCAGTTCCACTTTTGAGTATAAAAATGCCAAGTTGTGTAAGCTTTCATATTACAGTGATTTTTGTAATTTCAGATTTTCTCTCTCTGCTGGTGTCTAAATATAAGACCAGTTGATATGGTCCCAATACTGAAACTCAGCAAATAAAAGTACAGGCCTGAAAAGGAACTGAAAAGTTTCAGAGAATAGAATAAAAGTGAAAATGCTGTTCATGCAAAGACTTACAGGTATTTCATTCTTGTAATCTTGTTTATGAGCAACACTGTCAGGATCTTATTATAATAAACCTTCAACATCATCACAATTGAAAAGAAATGCTAAAAGTGTATTATGAACAACTAGCTTGAGATCGCCTGTAAGATAACGTGAACCTTAAACTGTTTTCTAAAGATTTTGTGCTCCATATGTCGTTAGCATGCGATTTTATTGTGAACTACACAGCACGTCTCAAAATAAGCTGCGGCAATCACAATAAGTGCTCTGAGATTATCCCAGATAGACATGACGATCAACAGTTCTTGTGACAATTTAATTGCAAGTATTTAAAACTATATTACTTAAGTGTTTCTTTCTGTCTCACATGTATTTTAAGGTTGCATATTAAATTGCACTAAGCATAAGTATAGAATATGCACTTTTTTTGTTGTTATTCTTCCCATTGCATTATTGATCTTTTTTTTTTTTTAATTTAAGCGAAACAACTGTAACTGCGACTTATCATTATTACAAAACTTTAAAATTTTGCTAGGAGCTGAATAGTTTTTGCTGTCGGCTTATAAAAGCTCACAGCATTTTTTGCTGCCAGGTTCAAAATCTTATTTAGAGCCCTGCTACACAGATGCATAAACCTTTATAATAAACTCAGCCAATGCTTGTAGTTCATTGGAAGGATCTTTTGTGCCAATATAATCTTGCAAGATTCAGTTAGCCATTGTCAACCAGCAGGCATGGGAAAGATTTCCATTGTATTCTTGGAACAAATTCTCAGGACAAACTTCATTTTAACTGCAGTGCAGAAATCTCACTAGTATCACTAATCTGAGGACCTGTGGTGTTAATTTTACTCCACAACAGGTGGGATTCAGAATTTGGTAAAAGTTCCCAATTCTGAATTCTTTTTCCAATTGGACAACAATATACGAGGGATATTCGGAAACTAAGGTCCGTTTACTTATAAAACATAAAACATTACAGATTTTTTCAAAACACTTTATATTTTAAATTCCTTACATGTGTCTCTATTTTTCTACATAGTTTCCATATTTGTTTAAACATTTGTCATAACGTTCTACGAGCTTCTGTATGCCTAAGTCGTAGAAGTCTGCCGGTGAGGATAACCAGTCTTGAACTTCTTCTTTCACCTCGTCAGTTGTGTCGAAGCGCTTGCCGCCAAGAAACTCTTTTAGATAGCGAAACAAGTGAAAATCACTCGGAGCCAAGTCTGGACTGTACGGTGGGTGGTCAATCTGTTCCCATCCAAAAGATGTGATCAGATTTTGTGTGTTATTGGCAGAATGGGGTCTGGCATTGTCATGCAGCAACAGAACTCCAGACATCAGAAGACCACGTCGCTTATTCTGTATTGCACGTCTTAGTTAGAGTAGCGCAGTAAGCAGCTGCATTTATTGTTGTCCCTTGCTGCATAAACTCGACTAACAAGACCCCATGTCTATCCCAAAACACGGTTGCCATAACCTTGCGTGTTGAGATTGTCCGCTTGGCCTTGACTCTGACTGGTGAATTTGTGTGACGCCATTCCATTGACTAACGTTTAGACTCTGGGGTTATGTGAGAAACCCACGTCTCGTCCCCTGTGACAATCCTCTCTAAAAATTGATCACCTTCGTTATGATATCGATCCAAAGAATCAAGAGCACAAGCCATTCTTTTCAGTTTGTGTTCCTCAGTAAGCAGCCTGGGAACCCAACTTGCACACAATTTGCAAAAATTCAACTTTTCGGAAACGATTTTGTGCAAAGTTGTTCTACCCACATTCGGAAATTCCAATGCTAAAGTTGAAATTGTGAATCGCCGGTCTTCACGAATCTTTTCATCCACGGCATTGACCAAATCATCTGTGATCACTGATGGTCGACCAGAACGCGGTTCCTCATGAACATTTTCCCGTCCGTCCTTGAAAGCTCTCACCCACTTACGCACTTTGCTGCTACTCATCGCATTTGGGCCATACACGTCGCTTATCTGTCTATGAATTTCCGCTGCTGAAACGTTCTTTGTTGTCAAAAACCAAATCACTGACCGTATTTCACAGTCGGCGGGCTGATCGATTGTTTTAAACATTTTGAAGTAGCACTGTACTTAGCACACTGCAACAATACCAATGCAAATGGCGGTGTTTGACGAGCAAGGTATGCCGGGAGTTGGTACGCATGCGCATTTCAATGTTTGCGCGATATTCGATTAGCTATGACGATTCGGACCTTAGCTTCCGAATATCCCTCGTATTTTAGGGACAGTTTTATTGTCATTCAAGTGCTGCATTAGATGTCTGAGCAGTAGAAAGTAACCATGAAGCTGGCATGTAAATCATTGTAAGGATTTCATATGAAATAGTTATACATGGCAGAAAACCCCATCCTTATTTTTCATGTTTACTTCAGTCCCATTATCTCTTAAATGCAGTTAAGTGATATCAATAAGGTTTTCTGAACTATATTTTGATATATTTTCAGCAGTGTCTAGCAGAAGAGGTTACTTATGACACATGCTCTATGTAATTGCAAACAGATTCTTCTATTAGTCATATTTTTAAAGTACTCTTTGCTAATACAGCATTTCCAATAACAGCATGTTCAGTTTTATCTTTTTGGCCATCAAAATACAGCTCTTTCAAGTTATTGGAGGCAGTGAATCTGAAACTTTGACCTTGGAGTTCCATGTGATATTTCTTTTTTTCTCTTCTTATCTTATGTCAGTCTATAGAATTGGATATAATGCCTTGTGTCCCAACACTTTTAAGTTTTCAAGAAGAGTACTTGCTACTGATGCCGCAGTTCTGTTGGAAGGCAGGTTATTCATCATATACTTTTAGCACTTCCTTTCAACTGCAATGACATTGAGGGTTTATCAGTAAGATTCTAAGATTGTTGCTCATCAGCAAGATCAGGATGAGATACCTCTTAAACCTTTGCATGAAGTAGTTGCAGTGGCGGCTCGTGGGTGATTTAAAAGGAGTTTCAAAAAACAAATTTCGAAAATTAAATATGCAGATACGACAAACAACAACTTACAAATTAAAATATATTTGCGTTTCCAGAAGTTAAAGGAAAACAATGCACGCAACTGAAAGAAAACAAGTCATCTTGTTTCTTACATTTCGTCACCAAGATAAGTTTTAGCAAAGGTGCTGTCTTGACTCATTTTATTTCAATTTTTTTTTCAAAGGATAATATTGAAAAATGCCATTGCTTTAGCTCCGAAACACGTATCTTAATTATTTACAATAATTTGTAAAAATATAATGTAGTGAAAAATTGTAGAAATTAAGAAAATGAAATAAAAATTAATTAACTAACCGAATGTAACAAACCAAGGCAAAATCCGGAAGCAACACTGCAAAAAAGTGGCCATGGGTGCACAATGAAATTGTGCAAACAGATAGATTTCATGAGTGCCGTCCTTCCTCCCAGCTGTCTGGGCTTCTTATCCCAGAGAGCGGTTCAGAGGGAAAAATTTCTGTTCGCACGTGCGACTGATTAAAGACTGTTTTGTAGTAACCTACACTATAGTGCGTTAGCTATAATAAGCGTATTTAATAATAGTTGGAGGAGGGGGGAGAGAGTAAAACTGACGTTTTAAATTTGCATAAATCTAGAACTGTGCTTAATATTTGCTGTAAATTTAATTGTTAATGTGTTTATTCTTCAGTTTTTCCTTTGGGGTTTCGCGTGCTCATGTGCTCAAATGGAGGAGCCGCCACTGAGTAGTTGTGATAGCATTTCTACTTTTATTCCATTTTCTTAAAACTTTTCTGTTCCTTTTCAGACATGTATTTTTGTTTTCTAAGTTTGTGTCCTGAGCATATCAACTCAAGATTTCTACACCAGCATGAAAAGAAAATCGGAATCTGAAAAAAATCCCTGAAATATGAAAATTTATATAACTTTTGGCTATTTTGGTATATTCATAACCCAAAGTGAAACCAGGAGATATTCATTAATTACTCTAAAATTTAGCATATATATTTCTTGTATATTCTTCTTACTTTTCTGCATTAGTGAGAATCAGAAATTGAACAAAGCACTGAAACATGTGGAAATTTACATAACATTTGCCTAATTTCCATATTTAGACTCAAAAGTGGAACCATAAGATCTTGATGAATCTAAAATTTTGTCAGTATGTACCCGAGACCATTCCACAACTTTTCTGCACAAAAGCAGAAAAAGAATTTCGGAAAAAAAAGTTATTTATGCTCCACCCTAATTACTAGTATATAATCTTGCTTCTAAATGTATTTCATACATGTGATAGAGTTTGGATGATGAACTGAACAAAAATTTACAACCACTTTTGGAAAAAAATACAGCATTAAATTATTAATTAAATGATTGTGATCGAAAATTAATAAATTTGTTTCTCCTTCTTACAAAGCACCTGCAGAATACTTTGGACATTTGACTACTAAGATTTTATATCTCAAGTTTATCTTATACATTACTGACTAATTTATCATAGTTTAATTCTTTTACTTATTGTAATGCTTTTTAAGTGAGAAAAATCTGTAGATACATTTCTTTTTTCTAAAAAAAAAAAAAAAAAAAAAAAAAAAAAAAAACCTCTTTATTATTAATTAATATGTCAGAAAACAGATTCTTGTAAAAAACTGTTCTTATTGAATTCTTAATTTTGGTATGGTTCCTTGTTTTATGAATATTGCAGCAAATAACAATATATGTGATTACAGTTATAATGGAAATTGTGCATGTACATATCTTTAAATTAAAAATTATAGGCGAGATAAACTTTTAACTGAATTAATAAGAATAATACATCTGGACATGTAAGTTAAAATATATTGTCCTTCTATAATTTTATTAATGGAATTATTGAATAAGTTTTATCTCATGTACTTAAAATGCTTGGTAGCACAATTCTAGCAAAAGAGCTGTCCCTCATTTTTTTTTTTTTTTTAAGATTATGAAATTATTTATCAAAAGTGTGAAACAAAGAATAAATAGTGTATATTAAAATATAAAATTATTTACTATATGAAGTTCCTCAAATTAGTTAAAATAATGTATTCAGAATTACACATCAAGTGTTAAAAAGTTCAATAGCGTATTTAAAAGTTCTTCTGTTTGTTATATTTTCTTTGTTATATTCTTTATATTTTGAATGATTAGAATAAAAAATCAGGGTGTCTTTGGATTTTGTTGCAGGGATAGTTTTTCATTGTTTTACAACTTCTTTGGTTATGTTAGTGACATTTTCTGATATTACGACAATATGAAAAGTGTACATTGGGGATGCACAAACTTTATAAAAGATGTGCTACTCATAGAAATGACCGCACTGCTGCAAGCTACACCCAAAATTTATTTGGAAAATAGCTTCAATATAAATTCATGTCTGCAATTTTTTACTGCACAAGTAGTTGTTTTAAAACCAGTCCGCCCCCCCACCCACCCAAACAGAAGGTTTTAAGTTTTTAAATAAAAACTTATAACAGAGTTTCTACAGATTTCAAAGCTTCTGTTTTCATGACTTCTACGACATTTTCCCCTGACTATCTTGCACGCTTTTGTGGACTTCATATTCCACTTATTTTCAGTGTTACTTTGTTTCGATTAAAACTTATACATGTCCCCCCCCCCCCCCCCCACACACACACACACACACACACTTTAAACACCCAATGATTTAAAAAAAACTTTTATTTGACAACACTAGAAGAAGTATGCCTTATAATAATTTAAAGATTAAACATATTTCAATTAAACAAAATATGTTGATATATGACACATAGAAAAGATTTTAAAATTTGTAATGTTTAGAAAATAAAATAATTTCTACATGATCTCAAAGATCATATAGAGAAATACATTTTTACAGCAACATCTTTAAAATCATGATAAGAAATAACTTTATGAAACAAAGATTTTAAATTGTGTAGTAGAAATTCTCACAAAACTTTTAAGTTTCGAATTAAACTGAGTAATATAAAAAATACATGAAGTTTAGATTTCAAGAAGTAGTTTTTAAAATACATGCTAAATAAAACAAATTCTGTTCTTCAATGATTCCTTCAATGATTTGCCAACCAAGCAACAATAATAAAACAGAAATTGCATCTTTCCTTAAAATATAACATTTTAAAATCTTCACTTAAATTTAGTAAAAAAAACTGGTAAAATAACAATGAAATAATTTTAGTTTTTATTTATTTAATATTTTTTATTCCCCTACTTGCAACTGAAAATATCTAGGTATAGGTACATTTAAAATTTTTACAGTTATTGCATTTTAATGTTAATTTGAATATCCAAGGATTCTGCTAGTCTTCTTCAGCAAGCTTCTCAGATATAAGTTGTAATTTTTTTTTTTTTTTTTTTTTTTGTCAATATTCATACGTTCTATTCCTCCTGTCTGGTAGATGACATCATGGACATACATTTGATTTATAATTGTTTGTTCATGCATGTTTCCGATTAATAAATAATTAATCAAAAAACCATTTTTGTCAGTAGCATTACCATGAGAAAAATGAAGCATATTTTCATTACTTGCGATAGTTCCATATATTTCAAATTATTTGCAAGAAAACTTGCATAAAATCCATCAACACCTTACTTTTCAAGAGAAGAAGAGTTAATTTTAAATTCTTCCTTCAATTCATTTTAGCTGGAAGAACACAGACTAGAATGTTGTTCCTGCTTTCTGTGCTATGGTGTCACTAATTTGTTTGCTGGTGTGTAAAATTTCTAGCAACATATCAAACCTGGTTTGGCCTAAGTTAGGTGTATGATAAATTACTACTGGATCAAGTGCAGATAATACTCGAACAATTTTATGTTTCAAGGGACATCTCTCTATCAGTTTTGAATTTCATCCCCATCAGAAACTCCTGACATTCTTGAAGAAATTTGTTTCTTTCAATCTCTTTACCTTTAATTCGAAGAGTCATGGAGCTGCACAACTATTAACATTTTCTGCTATAACAAGGTTTTTTGAGTCTAAGTCTATAGCAACTAATTTTGATGCTGCTCTTGCATTCTTAAGAATTTCTTGGCCTGAATCAAATTATGCAGATCTTCAAATAAAAAACAACACATAGGATTTGATGTTTGGTAAAGGTGGAGAAATGGTTCACATGAATTTATACCATTTTACAAAAAACAAATTTGCATTTCATAAATGGATAACTGACAGCATTCTTAACAGTTGAAATTACTGCATTGTCGGAAAGCTTTGCTTCACTGATAAACATTTTAATACAGTCGAGAGCCAAAAATGCGCCGACCTAAAATCCGCAAACGTCCGAAATCCGCACACCTTCTCTGATGTAAATAATGAAATTCGAAGTCATCCGCCAGTGGTGAAATTGTTTAAAAGTGTCTTGAATCCACATAAATATGATTCTGATGATGAAAACGTGGGTAATAATAAAATCCATTTCATAAAAGTTTAAAGTTAGGAGAAGAATAGCTTAAATTTTTAGAACAGCAAAGTTCTGTAAGAAACAAGAATTAATGATAATATACAATTTGCAAAAATAAATAAAGGAAAGAAAGAAAGAAAAAGAAACTGAAGTAGGAAAAAATGATATTCTAAAACAAATCACCATACAATATGCTTTCAAAATTAGAAAAAGGAAATTTTGAAACCATTTGCTTTGCTAATCTTCTTGTAATATTTTCTTTTTTCTCCTACGCTTTTATATTTAATGTGAAAATATAAGTGAAATACTTTTGACTGTTTTTATTTCATTGTAATTGTATTCTACTTTTTTTAAATCAGAAATGTAATGATTATTGATTATGATGAATTTTATGGCCCAAAATCTGCAAAATCCTAAAATCCGCACAAGCCATGGTCCCAAGCTGTGCGGATTTCTGGCTCTCTACTGTATTATCCCAAATCTCAAGTGCCCTTTCAAAACATTTTGAATACACATATTCTGTGGTATGCACAGAATGCATGGGGGATTGGATTGGTAAGCAGACAAAGATTGCAAAGGTAAATGTAGATTGATTGGCTTTGCACAAGCAATATTGTCTGTAAAGGTAAGAGTTACTTTTTGGTCCAAAGTATAACTAATGAGTTGAAATTCACTATGAAATCTGATTTTTCTTCCATTTCCCTGACCTTTCTTCATTTTCTTTCATTTTCTCTGACTTTCCAGGTCTGTAGGAACCCTGTATAAAATATGAAGTTTAAAAAAAAAAAAATTCCTCTTCTAGAAGCCTTAATTCCGTATTTTTAAAAACAATTCAATAATGAAAACATTAATAAAAGCTGGTATTAATATCAAATTAAAAATAAATTTGCATAGAACATATATACATAAAAAAAATAGTGCAATGCATGTTTCAAGTGCTGTAAATAGTCCACTCTTCTTCCATTACAAAAAAAGTTCCAACCTTCACACAGGCAGGAAACAGTACCATTCTAAATGACCCCCCCCCCTCCAATGGGCAGTCACTTGCTAATTAGGCACTATCCACTACAACTGCCAGAAGGTGTGGCCATTTTATTAGTGGGCAGCCAGTGTTACCCGCTATGAAAGGACAGGCAAGTTAACATCCATGCCCAAGCCGGGATTCGAACGCAGACCCAATTCACGAAGTGGTTTAGAATGGTTCTTAAACCACTACACCACCATCCAAAATATACTTACTGTGCTATTTTTATATACGTATGTTCCAAAGAAAAGTTTTTAATTTTTATTTCAAATACAGAATATCAAAATTTCTCATTAAGAAAAGGTAAGCATAGACTTGTTCAATAACATGAACTAAGAAAGAAAAAATTTTAAAAGTTCCTGAATAATATTTTTATTTAATTATCATAATGTTAAGCATATTTTTAAAATATACATTAAGCTTAGTACATAAAATAGTAAAACTAAAATTACTGCATTACGCTTCTTCTACCAGCACAAAATAGTGGGTTAGTTGAGACTGAATTATGCTAACTATTTTTAGAATACTTAGTTCTAAGCATGACCTGACCCCCATTTGTAAAACATCTATGCAGAGTTTGGAGTGAAAGACCATGAACATCAGGATACATCAAAAAAGTATTTTAAAACCCACTCTATAGTATAGAGGAAAGTACTTGGATGGAGTGAAGTATGCTGAAAAACATTAAACAGAAAGAAAAAAAAAATGGGTAAAATTTTAATATTCGAGGGTTAAAGTTGAATTTCTCTGGTTTTCAAAAAAAAATTAAATTTTCAATATGATTTAAGAGCTAATTTTTAATTTACTGAGTTTTTCAGGTCCCTGAGGGCTTTGCAGTTTTTATAATTTTTAAGCTGACACAATAACACTTTTTTTAAATCCTAAACAAAGTTTATTTATTTTTAAATATCTTTTTACAATAAACAAAAGACCTTCTTAAAAGTATAGTTGCAAAGCACCAGAAGAAACATTGTCAGCATTTTTGTCTACTTTCAATCACATGCAACTTTTGAAAAATATTTTAATAAAATACTAAATAAATTATCCATAGCTGTGCTCTTGGTTCAAATGCACAGTTACTTGTAACTAAACGGGTCACAAAAACTGAAATATAACTATTTGTAAAGGCATACAATTTAGAAGAATATTCAGATGTACTACACTGAACAATGTTTGGATGCCCTTGTTTTTCATTAAGATAACATTTTATATGAATTATATAATTTGACAAATAGTATTTGCAATGATGATTAAAAAATTTTAATGGCATAGAGGAGAAGTTAACAGGAAAAAAATGTCATATTTTCTAATGTCTAGTTATAATTAAATTATATTAATATTGAAATAAATGACTCAAAAATAGTATTGAGATTTTTTTTAACTGCTTTTTCCACAGTCCGAGCTTTTTACTAAATTATAATGCAATATATCATATAACGATAGAGAGTATAAATAGAAAATTTTTATAGTTAAATAATTTGAATCGAAATATATTTTATATGTATTTGACTGATAGGAACAAAATTCTTTTTTGATGAAAACTTTCATAAAATGAGGGTCAGCTGAGTTTGTAATTCATTAAAAAATATTGCTTGATAAAAATAGAAAAAGTAGTTACATTTTAAAAATTTTAGTTCAAATTGATTGACTACTCGTGTTCATATTATTATTGTTTAAAAGCATTGTAAAATATATGTAGCACTGCTTAGAATGTTAACTGATCTGGCTAATTAAATGGAAGAAAATAAATTTTTTAAATTACTTTCTTGTCAGAATATGTGTATAAGTAAATTAATAATAATAAAATACATAAATATGTATATATATATTTTGGAAAAAATATATGAAGTTATAGCTGTTTATTAAAAATTCTAAAAAATATATTAAGTGCACCTTGTATGTCATTGCCTTTTTTACTACTGTTGCAGTTGCTATTTCAAATAATTTAGCGCTCTCAGTTATGAAACTTTATCAAAATATATTGCATTGTTGTGTAGAAGCAATTTTAAACTCAGAATAATATTGCATAAAATTCATTCTAAAAATTTGCAATATCCTTTTATGGGTTACTGTATGTAGTTCAATGATTGCTTAAATTTTATTTTCAGAATGTTTCAGCTGCCTCAATAAGTTCATGTAAAAAGTGCAAATATAAAATTTCCTCTTTGTGTCAACATTTTACATGAACACAAAGTATTTAAGTACTTAAAGTGTTTATTACGAATTTTACAAAAGATATTGTACAAAAGATTTGTAATATACATATAAATATCACTTTTTGAAACAGTTCTTGATGATGTGGAATAAAGTCATATAATTCTTATATATGTGCTTATTTTAATATGTATCTTACATAACTCACTCACTTGGGATAAATGTTAAGAAATTTTATCATGGTATTTTTGCATCCTTTAATTCATAATTTGATTGATTAGATTACATGCGAGTTACATTATTTGTAATTAGAATTATTATCCAAAAAAATATTAGAATTCATTTTTTCATAAATTTACAATGTAATGAACTTAATTACATCTGTGTCTTCCTGGATCCAAGGGCGCATTAAAGGGGGGGGGGGGGGGTGACACCTCTCCCCCCCCTTGCAATAATCCGCCACTGCCTGGATCCCTCCTATACCCTTTGTGGGAACCGTGTCATTAAGGATGATCATCAGATTCTATACTGCAGAGTGCTCTATGGGTCTTCCTTTTTTAAGCAGTACTGGGAAGCAAGAAGTCGAATGAAACAATGACTTTAAAAAAAAAAAAAAAAAAGTAGGATTATGTTCCTCCATAACAGTCCTATGAAAAGGATTTATTTATTTTTTCAATACAGTCGACTCCCAAAAACCTGCCAACCAGAAATCTGTGCGCATACACAAACGTAAACAGTGAAACTTGCAGTAACTATGATTGAAATTTAATAGAGAATGGGACGTCATTCATCACATCATTGTGAATTACTTTTATGCTAGCAAACTGACAATTTTCCACACCTTATTGCTTTTTTTTTTTTTAAATAACTGGCGGGAATTTTGGCTATCAAGCCTTTCGCACAACAAGGCCAGGGTAGTTAATGGGTGAACAACTGTATGAAGAAGAGAACATTGTAAATTGGATCCTCAGTGAATATGAACCAGTCAAATGATAGATGAAGAAGATTCCAACTCAAATTCTAGTGCAGAAACTGATAAAATTATCTTTAATGAAGGGTTAGAATGACTGAAACTAAAAATGTGCTGCTGACCAAGTTATGATGTTGTACAATGTTCAAAAAAAGCTCTGCTTAGAGCATCCTAAAGTTTTAAAGCAAGCAACATTAACACAAATGTTTGCAAATAATTTATGTAAACACAAGAAAAAAAATTCGTAAAATTCTGAGATGGTGATGGAAACTTTTCTTTTGACTTACCCGATTTGCTCTTGCAATGGTTCTTAAATATTATTTACTTTTTACTTATTTTATATGAAGTATCGTATAAAATATGGTAGTATACTTCATTTAAAATAAGAGAATATGCAGAATTACTAGATTTAGATTTTTTTTTTTTTTTACACATTTGGCAAATAGGGACAGTTACGACAGTATTTGCGAACTGTTTTGAGGGTTCTTGTAAAAGAAATAGTTATGCTACATGCATGAATTTTAGCCTATGTTAATCAGGAATAGTGCAGCTTTCTATTAGTGAAAAAGTTTTAGAATCGGTTCTGCAGTTACAGAGATACCCATAGAGCATAATATATTAGAATTATTTTGAGTGTTCTGGTAAAAGAACTATTTATGCAACATGCATGAATTTTAGCCAATAATACTCAGTAATAGTAGCTTTCTATCAGTGAAAAAAGTTTTGAAATCGGTTCATTAGTTACAGAGTGGCACATAGAGCATGAAGTTATTCTTATAAGTATCCCTGTAAAAGAGCTATTTGTGATATATTCATAAAAGGTAGCCTACAATACTCAGGGCCCCACAAGTGGCTGAGAGGTTCTGCTTTCGAAACTGGAAGGCAGAAGGTGCTAGGTTCAAATCCCAGTGTCGCGCCTGTCGACCTAGCCGTTCGGAGTTTTCCGTGGTTTTCTTCAAAACCTTGCATAAATACGGGCTAGGATACGGCCTTAGAAAGTCCTCCACAGAGGGCTGATTTTCCGTATAGGTCTAGGACCTTAGTGCAGTCAATCGGCTTTAATCCACAGACAAACAAACAAATTTACTGAGGTATATTGTGACTTTAAATCAGTGAAATGTATTAGAATTATTTTGAGGGTCTTTATAAAAGAAATATTTATGCTATATGCATGAAAGGTTACTTGTATGTTAATCCAGGGTATAACCTATCTTCATTCCAAATTTTTCCAAATCCGTTCAGTCATTTTTGTATGATTCAGTCACAAACACACAAACATACACATTTATATATTATTGGTAGGATTTAGAAATTTATGAAGTTTAAGAAACACATTAGAGTTTTCTTTTTTATGCTTTTTAATTTGGTGTAAAACTAACGTAATTTCCATGACATTTCATCTTTATCAAATGCTCGCGATTCCACAAATAGAACTTCTGCTTTACTTCAAAAGCATAAATCATTTTGTGCAGGCAAAACTCACCAGGCATGACCACCTAAAAACTATTTTTAATTAATATTTAGAAAAGTAATTAAAATTTTAAAATTCTGAGCCACAGGTGCGCATTACCTAAGTCATGGGCTTATATGCTCAAATTTTCAAAGCTCTGCGTTCTGTAGATTTGTCTGGAGAACATTCATTTTTATTATTATAGATACATAGATTTGGCATAAAACTGGTCAAATTTCCATGGTATTTAATGTTTTTCAAATGCACACGATTCTTCATTGAAGTAATAGTATTCCTGTTAGTTTAAAACGTGAATCATTTGATACGGGCGAAACTCGCCAAACATGGCAGTGTAAAAACAGCTTTTAATTAAGAATTAAAAAAGTAATTAAAATTCTAAATAGCCTATAGACGTCTCCAGGCTCCCATCTATCTCTATACCAAAATTCATCGTAATCGATTCAGCAGTTTAGGAGTGAAAACGTCATAAACAAACTCACTCACTCATTTATAATATTAATTAGGATTCCATTTGTTGCATCATATTTTTCAAATTTTTAGTTTGCTTAAATTAGTGACATTTTGTGAAATTTAGATTTTTTTTATGGTAAAAATACTCTGCTCTAAATTTATCCCCTAAAATCTTTAAATCCATACAAATCCTTCTCCTCTGCTTTGCAGATTTCTGAGAGTCCACTGTATCATCATAAGTTATAATACAAGGTCCGGCTATTAATTTCCAGGACTCATGGAATAACTCAGAAGAAAAAAAAGTTAAACACATAGCCATTTAATATGATTCGAAGTAATCCCCATCAGCCATAATGCACACCTGTGCTCGGCTGTACAAATTTCGGAAAAAAGTTTTAAAGTCCTCTTTTGGAATGCTCTTTAATAGTGACATTACAGTTTTCTTGGCTTCGACATCCTGAAATCTTGTTCCCTTCAGTGAATTTTTCAGCTTAGGAAACATGAAAAAGTCTGCGGGTGCTAGGTGTGGAGAGTATGGTGGATGCTGCATCTCAACGACACCATGCTGGACTAAGAATTGCCTCACAGGCAATGCAATGTGTGGGTGGGTATTGTTATGTAGCAACAGCCAACTCCCATTTTGTTGAAAATGAGTCCTCACTCTACGAATTCATTTTCAAAGTCGGTCAAGAACTTCTGTGTAGAACTGTCCATTGATAGTCATGTTAGGAGGAAGAAATTCATGATGAATGAGTCCATCGCAATCAAAGAAGGAAGAAATTCCTGATGAATGAGTCCATCGCAATCAAAGAAAGCAATTAACATGACCTTGATTTTGGACTTTTCAAATCAAAATTTTTTCTGCCTTGATGAACTTGGAGACTGCCATTCGGAGCTTTGATGCTTGGTTTCAGAGTCATATTGATAACACCAAGTCTCCCGTGACTATCCTATCCAGGAACGCAGGGTCAGCATCAGCATTGTCGATAAGTTCGCCACATGCATCCAGACTCAATTGCTTTTGTTCGTTCCTTAAATGGTGAGGAACGAATCTGGAACAAATCTTGTGTTTGCCTAGGTCTTGCATCAAAATTCGCCGAACTGTCTTTTTGTCCATGATCAATTCATTGACGAGTACTCGAATAGTCAATCGACGATCACATTTCACCATATCGCAAACTTTTTCAATTGCTTCCGACGTGCGTTACGGACTGTGGCTGACCTGTGTATGGATCATCTTCGACGCTTTCGCGCCCGTCCCGAAAGCATTTAAACCATTCAAAAGTTCTTAAGTGGGATAATGCTTCCTCGCCGTAAACTTGTTTTAACATTTCGTAGGTTTCCGCAGCTGTCTTGCCCAATTTGTAGCAAAATTTAATGTTAATTCTTTGCACCATTTTCACTTTGACAACAGGAATTTGAGAACTATGTTTTAATGCGCCTTTCCACGAGAACCACTTACTTTCCATGGCCCCAAAACACTCTTTCATATGCAATCAATAGCGCCATCTTCTGGCTTTTCGTTCTCCTACAGTTACATCAGTCCTGAAAATTAATTGCCGGACCTTGTATTACTCTGCTAGCAAACTAACTGGGATTTCTTTAAAGGTAGTTAAATCATAATGATATAAATTAAAAACCATGTGAGATTGGTTAACTTTGGCACAGAACTTGAGTGATATATCAAAATTCAGGATTTGTAAGAGTCTAAAAAGCTTACATAGTTTGACATTTTTCATGATGTTAAAATAAATTTAAATACTATCTACCATTTAACTGCTAATGTGACCGTGTTGGCAAAGTGACCACCTGTCTATAGTGATCACTTTTGTACAATTTCTCTTTATATCCATCACACTTAGCTGCCTCTGTAAGGAGACTATCTTCATAAAGTGACGTCTTGTTCTTCCCTAAAATGGTCACATTAGACAGGTTCCATTGTATTTTCTTCTGAACAATGGAGGATTTAGATTCTACATAAATTTTTATTTTCAGACATGATTGCAATATTTTAATTGTTTTAGTTATGTAAGACAACATTAGATTAATAATTTTAAAAATAGGAGATTTGCTATAATATGACTTCAAACACAATATACCATGTTGAAAAATATTTCCCGAGTATTAAATTAAAAGTGCTTGTTATATTCATCATTCTTAAACAAGCGCCTTACAACTAAATGATAAATAATTCCAAATAAATATATTATTTGGTAGTTAAAACAGATGTGACTACCTTAACATTTTCTCTCCCTAATATTTCATTTTTTGCTTGTTTAACTGTTACCTTTTATAAATCAAATTCTCTGCCATTACAAAAATATTTCCTAAGCACTAAATGTGAATATTCTAAACATTTCATGGGAGCAATAATTTAGGTACAGTAATACTGAATTTAACTTGACCTAGTTTCTAATATGCCAACAGTTAATAAAACAGGAGCATTCCTTAATCAGCCTGGTTTTTCTGGGGGATGTTTTCCTTCTTACTTCCACAAGAAATTCTAAGTGAAAAGTTTAGTGATCATTCACAAAAATCAAGGACTTCAGAGCCACAATTTTTTTAACAAAATTTAAGGACTTTCAAGAACCATAGCCACCCCGGACACAGCTAAGAGACATTTGGTACAATTATCGTATCTCATTCACAAAGATAAATCTATTTATATTGAGATGACTAATTATTTTTAACCTTTTTAATCCCACTTTCTTTTGAAAATTTTTGCCCCATAAACCAGCAAATTAGTAAAATTTCATCTATTTTCCCAGCTGAAGACCATGGTGTATATATTATTTCGCCATGAAGGAAGGGGGTGGAAAAGACCCATTATTGGTTATCCATTTCCTGGGTTCAAAATAAACCAGCCGAAATGAGACTGCTATTTTCACCCACACACGAAATTGACTTAGGGAAAAGATTCTTCCTCCTTTCCCCCGCTTTTTGCATGTGGTTTCAAGTGAAATAGAAATAATACATTGCAATAATGTGAAAAAAGATCATGCACCTCAAAATTTGTCATGCAGGGGCTTTTATAAGCTAATAATTTTTTTTAACAGACTACGTCAATTAGTTTGAGAACTGTTCCTTTAAAATATCAGATTTCTTTTATTATTAGATAGGTCACTTTTCAGTGTTTTGTAACTTCAATTTTTGAAACTTAAGAAAAATTTATTTGGCGTAAACCATAACTAATATGCACAATATATATCGAAACATAATTTACGTTTCAGAGGCATACACCGGACTTGGGCGGGAGAACTGTACGTGTTTTTAGCGTGTCAAATTCCACATAGAATTTTTCATTTACAAAAATGCTGCCTTTATTTTCTTTGTTTTTACCTAAAATAATTGAGAACCAGAATTATCATAAACATATTTCAGATGTTTCTAAATAAGACTTTGAAGTAACTTTTATGAATTAATGTACATTAGGTATATATATATATATATAACAGAAAAACTACTTACGTAGTATGGAACTTGTCTAGATCACGTAAATAAAAACCTGAGCTTGAGCAAAATAGCACCCTAGTGCTTAAAAAAAAAAAAAAAAAAAAAATCATTAACTATAACCAGGGGGGGGCTGGGAATTATCGTTGAATGGCTTTTCAGGAAATGAACAAATCAAATTATTCTAAGTGAAAATTTACACGAGGGTATCTGCGTAGTCTAGTGGCGTAGCCAAGGGGGGGGTTAGGGGGTTCACCCCCTCCCTCATGACAAATTTTTTGCCATACAAAATGTATATTCTTCACTCCCTTATCACACTCACGTATACATATATCTGAGTTGCAGTAGTCATAACCCCCCCCCCCCCCCCATGAAAAATTTCTGGCTATGCTTCATTAGGGGTTATGCCTTGGGAGGTGGACTTTTCAAGGGTTTCAATTTCTTCATATATCGCTTTAGAGAAGGTAAATAGCACTAAATAATTGTTGGGCAAAATTATGTCATTCAGATATCAAAGCCCATATAGGAAATACATATTTCTTTCAAGGAATAAGCTTTGGATTATAGGTTAGGTGATTTTTTTTTAATCATTAAATTTTAGCAAAACAAGTTTAAACTAAATAATGGTTGGGGAAACTTATACAGAAAATGTGTGTTTAAATTTGTGTTTTGGGGTGTGAACTTCATATATACAATTGAATCTCGATTTTGTTTATCTTGATTTTCCGATAACCTCCAAGTTCATTTACAGCCCCAAATTGACCTAATGTCTAATTTAATAGAACTTTTTTCTCCCCACCTCGAAGATACAAATCTATCATTCTGCTTATCTCAATTTTTACAGTTACTTAAAAATTTGCAAGTCGTGTTAACTTACCGGAAGATGTCTTGAATGCTTTGTATAAAAATAATGATAAGTATAACATGAAATCGAAACTGAAAAATGTAATTGTGAAAAATTATCTAGTAACCCAATCCTAAATAAAATTTGTCAATGAATGCTTTGATTTTGTGTATTATCTATTAATTCTTCTGGGGCTGAACACAGAAATATATTTTGGAGGGGTACCAAACAGTGAAAAAAATAAATTTTTCACAAAAAGGCTTCACCATTATCATTTTGTTAACAAAATTTTAAATTTCAGGGGGGGGTGACCCCTCTGGTCCACCTTGGTACCGCTTTCATTCTTCTAACATTACTACTAACGATCAAATTACCCACTTATCAGCAGAAAAGTAGAAAGATTTTGCTTCATAGAGTTTGATTTCATGATATATTCAGGGGTATATTTTTACCGTGCATCAAACACTGTAGAAACATACCCCTGAATAAGATATAATGTGCGATTTTCGATATCTCGAATTTCAGTTACATCTATTATTTTTGCCGGTCTAGCCGACTTCCGAGATATTGAGAGTCGACTGTGTGTGTGTGTGGCCTATTATTTCCATTTTTATTCCTCTTTTTTAATTGTTCTTTTTGATATGCATTATCACTTGCTCAAAGGATTAATAGGATATCCATACTACGTAAGTTTGCTGTTTTATATATATGTAAATTAATTCATAAAAGTTACTTCAAAGTCATATTTAGAAACATCTGAAATATGTTTACGATAATTCTGGTTCTCAATTATTTTAGGTGAAAATAAAGACAGCTTTTTCTTAAAGGAAAAATTCTACATGGAATTTGACACTAAAAACATGTGTCCAGTGTATGCCTCTGAAATGTAAATTATGTTTCGATATATATTGTGCATATTAGTTATGGTTCACGCCAAATAAATTTTCAAAAATTGAAGTTACAAAACACTGAAAAGTGGCCTATCTAATAATAAAAGAAATCTGTTTTTTTAAAGGAACAGTTCTCAAACTAATCGACGTATTCTGTTAAAAGAAATATAAATAGCTTATAAAAGCCCCAGCATGATAAATTTTGAGGTGCATGATCTTTTTTCACATTATTGCAATGTATTATTTCTATTTCACTTGAAACCACATGCAAAAAGCGGGGGAGAATCTTTTCCTTTAGTCTGTTTTGTGTGTGGGTGAAAATAGGAGCACTCCATTTTGGCTCGTTTATTTGGAACCCAGGAAGTGGATAACTAACAAGGGGTCTTTTCCACCCCCTTCTTCCATGGCACCTAAATCGAAGACCCTGCCTTGGAAGTGAGTGTGGTAAACTCAAGGTCATTATAATTAAATTCAGATGTATGACAAATCCCAATCAATTAGCTAAGAATACACTTCAATCTCCCATGGTATAAAAGTCTTGATGGGTGAGTGGATATCCTGTCAAAGGAGGGGAAAGAAATCTTCAGTTAGGCATTAGTACCAAAATCATCCTATAGCCATATTTATTTTTTGGTACTAATGCTGTACTGCCAGCTTCAAATATATATACACACGTGTCAACCTGGGAAAATAAACATCAGTAAAATTTTGTACTCATTTCACTAAATTTCCAGCTCACATCACTAAAACTTAATTCATTTTTTTTTTAATAACTAATGCTCTTGTTACTACTTAGTTTACCAAGTTTATTTCTTGCAAAAATGTTTGTTAATTTTTACTGTGGGAGGGATAGGGGGTTAAAAAATTAAATTTAAAATTCAAATCAGTTCTTAATCTTATGGAATTGGAGCTTTAAATGAAAGAGTACTAAAGGAAAAATATTTACTCTCAAGAAGGATGGAAAAAGATTGAATTGAAAATCTGAACCTACCCTATTCAATGAAGTTTTTTTTCTTTCTTCATAGGTTTTCTTGAGAGAGTCGGGGGGGGGGGGGGGGGGGGGAAACAAAAAATTAAATTTAAATTCATAATGGGCATTAATTTTTACTCTTATGGCATTGGACATTTAAATAAATGAGTGTTGAAGAAAAAATATATATTCTCTCAACGGATTGAAAAGGGATTACATAGAAAAAAATTGAGAACTTTGAAAATTGCCAAACCATCTGTAAAATTACTCGTCATATCCGTACATCACTAAATTAACACTAAAATCCGTATATTTTACGGATAATCCATAAAAGTTTGCAGGTATGTACATATATACACATACAGGGTGCCCAGCAAATAACATCCTGATTTCAAAGTTTAAACTCTCAAATATCAAACGTTTGTTCATTGAGTAAGTTGTAAAACTTTTATGAAGACAAATAAAAAATTAAATTTAAATTCATAATGGGCATTAATTTTTACTCTTATGGCATTGGACATTTAAATAAATGAGTGTTGAAGAAAAAATATATATTCTCTCAACGGATTGAAAAGGGATTACATAGAAAAAAATTGAGAACTTTGAAAATTGCCAAACCATCTGTAAAATTACTCGTCATATCCGTACATCACTAAATTAACACTAAAATCCGTATATTTTACGGATAATCCATAAAAGTTTGCAGGTATGTACATATATACACATACAGGGTGCCCAGCAAATAACATCCTGATTTCAAAGTTTAAACTCTCAAATATCAAACGTTTGTTCATTGAGTAAGTTGTAAAACTTTTATGAAGACAATCCAAAGTAGTACTTTCAAAAACCGCTAACAGATGTCTCTGTAATCATAAGCCTCTATAATGGATTGGCCTCCATACTCTGCCAATCTGACTCCTTGCGAGTATTTTCTGAGGAGCACATTAATGAAAGTGTCTACCAGAACCACCTCAACATGCTGGACGAGCTCAAATCTTTACTTTGTGTGGCATGTGAATCTATTTCCATTGAAGCAATACCAGATGTGATGACAAATTTCATTATTTGCTTGCTCCAACTTTGTATGTCATCAGTGGAGATATTTTGAAAAGATAGTGCTGTGACTGTTTGCAGATAATAAAATTCTACATCGTTATCATCAATCGATTTTGAAGTGCTAAGTCATCTGTTAGTAGTGACATGCTCAAGGTAGTGTTTGGCGAATGCCAAACACTACCGACGTGTCCACTACGTCTAATCCCACTTGCATCCGAAATCGGCGTTCGTCAAATAAGGAGATTCATGAGGTGCCATGGTCTTTCCTGTTTTTAATATCATGTCCGGCTTTAGCCTGCTGTTTTGTCAGATGCAATGGCAAAAACTATAAAGCCAAACAAGAAAAGTAGCATTTTATTAAGTTTAGAAATACAACAATGGAAACAAAAGAAGTATGACGTTTCCCACGTCTTAATACAAAGGAATATGCAAAGATATTACCAAGACGAATTTCACATCTACTAGTATGATGAAAACACATACTATGCATTATGTAGTTAATAACAGATTTGTAGTACGTCTAATTTATCCAGTATCTAGTATTCATTTGGCGAATTTCATCGAATGCCGATTTTGGTGATGTATTGCAGACAAAAAATTACATTTCTCCTGATCTAGAACACCAATATGCTTTATTGTGGGCTCATTTTAAAGCTTGTGAAATGGACCAGCTTTTGGGTCATTTGACGAGTTGTAGCTAAACTACTGTAACTTGCAGAATCGCTAGTTACAGTTTTTGGCTACAAATCGAATTTTAATTTCGCCGATGTTTCAGCACTTGTACTCCTCATAAAATAGAGATATCCTGATGTAAATGGTGTCACCTCATAGGATTTTTTCTGCTCTTTCTAAATATGTGCTTGTTTTGAACTTAGGTCTTTCAGAAACCTCACAAATTTTTTTTATTTCAGATAGTATAACAAAAAACAGAATTTCCTTCTATTCACCATAACTCGGAAACGGTTAGAGATAGGACAGGGTTTGTAGGATGTTTTATGTTCCACATAGGCTGCTCTTTCATGCATTTTTGTTTGGCAGATTATGTCAAATTCACCCTGTATATGTTTAAGTGTTGTCTTTTCCATTTGAAGAAATTAATTCTAGGTACAGTCGAGTCCCGATAATCCAAGTTGATTGAGACTGACACCGATTCGGATTACTGAAAATTTGGATTATAGGGACTGAATTATAAAATCAAAGAGAAAAATCTGTTATGTTCAGTATGTGTAGAGATCAAAAAGCGAAAAAATAACCAGCACAGATATGTAAATATAAAAAAATATTTTAGATAGAATCACACTTTATTTATTGTTTAAAAAATGAATCTAAAGTAAGGGTTTCTACAGCTTTCAAAGCTTCTGTTTCCCTGACTTTTTGTCTTGTGCACTTTTGTGGACTACATATTTCACTTATTTCCAGTGTTACTTTTTTTTTTAAACTTAGACATTTTACCTTTTTAAAAAAAAAAAAAAACATTTGATGATAAATATATATATTTTAAATATTTGAAAACACTATGAAAGTATGCCCTATAATAATTTAAAGGTTAAAGCATATTTCAATTAGACAATTTAAAATGTGTTGTTCATATATGATACAACACATTTTAAAATTATTTCAATGTTTAGAAAAGAAAGTTAAAATAAAATAATTTCTACAACTTATCAAAATAAAAGTATTTTGAGATCATATAAAGAAATACATTTTTACAGCAACATCTTTAAAAGCATACTCAATAAGAAAAAAATTTATGAAACTAAAATGGGCTTATATTTAAACTATGTAGTAGTTAGTAGTGTTAAACTATGTAGTATTCTCACAAAAACTTAAGTTTTAAATAAACAGAGTGATATAAAAGTACATAAAGTTTAGATTTCAAAAAATAGTTTGCTTAAAAATAAATGGTTAATAAAACAGAAATTGCATCTTTTCTTATAAATCTTCACTTAAATTTACTATAAAAACTGGTAAAATAATAAACTTGATGAAATAATTTTAAAGGGGTAGTTTTTCTCTCCAGGCAAATAAAAAAAAATCTAGGTATGGGTACATCTAAGATTTTTGTACTTCTTACATTTTAATGTTAATTTCAGTATCCAAGGATTCTGCTTCAGTTTTAATTGCTTCTTTTTCTAGTCCAACTCTTTCATTTCAAACTCTAATTTTCTTTTCTTTTTTTTTTTAAGATTTTTAAGTCAAGTTACTTTTTGGTCTAACTGCAATTAATAAGTTGAATTTAGCCATAAATCTGATTTTTCTTCTATTTTCCTGACTTTTTTCCCCATTTCCCTGACCAAAATTCATTTCTTTGACTTTTCAGGTCTGTAGAAACCCTGAAAGTTGTTTATTTTTTAGCAGAAAGGTAGCGCTACTTTGGATTAAGCAAAGCTCAGATTAAGACTTGGATTAACGGCACTCTACTACATACTGTGATACTGTAACAGTATCAGCCATTACATTATTCACAAAATAATATCTTCATGAAAATTCTTCAAAACAGACTTAGGGTCGTGAGAATAACTGAAAAAGAAATTTTGTTTTGCTTTACTTTCTGTTTCCTGTTTTTGATTTTAAAAAGCAAGTAGAAAGATGTTTACTCTTTGACATTATTTAGTTACCTTCCCACTTCAATTAAAAATATTAGATTTCTTTATTTTGTGTACAATTATCCATGAGACAAAAAGGTAGTTATGAATAGCTATTTTCTTTCATATCTAGATTATTGGACATATAAAAATTTGATCTGTTTTTTTGAAAGTTGGCAAAACACCACTATAATTTTGACAGTTCCAAGAGTATGTTTAAGATTGCCCGAATTCAATGTTGACATTTACTCTGTATCGTCTATCTGACTGAAATATACAGATAGTATTAGTACAACTATATTTCATGATCAATCTACTTATAAAATTATTCTAATTGATCATGAAATACAGTTTGTGGGATTTAAAACAATTTTGTATTGCTGAATAAAGCAAAAATTTGAAACAATTGCATTTAATTTGCTTTCACAGTTAATGTTACCATCATAAAATAGTTTGAACTATTTTATGATGTTTGTTTTGTAAATAGTTTGAACTAGACCAAAGTCTATTAAAAAACTGTGTGCATAAACCAGAACACAAAACAGTTACAATTCCTTTACAATTACAGTATCCTCAAATTCCTAAATATTTTTATATCCTTCACGTTGGAGCAAAAAAAAAAAAAAAAAAAATTAGAACAGCTTTCACTTGAGTTTTCAACATCCTTTTAAGACCGAGCTCAAATGATCATGTGGAATAGAACTTACATTTTTATTGATTTGTGGATGAGATACAGCAACAGCCAAAAATGAGCAAACTTTATTTCCAAAAAGTTTAAATACTTCTTTTTAACAACTATAATATATTTAATTCAATTAAAATTTAAGAAATGAAAACAAGTTTGGTCTTAAAGGATTGCGGAAAATTTCTCATTTTTAACAGGAACAAATTTTAGTTTTGTATTGTCAGGCCTTTAGTGACCTCCAATTTGAACACAGCATACACTTCAGAAATATTAATGAATTTTCTTCCAGTACCCTCATTCAATGCCTTTCACCAATTGCTTAAAATAGGTAATTTCTTCCAAAATATCATTTTCCATTCTGCCTAAAACTATCTCAAGATGAATTCTTTTTTAAAGTTTAACACTACTTCCAATAGTTTTAAATTAACACTATACTTTCAATACTTTTCTGATATTTTCCTGCTGTTTTCTCACTAATTTTTTTCACTTACACTTTAAAGCAGAAAAGAAAAAGATAAAACTAACATTTCTAGGTCAGACATAAGAACTTCACTGTAAGAATGATGTCTTAAGCAAGTGATCATTTTAAAGTAAATAAAAAACTTTGTAAAAACACACATAAGATGTTATAGGTAAGAAGAAGTAGTAAGTCTTACCTATAACATCTTATGTGTGTTTTTTACAAAGTTTTTTATTTACTTTATCATTTAACACCAGTAATTTGAGTGTTTTTTCCAAGTGATCATATTCTTCATAGGGTGCAAAAGCGAATGTCCTGGCCTGATGCAGGACTTGTGTTTAGTTTCCCAAACAATCTTAGTCCTCATTTCATTGAGCCACCCAAGGGATGAATGGCTAGCTTGAGGATATGAGAATTACTTATTTAAACATGCAACAAAATCAATGAAAGAAGAGAAGGAATTTGCCTCTTGAAGAAATCTGACATGCAAGCTCAGTGGGGGGGGGGGGGGGGGGCAGCAGAGATGATGGTCTGCCTCAAGCGGTAAGCTAAACACAAAGAACCATCAAAATGCCAAAATTCAATAAATTGAAAAATAAAGCTAAAAAATGACAAAATTTAGAGAGAATTGGGGGGCTAACTGAAGGACTGCACCAGATGCTAATAGTTTCTGCTATGATGCTGATTTCGAGAGTTACAAAAGTTCACAACCCTCTCTGTTCAGCTAAGTTCATAAAAATTCCTTTATCAGAAACACAAAACATCAAGATACATTGCAAATTTGGAGCAACAAAACATAGTCATTTCTTGCATTCGGTGCTGGAAAGCATTTTTAGTACTTTAAAAGATTGTCAGCATCATCATTCTTGGAAAATTTTTCAGCCCATTTTTCAAACGATCATAAATATTTTACCTGCCTCCATGTTTTTCTACTTGAAACAGTGATTTGGCAAAAGCAATAATGAAAAGACAGAGGAAATTTTTCAGATTTTTTTTTTTAAGAGTGTATTGTTCTGCTGTCATTTTTTTTTTTTTTTCCCCACCCTTGTCAGAGCCTGAATGAATGAGCTGGTGCATATTAATATGTTTACTATAATGAATAAACTGGAGCTATTTCTGATGATCTGACAACATACACAGCTAATGACAATGCAGAAATACTACAGTGCATTTTGGAAAATACATCTTGAACCTTTTCACAATTCTGAGATTGCATTTTGCAGAACTGCCTTGAATAGCACTAAAAATATATTTAAATAAATTCTATCAAACAACAGTAACAATCAAAAACATTTATTTATATATAAATACTTTTAACCTTTTATAACAGCAATGGGTCTAAGTTTTATACATTTTTTACTAATACCTGCCTCGTGACAAGTATTAACAACATCAGTTACATTTTTATAAGAATCTGGAGCTTCTTCCATGACTAGTTTTGGAGAGGCCACTCTGATAGAAATCCCCATGTCAGCCAAATTGTTGAGAACATCCATATAGTCAAGATTTCTTCGAGACTTGGCTCTGGATAGGGCCCTACCAGCTCCGTGACAAGTAGTACCAAATGTTTCTTTCATTCCTTCTTCTGTCCCAGTAAGAACATAACTGCATGTTCCCATAGTGCCACCAATTAATACGGGCTGACCAGTAAGCTATTAAAATATGATAGAATTTTCACATACATAAAACATACAACAGTAAAAACATTAAACCACTACTGAAATAGTAAACACCACACTGTTTAAATGGTGTATTATGTTGTCATTCAACATAAATTTAAAAAGTTGATAATATAGTTAGAAAGTTAAGTGATGTTTTGGTTACTGAAAGCTATCTGCTATGGGATTGCTATCATTAACCAAAACAGTTATTTTTCAAAGTGATCTTCCATACGAATCAATAAAAATCTTTACAATTTTACATTTTCCAACAGAAGTTTCTCTTTCATATGTCTCTAAAATTTTAAACTGCCATGTAGTCCACTGAAGCTAATATCTAATGATAATTTAATATTGAAATTTACAATGACTTCTTTAAATTTTACAAAAAGTTATGCTGTAGTTCTGTTTAAAAATACAAAGTTCCAGTATCCAGTGGTGGCTCCTCCATTTGAGCACGTGAACCCCCAAAGGAAAAACTGAAGAATAAACACATTAACAAATTAAATTTAAAGCAAATATTAAGCACATTTCCAGATTTATGTGAATTTAAAACGTGAGTTCTACTCTCTCCCCCCTCCTCCCACTATTAATAAATACGCTTATTATAGCTAACGCATTGTAGTGTAGGTTACTACAACACAAGACTTTATTCAGTCGCATGTGCGAACGGAAATTTTCCCCTCTGAACCGCTCTCTGGGATAAGAAACCCAGACAGCTGGGAGGAAGCACGGCACTCATGAAATCTGTCCGTTCGCACAATTTCATTGTGCACCCATGGCCACTTTTTTGCAGTATCGCTTCCGGATTTTGCCTTGGTTTGTTATGTTCGGTTAGTTAATTTTTATTTCATTTTCTTAATATTTTTTTATTTCTACAATTTTTCACTACATTTTTTTTTACATACTAGTCAGGCATGAAAGTGCAAGCTGATCAAAAAAGCTGAACTCTAACCGAATACAAAATTTAACGTGAAAAAAAAGTTATATATATATATATATATATATATATATGTATGTGTATATATAATACATATGTATGTATATATTTAAGCACATGTGATTGCTTATGGCATGTTTTTCCCAATTTTTGGCTTTGATGGCCCTGTTTCAAATTTATTTATAGCCTCTGGATTTCATTTTTATTTTCATGATTATGTATTATATCTGTTATAATGTGCTTTCAATTAATATTTCACTTGGGAATCCATTTTACGTAAGTTAAGCTATTTTATATTATATATATATATATATATATATATATATGCATGTATACATTTTCTCACCACCCAGTACACTATATTCTTATAAGAAGGGTCAATTTATGGTGGAAAAAAAGGTAACCAAATTTTTACAGATTGAAAAACAACTGTTTTTGTACAGTAATTTCTTCCAGTAATATATCACTCCATTCTTAAAAAACGATAGTACAAAATTTTCCCCCCATTTTCTATACATGATAAAAATACATTAAAAACTGTTGAAATCAAAATGTTTTCAAAAACTTTTTTTTTTTTCATTATTGCAGTTTTGATTTTATTCATTTATTTATTATTATTAAAGTGACCATTTTTTCTGAACCTAAAATCAGGACATTCCTAAACCAGTGTCGAGAGGGATAAAAATCAATCCCGACCCCCCCTCCCAATAATAATTATGTAATCAAAGATTATATTCTTGCTAAACTCCTAGCACACTTTAATTACATAATACAGTAGGGGACCCGAAATCCGGAACTTTTTTTTTCTGCATTTTTCCCCCCTTCGCGTTTTTTTTTTTTTTTTTTCCTCCCTATAAGCATATAAAAACGGATATTATTTTCCTTTTTATTCCTCATTTTCTTCTTTGAAAGACCGTTTTCAATTGAATATATGTAAAAATAAGGAAACCTGTTAAATTGGAAAGAATTTCGTTGATCGCGGCGAAGCGCAGGGAAAGGCGGGCGCGGGCGCGTACCAGGAGAATGATCGATCCTGTCTACTCGCGCCTTTCTTCGCTTTGCGATCGGCGAGTTGCTGTTAGATCTTGTGCGGTAATTTTCAATTTCTCGTAACGTAAATAGATTCTATGCTATTATAGAATGACTTGCTTTAATGGGAAGAAAAATGTATCCTTTACGCACGCACACACACAGGCGCGCAGCTTCAAGTGTTGATGATTCATCTAGTCTGTTAAATGTAAACAAAGATGAACGGGATTTGGTCTGCTTAATGACTGTTTCCCTCCCCCCCCTTCTCAAAGAACTGCAGATGTGTGAAGAAATGTTGGGTTGCGGGTTGCGTAATAAATTGCTAGGCAAATCAACAGGCCAAGGAAAGGCGGCAGTTGATCCGAAAATTGCGCAACTGCTCTATCCGTCCTTCCGTAGCCTGCTGAATTGCGGTGTAGGATGAGTTATTTCAATTGGAAACTATGTATGAAAAAACGTTAAGTAAAATTTTAAGATTATATAAGTTGCATATTTTCAGCCAATTTAGTTGCAACAATCGTCATCCGTCTGAAATAATCGTTGCTCAGCTCGATAACATAGCTTTCGAATTTTTTAATGGATTACTTCATCTTTAACATACTGTATTATTCATTCATTCTTTTTTTTTTTTTTTTTTAATCAGAGATATATAATCGTGTGCATATTTTTAAAGTTTTTATTTAATAGAGTTTCAGTTAATATTAATTAACGTCATAATAGATGCTAAAACGCAGAAGGGCCTATGCTACAGCTTACCTCGGAAGACTTACGGAAATCGGTAAAGTTCGCAGCCGGTATCCCAAAATCCGGAATGGGTCCGGTCCCGAGCATTCCGGATTTCGGGTTCCCTACTGTACTAATTATACTTAAATTTTGATGCAAAATAATAAACTAAATGCAGCTTGCTCTTGGCTTGTAATTTAAGGTCAGAAGACACGTTACTAATTTAATACATCTACGAAACATTAACTGCTACACTTTTACGTTGAGTCGTAAAATGTAATGTCATTAAATTCTCATAAAATAACCTCTAATTATTACTAAATCTATATCGCATATATATATCCCCTACTTTTATTTCTATTTCTTCTTCATGATCCATAACTTTTGCCGGTAGTTTGACTTTAATAGATTTATTCAACCACTCGAATTTAAATTTATTTTTTTCGCTCCCATCTACTGAGCAAGATTTATGCTCATTGTTTAAATTAATATCCATATTTATAATGTTATCTTGGTTAACTAACAAAAGATCATCTTCACAAACTGATGATGCAATTTACCACATGCGTTTCAGAGCGTGTGCGGTACAATTCCAAACACACGACAAATAAAAGTAGCAGTAGAAGTTGTTCACATCAGGGCCGTAGCCAGCGGGGGGGATATCGGGATATATCCCCCCCCCCGAAATGTTTGGATTAGTGATGAAATTCCATCTATTTATACACATATAAGTTCATATCCCCCCCCCCCGAAAAATTTTCCTGGCTACGCGCCTGGTTCACATAACAGCCGTTATCAGTCATCCCGTAATTCAACTTCGGCAATTTCCCCGGTGCGATTTCAACAGTAAGGTGTGACCTACTTTCAACCTGCGCGATCATCATTCGGCCGATTGGCACAAGTTATGCCTTTCTCCATTCCGCTGCACCAATAATTTAGGGTGATAGATACGATGTGTAGGCTTAGGAATGCATCTCTGTTTACAGCATGGTTTACTGTGGAGGAGAAAAAAATGGCATTCGTTCGCTCCGCTCCCCCCCCCCCCCCCTACATTTTTCGGTCGCGATTTCTCGACGGTTTTGCATCGATCTCAAACAGCCTCAAAGACATTGAAAAAAGCGGAACTCTTTCATGCCTGATACTAGTGTAAATAATTAAGATACTTGTTTCGGAGCTAAAGCAATGGCATTTTTCAATATTACCCTTTGAAAGAAAATTGAAATAAAATGAGTCAAGACAGCACCTTTGCTAAAAGATATCTTTTTGACGAAATTTAAGACCCAAGACAACTTGTTTTCTTTCAGTTGCGTGCATTGTTTTCCTTTAACTGCTGGAAACGCAAATATATTTTAATTTGTAAGGTGCGTCGTATCTGCATATTTAATTTTCAAAATTTGTTTTGTGAACCTTCTTTTAAAATCACCCTCGAGCCGCCACTGCCAGTATCGAGTTGACACCCTGAAATGATTACTGTTACAGCAAGCAAATATACCGGGTAATTCCAGATCCTGATTATCGCACGGGCACTTGGGGCAAGTGCCCTGGGCACACATGCACAAATAGGCCAAAAAATCGAGTTTAAAGCTATATACAGGGGCACAATAGTTCAGTCAGCTAGGTACAGGGGCATAAAATTTGAAAAGTGCCCTGGGCACAAAAGTGTTATAGTCAGGCCCTGGGTGATTCAAAATAGATGTTAAGGCTATTATTTTTTAAACTGTACGTGGTCAAAACATACTTCCAATTAGAAAAGTTTGTCAAATTATGAGTAGCATTCAGATATGGCATTTCTTTACTGGGGGTTATATACATATTAAAATACAATATTTAATTTTTATACGGTCCCTCCTTTCCTACCCTTTATATTTAGAAGAATGTTGTTCTTTGCCTGAGAAAATTAATAAAGCAAATCCCGTGTCTTTAAGTGAAATAGTTAGCAAAAAATTTATTTTTTAAAATGACTTACACCACTTTAACTGCTATGTTGGTGTCGGTTTTCAAGCGAAAAAATCTTTACTTTGGGGGACCAACTATGAGTTGGAAAAAGTAAAATAACGATTCCATTGTTGATAGTTAAATGCACTTAAATTTGTGAAATGAACAGGTTTAGTTTACTTGAACTGGTCGATGTTACTATATGAAGCTTTTTTGAGAGTAATCGACTAAACATATTTGCTTACATTGACGACTAAATATATTTTGTAGTTTATTTACAGGGTCGCCAAAAGGATAATACATTAAATTCTGCACCGAGCTTTAACACAAATGAAGCATACATTTCAAGAAGAATTCTGGCTGAATTAATCTCCCGAATTCACTCATCTGTGGAGTGAACACTAACATAAATTAACGTGTTGAGAAGCAATTACATTTTTCTCACTTTGGAGATATGCCCTTATTGCTTGGCAACAAATGCCAAAATTTTCAAATTGATATATCTAGGAAACTATTCTACGTAGTGACATGAGATTTGTTTTATTAATTTTCTTAGGCAAAGAGCAACATTCTTCTAAATATAAAGGGCAGGAAAGGAGGGACTGTATAAAAATTAAATTTTGTATTTTAATATGTATACATCCCCCAGTAAAAAAATGTCATATCCAAAAGCTACTCTTAATTTGATGAACTTTTCTAATTGGAAGTATGTTTCGATCACTTACAGCTTAAAAAATAATCACCTTATCATCTATTTTGAATCACCCAGTGTGTATATACATATACATACAAAAAAAAAAAAAAATGATATATGTAACAAAAATTGTTTAGTTTGCAATTTTCTTATTTAAATGAAAAACATTTTTAAAAAAGGGACCTAATATATTTTCTCATATAAAAATAAGGAACTTACATCATTAATTTAAGAGATAAAATTTGAATAAATATCCCTTTTCTTGTATTTTCCCCTGGCTTCTATAAGTTTATTTTTCCTGAGTTTTCTCCCTTTTATTTTTCTTTTCTTTTCTTTCTTTTTTTTTTTCAATTTAAAAATTTTCCAATTTTTTTGGTTGCATAGCAAATTTGTCAAACTAAATTTGTGTTAAATGGGAGAGAGGGAGGAATTAGATTATTTCATCTTAAATGACACATTTTGTGACCACATTCTATAAGCCATATCTATCATGAAAATTGTAACTGTTTGTGAACAATACACTGAAATTATTCCACACTATAAAACATTTGCCATTTAAATAAATGAAAATTTATGAATTAGTATAAAAAATAAAATGGTTTTGAAGAATAGTAAAAAGGAAAATACTTGGAGAGTGAGGTGAAGGAACTGCCTAGAATGTTTCTTATTGTGCAATAATCAATTTATTACCATATACACTTGTAAAAATGCTTAAAATAATCATTTGTAATGAAAATAAGAAAATTAAAGCACAATACACAGTAAACAAAAGAAGACAAAATATAAACATCTAGCAGCCAATGTGAGTCAAACATATTTCAACTCTATAATTACATGAGATTGTGCTCTATTCCACTGTATCTTTCACTGCATGATTGACTGAGACTGGATATTTATGATATTAAAAGAAAGATAGTATAATATTGTAGAAACTAAGCAAAAATAAACTATAGGTTTAGAGCTTTCAAAATCTGATCTATAGCAAGTAAGATTACACATACTACAAATTGTGATGTGTCATTTCAAAGGAGGTTATCTGTAAAGCAACAAATTGAACAGTACAATAGCAGGCACATACACTCGTTTAATGATAAAAATAGTATGTTCAAAAGTTAGCTCAGCTTAACATGTATAGTGGAAAAATAAATTGATATGATAATGATGACAGTGTTTTTAATGCTATTTTAAAACAATCCTAGGTGATTTTCAAAATAAAATTGTTACAAAAATTATAATTTTATTTTTTAATTGCGAGTTCAAATATCACGAGAATATGATCTCAAAATAACCATTTACTGTTAAGAAGTCTAATTTGTATGCATACTGCACCTGTATAGTAAAGCATTAAAAAAAAAAAAAAAAAAGAATTAATGAGAAAAAAATTACTCTTTGATAGTATATATATATATATATATATATATATATATATATATATACAGGGGCATAGCCAAGGGGTGGGTTAGGGGGGTCATAACCCCCCCCCCCATGAGAAATTTTTTGCCATACAAAATGTATATTCTTCACTACATTATCACACACATGTATACATATATATGAGTTGTAGTAGTCGTAGCCCCCCCCATGAAAAATTTCTGGCTACGCCCCTGTATATATATATATATTATTTCCGACACAGATTATTTTATGCAAACTAACTACAATTAATTGCATTATGTAAAATGACTAAATGTAAAATATGACAAACAAATAAAACAAATAGTACCTGATAATCAACAGGAATCAGAGGATGGTGTGGTGGAAATGCTCTAGTAGAACCTTTCCTGTGAACTAACAATGTTCGTTCTTTTCCATCAAGGTAGTGATTTTCAATTTTAGCAATGTTGTGAGACACATCATAAATCACATGCATATCAAGATCATCTGGAGTAGTGTTATAAGCTTTTGCAAATGCCTGTTAAAAATAAACATAAATCTACAGGGTGCCCAAAAAGGTAATAAAGAGCTTTAATTCTTTATCTATTAGAGATAGCAGTGTAACTTGAAAAAATACTCAAAATAAGGTCGAAAATAATACTCTGTTAAGAAAAAATTCCTTTTGTTAATTTACAAAAAGTTACACTTTTTACATTTTTAAATGACCCCCCGTACAAAAACATTCCCAGTTAGTAAAATGTGCCCCCATACACTCATGAGAGCCTTTCATCATACAAAGTCTTTTGAGAGTGAGATATCTTTAAAGAAAGATGATTGCTCACTGTACATAATTTTGTACGTAAATATTTATTCCTAGAATGGAAAAAAAAAGATTTACTTTCGTAATTTCTGTATGACTGCTGAAATGTGATCATTCGACGTGATTTTTTTCACTTTTATAGCCATTGAAAAGTGGTTTACGTCAGTGTTGTATTTATCTTCATATCTCTGCCATTTTTTCAGGTATAGTTTACAAATTTTATATGTCACCTCTTTAGTGTATGGGGCACATTTTACTAATTGGGAATTGTTTTATACGGGGGTCGTATAAAAATTTAAAAAGTGTAACTTTTTGAAAATTAACAAGAGGAATTTTTTTTCAGTCATAATTTATTACTTTAAAAAAATCTCCTTCCTGCATTACGTTAATTTTATTGACAGACTGTTCCACCATCTAACAGATTTTGTCAAAATCTGCTCTTTTCACACTATCACTAAACTTCTAAGACACACTCACTGCTGGTTAAGAAGCAAAGGACATCTCCACAAGAGTTCATCAACAATGAATAGCAGTTTCTATAAAAACATGCATATAAATAAGAGATTATCAAAATTTAAAATAATACTCCGTTTAAAATTGCTTACTTGTCTGCTAAGAAAAGTCATACTGGATCTGTTTACCCAAGCAAAATTAGCTGCTGCTGCCATAGATTTCAGATAATTCTGGCCTTCTTCAGAATTAATATGTGCACATGCTAACTGCCGATCATTTACTTCAATATTATCCCTTTTCATTGCTTTTTCCATAGCAACTAATGCATCTATATTCACAAATAAGCAAATAATGTTGATCATAAATTTCATTTGAAGCAATACTTTGCAATAATTTGTATCCAGAAACAAATTATAAGACAGCTTTTACTGAGATAGTGTTAGACTAGCAATTTAATTTACAAGGACTAATATTTTCTTTTTTTTCAGCCTCATAAATACTGTATGAGGGGAAATATATTTTTATTTAGTTGCATTTAAAAAAATGTCTTAATTTAATTAAAAAATAAATATCAAAAACTTTATTTAAAATAAAAAAATTGATGTGGGCAACACATGACTTCCTTGCACGCAAATCAATCAAAAATATTTTTGGCACACTTCATCTAAGCTTATTTTGTTTGAAAGAGATAAAATACTGCAGTAATAGTAAGGTTTCGCAATTTCTAGCCGAATATTTCCGAATTTGCCTAGCTGGGTTCAATTTGATAGATTTCCTTCTGACACTTAATTTGGCAATATTTCACCGAAAGCCCACAAGCTTAAGATAGTTTGAGAGATTTTGTTGATAGCCAAAGTAGTAATTGACCACAGACTTTCAATGAACTGAAAGTATGCATACATCTTAATGTATCTAAAGTCATTTGGGTGACCCTGTAAATAAATTACCCAGCCGATTGCAATCGAAAAAGATATGCACGGCTAGATGTTACAATAGTTCTAAATACAAATTTTCAACATTCGACAGTTAAAAGTTTTAGAATTATGCAAAATACAAAATAATTTTTGGTGCCAAATTTGGCGATATTTTGGCAAAACTTGCCAAAGTCGATGACAAATGGCGAGATTTTGGGCATGGACCAAATGACTGGCTATGCCAAACTTTGCAATATTTCGCCAAAACTCGACAACAAATGGAGAGATTTTGGGCATGGACCAAACAAAGACTGACTGCAGGGGTATATTGAAAATTTCCATAGACAGTAATGTATTGGAATAATTTTGGGTGGTCCTGTAAATAAACTCTCCAATAGATTGGAATAAAAAATCAAGATGCACAACTAGATGTTACTACAATCTTAAATATGAAATTTCAACATTCTACGACTAATAATTTGAGATTTGACAGTTAAATACCTATACATATACACCAAAAATTGCCAAGTTCTGCGACTTTTGGCATAATTCTTAAAGGAGGCACGTGACCATGGTCTGACCTTTACCTAACTATAGGGTAGGACAGTATTATGCTGAAAATTGATGAATGTCTCTAAAATTGCCAGGGGTGATTTTAAGAGGGCCAGGCACTGCAAACTGGAGGTCTATTGTACCAATCCCAGGAAAAAAGGAAAGTCCTGAAAAAGACCCTTGGAAAAGAGCCCAGTAGCAGATGCAAACATCATCATAGACTTAATAGACATGTTATGAAGCTCCCAGGGCTCAATAATATGGTGACCAAAATGCTAAAAGCTATACGCAAAGAAATACTCACATTCAGAAAGAATATGCAAAACAGTTTCCTCCTTATGAAGACAATCCCAAAGACAAGTGGGATCATCTACAACCCTCATTATATTTAAATGCCTTTTAAGGCGACAGTGCATTGTTAGCAGACCAATGGCCCTACTGATACTAGTCTTATTTAATAAGACTAGTATCAGTAGGGCCATTGGTTCTTAATAATTAAGAACCAGCAGTTCCTGGTACCTAACACCAGGAAAGCCAAGATTAATTTCCTTAGCCTGCCTCTGGCCATTACTCTTAAGCCAGTTAGAATACTGGAGCTTTCTAAAATAACTGTAAACAATATCCTTACAGCAGTTACTAGAAATGCCAAGAATAGGCTCTGGTCTGACAAAAGAAGAACTAGAGCCTAACCTAGCAAAAGAATCTGCCAACTCACTGCCAGGATGGCCAGGAACCCGATAAAATGTGACCTTATCGATTCAGTAGAGCATGCAAAGCATCAGTTCGCAATCCTAAACCAGAAAGGAGATTACAGCAGTTTGCAAAGCCAGCAAAGCAACTCTGCTATCAGAACAGATAAAAATATGCATCCTAGAGTAACCAGTGTTTAAACAAAAAATACTGCACATAACAATGGCAAAAACCTCTGCCTAAAAGACATAGGCATACAGACCCTGGGGATAAGAAAGCTTAATCCCATTATTTGAACAGCAAACACCAGCACTGGTACAATTATCAAGCCTGGAGCCATCAGTGTACCACAGAATACCCCTGTTCTTACTGTAAGAAGGCGGCTATTTCCAATCATCTCTCGAAAGGAAATGAGCCGAGAACGACCCATTAAAGGCATGTCTGACAAGCATATTATCTAAAGGCATGACAGAAAAAGACCATCAAAATTAGTATTCTACTCATTCATTGTATTTTTTTTTTTATAGGACCAGCAGGCCACCATTAATTTCATGCCCTGTTGAATGAACAGTTGTATAGACAATTCAAAATATTGTTAAGTTATTAGAATGTCCTTCTTTATCAAATGTATTTAACATCGACTGAAGACCGCTTCATATAATAAGAATTGGCAAAACAAATGAAAATCCAATATTTAATGCAGTTCTTAACATGGTTTCCCAAATAGAAATCTCTTTTAAGTCACTTAACCTTTTTATGCCCACTGTCCCATATATAGGAGTCCCTTAGTATAAAGTTAAAATATAGTTAAAAGCCATAAAAAGTTTAAAAACGAACCATTTAGCACTTTTGGCAGCTAGGCTGCTGCCATCTTCGGAACTGGTGAGCTCGTTCCCTGCTTCATCATTTCGAGCCATATATCCTCTATCTGAGCATGCATTGTGTCGTTGACGCCACCCTCGTGTTATTATTTCTAACGCTTCCCGTTTTAAACTATAACTGTGGTTATTGTAGTTGGCTATTTTCTTAACATCTACGAAATCTATATCAATATTTTCTTTTAATGCTAAGCGGGAGAGGGCAGTACTTTGTCTATTATATTTTATATCGCTAATGTGTTCTTTAATTTATCCTTAATTTTTCTTTTTGTCACACCAATGTAATGTCCGGGAAGGTTAGATTCTAAATAAGTAAAATTTATTTTGTAGACTCCTGCAGTTTCTAAAGGGTTTATTTTGTCTTTGTTGGATCGTATTCTTTTAAAAATATTGCGATTAGGTTTAATTGGGATACGTAGGTTCATTTTACGGGCAAGGTTTGAATGCACAGAAAGAAAAACCCACATTTTCTCACCCGATCCCCTACTGTTGCGGTCTCGCTGTAAAATTCTCAAGCCTTGCCCATAAAATGAACCTCCGTATCCGAATTAAACCTAATCGCAATATTTTTAAAAGAATTCGATGCAACAAAGACAAAATAAATTCTTTAGAAACTGCAGGAGTCTACAAAATAAATTTTACTTATAAAGAATCTAACCTTCCCGGACATTACATTGGTGTGACAAAAAGAAAAATTAAGGATAAATTAAAGAACACATTAGCGATATAAAATATAATAGACAAAGTACTGCCCTCTCCCACTTAGCATTAAAAGAAAATATTGATATAGATTTCGTAGATGTTAAGAAAATAGCCAACTACAATAACCACACTTATAGTTTAAAACGGGAAGTGTTAGAAATAATAACACAAGAGGGCGGCGTCAACGACACGACGCATGCTCAGATAGAGGATATATGGCTTGAAATGATGAAGCGGGGAACGAGCTCACCAGTTCCGAAGATGGCAACGACCTAGCTGCCGAAAGCGCTAAATGGTTCGTTTTTAAATTTTTTACGGAGTTTTATGGCTTTTAAATATATTTTAACTTTAAACTAAGGTATCTCTGTGCATGATTTTAACTAAGTAGGAGTCCCTTTTCAGTACAAGTATCAAAAAATCGTAAATGCTATAGAATTTTCCTATACTTCATTCATGAGTATAAAAGCTTATTTCCAAAAACCATTCTCAAGATCACAAAAAGAAGCATGCAAAATTTTACTTTCCAGATATGTTTTTATGAAAAATATTAATTGTCCATACAACTGATGTCAGAAATTAACCTATCACTGCAAGCATTAGCAAAAATTACAGAAAGTTATTCATACAGTCTGGGCATAAATGGATTAACATGTTCATCCACTCAGCTCTTCAATTATAATAATAATATGTTTGGCTTTTATATGTTGCCACTCACGCTCCAGGAGATATGTGCGTACAAGCAGAAAAGATACAAACATGATGTTACATGTGATAGAGTTTCATCATCTACTAGATGAAAAATTTTTAATTTAGTTTTGCCTTCGGAATGGCTAGTATCCATAGGTAACACTATGAAAAAGGTGAAATAAGGACTATTTAAAAAAAAAAGGGGGGGGGGACTTTTATGAACCTAACACAGAGAAAAGGGGACTTTAGCCAAAAAAAAAAAAAAAAAAGGACCTTTTGTGAGGCCTGCACTCTGATTTTTATCTTTTCCCTGAAATAAAGAGTTTGCTAGCAAGCCAAAGTTTGGAGAACAGAGATTTGAAAAAAAAAAAAAAATTAAGACCCATCTTGCAAAACTGGCAGCAATGTTACTCAAAAGGAGCTTGTCAACAGATATGACAAATGATTGAATCTTTATGCAAATTCTGTTGAAAAATAACCATATAGGTACTTAATTTTTAGCAATATATATGTACATATATTTTTAACTGCCTACTGAAAACTCAAAAAAACTTTTAGATATTGATAAATATTTTTTAAAACATTTAGTACACAAAACAGCAATTGCTTAAACAATAAGAAAGGGCATTATTTTTAAATTTTTTGCAATCCGTCCAATAAAAACTAATTTTTTTCAAATGATTCTCACAAGACATAACTTCTTGGCTGGTTTAATTTTTACAAAAAGTTATTTAACTTTTTAAACTTATTAATACTTCATTTAATGCAACTGTCAAAATTTTAAATGAACAAACTGGCAGAAAAGTACTGAAATTTTTTATTCACTTTTTTTAATCAAGCGTACTAATTATGAAAAACTTGCAACAAGGAATTCATGTTATAAGCATAATTAATTATAAAAGTTTATAGGAAAAATGAGATAGCTTAGAAGTTACATTAAGAGCTTTTTCAAACATAAATAAATTCAACTAATTTCATTGAACAATACTTGCCTGTAGCAACTTGGTGACCAAATCCTCTGCTACCGCTATGAATCATCACACATACTTGACCTTTAGCATCAATTCCCATTTTACTAGCATTTGATTTGTCATAAATTTCATCTACAACTTGAATTTCAGCATAATGATTGCCTGCACCCAATGTTCCAAGCTATAATAAAAGCAAAAGATACATAATTCCAATTTATTCAAAACCATTCAATTAACAATGTTACTTCTACTGTTGAATTTTTAAGAAAACATTAGCTGTTTTGAACAATTTGTGATTTGTATTTCTATTTTAGTTCTTCATAATATGATCATACTCAATCCCGTAAATTTAAAAATATTTTGATTTTCAGTTGAACTAGTTTTAATACAGTAATAAAATAAATGTTTCAGTCCCTTTTCATTCTGTTTAAGATGGGTTTTACAGACAGCATTAATATTGAAATATGATTATCTTTATTTCTACAAACGTTGTGACAACATTATATTTTGTTACATTCATCACACATCACAAATGTGATGTAAATGCATGCCTTCTGTGAAATCTCTTCGTGTCATTGTCACAAAAAACAGTCTCCAGCAGACATTTGTCTGTGGCCACAACCTTTCTGTGACTTACACATGCTGTCATGTTACGACATTGCAGTGATATATGGGAATATTAAATAGGTACATTTCACCAAAAATCTGATATTTCTGGCTTTATTTGTGAAGCATAGTACAATATTTTGTATTTATATTTTACTTGAATCATTCTTCATTCATTCAAGCATTTAATATCTGCAAGAAACCATGTACACTCACAATGATTTTAAAATACTTTAACATTCCAGATAACTGATTAGCATTAAAGCTACAAGATCCTTAGAAAATGCACTTTATTCATTCTTTCTTTTCTGTAATCACAGTCACTATTGTTACATTTAGTAAAATTTGTCCTGACAATGAATTTTTGAAAACGTTTCGTCTCTGTAAGATATTGAATTTGATAGTTCAAAAGTACTTACATAAGTTGAAAATCTAAAAGATTTATAACCCAAAATTTAAATTTAAGAGTGCACAGATCAAACAGAAAAACAACTTTAAAAAGGCAAGACTACAGAAGCCAGTTACCACAGCAAGAAGTCTATTGTGCCAAAAGCTTTTCTGCATCAGTTATAATCCAAAAGCTACGAGCACTGATATAAGGGGATAAGGGAAGGGTTACAGAACTGCTATCGCTGCTAAACACTTTTATAGCATACTGAAACTTTTTGCATCATTTTAGTACTAAGTACCAGGTGTCCGAAATTAAATTACTCTCTTAAAGTTGTCTACAAACAAAACTATTGTTTTACAAACAAAACTTACACAAATTTTGTGTAGGTCATAATGAAAGTATGAGAATTTGTTTGTGAGTAAATAAAAGTAGTAAAGTTTGCGAGTAAATAAAAAAAATTACTTCAGTTTAGCCACCAGTGGGTGTTTTTTAATGAATTACACACTTACGGCTGGTGCTTTATTCAGATTTCACCACCTTTTAATCCATGGGTCAATCAAACAAACTAATTCATACTCATTAAATAATAAAAGCTTCGAATAGAAGCTTTAAACAACAGAAAGAAGAAACAAAAATGCAAATTCTTGTTCAAGTCACACAGCAGTTAAGAGAAGTGGAACATGCTCTCTTACGATTCCAGATAGTAGCTGACAATGATGGCCATCATGTTGAACATGTTTTGTTATAATAATATTAAACTATCATAAATGTATGCAAAATGTGTAGTTCACTTTTTTAAAAATGCACCTGGTGCAAATATTTGAACTAATTTTTTTCATTAGCTCAAACAAATTACCATACTTTCATTATGTAATACACAAAATTTCATAAATTACTCAATAATAGTTTCATCTGCATGCTAGTTCAGTAACTGCACTGCTTTCTAGTAACCGCAGCTAGTTGGTGGCTAGTTCAGTTTATTTTACTAATTAAAAAATTTAAATTGATAAAGTTAATAACACAAGGCACAAAATTTATATTAAGATTTACTGCAACATGTGAAATGAATATTGCTAAACAAAGGATAGTAATTTTCCTTATTTCTTGGCATAAACAAAATATAAACAAATTTTGTTTATATTTGAAAAAAAAAAATGTGTAAGTATCAGAAAGCTTTTACGTTAATGAAACACATTTCAAATCCTCAGAAAACATTAGAGCTGGCAGTAAATATATGCTGTCAAATTTATTTTAGAAGCATTTTTGAAAATCAAATTAAAAAGCAATAGACATACCTGAGGAAGGCCCCTTTTTTTAGCTTTCATTGACACAGTACGGGGATCAGCATTAAGCATTCTACCATATTCTTCACAGTGTTCTTTATCTTCAGCCCATGCATAACCTAATAATGTGAGAAAAATTATTCACTTTCAAAATCAAGTTTTACATTGAATAGGTATGGCACTGCAAATATTTTAAGCAACAGTACTTTTTTGTTATCTGAACTCTACCAAAACTTGGCAATTTTTTTTTTCTTTTTGCCAAATACCTGAGAGAAATTTTTTTGGCAAGTTTATTTATTTGCCAAGGATCTGCAAGAATTTCTTTTTTCTTGCTATACTTAATACATTCAGCCTTTTCTATGCCCTGAAAATATAAAGTAGACAACTCTACACAAAATAAACAAAATATTGAAAAACACACTCACATTTGAGTGTTCCTCTAAAGATTCTACAGACATCAATTCCTCACACAAATAATAAATAAATCTTACTGCTGTTTTGAAACTTATTCATGAATTTTTAAACCAATTACCACTTCGAATTCCAACACTAAACCTACAGCACCTAACATTTCACTTCCAAACAATTCCAGTATCAAAAATATAAATTTCATTTCATGTGACATCAACCAAAACATGAAGGTAATATTTCATATTTCTGAAAAAACTAGTCAGAAAAAAAAAAAAGAACTAGCACAGTCTTGCTCTGTCTCCCTGTACTTCACCCAGTACTCTATAAAATCTTCAAGTAACCATGGTTATGTTCTGTATTGGCAAATTGTTCAGTAATGCAAATGGCTTAATTGCCCATGTCTGACTGAATTGCCAGGAGTGTTATTTAGCCATTAAAGCTTGATGTCACTTTTTGCATCATAGCTGGCACTCAGCTTTTTGGGATCATAGTGCATGCGTAAGATAAATAAGCATTCATTTTTTCCAAAACCGTTTCTTGACAAAACTTTACTGAATCTTCCTCATTTGTCAGCAGCGATGTTAACTCCAACATTCGATTTGGGAGCACCCCGGGAGCAGAAAAAATTTCATTTGGGAGCACTCCGGGAGCAGAAAAATTCCATTTGGGAGCACAAAAAATTTAGCTTCCGGGAAGAAAACTAAGATTTGGGATCAGAATTAACAAGATTTTGGAGCATAAAATTGACTGTGTTGACTCTAGAAAAAAGGGCCGCCTGGGGGGAAATTTCGAAAAGGGTACTTTGGGGTTCCACGAGAATGTACAGGTAGATAACATATCTAGAAACTGGTTTGAAACTATCTGGTCCCCGAAAATTTAATATGTAGAGTTGTAATATGTGTTCTGACTTACAATGCATAGTTAGATTTTTTCCAGTTTGTCTGTAGTCCCCCCTCCCTTCTTTTGGAGAAAATATCCTATAGAAGTAAGTGTAAGCGAAGTAGGAAAAATGATTTGTTGATAATATTTTGCTCTAAACATGACATAAATATGTGAATTAAATCTGTACATAACTAGAAGATTTTGATTAAGGAAAAAGAAGTTTTAATCTAAGTAATTTTTAATTTTCTGCTTAATTTTTTTTCTCAAAATTACGTGATGTAGATGTTTATTATTTATAAGAATAGTACATTTATTGAAGACGGTTTCAGAAATTTTTAGCCAGACATGATTTGTTAGGCAGTAGGGGGAAGGCAGAGGGACTGTTAATTTTTGTTCCTTAATTTTATCACACTGTCACTACTGGACCTCAATTACTGGATCACATTCATATATGATATTTTACCTATATTGATACAAACTTTTAAATAGAAAAGGACTGTCAGTGTAAGTGGATTAGATTAGATGTGTTTAGCATGTAATAAAAATAATAAAATTTCTGCAGTGCAGGATGTATAAAATTTAATAATATAAATCATAATTTTATTTAAATTCTTTTGTTCGCAATAATTATTGAATGATTACCAAGTAAAGATTTTTAAAGTTACTGAATATATACCTTTATTACTATTAGACATTATTTGGAATTGCATCAAAAAATTCAACTCATCCATCAATTGATAACTATAGAAATTGGGAAAATTGAATTCAGAACACAGAAGATTGCTAGAATAAATGACATAGTCATGCAAATTTTGTATTACATCCAATGGTTGGAATGTACAACACCATCAGTGGCAGATGCAGCGAGGGGGCAGTAGGGGCAATTGCCCCTCCCGAGAAAATTAAGTTTGTACTTCATGAAATTGCAAATTACGCAAACAGAAAAAAAAGTATAGATGCATGTATATATATCGAGCTTACTTATTATGTTATTGAAAACTTATTTCTAGCACTCGTAAAACACACATAATGAAATAATCATAAAATTACTGTTAAATTATTCTTCAGATGAGCAATTCTTGTTAAGTTTTCAAACCTTGCAGCAAAATTTGCCGCAGTTTCTTATGTAAATTTTTGCTAACAGGTAACTTTTGTTAGGGTAAAAAAAAAAAGATGGGGAAAAGCGCAGCCCACTATCAAAAACAAGAGTTTTAACAGGTTAGAAAAATAAATAAATAAATAAAGAGTAAAACAAAAATTTAAAAAATCCGGTTTTTATTTATTTTCCAAGAAACTTTTAAATATTGATTTAGTTTTAAATATTTTAACTAAATTGATCAATCACAAATGTGATCACATCAAAATACTTAAATTTGAATTTCAGCGATTAATAGTTATCGCTAGCATTATTGATTATCGCATATGCTAATGCAGTGCAGCTACAATTAGACTTCTTTTAAGGGATTAGAAATTTATTTGTTTGATAAATTAAAAACTTCCCTATCATAATTACATGTATTTTATTAGGTAATAAATTAAATAAATATCAGACATTGCTGAAGGGAAACTGACTTTCTTACTTTAGTACTTTAAACAGAATAAGAAAACATCAATAATATTACATTGAATATAAAATTTAGTCAGTCTGAACTTCTGAGAGAAGTGGATAATTTGTTGTAAATGACAATATACTCTTGTGAGTTTTGTTCTGTCAATCCCTAAACGATTGCGATTTAAACTAACAAATTTTCACACAAGATTCACGAAATGTACATAAATTGGCAAATTATCACAAAATCTCGAAAATTGGATTTTTTAAAAAGTTTTATTTTTATGAACAATAGAAAAATTAATTGTATTAATTTTTTAATAGACTAAAAATTTTTGAAGACCATAACAATGTAATTTTCAATTTTAAAGTCAGATAATGAGATCCGTACGCACTTTAAATTTTTAGTATGCAGGGTGTCCCAATATTATGCCTTATTTAATTATCATCTATTAGAGATAAGAGGGCAATTGAAAAAAAAAAATGTGCAAAATAAGGTAGGAAAAAAGACTAAGTTAAGAAAACGTTCCACTCATTAATTTTTAAAAAGTTATACATTTTAAATATGTGCGAAAATTCTCAATAAGTAAAATGTGCCGTCTGCACATTGCTGCCGGCATGAGGGGATGTACAAAATTGCAGAATTACACCCTAAGAACTGTCAGATGTATGAAGAGAAATATATTCTGATTTAAACAAATTTTAAGTGGCTCTCGAAAGGAGAGGGGGGAACCTCACATCAAATGATCACGTTTCTGGAATTATACAAAAGTTATGAAAAAATATTTTTTAATAACTAGTAATAAACATTTATAATAAAATTTACGTAGTCCCTGACCACTTTTGTTTAAATACAGTACAGGACCAATTAACCGGAATCCAGAAAACCAGAAAAAATAAAGATAGGCCGGGAATAGTTTTTCTTCTATCCGATAGATGGCGCCACCAAATTTTTAACCAGAAAAACTTAATAAGAATAGACTCTGAATAGTTTCTCTCTAGAATTGTATTGTAAGTAGAACCTCTCAAATCCGGCCTTCCAAATAATAATGAATTGGTATTAACCAAAAAAAAAAAAAAAAAAAAAAAAAAGCTTTTTTGTATCTCCTCAAAATGCAAATAGATGACAGCACCAAAAATAATGAAGACTTAAGACATTTTATGCTTGTTTTTTTTTTGTTTTTTTTTTTCACAGTTTTTATTTATTTTACTCATAGAAGGTTTTATATTCACTGCATCAAATCCCAAAGATGTATGTGCACTTTTGAGGCAGATAGATACGATATTTTCGTCCACCACCGCTTTGTACTGGTGGGTTTGCTTGCCAATTCAATTCTGGTGAATTAAAGTTTGCAATTTCATTATAATACTAAAACCAGAAACATTATTCTTGTTATTAGAATAGTGTCGGCCAGGTTCTAACATTTAAAAAAAGCATAATTATAAATAAAAACAGTCTTTTAGTGGTGGCATGCCCAGCAGACAATCACTTCAAAAACAAAACAAAGGAATCTAGCAAGGCAAAAGCAGATGAAAAGATCATCTGCGTCAAAAGCGCATACACATTTGCAGAATCCGAAGCAGGCCAGAACGCTCGCTGTTAAAATGAAAGAGCGAAAAATGTAAAGGAGAGGAGGGGGAGAGAGTTAAATAAACACTTGGGCCGGAAGCAAGTTGATTACGTAATATGACTATATGAGCAGACATCGAGTTGTTTGTTTTAGGCTTTGAATGCTGTGTGATGTTTTATTTTTTCTGATATTTGTTCCGTTTGGGTTTATTTTAAGAGTGATCAGCGCTTCTTGAACATGCCAATTAATTGTATGTTTTCAGTGGTGGCGCTAGACTTTCCCCGACGGGGGGTCACCACTCCCCGACGAGGGGGCACAAATATACATGCACATATGCTAAGTGGCGTATCCAAGAGTGGGCCCCCTCTTGGATGACATTTTTGTCACCAAGTATGGAAATTTGCAACTATTTGCACAACTTGCAAATATTTTACTTTAGAAAGTGATTTGTTCACAATAAATCATTTTCTAAACTAAAATATCCAAGATCCAGATAAGTTTAGAGGAGATTGAGGACAATATTATGTTTTGTATTGTGAAATATTTCCAGGAATCGGATCGACATACATAATCAGACACCCAGGCCCGGGATATTTTCAAAAACCACTGCACAATCTTTCCTGGTAGATTATTATTTAAACTGACCCTAATTAACGTATCTCAAAATCCTTTTACATTACACAAATATTTCCCCAATGCCTCAGCAAACAAAAAATTTCGGTGGGTGGAGAGGATCTGTAGTGCTAAAATTAAATTAACTGATCTCTAGAATCAACGCAAATAAACTGATAATGCATTTACTGAAATTTTGGAGAGGGGCGGGGGCTCAAACCCACATGATCCTCCCCCTGGTAACGGCCTTGCACGTTTCTGTAAAATCTCGAAAGCTACTTTTAAGAATTCTTCAGGTTAACGCTTAAAATATTTCATATGAATGAAATTCTTTGGAAAAAGTTCAGCGGAGAAAGTTCTACGCATTTTTTTTCCCACAGAAAAATTATCAGAAACAAAAGTTTTTTGTGCAAGAATATTGCTGTAAATTCACTGAAAATTTATTTTATAAATTAAGCATTACTAAATTTGCACGCTTTTACACAAATTGCAGTTATTTTTATAAAATTAAGAAATATATGTAAATTTAATTATAGTTTAACTTTGATATCTCGAACATCGAAATTCTTGATATCTCAATAAATGTGTTTTCCCTTACAAATTGAATCCCGCCCCACCAGTGGCATCTGGGAGACGGAAGGTGCCTGGTTCGAAACTAGGTCCGTCCGCCGACCTAACCGTTCCGAATTTTCTGAAACTTTGCATAAATATGGGTTAGGACCTCTTAGGAAGTCCCCCACTAGATTCCTAGCGTAGATAATAATTGGCCGCAATCTACATTTCCATTTACAAACTGATACCCTTTAATTTCAACTCGTTATCTCAAAAAGTCTAGTGTCTGGCCAACATGTTTTGCTGTAAAAATATTAATCGAATTGTTAATTTATGCAATATTAATATTTTAAATCACAATAAAGTGAGAAAAATGCAATTGAAATGTTTATAGGTAGAACCACTTTACAACAAAAATTTTCTTTTGAGAAAAACGATTTTGAAGGCCCGCAGTAAAGTGGCATACCGAAACTTTATCGCTTGTTTCTAAGGCTTTAAAATGATTCTACTTCCATAATAATTCATGTGGTGATAGTACTTATTGAAAGCTAAAAGATGGCACCGTATCTCAATTTCGAAAAGAATTGTTGTGAAGTGTACACCTGGAAGCTTCAGTTAATAATAATAATAATTATAAATTATAAAAATCTCCGAAAGAGAACGTAAATATATGCGCTATTAAATTTTTTTATAAAGTCAAGCATTCACGAAGAAAATTAACCACTTTATTTTAAAATCTAAAATAAAATAAAATAAAAAATATCGTCAGAAAAATATAATCGGTCAGCTTATAATTTGCCAAGACACACAAAAATATAATCATTTTTGGCGAAACTAACCTTGATAAAAATTCACTTTTTTGTAATATTCCAAGATAGTTTTGAACGAGGTTTCCACAAACGTGATGAATAATTTTATAAAGCAAGCTCATTTACTAATAATTCATAGTGAAAGTGTCACTTTTAAATTTTCAACATTAACTAAAAAGAGTTTAATTAATAAGGCGAATAACAAACATAATATTAATCTGTTTAAAAGTTAAAGAGTTGAATTCTGATCCATATAATTCTGTAACTCAAAAATCAGTTTAGAACACAAACTATTAGTTTATATTAATAGTTTATATTAATGCTGGTGCCATCCATGGATTCAATAGCGATTTGTATAAAGATTCAAAATAAGGGAAGTTGTGGTAGCTTACGATACACCACTGTATATAACATACAAATCTACAAGCAAATATAAAACTTTTATTGTATTTATTTTATTTACTTATTTTACAGGATAAAAGTTAAATTTTCGGAAAGACGATATAGACGCTGTATACCATAACTTTTATTTACTTTGCAGTAAAATAACTGAATTAAAATTCACAAAATTTAGTTATTTTTTCCACGACGATATAAAAATTAAATTGTCAGTCAAGATTAATCAGTTTCCTTTAACTTATATTCCGTTTTCAGATCTATCCACAGCCATCTTCATACTGGACTGGAGAGGGCTTTGGTCTATCAGAGGGGCTGGATATATTTTTTAAAAATTTTCTTTTTTTACCCCAAGCAGAATGTAATAAATTCTAATTCTCTTGCAGCTGTTAATCTTCTTGGTGTGCATAGCTATGAACTCTTAGCTAAAGAGGGCCGGTTAATCCAGTTAGATTTCTCTATATAGTGCGAATTCTCACTCGTTGTATATGTATGTTACCAAATAAACAAACTATGTATTTGACTAATTCTTAAATTACACAAAAATAAAAATAAAAACAAATCTTACTGTTAAATTTTTATAAAATTAAAGATTAAATTGTGCATATTGTGTTCCATTGAATCTATTTATAAGTAAAAAGTATATTTAGAATTTATTCAAATTTGCCATCTAAGAAACAGAAAAGTACTACTTTTTTTATTTTATTCAGAAGAAGTTAAGAGTTAAATTATCTAATTAACCACTTAGTTATAAAAATATCTTTTTACTTTCTCAACATTTATAAGAGTTCAAGTAAGGATTACTGTGATAAAATAATTTTAAAGACATAGAATACTTATTTTATAAATTGCATAACACACTAACTTATAAATAAATAAAATAGGACCAGTTTAAAATATTTCTAATTAAAATGAAAATTTTTAGTTAAAGCGTTTAAATATTCATAGGTTTATACATATTTTGAATGCCAGAGATGCTGAACTGTACAATAATTTTATAAATATTTTGTCATGTCAAATTATTACACAATTAAATATACATTTTAAAAAGTTTCCGTAGTAAACAAAATCCGAAATTTCTTATCGCCCGAGTTGTAAATCTCGTTAAAAAATATCAATTAAGACTTATAAATTTTGTAGCTCTATGAATAAAAGTAATACAATGGAAAATTTTATTTTACATTTATGACACAAAAGCTTTTGACTCGTAAATTAAAATACTGCTAATTTACATACAATTACATTAAATCTGTGTTTAATTTAAATTTGCATTAATGCAATTTGAAAGTTTTAAAAGTTACCTTATTTTAAAGACATGCCTTTCGTCCTCACTCCAATTACTAAATCGTATTTGATAAACATACCAAAAAAATCGAAACTGCAACGAAAGAATATATTTTTAAAATGTATATCCTGTCCTGTAATTTAGCAGGAATGACATATAATGGGGTGAACAACATGTTACTTATCAATGGTTTAAAAGCAAGAGCACATTTAAAAGTACTCATAGTGTTTAAAAGACCAATTAGGAGAAAATTTAGATTAATTCATAGAGTACTCAGACAGTTAATATAATTTAAAATACAATAATGTTGTACAACATTTCATAGAATCAGAATGTGAGGTCAAAAAGACCGACTTCTACTCCAGCTTCAACTCAAAAAGTTATGACTCTGGGTCTGCAGTCATGATTAAAAGTGCACTCCAAACCAATACGAGCATCCATGTCTAAAGACATTTAATGATATATATGTATCATTAAAATGCTGTTAATAAGTAAACTTTAAAGTAGTATTTTAAAATTTCTGAGGCAGAACAAGTGACTCAGTTTTTGAAATATGTGCCTTATTTTAAAATTATTTTTATTTTTAAATAACGCAGAATGTGGTCATTCAAAATTTGTGCTCAAAATAGTTTCAATTCTTTTTTATATGGGGGGGGGGGTGAGGCGCAAGGGTGGTTTTAGGGCGAGAGCAGAATTCCCCGAGAGGAAAATACTTACACTAGTAAAAATACGCTTGAAATAAAATTGCATATTCATGCAATTCTGAATTGGTATTTAAGCTTTGCACACTTCCTGAAAAATACTTCTGGATCCACCCTTGGGCATAGTATATTTGTACAAATACATAACAAAAAGCAAGTGCTTAGAATATATAATTCAATGCTTTAGAGAAATAAACTGACCATATTTTTAATAATAACATATATTAATTAAAGCTTTTAAACACATTTAAAATATATATATGAATGTAATTTACATATAACTTACTGGAATAGGCGCCAGTCGATTTTGTTTATGAAGATCTGAATGCTTAGTTATCCTATGTATTTTTTTTAAAACATAATCATTATAAAAAATATCACGACATAAAGCACACTGTACTTTATATCTTGTGCTTTTGGCACCACCGATGTTCTTTTTAGGAAACATAAAGCCAAAAGTGAAATTAAACTCTTATAAACTTCACAATGATATGCTATGCTGCCGTAACAAGAAAAAAAAAATGCTCACTATTCTAAACTCTGTCTAACTCACTGGCACAATGCACAATAACAAGTGTTGGAAAAGTGATGTACTATGGGTTTGCGAAGAAAAAATAAAAATACACGGGATATTTGGACGAACCATTTCTTTCTCATCATTCTGTCATTGAGGACCAATAAAAATACAAAAACCGTATTTCTGGAAAAAAGAACATCCCCCATTTGCTTGTGTAAGCAAAGCCATACTTCCCTTCCCTTGAAATTTTTTATCTACCCGACTGGTCTAATTAACGGTCACTGTCTCCCCCATCCCGACCACCCACATCCATATTGAACTTTTCTATGGTGTCGGCGACAAAATGCACAATCGTTTAAGCAATTAAAAGAGCCTCGAATAGAAAGTGGTCGTACATGTGGTCTCATAAATTTGTCGTTTGAAGAATAGACTGGTACTTTTGTTACCTTAAGATTGATGCCTTGCTGCAAATCCAGTAAAATGCCTCCTGAGAGTGGGATCACAGATTTCAAGTATACACTATTTCGAATTTGAAGTTTCCCCCGTCGTTCATCAACACATCACAGTATTGGTAGATGCAGGAAGTGGCTTTTTTTCGACATGAAAAGGATCGCAGAGATAAGAGATGAATGAAAACGGAAAGTAGTTTTAGTCATTATTCAGAAGTTCTGAGGAATATACCCCCCTCCCTTCCCAGAAATGTAAACATTTCCGCTTCAATCTCCAATACTCATTTGCCTTTCATGTGTATTTAAAAAGTACAAAACTAATTTTTTTAAATCGCAAAATTAAAACTCAGCTAAAATATAGATTTCTTCTTATGAAAATTCCCCGACGAATTAATCAAACAGCCCCGATGGGGGGTCACAAGTTCCCCGATGGGGGGGCACGTGCCCCCCCCCGGACCCCCCATTGGAGCCACCCCTGTATGTTTTACTGTAATAATAAATTATAAAAGGGTATTTGTTCAGTATTAAACGATATACATCAGGAGTGTATTTAAGAAGGGGGCAGAGGCGGGCGGCCCTCCGAAAATATAAAACAATTATTATAAAACATGTATTTTAAAACATTTATATTAACTCAACTATCATTCAGATTAGATTAAAGTTTTACAGTCCAATTTATTGTTTCAGTGTAAAGTAATCATGATTTATATTATAAAATAAATTAAAATCCAAACTGCAAGCAGAAAACTAATTTGAAACTTAAAAGTACATGAAATGTTTAATAAAATTAGTTCTGCTTAATTCAGTTATTATTATTTTTTTTTTAAAGTAATCTTTAGATAATCTTTTTTCCGGGGGGAGGGAGGGGGGGTTGTGCATGTTGATAGAGAAAATTTTTGTCATTTTTTTATTGCTATATGATTGAAACTACTAAATAATACACAGGTAAGTGTTTTTTTTTAATTTAAATGTAATTTTAAGGTACATTTATCTGCCATGTTATGTTTTTGTTATAGATTGCTCCTGATATAATGTAGGTTGTATACAAAACTTTTAAATATGAAAACTGCCAATAGATGGCGCTACCGGTCGATTCCAGAAAACCGGAAAATTCAGTTATCGGGAAAGGGTTGGGTAAAACTGATTCCGGATAATTGGTCCTGTACTGTATATATATTTCTGAGGCGTTTTATGATGAAAAGCTGGAATTTCGTTTAACTCCTCATTATTATATGGGGAACATTTTACTAATAGGGGAATTTTCGTACGGGGAACGTAGACATATCTAAAAACTTTAACTTTTTGAAAATTAACGAGACGAATGCTTCCGCTATATTTCTTCCTCCTCTGTTTTAAATATATTTTCATTTTACCCACTACCGACTCCCCACTGATCTCTAATAGATAAAGAATTAATGCTTGTTACTACCTTTTTGGGACACCCTGCATATAAATGCATATATACACAAACAAATGACTTAAAAGTATGCTTTAAATATATTACGTTTATGCTAAAAAATTCTTGATGAAATGATCTAAAAGTGCGAAATTGTATCTAAAGCCTAATGTCAACCTTGGTCTGGTATTGACAGTAATTATTATAATCTTATTAATTATTATAATCATTTTTGTGTCTGTAGTAAAAGTTACAATTGTAGAGTAAATTTTGAAATAAAAATAGCTTTACAAAATTGTGGGTCTTTTTAAATGGGCCCGGAAAAAAAAAAAAAAAAAAAAAAAACGCCCGAAAAATTTTTTTTTTTTTTTTTTTTTTTTCTTTTTTGAGCTGAGGAACAAATCTTTTGGCAAACTTTTATCACTACTATAAATATCAATGGATCGTACTCAAATTTGGATAAGCTGGATGAAAAGATTTTAACCCTTAAATGCATGAATTTTAAAGACGTTCACTCGATAGCCTCGAGTGTAGCGTACTATAGCACCCATATCAGGAAGATTAATAAAAAAGAAATTTTCAACATAGTGTTTCACTGTTGCCCCCTCCGACATGGAACTCTGGATCCGCCCCTGAACACCATATCAAATCACTGAAATATATTTGTTCTTAATCTTTCACTTCTAATTTAATGTTTTCTCATTCATGAAAAGTGAATATAAGATTTTTAAAACGCACTCTATTCTTAAAAATAATTACCACATGTAAGTTTTTTAGCAGGTATAAACTAAATATTTTTTTTTAACTCACAGAATTGTCCAAAGGTATGGAATACAGTTTAACATATTTTAAATAATTTATTTTTCATAAAGCTTTTATCTATTCATATAACCTATTTTTATCTACTTTTTACCTTTCTACATTTGCTTTTATTGTTTTAGAACTCATGGATTTTAGCTCTACCTGTTTTATGCGACACCTTTTTACTTGAAAACTTTATTTTACTATATATACACATAGTCTGGCACAGTATGTCCTTTCTGGACCTTGTGCCATTAAACACCAACTAACCAACCAACCATAAAGCTTTTTTTTTAATTTTTTTGTAACATACTTAAAAAGGTCTCTTTAAAAATTTTCTTTCTTAAACCTTGCTTTAATCTTTTGAAAATGAAAAAAGCATTAATAATTTATTTTAACTATCAAATGTTTTTAATCAGCTTAAAATAATAAAAATAATATATTAAAAAACCTTCCAGAATTAATTCGATTTTTTTTTTTTTTAAACTGAAAATAAGCTTAAATTGATGACAGTTTGCTTTATGAATAGCCTAGCTGTTAACTTATGACACAGTTTGCTTTCTTAAGACATCCTTTCCCAGAACTAGTTATCTTTTGCTTATAATATTTTTTCTTCATTCATTAAAATGTTGAGAATTTAAAAAAAAAAAAAAAAGATGGTGGCCGGCAGGACACTTAAAAATAATATGGTGGAAAACTAAAGGACCGAAATGGGGGCCCAATGCTGAAACTTAGAATGAATGGAGCGGCAAACCGAAGGACCGCACCGGGCACCAATAACCCTAGCGCTACACTGCTAAAGCAAAATATCATTATTATGCCCCTTTTTTGGCAAAAGTATAATGTCTTTCAATTGCTTTATTCACAAAACGTTGCAAATCGCACGTTTTTTAGATAGATTTAAGTGGATAAAGCCACTAAACATACCGTAATTTATGGAAGAAACGCCGCGGCGTTTATGAGTTTAAAAGTTAAAAAATAGTAAGTGCGGCGTTTCTACCAGGTGCAGCGTTTACAATATTTTTAATTTTTTTTAGCCGATCTTCAACGAAAAATCGAAAAATTCGTTTAGTGATAATTTTCTCAAAAGATGGCGCCACCACCAACACGTACTCTTTAGCGTGCACAGATCACAGCGTAGCGAATCAGAATGCAAACCTACCCCCATAGAAAAGAGGTTTGATCTTTGATCTAGTTTTGGAGAAAGTCAGAGCACCCTGAGATGCGTCCATGTCCCGTGCTCTGAAGTGGATGGCTTCATACATCCAACCGATGTCTCCTCAATTAAGTAAAAAGAAAAAAAAATAGAAGTAAATCTTTTACATCTACATTTTAGAACTATAATTAAATTTTAATGAAGTTTTGAATATATATTTTGAAGGGTTAAAATTCTGTAAAATACCGCAAAAGTGCACTACCCTCTATTAAATGCACCCGTTTTTCACATGAACCTCTATTGTTCTTAAAATACTGAATTTCAGCCAAAATTAGTCTATGTTGCACACGGTGCGAGTTTAACCTTCTCCCCCCCCCCCCCCAAAAAAAAATAAATAAATAAATAAATAAAGTTAATCTGAAAATTATTTTTTTTTTTTTTTCGCGTGCGGCTTTGCACCCTGTGCACTCTATCGAATAAACACTGCCAACTAATTGGTATGCTCAAGAAATGCTGAGAGCTTTTAAAATAAATCCCAATGTTATAAATATCAAAAATAATAAATAAATACCATCAAGAGTTGTTACACAACATTCAGTTTAAAACAACAATTTGCTGAAGCAAGCTCATTACATAATCAACAGCTGGCATTCCTTGGGGGGGGGGGGGAAATGTTTACTTTTAACTGGAGCCTCTTCTCACGCATGGATTGCTGTTTTCATTTTAATGGCACCTGGTAGTCTGTCCGAACTTTGTGGGGATGCAAGAAGGTTTTTAGAAGTTATTTTTTTTATTTCTATAAATTCGCCTTTGTGAATATAAACATTGATATCTGATCAGAGGCGTAGCCAAGGGGGGGTTAGGGGGGTCATAACCCCCCCATGAGGAATTTTTTGCCATACAAAATGTATATTCTTCACTACATTATCACACGCATGTATACATATATATGAGTTGCAGTAGTCGTAACCCCCCCCCATGAAAAATTTCTGGCTAAGCCCCTGTATCTGATTATTTGAAAATAGAAATCGTAAGCTTCGTAAAATAGTGGCAAATACTTTAAAACATTCTATGGGAAGGAGAAAAAAGATTTTTTTACCGTTTATCCAATTTCTCCCGAAATGTATCCGATCAATTTAATAGCTTTTTTTAATAAATTACGTGCAACATATTTTTTTTTTTTTTTTTTTTTTTTTGTTAATTAAGAATTTATTTTAGAAAGCATAGACTTTTATCTGGCATTGTCTTCTTCTGACCACGATCACCCCCCCCCCCCAACCAACGATCACGGCTGCGGCGTTTATGCCGGGTGCGGCGTTTCTGACGATTTTCTAGCTAACTAAGCTCATTTTCGTGGGTGCGGCGTTTCTTCCATAAATTACGGTAGTAGACGCAGGAAATGTTGAAGTACGGCCGCGCGACTGTCGGTCTGGAGTTTTTGTCGGTTTCATCAAATGTAACGTCAATGCGCGTTAGAACTCTTTAAAAAGTCGTCCAACCAAGGCACCCCCCTTAGGAGATATCCCTAGTCTAGGCTTGCCATAACAAACAAGCAAATCCCGCAAAATTTTCGAATCGCAAAACGTCGTTTTGCTATGCCATACTTTCTGTATCATCCTTAATTATGTATGGTTAGTAAATAGCTGTTATACATTAAGAATAATATGTACTAAGAAAGCCGATTAAAAAGAGGAAATTGTTTACGGGGAAAAAAAAAAAAAATTGCTAGTGTGCAAAACTATTAAAAACATAAAGAGCAAAACTATATACAGCTGGCGACAAACTCTGGAATAATGATTGTTTGATAATTCGCAACTACTTATTTATCAAACATAGCTACCGATATTTGGGGATTGAGAGATGGAATCGCAAATTTTTAGATAACTTAAGAAAATTTTGATTTTCCCAACCGTATTTTCTTCCCCCAACTCCTAAGTGAAATGCCCAGGTAGTTCTGCCCGGCCGATCGGGCTTCTCATTGAGTCAGCAAAAACAAAACATACTAGAGAGGCCCCTTTTCGGGTTACTTGGCTCTTGCAAATGCAATGAAAAAGGCAGTAACAGTATTTCGATCTGAAAGAATAGAATATTTGAAAAAGGCATTTGTGGGAAAGATTTGATTTCATAGACGGTTTTCATGAAAGGGCCGCTTTCAATCGAACCTATTTTTATGGAGTTATTGTACTCAATCGTATTTCTATGAAGGAGCCGTTTTCATTAACGTATTTTCGTGATGGGCCGCAAATGGTATGTAAGAAATAAAAAGTGGTGATTGCTGACTAATAATAATAAAAATGTAAAAGCAGGAGGGCGCATAAAGAAGAAAAATAGGGCCGCCGGGCGCTGCGCCCTGCAAAATCAATCTAGAGTCAACACTTACAATATATACATATAAGAAAAGCAAAGTTTGCAAACGTGGCAAAAAATTAATAGAGTCAAAATTACGCATTCGGGGCAGCTCGGCACAAAAATCGGCTAAAAGCGCAGTTCGGTGCAAGATTTGCGTTTTGGAGCAGCTCGGCGCAGAATTAACATCCCTGTGTCAGCATTTCCCATAAATTCATAGTTATTTAAAAGAAAGAAAAAGAAAACAGAACCAACACTCACTGAACTTCCTATTATATGCATCAAAATAAATAATACATTAAAACTACAACTACTCTAATTAAAATAACAAACTCCATTTCAAATGAAATGAAATGAAATTTTCATAAAAACAGCAAGTAAAATCTGCTCAGCAGGAAAAAAATTACCTTTCATTTCCCAAGGAATAGAATCTACAAACTCGACAAGAAACGCCGAACTAAAATAAATATGGCTACACATGTTGAACTTCACGAATGAATACAAAACAGAAATAGTGCGCTTTTGTTTGCTATCCACAAGTGCTCAGCACCTACGGATCAACAGGCAAGGGTTAGTAGAAAAAATAGGTTGCCACGATTCACCCTCCATCGCCGGAGAAAAATCGCCACGTTTCTGTGATGTTCATTTATTGGAAAAAGTATCTAAGCACCAATAAGATAAAAAAAAAACCTACCTTCTCTCAGAGACCAATCCATGCCCATCTCTAAAGCTTCTTCAAGATCCCTAAGGGAGAAAAATGGAAAATTTTTGAAAATTTAAACCCACAACAGAGAAGATTTTTGTTTGGTTGCTTTATAGAATAAATTAACTCAAACATTTAAAATTATTTTTGATAAAAATTATTAGCTTGGAATGATTAAATTAACACCTTGATTTGGACTAAAGCATGAAATAATCAAAATCTTGCAAGATAGCACACATAAAACATACTATAAATCAGGATGGATGTTTCAGGCAAACAATTTTTGCACAAAGCATGTATCCTAATCAGCGGCGTAGCCAGATATTTTTCATGGGTGGGCGGAGGGTTACGACTACCGCAACTCATATATATGTGTGTGGGATAAGGGAGTGAAAAATATACATTTTGTATGGCAAAAAATTCCTCATGGAGGGGGGGTTATGATCCCCCTAACCCCCCCCCCTTGGCTACGCCACTGATCCTAATCAATAAGTACCTATTACGTATGTTATTAAGTTTCAATCATTTCATTATTTAAATACCAGTTTCTGTGGAGTGCTTTGGTTTTAACAGAGAACATTTCTTCTGCGACACACATATGTGAGTGAGAGGCACTTTCATACTGCAGTGCATAAATAAATGAAAATTATCATTATTTTCCCATGTCCCAGGATAGGACCATGGAAAAAATATACATAAAAGAGAGTGTATATAGTGTATATCTAACAATGGGTTTTGGTTTCTATGTTTGGTTATTTACAGCATATCAAAAGTAACTTTATACTGAACAAGTAAGTAACTAAAAAAGGTTCACAAAAATCAGGAACAAAAAGCAGATTTATAAATTTTTGCTTAATTTTCATGCATAATGGTTGCCAAAGCTCAAAATAAGATTGATATCAATAAATTCTGACTGCATAAAAAATAAATTGCACTTTCAATTTCCACACTACAGTAGTTGCACTAATTCAAGTCCTGTTAATCCAAGATCTGTTGAACCTGAGGTAGAGTTTAGAAAAAGCAATAAAAAATTGCACTGTAGCACTAAATGTCACTAGAGAAAGAATTAACATTTTCCCCCTTAATTAAAATTCGTCACAGGCCTGTTCCATTCTTTATACTCCAGCTGCTAGTTTTTCTTGGAATCCAACAACTTTAGATTCACTTTTTGAACATTAATTCAAGTGAGTGTGGCGTTGTTTAAAATACATTATTATATCTACGAATCTGTGTACTCATAATTTGTTCACTATTTGATCTCTCTCTATACGTACATATAAAAAACAGAATTTTTTCTTCAATTATATTACAGTCTACGTAATCTGAGTTGGTGTCAGTCACGACCAGCTCAAATTATTGGAATTTGGCTGTATTAAAAGAAAAATGAAAGAAATAGACAGCAATCTAAAGAAAAAGCAAACTTTAATATTTTATTTTTTTCCTAACAAGCTCCTATAATAATGTGCAAGATTTATAACAATCTATGGTGCCTGTTACCATGCTAAAAAAATGTATGCTATTGGAATAATAGTGGTTTTAGAATTAGAACACAAACTGACAGATTTCATCAAGAACGAAATATTAAGACTCATAAAGAAACAAAGGTATATACAAATACAGCACATATTACACTATACACATATGACTACATCAGTCATTTTAAACAAAGTAACAAAATATTTTTCTAAATCAATAATAATGAAGCCCATTTCTGTGCAGTATCCTGAGATACCATTTTTGTTTCTGGTCATAAAAATTCATAAATCATTATTCAATTTTTCTATCTTCAATTCATGAGCAGTAAATTTTGTTTCCACAAATGTTTTTCACAATATAAAGTTGCAAGTGTGAAATTGTCACTTATATAATTTAAGATAATATTATCAACTGTTCATGAAATTATTATATATATATATATATATATATATATATATATATATATATATATTTCAAATTTGCATTTCCCCCTTTCTTTTTTTTTATGCAAGTAACTCCAGAAATTGAAGAATGTGATTGCAATGGTCTGGGTAGATTTTAGAAACATTAGAACACAACCCATAGTCAACACAAAAAGGGTTAAAAACAGACAGAAAAAAATGATTGTACATGTAAAACACAAATATTTCTAATTTGTTTTTAAACAATGTATTCTTTTGCAAAATCTTACTTTGCATTCATTGGAATGATTCCTTTTGAACCAACACCTACAGGAATATGATCAAACATGCTCTGAGCAAGTTGCTCTTTAATAGGTTGCACATCCTTTTCCATTAAATTGGTCCTCAACAAACGGACACCACAGTTAATGTCAAAACCTACACCACCTACAGAATGAAACATGAGAAAGTCTAAAAGAACTGTTTTATTACTTTTAATCATTTCATATGAGTTTGTTAATACCTAGCACCACTACATAAAACACTTTTGGATTTTTTTTTTATGTATCTCACATTAAACTTTTATGTAAATGCCTGAAATAATCACTTAAACAGAATAATGAAGTTTTTCAATATCATATAGAATCTTTTTTCACAAGATGGCATTCATTAAATTATGTGGGGAATAAACAAAATGTAAACATGAAATGAAATCGAAAACAAATATTTTTATGATAAATAACAATTAGAAAATTGAAAAAAAAAAAGCATGTATAATTTAAAAACAATGAAATAAAACTAAAAACTAAATATCTGGAACATTTTGTTTATTAGGGTAAAACATGCCAATGATAGGAATGGCTGAGCAATCTTGGTTTTATGAGTAAAAATGAACCAAAACTTCATATGCCATGGTTTTCAACTTTTCTTTCAATGCAAAATGCTGTAATAAATGCAAACATGGCATTTTAAGACACTATCTTGCATCATAATTGAGTTTATACAGTGATAATTATATTTTTGAAAAATGAAATTTTTTCAAATTTAAATTACATTGTTCAAAATTTATTGATATTGTTATAAAAAATTATGTATTTTGTGAACCTTGTTTAATTGAAATGTATTAATTTATCATGAATGTAGTAATCGAGATTAGCTGTATCAAACATTGTAATCCTGAATTTTACAGTAGGTAAAGAAATATTCACCATTACTTAAATAACCTATTAACTGTGAAGCTAAATTTGATCAGGAAGTCAAAATGCTTAATTCAAATTATCGTATCCACTTATTCAATTCTTTATTGCATATACATGGTGTCTACTAAACTTTTGAAAGTCAATTTCCAGACTTTTGGGAGCTTCCAGAGAAAAATTGCTGACCATCATGCATTTCATTTTGGGAAATCCCACATCAGCACAATCCTCCTTTTTATATTTAAATATTTTGCAAGAACTTACCTAAAATAAATTTTTAACTATAATCTAATTGAAGAATTTCCTGCAAAAAGGGGATAGCTCCAATTATTTAAGGTTGTGGAAAACTAAAAAAATGCTTGGAGAATCAGCACAAACAAACACCAGGTAAGCAGCTTTATGTCTTTCAGTAGTAACAGAAGAACTAACAATTAGAACTACGTGCTTTAGTACCAAATGGATAAGTTAGTTTTTTGTTTACTCTAATATAGTACATGTAACTTTGAACTCCCATAGGATGGGACTACCTCCTTTTGAAGTAAACCCTTCAATTATTAATGCACCAATCATTGATTTAGTTGAACAGCATCAAGTCAAATAGAAAAAAATTACTATGAATTTCGAGTTATTGATTGGTTGAGATTTAACCAATATTGACCGATACTGCTACGTTAAGCAAAATACAACTTACATAATTGAAACTCACAAAAGTATAGCAATACAAATACTCACAATTTAATCTAATGCTAGCTGCATACCCGTTCTTCGTACAGAAGGAATCAAATGCTTTTTTTATGTATGTAAGTGAAATTAATTCCATCTTTACAAAATTTCAAAGTATGATACTTTCTTTGACTAGTGACATAAGCTTTGCCTTACAGATACTTACTTGAGATGGCATAGCGTAGCTGCAAAATGATAACACAAAAGCTAGGCCAGCATTATTTGACATCAAAAACAACATAAAAAGTGTTTTGAAAACAAATTATTCACTTTTCAAAGAGCTTCTGCAGATAAACTTGTGTCTTTCTAGATTAAGTTCTAAAGCAGTGTCACATAGTGTGGACAAATGTTCCATTTTGCCTTCTAATTCCTAAAGTGTGAACAATGTGTAATCTCACTCATTCTGTAGAACACCATGGTAAAAGTTTACTGAAAAAAAAGTCTTAAAATATTGTTGATATCATAGAAATAGAAATATCTACCTGAAACAATCATTGTTTTGAGAACTATTTAGCTATCATGGCTGTCGTAAAAATAAACCCTAGTGAAGTGATTTTTCCATAAAGCATGTTAGCCTAAGTTTTTCATACAATCTGAAAATCGTGACATCAAAATAAAGTCAAATTTATTTACAATTAGGATTTAAAATAAAAAATGAATTTCATATTTATCATTGACATGGGGGGTGCCAGTCTTGGGGGGGGGTCCTTTCCAAAATTTCAATCTTCGTTAACAAAAATGTTTTTTTTGTGAAAAATTTGACCTTTTCCAGCAATTGGCCACCCTCCGAATTTGTCAAAATATCAAAAAGTTATATCCATTACTACCACTTAAGCTGGCAAATTCAATATTAAAATGAATACTAAGCTAATTTTTTGAGTTCTTAGCTTAGGAAAATACATATTATGAAACAAATAGACATTATTTTACATGAGCTTTAAAAATTCGCACATTCTTAATACTACTGCAGTTATTTTGCAATTTTTCTTTTGTGTGTCTGGCAACAAACATTTAAATTTACCTGAATCAATACATACTTACTATGCTCTTACTCAAATCAGATGCAACAAACTTTTAGCTTCTGACATGATGCTTGTCCTTTACTAATTTACGCGTTTTTATTTTACTGCAGAACTATTCAACCCTCTCATTGTTAAGAAAACGCAAACAAAAATTTTTTTGTAATGGCATCAAAAATTAATGAAACAGCTAATTTAGTGTGAAACTATTTCTTTGTCATTTAACTTTGAATGAAGGACTAAATGTGCATTTTATTATTTGATAAACTTAAAAAAAAAAGCCTTCTCACTAATAGGTTTTGATAGGAAGCGATTGTGAAAATTCGTAAACGTTGGTACATAACCTTAAATTTTAATCAATAACAACTCCTCAGGTAATCAGAAATATGAGAATATACAGACTTATTTCATGCGTTGCATATGTTTTGCTTCAGAGTCTGTTATTGAGTTTCAAAAGGGGTTTTAAATTTGTTACATCAAAATGACATAGATTTCCCAAGCAAAAACTCAGTTATTTGAAAGTAATTTTATTTATTTTTTTCAATTGGTAGCTATTCGGTTTCAGCTCCCATGATGGCAAAAAACGCAAGCTTAATGTCCAGGGTGTCCGCCAATGTCAGGAGGCAAAAATAGTATCTTTAGTAGCCTCACGGATGTAAAAAAGTTCAGTTTAGTAGCCATTTTTTAAATTTTAGTTGCCAAATTAGTAGCATTTTTGCATGATTTTGTGTTTAAGAAATAAACATATGTCATTTAGCTTCATTCCCGAAGGAATGAATAAAATAAGTTAAAAAACTTCATGTGTAATATAACAGAACATATAGTGCATTTATTTTTATAGCATGATTAAAAAAAGGATTAGAATGTTTGGTAAACAATTAATTGTAGCTTTGAAAAGAAAAGGGAGCAAAACTGAAGCAGGGTATTCACCAAAATTGTTAGTAAAAATTCAAGCACATTTCAAGGATTTCAAGGCTCATCTCTAAATTTTCCAAGGGCCCTTGTATAAAAAATGATCACCATATTTTTCAAAAAACCCTTACCCCTAGCTAAGAAAGATAGTCATCCTTCCAGGCAGAAAAAGAAGATATGTGTGTTTCAAACTTTACCATACATCTAAAGTCGCATTCTCCATTTCTGGTGAGAAAACACTACAAGGACAACTTCTAGAGATTAAAACCCATTTTTCGAATACCGTATGAGCAAAAAGTTAAAATTCTAACTTTACATGAAATTTGTGGTTCGAAAGTAATTTTTTTTTTTTTCCCAATAGGCAGGCTTTGGCCACAAGTCTTGGGTCACTACTAAGGCATGAACCACAAGCCATTTTATTATGGGGGAACCCAATAGGTGGCTAGAGTTACTTCCTATGTAGGGGGTTACTCTAAATTATATAAGTAATTTTAGCCTGGCCTGTGTGCCGTTGGTGGTTTGTAATGCTTTTAGCGATTGTAAAAGTTTTATTTTGTAGTAAATAAATAAGCCTGGGGGGGGGGTCTGGTGTGAGTAAACTGCTATCGTGGGCGCCCTCCCCCTTTATCTCAGGTGAACTCCCCTATGTAGGGACGGACAATTCAACACCCAAGCCGGGAACTGAGCCTGGACCCAAGGCGTAATATAGAATGGTTCTTAAGCCACTACACTACCTGGGCAGCTTTGAAAATAATTATAGTTCTTTTGAATGTTAAACAGTCGTATAAAAGTGATTTCAAATTAAAATTTCAGCACCAATTTACTGAACAAAATAAAAATTTGCTTTCGTAAGTTGCTAATAAGTGAGTTATAAAGCTGTAGTAATAAAAAAAAAATTAAGTAAAAGCAAGATAAGAGTAATACAAAAGCACCAGATACATCTATCTGCCAATAAGTGCGTTTTAGGAGATGCCCAAAGCAAGCTCTTCTATCTGGTTTTAGCTGGTATGAGCCTACCCTAGAATTCTAGCTCATGAAAAGTCCATATATGTTCATTTAAAAACAGGTAAAAACACATCCACAGGTAAAAATCCAGGTAACACAGGTAAAAATCCGTTATGTAGCACTATCGGTGGCGGCCACCACCTTCTTCAGCATAGGTCTTAATTCTAAATGGCCAGCTCTCTTCCTCAGCAGGGCGTTCCACCCAGGATCGATCTGCGCATGTATCATATCATTCACAGCGCCATCTGTGATTATAATCTGTAGGGCCTCCATATTTAGGGCATAATGACTGTTTTTGTAATTGGCGAGTTTTTGGCTATTGTTAAAGTTGATTTCTATGGGGTGTTCCTGGGCTATTTTTGCGAGGGCAGTAGTGGTTTTATTGAATTTAATGTCAGTTTGATGTTCCTTTTTTCGGTCTTTGATTTTTCGTTTTGTCATGCCAATATAGTAGCCCTGTTTATTGGTACTATTGTCTGTAAAGCTTAGTTTATAAATACCGGCGGTTTCATCAGGATTGATATTATCTTTATCACTGCGAATGCGTTTGAAAATATTTTGATTGGGTTTTATGGGGATTTTGATATTTTTCTTTGCGGCTTCATTTGTGATTTTTAGGGTGCAGTAGGGAATGGCATTGGTAAATTTTAGTTTCGGATTTTGATAGTTATTGATTTGTTCCAGTTTTTTGATTCTCTTTATGAGGATATTTTCAGTCCATATATGTTTTTGAAAAAAGCAGCATGGGAGAGCAGCAATTTTATATTTTTCACCATACGACATGCAATTGTTATTTTTCATTTTTAACTGCACAACACAAAATAACAGCTTTCATGAATCTCATATTAATGAAATTATCAAATACAGTAAACCTTATCTTAACCGGCCTCTGTTTATCCAGATCTCCGCTTTAACCATTCGTATGCGTATTTGACTTAAATTTTAAAAAATACAAAAAGTCAAAAATTTTCGACAATGACTGACACCGACCTCCGTCATGTCACATACAGAGATTTTCTGACACTGACTGAAAATTGTATATTTTCAAGCATTATTGCCCGACTTGAAAAAATTCAAGTACATTTCCCGACTTCTGGACGCCCTGCAAAATCCTATTTTCAAATTAGTCACCTGGAATAAGATACAAGTAGGCAAAAACTCCAAAATAGTACGAAAAAGACATTTTTCATTTAAAAAAGTCTCCTTATCTTTAAATTAGTAGCAAAAGTTGCCTTTTTAGTTGCCGGTGGACACCCTGAATGTCAAACAAAATCTTAAAGCAGCAGTTGTTTATTCAAAATCCTTTTTTACTTACAAATTTGTAAAAAAATCTCAATTTATATTTTCCCCCCTATTTTTCTTTTTAAAAAGAGCAAAATGAATGCTCCATCATTTGTCAAAATATCAAAAAGTTATGACGAATAGAATTCAAGATGCAATGTTTTTAAAATTATTTAATGAAGACTTTCGTCGAAAGTTATCTTTCTTTAAAAAATTCCTAAAAATCAGCAAACTGTGTTACAGTCAGAACAAACTTTTTAAAAGGAAATTTTTTCCAATAATGAAAATATTGTTTTACTGCAGCTGTAATTACCAGGGTTATTACATATTATGCAAGAAAAAATACCAAAAATGCCAAAACATAAAAAAAATCTGACTTGAATTTCTAAAAAATCGCTTAGAGATATGTTAGGACCCGTCCTAATGAAGCCATATACAAAATATGGTAAGTTTACAACCACTCATTTAGGCACTATGTGATCAAAAGGCAAACGGATAAGAAGATCGGAGGTCACAAACCTACAAACTTACACAGCCAGTCAGCTACAAACTTTGTTTACTCATGGATTTTACTACATAACAGGGGTTCCCAAACTTTTTTTCCCTGCGGCACCCTTATCAGGCTAAAAGCATTTCGCGGCTCCCTTGTCAGGCTAAAAACTTTCGCGGCAGATTTCCTTTAAAGCAACATGAATATGAAGGTTAGAATGTAGCAGTTTGGATGCATTTTACATTATTTTTTGTTTGTTTGTTTATAGGGCTAACTATCAAGAAAGTACTCCCTTGGGAAAGGGATATAGAATTTTGACAATACCCCCATTTCAGGGAGTCTCCTATAAAAGAGAGGCTACAGTACAGTCTTGAAATTGACTGAAATATTTTTGCTTGAGCCCACTTAGTGATCGGCTTGGCTCACTTTCTTGGGGATACAGCACAGGTTCAAAGGAAATTATTTGATTATACTCCACCAAAACACTTTTCTTGATTATCTCCACGGCACCCTGACATACGCTCGTTGACATAAGTTTGTGGGATTAAATTTTTTTGTGGGATACCGGTTCAGAGGAAATTATTTGATTACACTCCACCAAAACACTTTTCTTGATTATCTCCACGGCACCCCTGACATACGCTCGTGGCACCCAGTTTGGGAACCTCTGCTATATAAGATTTATATATTATTGATTATTTGATTAATATTAAGCTTTAATGACTTTTCTTCAATTATAAAAAGCTTCATTATGCTAATATTCAATTATATTCATTGCAATTTCAAAATATTTTAAATAGCTGTAAAATAAAATTTTTCAGCCCAACTGAAAATATTCCAACAAGATATAGTCAAGTGCATATGGATGTAATACATTCAGTTTTAAATAAATACTCCATAAATTTAAAGGTAAATGAGTGCTGAAAATCTCAAAAATCCCTATTCTCAGGGGTAGACAAAAGTTCAAAATTTCTAGGAGCGAGACCCAATTTTTCAGGCGCCAGCACGTTATCAAAAAAATACTAGAGATATAAAAAAGTAAAAAGTCAGGTGCCAGATATAACATTTTAGGCGGCATGGCGACCTGGCACCTGGGCTTTGTCTACCCCTGCCTATCCTTAATATTAAAATTCAATTTTGATTTCGCTTACTTCTGAATTTTTCATCAAGGAAGAAGGTCCCATCTTAATAACATAGCTAACAAATACACTTTCTCCCTTTCACTAGTGATGCTGTCACCCCTTGCTGTGTACTCAACAGACATTTACAGTGTTTTGACATACTGGCAATGACAACCCTACTTTGAACCTTATTAATGGTAAATTTTTAAATGTTTTATAGAGATTTATCTGGTGCTTTGGACAATATATGTTGTTCCATATTTTTTTTAATATATGTATTTTAGCTTTTGTAGTGCATTTATAAGTATTTCATGAAGTTTTATTGTGTATTTAGTTAGCTCATAATGTTAATGAAGTTAATTTTATTATTTAAAAGTGTACTACAGGATTTGTTTTAGAATGGTGCATGTTAAGTAAGCTGAATTAGCCTTGCTCTTCCAAGAAAAGACGTCTTTACAATGGCTGCAGATACTTTATTATTTTAATTTTTTATTGTTTAAGCTGATTACAACACAATTTTGAATAATTTTGTAGCATTGTTTCATGATTTTTTTTCACTTTGATCTATGTTTCAATTTACAAAAAAAAAAAAAAAAAAAAAAAAACCACTAGATGTTTGTTTGTGTTGTTATAAGAAAAACTACACATGGGTTATCTGCCTTGGTTGGAAGACTTTCCATAGGGTACTAAGAAGAATTCACGTTACATCTAGAGAAAACTGACCAAACTCCAGACCGTTAGATCAGCAGCCGAGTGATGGGCCCAAACCCAGAACCTTCACATTTCAGCCATGTACAATGTTCAGTGTCTTATCCACTAGCTATACAACAAGATACATTTTTACGTAGCAACAGACCACTGGTTGTGAATTTTTCAGTTATTATAACTGTGTATTTTTAAGCACTACTGCTACTGAAACTTCTGATAAAATTTAACTAGTTTGTGTTTTCCTAGTTGACAGGTTAGGCCCCATTTTTCTTGAGAAAATAACAGCAAATATTGAGTGAGGTGTCTCACAGATACAGAAGAAATTATCAACAATTTGAAACTGGTTACTTTTTTTTTTTTTAATTTCAAGTATCTTCTAAAAGTTACAGATTTTGTAGCATATAATCAATTCACTTAGAAATGGGATTAAATCAACATGAGTTGTACTTTGCTCTTACTCAAACTGGCAACTTGTGATGATAGTTACCCAAAAAAATTACTTTATGTAGAGTACACTGATTAATTAAAGTGTATTGGCATGACTCTGAAAAATTATAGTCATGTTTACTAGTGAAATTTTTAACTTGTGAATAAATGTTTAGATATTTAGTGTTACAAATTAAAGTCCATTGAAACATCAAAACTGTCTAAGTGAAAACTGTGATATTTTCAGAGAGAAACAATTGTTAGAACTGCAGAGGGAGAGAAGTGGGTATATAGAGGCTTTCAGGAAAATTTAAATGTTTTAAGAGTTCTTTAATGATTTTGAAATTTAAAAACTTTCAAATTTTTTCAAGAGATATGAAACCCCAAAGAATTTATTGCTCTGAAATACTTGTGACAAATGTGAACTGTATTACAAGCAGTCTTAAATAATAAACAGAACGAAAAATAAAAAGATATTTACCTGGTGATACAATGGATTTTGGATCAGCCATATCAAAAGCTGCTGTGTTCCCAATTGCAAATCCATATCCGGAATGAACATCTGGAAGTCCAATAGAACGCTAAAAAAATTAATTTGAAGAGATGATAAAACATATGCATAAAGAACTGTTTTGAAAACAGAAAGGTCATTTACTTATTTACACATTTGAAAATTTAACCAACAATTCAATTAGCTTCTGGTATAACTACTTTCTATGTATAATCAGGGCTGCCACTGCTTATCAGTGTTGATAGTAGTTGCTTTAGTGGCCTTATGCATAAAAAATAGTATCCAAAATAGTATCCTTCATCCAAAAATGGTAGTCAAAATAGTAGTATGCAAATACAGTAGTCTCTTGAATAACACGAGGGATACGTTCCAAGACCCCTCACATAAGTGAAAATTTCATGTTGTGAGATAGGGTATACGTACAACTTTTTGAAACACATACACAATTATTTTAGACACCTATAAATATTCCTTAAACAGTTTTAAACCAATCCCTACAATGTAAAAAATTTCAGAACAGCTGCATATTTATTGCAGGAAGATTTTTGATAATATAGCATAAACTAAGATCATGACAGACAGAGAGAGAGAGAGGATGCATGTGACATTCCATCAACATCATATACACTAAGAGTAAAAGTAGATACAGAAAGCGCAGGTAAAATCAGTGATGATTTCCCAACAGGAAAAAAAAAAAAGAATTAAACTTGAAAAAACAAGATGGAATAAAAATACACAATTTAATCATATATTTTCTGATGAAGAACCCAGAGATCTAAAACTTGATTTTCCAGAATTGCAAGATTTATGTCCCATTGAAATTTTTCATAAATTATTGCCTAAAGAATATATTGAAACATTAGCATCTATGACAAAACTTTAAGCAATTCAGAAAGGAGAGATGATTACTGTTGATGGCTCAGATATTTCCCAGTTCTTTGGGTTGCTCCTCTTGAGTGGTTACCACTGGGTGACAAAGGAAAATTATTATTGGAGTACAGCTCCAATAATAATTTTCATGAAAGACATGAAAGTTGACACTGTTTCAACAGTCATGTCAAGAAACCAATAAAGTTTTTTCACATAAATGATAACTCTAAATTGAAGTTGGATGATAAACTTGGAAAAATAGCTCCAATTTATGAAGAACTGAGGGAAAATTTACGTCAGTTTGGTACTTTTCTCAAGAAATTGAGCATTGATGAATTGATGGTACCTTATTACGGCCATCATACTTGTAAAATGTTCATAAAAGGTAAACCCATAAGATTCGGCTTTAAAATATGGATGTTATGTTCATCATCTGGATATCGATATGCGATGAAAATTTATTCTGGAAAGAGGAATGAACCAACTGAAATGTCCCTGGGTGAAAATGTTGTAACGCAGCTACTCTCCGAAATTACAGATCCAAGCAGGCACGAGATCTATTTTGATAATTTTTTTACATCTTATAATTTACTATCAAAATTGGCTGATTCTGGAGTTAGAGCTACAGGTACAGTCCGAAGTAACCGGATCAGGCAATGCCCACTGCCAGAGAATAAAAAACAATAGCCAAAGAGCCCAGAGGATCGCTGAATTACGAAGTGATGGAACTGTATTCATCTGCCGATGGAATGACAACGCAGTTGTGACAGTTGCCTCTAATCATCAAATGCATGAGCCTATTTCGAATGCAAAGCAATATTCAAAATCGGCAAAAAAGAAAATTGATATTGCACAACCTGCTCTTATAAAATTCTACAATGAGGGAATGGGTGGGGTGGATGTTCTGGATAAGCTTCTTTCTTCGTACAGACCTCAACTCTGAAATAAAAAGTGGTATTGTAATTTGTTTGCAAACGCTCTAAATATAGCTGCTACTGCATCTTGGCTACTTTATAGGCTACTTACTAAATACTTGGCTACTTACTAAATACCATATTCATGGGAAAACATAAATGCCTCATTTAGAATTCCGCCAAGACATAACAATGAACCTATTGCGCTCCAAACCAAAACTCTTTATCTCAACCAGGACCAAAAAAACCTATTCCAAGTGAACTTAGAAAACCCGATAACCATTTTCTTGCATCTGCATCACAAGGACGTTGTGCTGTTTGCAAGCAAAAAAAAAAACTGCCACAACTTGTGTGTTGAATGTGACAAGAGAATGCATAAAGTATGCTTTCCCACATATCATGGAAAATAAAATGGAAATTATAGTTATAAAATCAAACAAAGTAGTAAGTAAACAAACTTAATGGTAATTTTGTAAAATTGTCAAATATTTTCATAATATTTTATTTAAAGCCTTTTTCATTCATTTGTTCTTCCTACAAGAAAATATATATAAAAAGTACATTGCAAATGCCAATGTTCCCATTTGGGAACATCTAAAATTTCTATGTAAAATTTTTTTTTGTGAAATATGTTTGTTGATTACTTATAAGGGACCTATAAGTGTATATGTTACCGTTAAAGTATATAATGCAGTTATTTCATAGAATACCTAGTTATTCCATGAAATAACTGATTGTGTCCGTTAAAATGTGTAATATGTTAATAATTTGACACTTTAACTAGTTATTCTATAAATTAACTAATGAGAGAGAGTTAAAGTGTAAAATAAACAATTTATCTAAAATGAAATAATGACAATTATTTCATTTTAGATAACACGCTAAACAAGTTCTCTCACTATGGCCTGGAATAGTTTATAAATGCAGTAGGGGTGGAAGGTAAATGTATTTGTCGTTGACATTTTGAGAGTATGGTGAAAAAGTATTCTCATTGTTTTATGCTTTGGTATTTTTGCCATCCTTCAAAAACTATTTTTATTTGAATTCGAAATTAACGTTTTTTTTCCGCTACTTTCCATATTGTTAAACGAAACATAAATGTACCTTATACTAAAAAGCGAGATACATGATATAGATTATTTTACACTTTAACGGGCTTCAGATCGTTATTCTATGAAATAACTAGTTAAACCATGAAATACAAGAGAGAGTTTTACACTTTAACGGACACGATCAGTTATTTCATGGAATAACTAGGTATTCTATAAAATAACGGATTTCATACTTTAACGGTAACATATATAATTAAATAAATCTGAGTGCAAAATCAATCTGTTTCATAATTCAGCCTCTAAACGGTTAAGGTAAATCAAGTATTTGAGAAAAAAAAATACTTTGCACTTAAGTAAGAATACACATTAAAACACTGTAAGTTAAAGGTTTAGGCATAAGTCCTAATCATTTTGAGATCATATCAAACCAGCTTTTTGTTCATTTTGTGGGGAGCAAAACATCAATTTTCACAGGCCCATATGTCTACAGACATATAAACTGATGAAGACTAAAATCAAACCCCTTCCTATTTTTAATTTCATAAAATTTTTCATAAATTGTGAAAATGTAAATGTACTGCAATAATAAAAAAAATATAAATAAAATATCTCACTCCAACAATTCCAGGTAAAGCTGCTACATTTCCAATTTGTTTCATTCCAGGTAAGAAACCCCCAACATTGCCAGGTCGACAGGCATTCCTAAGTTCATCAAACATCAATTTTTCTAGTTTGCTATTCACATAAAATATTCCCTCTACCTGAAACAAAGAGTAAAAATGAAAATATATTTTACATGAAATAAGTCCCATAAAATGTAGTTCACTTTGAACAATTTGAAAAAACACCAAATGATTGAAAATCTGTAATGATAAAAATAATTACCTTAAAAACCAGTAAGCTTAAAACAGTATACAGTGCTTTTCGGTCGCCATTTTTAACCATAGTCAGCATCTGTTCTGCATTCCTATTGTGGCAGCACAAGATTACCTCTGCGCACACAACACCCGGCAATTGAAGGCCGGCCAAACGGGTACCTTTTGGCCGAGCTGGATTACACCTCATTCCACCACCCAGAGAACTTGGGTTCAAACCCAGCTCTCGCCACACGCTCTCTCTACATTGATGACCCAGACTACAAACCCACATTCTCCTTCTCGCCAATAGCGACAGATAGCACCAGCACTAACCTCTTCCATTCAAAATAATAATTCCATTTTTCAAAATAATAATGAAAATGTAACAAAGAATGTTTTGAATAGGAAAATATTATTTATGAAAGCAAATAATGTATAAACTAAGTATGTTTGTTTATACTTTATTTGCTTAATAAACTAGAAACAATGGTACTGTATATAAAAATATGGTATATATGGTATGGTATATGGTATATATGTGGTATATAGTTTAAATGGTACTAATTTTCAAGTTGAAAAGTTAGCAGCTATATTACATATTTAAATGCATTTTATGCTAGCTGTGATCATTACTTATCTAGAGGTACACTAAAAATTTAGAAACTGTATGAGGCTAATAAAAGTATCTTTTAATTGTGAAATTAAATATTGTTTGAATTTTTAGTGTTATGAGACAGTCTTACAATATTTTATGCATGTGTAAGGATTTTAACTGAAGTTTTAAATTTCCTTGAATTTCTTATTGCAAATTTAAAATTGAATTTAGATTATACAGCTTTAATAATGAGCTGGTGCTGAGTTTATATGGATATGCATTGCATGTTTTTATGCTGAAAATATCTGCATAAGAAATCTCTGGCATTTTGACTTTTAAAAGCAGTAGATCAGGGATTTTGATTCTGGAAACTTGGCAAGTTTGAAAGAATAAACAAGGAGATAAGGCTCCTGTCGAAAACTTATCACATAAATGGAAGTGCTAGAAAAAATGAGCTATCAGTAGCATTAGAAAAGCTGTAAAATGCTTCGTTTTTCATTTTGTACAATTTATTTTATCATACAGTCAAGGGCATAGGAAGAAAAATATTTCGTGGGAAGAGAGGGGGATGAAGTAAGTCATGAGTAAATGATGAAATTTTTGCAAAACTTAAAGTTTATGCCAATCAAAATTCTCAGCAAGGAATCCTAATATCTACGCCCCTGCATATAGTGTTTAGCTAATTGCTAATTTTTGTGTAACATTCCCATTTTAGCACCACTGAAGAAGAAAAAAAAATGGAACCAATATAAGTCATTAAATAGTGAAAGCACATAGCTGTAGCTATCAAGACTAAAATAACTAAGTTTTTTGATTCTACAAAACTTCCAATTTCCATATAAGAAAAAATGCCCCTTTGCTTTCAAAAGTGCCCTTAAACTTGGATAAAGTGCCCTTTTGTTAACAGTAGCACCCTGCCCTTTTTTAGTTCTAGGGGAAAGTTTGCCTATTATAAAATAGAGATGCAAAGGATATAAACATACTGCATCCAGCCAATATGCCAGATAATTGGTAGTAGCCGGATATTGCCTAAAATTATATACAAAGAAATAACATAAATAGACATAATAAATGAATAAATTTTAGAAACTGCAATAAGAAAAAATTCAAAAAGAAAACAAAGGGTAAAATCATACAAGCCGGTGCGCACCCCATGTAAACATGGCGACAGTCGCTGGAGCTTGGCGGCCGCCAAGCTCCAGCGACTGTCGCCAACCATTTTCCACGATCAGCACATTAAAATTGCACATATATTCCACTAAAAATGAGCAACCAGTGGACCGTTTATAACTAAAAAAACCTCAGTGGATTCAGCAACCTAGTTGTACAGCTATCTAAACTAGGCAACCAGTGGTCCGTTTTTAACTAAAAAAACCTCAGTGGATTCAGCAACCTAGCTGTACAGCTATCTAAACTAGGCAACCAGTGGCCCGTTTTTAACTAAAAAAACCTCAGTGGAATCAGCAACCTAGTTGTACAGCTATCTAAACTAGGCAACCAGTGGTCCGTTTTTAACTAAAAAAACCTCAGTGGATTCAGTAACCTAGCTGTACAGCTATCTAAACTAGGCAACCAGTGGCCCGTTTTTAACTAAAAAAAAACAACAGTGAACTAAGCAACCTAGTTGTACAGCTAATGTAAACTGGGCAAACACTGGCCCGTTTTCAACTCAAAAAAACATCGGTGGATTAAACAACCTAGTTGTACACCTCTTATAAAGTCAGTATGATTAGAATAGCACGTAAATAGCACTTACAAAAACATAAACACTTCAAATATCAATTTAAAATTCACATTAAAAACCTTAAAATTTGCAAAGATTCGTTAAAAAAGAGCACTTACCTCTATTTTTTTTTTTTTAATAACCGCTCAGAAATGTCCCCAACACCCACCGGCTTATAACGTACTATATTTCTAACAAACACCACAAATTCTTTTCTTATATTAACATAACACATTTCATTCCCTTCCATCAATAAGGAAACAATTTCAAATTCCCAAACCTGACGAAACACTTATTCTTTATGGTTGCCAGTCACAACTACCACCGGCAGTTGGCGGTGCATCGCTCACTCTCGCGTCAGATTGTTTGCCAATGATTTGTAAACAAAACATTGATATGTAAACAAAGCACCGTATACGGAATATAGTCCAAACAAAGTTTTGTGAAAATATTTTGTTTTCAATACTTTTTAGAATGTATTTTTATCATGTATAAAGATGCATGATAAGTACTTCTATCTTTAAAATAAATAAAAACTTTGTGAAAAAAACACACATAAAAAGTTACTTATAAGATGTGTGTGTGCGTTTTTTTTTTTTTTTTTCACAAAGTTTTTATTTATTTTATCATTTAACACCAGTATTTTGAGTGCTTTTTTTTTTTTTTTTTTTTTTCCATACTTCTATCTTTTTTTAAGATTGGAGTAAATTATTACGGGAAGAAATTATTATACAAAAAAACACTGTTTTTCAATCTTTGTAAGAATTCGGTTACCTTTTTTTCCACCATAAATTGACCATGCTTATGGGAATAGTGTACTTGCTGTAATGTAGTACTGCTGGCTGGCGAGAAAATGTCTCCCAAATTTTGATAAAGTAAGGAAATTTGTTACATTGATTTTCCAACATTTGAATGCAGATGTCTTTCTTTCAAGAACTGATCTTTTAAGATATTTAACTCTTGAGGGAGAACATGCATGGCATTGTTATTTGTATGGCTTTATTTGTAGTAAATCTGATACTTAATTCATGGAAACAATCCCAAAAGGATTTCTGATTTTTTAATTAAATCATTTGAAACTTATGAAAAAATGTAAAGAAAAAAGTAATAGCTCAATAATCTAAGAAAACTAGTGAAAGTAAAACAAAAAAGAAGAAAACATATGGCTGTCGTATAGCCAGATATCCAGCTGAAAGTTTGGCCAGATATTCAGTATCCAGCCAAATTGATATCCGTTGCATCACTACAAATAAATTCATCAAAATTCATTCAAATAAGCAGAACTTAAGCCTAACATGGCTACGTTAACTATTCCTCACAAACAACACAACTTACAATAAAGTGAATTCATTACAGTAATACACAACGAATACATAAGTCACTAGACTTTCACTTCTAAAATACAAACAATATTCCACCATTCCATAACTCTAATTCAATACCAGCAACAAACGAATCCATGAACACGTGTCTCAAATGACATCGCATGTCAAGGTTGCTACAGTCTGATGTCGTGGCAACAAAAGCATTCATCACTTACGTTGGCAACCTGCCTCCTTTAATCGGATTACTCATTACTCCCCCTTCCTGTTTTTAATAAATTAAAGAAATATAGTGTAATAAAATATATGACAAGATTAACTGTTGTCAAGCCACAACAGTGCCAAAACAGGATGATACTGAGGCTCTTTATCATACAGTTAAATTGCAATTAGTTGAAATGATTGGAAGAATTTAGCAGGGATAACACTAGGGGGGGGGGGGGGGGAATTGGGTGAGATTTTCCTCCTTTAGCTTCAAAATTAAGATTTTTAGAATCTGTGAGAATTCGAGAATTTTGTTTATTTTCAAAAATGTATTTATTTATTTTTCACAATTTACAAGCAAAATTACTATCATTACAAAAATACAGAGCAACTAAGATTATAAATATCAAAATTAACAATATAATATACAAATGAATTTGATAACAATACAATTTAATGATATCTTTTGTCTCTTTACCCCAACAAAATCGAACAACTCAGTATGCGGGAAAATCCCAGTGTCATTTTTTTAGTGGTATTGTGGGAATCGTACAATAGTCTAGTGTGAACCCTGGATTTAGGCAAATTTCTTTTTTTTTTTTAACCTTTTACGTTCTTCAGTGCTATCTGTATGCTTTTTTTAAGATTGAATAAAATAACACTTACCTTCATGTTAGAGACAAAACCTTTCTTAATCCTCCAGCATACTGGATTAATACGTTCTAAATATTGGAGTTCTTCATTATATGAACGAACACCCATCTTCCTAAATATCAGAAATAGAGAAATGTAATAACAAATGATTTTCAAAACTAAGTGCAAGAAGTTGTCCATAAAAAAGAAAGATGGTGTATATAGAATGAGTTATTGTTATTTTCAAATTAGAGTACTACTAGGGATGCAACAAATATTCAGTATTCAGCTTAAAAGTCAAATATTCAACCAAACAGCTTAGTTGAATACTGAAACAAAATCATTTTCAATACATTTTCATAACATACCCTTGAGTAATTTATGTGTCACCCATTATAGAAATTTTAATGTTTCTTAAATTTGTAATACAACTGAGATAAATTCCGTAAGCGGGGGCAGGGTAGGAATGTCAGTGTAGAGATAGTGTTTTGGTTATGTTCAATTTGTTTTATATTGCATTTGAAATATATGTAGAACCAGCAGAACATTGTTCTACTGATTGATACACCCTACAAGACAAACTAGCAAATAAGGATTTTTGCCAATTTGTTATGAACTGTAACAGTGGCTGCTTGTGGGATACAGCAAGTACAGCCAGGCTGCACTTGAAATTATCAGCACATACTTTAAATTTATTCTACTAATTTTCCTAAATTCAGATTAGAATTATGGAATTCCTACGGTAAATGAAAAAAAAATCTCAAAAAAAAAAAAAAAAAAAAACGAACAAAACAACCGTATTGTGGCCGGATCGCTCATTCAGAAAAAAAGCGCTTTAATCTTCCCGCAATTCAATTGGGAAAATCTTTGGTACAGCCATGAGGTCTGATAAGGAAATAGGCAGCACCATTGCCATCACAACAACTACGTAAGCAGCCTCTCCGGCATAGGCCAGTAATAGGGGGTATGCAGCTAAGACTCAGCTGATGAAAGATTTCCTAGCTCTGGCTGCACTTGTGAATTCGACTACTGATTGGCTCGGATGAAAAGTGAGGGAGGGAGTAAGACACAGTGAATATATGTTCTAGTCCGTTCTAACAGAAGGAAAAGTTTTTTTTTTTTTGTCTAGGAAGGTTGAAAATTTTTACCTTTATTTGTTACTGTATTATTGAAATTTATGATTTAATCGTTTTGAAACATGCAGCCCCTTTATGATCCAGTTTGTGTCTTGCTTGAAACTCCATTTAACATATGGAAAGAAGATGATAAACGACAACTACTAAAAGAAAATAGACTGACACCAAAATTGTCTATTTATAAGAAAACAGCAGGTTCGTCTCAGCATTAGAGCTGAAGCAAACTGCATGTATTCGGTAGTAAGATACGGATAATCACTCAGACTCGAAGTAACGAATTGTTACTTTTCGGTTGATATCGTTACTCGTTACTCGATCCGAAGCTGTTTCGGATCGAGCAGCTTCGAACTTCGAATACAGACTGCCAGGCGAGGCAAACTAGGGGGGAAACGGGTTCCAGTAATCGAGTACTAATATCTTCTGTGTGTTACTGGATATCGGATCGCGGTTTCAAGGGGGAAAATGACTTTTGAGTGTGCATTTCGGATCGACCAGGTTCGAACTTCGAATACAAGACTGCCGCAGGGAGAAAATGAATTTCGGTATTTGAGTAATAGTATGTTCTGTTTCGTTACTAGATACCGGAAGTATTATGGATTCTCGCTGTTTGAAGGGAAAAATCAGTTTCGGTATTTGAGTAGTAGTATGTTCTGGTTGCAATTCGTTTGTGCCGAGCCGAATGGTATCGTTTTGATGAGGTTTGGAAGAATCCGTATGTTTCGTTACAGTTATGGAGATGGATATACTATCTGCTGCTCTATTGATATGGGTCGTACAATGGGGGGATAGGATCCGGTGTATAGTGCGTTCTTATGCGCAGTTGAACTTTTTTTTGCAGGGGGGGAAGGGGGTGTTCTTATAATTGTAGAGGAGCAATACATATAAGAGAAGCATGTTAGTAAGGGGTGCTAATTTCGGGCTTTCTAACATTTTAGTACTAAATAGTGGTGCAATCAGAATTCTTTCTTTCAGGGTGGTTCCGAAGCAGGATTGCGAACTTAACTTTTTCTTTTTTTTTAGCTAGAATCGAAATATGAGTAATAAATAACAAATTATTTAAATACACCTTTAAAAAAAATTTTTTTTATAAAGTAAACGAATTCACACATTTTTATTATTTAAAATATTATTTGGAACTAAAAAAAATATTTAGCATGGAAACCTAAATACATTTTTTAAGTAATTGTTTAAAAAATTGGGAGCGACCCGGGATTTCTATGCCCACTCCTGCGTAAGCCACTGGTATTAAAATAATTCAATAAAGTTCAGTATGTTTCTAAAATGTCGGCGTTTAGGGGGCCATCTGCCCTATTTTATGGTACATTTTATTCCATGAACTCATGGAATACGCATAGTCCGGTGCAACCATTCTTTCTGTATGAAAGGAGTGATAATTTTTGTTTAAAGAATGCTCTCACATATGCACCCACAGAAGGGGCTAACCCCTTTCATCCCAAAAGTGCAGAAATAGAACTGGAAATATCTTAAAAATAGATAATTCTCACTGAATTAAACAATTTTAATTTAAAATATGGTAATTTTTAATTTACTTCGAAAAAATCGTCCAGCAAAAGAAGTTTTTGATATGAAATAAGAACTCACAAATAATAAAGATATTATGCTTGTAGAGACGCAAAGTAGTTGATATCATACTGAGATCCCCTGCCCTATGAATTTAATATATATGGCCCAATCCCTGGATCTCAGTATTCGAGAACCCGCTCCCAGAAAAAAACACGAGTCACAAGCTTTCCTTTGCACTTTTTATGATAAGAGTGAACAGGTTAAACCAGCATTCAGAATTTAAAAAACGGGGGGGTTGAGAAAAAAAAGAATGGCATATGTCTTTGGAAGATTTCTATGTGTACTCAGTAATTCGGATAATTTAGCATTGTATAAAACCATAAATGTGTATAAAAACAATCTGTAATTCAGAGAAAATAAGCTCTAAATACAACTTTGTACAACTTTGCTAAAAAAAATTCTTTTTGGTTAGGTTTTGTTATGGGTTTATGTATGGGCGGCATATACCCATAACAACACTGTCCCGGATGTGTTGTTATGGGGCACATATAACACCCTATTACCGATTCTATTAGTAGTAACGAAAGTAACGAGTAACGAATACTTAGTAACGAATAGCGAACATCTAAGTAACAAATACATACGGATACTCATTTTGTCGTTACTTTTACAGCACTACTCAGCATGGTCATAGCTTCCAGTCATCATGGTATGCATTATTCTCGTGGCTATGTGACAGTTTTTATTTACATAAAATGTTTTGTTGGCCGTGTTTAATTGTTGGGATAAAAAAGAGCGTTTGGAATGGTACTGGATATGATGGGTTAACCACCATCACAAGAGCATGTAAAACACATGAAGGCTCAATCGAACATTTAAAAAAATCTTTAAAATTTAAGGAGTTGTTAAGAAGTCGGACCCAAATTGCTGACACATTAAAGGAAAACTCTCGACTTTATATTGCTGAATTTAACAAGAAGGTAAGCCTGGAGTCCATTTTATGGAAGTAAAATAGGATCTCTTACATTTTTTATGTAATTTCTTTTTTATTCCTCGTTGAGGGCTTAATGCGCCAGCTTTCGAATTCAGTAACAAAGATTTTCCATTTCTGTCCGGAGCAGGGGGGGTGGTCTCCTATGCTTCCGGCTGCACTAACATTTTTAACCACGGGCCGCCACTGAACTGTAAACTAGCTATTTTTAGATATGGATAATTCTTTTTTACTTTTCCATATCTTTGAACTATGTTTTGTTTTTGCATTATTTTAATGAGTCTAAATAGAATCAAGAACTTATTAAACTAAAGCTTACTTTAGTTTACTTGTACTTTATATTGGCCCTAACCAAGATAAATTAAACAAGCAAAAAAGCTTCTGTATAAGTGTAACTTGGGTAATTTTTATGAATTAAGTTTGATGTTTTGAGCGACTCTACTACTACATAAATAAAAATTACTACTTCGTAAATAAAATTTTTCTAGAATTCAATTGCCATTTACGAGTAAAATGGTAAATAATGTTTTTACACAGGTATAATGTGCACTTTTTTTCGAAAGTGTAAGGCAACAATTCTGAAAGGATAATTCTTTACTTCTGCACATGTAATCCACTATATACATGTTCATCAAGAAATTTATTCAGAGTAGATAATAGAACTTGAAAAATATTCCTCAATAAAAGTACTTGCAGCATCTTTATTTCAGTGGTTACACGTTATTTTATACAAAATTGCTAGTAACATTATTTTTTAACAATAATTAGCAATTCTTATTGCCACTACTTGTGTTATAATCACAGTCCTTGTCATCACTGGCACAGTCCAAGGGTGGCTCCAGGCTGAATTTTCAGAGGAGGGCCATTGGACTACTTTCTAGATAGGTCTATACATATATTTGTTCAAAATGCAAATTGAATGTATGGAATCGCTTCAGAACATGTGAAATCCAAGTTCAGGGGAGGAAGGAGGCAATGGCCCCCATGTCCCACTCGCAAGTGCCACCCCTGACAATGGCATTGACTTCTTGCACGATATAGTCTTCATTTCCATCCTCTTAATTGAAAATTTCGGTCCCTTTCAAAATCACTTGCTTGTCAAATTTATAGTGCACTTTATACAGGGTGTCACAAAATGGTGGTAACTGGCTTTAATTCTTTATCTATTAGAGATAAGTGGGCAGTGTAAATTCAAAAAATGTTCAAAATAAGGTCGGAAATAAGACTGCATTAAGAAAAAATTCCTCTCATTAATTTTCAAAAAGTTACACTTTTAAATTTGGATATGACCCCCATACAAAAAAATTCCTAGTTAATAAAATGTGCTTCATGCCCTGTTGAGGCGATATACAAAATTTCAACCTTAAATCACAAAGAATCTCAGAGGTATCTTTAAACAAAGATGACGGGGGGCTATGCATGATTTTGAATGTAAACGTTTATTCCTAGAGTGAAAAAAAAATTTCTTACGTAATTTTTGTATGACCCCTGAAATGCGAACATTCAAAGTGACTTTCTCTTCAAGAGCCATTAAAAAGTGGTTTAAGTCAGTGTTATGTTTATTTTCATATCTCTGATTTTTTTAAGGTATAATTCTCAAATTTGTATGTCACCTCATTAGTGTATAGGGCACATTTTAGTAATTGAAAATTTTTGTATATGGGGGGCCATATAGAAATTTAAAAAAAAACTTTCTGAAAATTAACAAGAGGAATTTTTTCTAAACAGAGTCTTATTTCCCACCTTATTTTGAACATTTTTTCAATTTACACTGCCCATGAATCTCTAATAGATAAAGAATTAAAGCCTGTTACCACCTTTTTGGAACACCCTGCATATGAGATAACAAAGTGTAACCTATTTTTCTAGTGAAGTACAGGGTGCGGATTATACATGAGTAAGTAAACTAATGCGCTCTTCTCATGCAATATTAGAGGACTACCTACTATGTAAAGTTTCAGATTTGAGAATCATCGCAAAAATTTTCTTTATCAGTTAAACTTTCTAAACGCCATGAATATTTTTTCATAATGAGAGAACATGTTCCTATACATGTATGAATGCACATATATATATATATATATATATATGTGTGTGTGTATGCAAGAACGTATTCAAGGGGAGGGTATAGGAGACCAGGATCCCCTCCCCTTGACATTTCAATTTTTATTAATAAAATGATAATGATTAAGTATTTTTGTGAAAAATTCTGCTCTGTCCAACCTTTTGGACCCCCTCCGAAATTTTTTTCTAGATACGTCCCAGTATGTATGCATGCATCAGTGTAAGAAATGCGTACAGGGTCTCCGATCTTGGTTTTGCCTAGGGTGCCAAATTTCTGATGCCGGGTCTGATAATATATCTTATGCTCAGACTTTATTATGTTGAGATGTTGTTTAAACGTGTCAAATTACTAAAACCATCTTAAATGCTGAAGTACTGTATTGTAAGAATCATTCAGAGCTTTTCTGATAAAATATTTTCGCATTTTAAATGGAACTTTTTCTTTAGTTTTAATAAAAGTTTAATAAGAATTGTATGAAAATGGCATTTTGGTTTAAATAAGAATTTATGAATTATTATTTTGCGGCCGAATAAGCCAAATATTCGGCTAAACCAAATATTCGTAGCTTCACTATTATATATATTGTTCCAAAATATTCAATAGAAAGACAAAATCATTAGAACGAAAAAAATTCACAAAACTTAGAAACAATGTTCCCTTTTAATCGTCTCCACTTACTTTACTCCTATTAATTCACAACTTCAGAATCAATTTTTAAAAATTAAAGGCCTACAAACACACAAAACGCGACAAATACAAACATGGATATGGAACGCGTTTATGTTGTTGTTGTTGTTGGAACATGTATTCGGATTTGTGTGCTTGTACCCCAGGAACCGCTTATAAATCCACGTCAAAGAAAGGACAAACACAAAGGGGGGTCAAATGCCTTGGGGGAGGACTTTTCTGGGTATCTAGCGCGTATTCACGTTACATCTGGAGAAAACCGCCCAAAACTCCAGACCGCTAGACCGACGGCCCCGCGAGAGGACAGAACCCTGTTCCTCCACTTGAGCCATCTCCCAATGTCAGTGGCTTTAACCACTGTGCTACACATTGGTGGAACGCGTTTATAAATGCCTCCCAAGGAAGTAAATAAACTCTGAAACACCGTGAAAAAAACCCAGTATTTCATGATGCGCGCGAATTTAGATATACAGCACGTAAACTGCGCGACCAGAGGGGACTCCATCGTCTGAGAAATTTATCAACCAGGAAAAAAATATTATTATTATTAATAATGGGGTCCTTTCACGTCGAGAAGAAGAAAACCTCTGAATCAGCTGGTGTCGGCAAAACAATGCTATCCCGCCCATTCAATTGTACTGTTTCGCATTGTGTTTTGGAAAAAAAATTATTTTAAAAATGACTTTTTTATCAAAGAAACCATTATATCTTGTATATTTTGGTGGGAAATAAATGGGAAAAGTCACAACAGCAGCTAGTAAAACTTTTATATTGTAAATGAACCAGAAAAATGTGTGCTGTGGTCATCGGTTGTTCCAAAGGATAAGTTTGTTACAGATGCTCGTTCTAACGCCGAAATTTTAGAATGTTGGGGCGGCAAACTAAGCTTCGCCCCGGGCGCCTATAAACCTCTCTACGCCACTGTTTTCTCGTACTCATTATCGAGCGCTGGGTGGGAAAAGTCCCGCCTCTTGATGAAATAACGACTACAGTCAAATAAATAATTGTAGGAAATGCTGTTCACCAATTATTTTACTCTAGACAAGAAACACTGGGAAAGAAAGTGGCCTTTGAAAGATGTAATAACTAAAAACTTGTAAATTAACGGACATAAAAGGTATTTATCATCTTAGCAATTTGAAAAGATCAAGTTTTCAGTCTCCACTCTAGTCTGGTACTGCTGGTACTGTGCGTGGAAAATATTTCGGCCGAAACCTATGTCCAGATCGATAACTACCTTTTATATGTGTTATTTTACGACGTTTTTATTATTTCATCTTACTAGTGAATGGGAAGGGGGATTCATGAGATTGTTACAGTTTATGTCAAGGGGGCGGAAAGGGTGAGTTTATCATTATTGAAGGGTATTTTTTCATGGAGTTAACCAGTTTATGTTAATTTTCATATGTATTCTTTCGTTCGGAAAGGCATTAAAGGCTGCTTCTGAGAATATGGTGGCAGCAGAAAGTCTTCACAAGGAAGATTATGCTCACAAATGTCATGCAAAAGCGCATAAGCTTAAAAATAGAATATGATTTATAAAGCAGTGCATTATAAATAATATTTTCTGAATTGTAGATACATGTTCATGTAACACAGCGTGGTAATTAACGAGGGGAGGGGTACGAAATATCGGGAAAGGTGTGGCATCATTTGTGCACTGCCACCAATATCAGTAATAATCACTGGAAATTTTACATACTGAGAGCAGTTTTTTACATTTAAAAATGTAGAAAAGTGAGAATTCAAACGATTGATTTTAAGCAAACTTTCAAGGTAAAGGCGCGGGGACCGTAAGCATTTGCTACTTCTGCTATATGGCTAATCTGGCACTGGTTACACCAACTGATCTTTACAGTAAGTAACTAATTTCAGGAAAAGATTTATCATATTTTAGCATCGATTTTGCATATACTAAGCTACTACACTATACATTTTGCATATAAGCATCGATTTTGCCTCTTTCGATCTCAGACAACACTGGTCGTATGCCCATCGTGACAAAATCGACTGAAGTGCTTTCTTTCGACGGAATAACAGTTTGACACCTTCTGTACACAGGCTTATCTCTTGGTCGAATGCTTTATTAATAGCTAATGAGCAAGAACAGCTACATTTTCATTAATCAATATCCATGTTATTCAGATAGAAAAACAAACAAAATGTTTTGTTTTAGTTTTTTCTTTAATAGCATATGTTTATATTTATATAAAAATTTATTTGCAGAAATATTTTGTTAATAAGAAAATATGCCGCATGGGGCATTTTAACTAATTTGAATGAACAGTTCAATAATAAAAATAAAAATACTTTCATTTCATAAATCAGTTTCCTCCACTGTATTTAAGTAGCCGATATATAAGCTGTAAGCAATTCAAAAAGCAGATACATCATCCCTTCAAATATTGTTTCTGGCTACGATCTTGAGTACAGTGACATACAAAAGGGAAAAGAATTCAAACTTTCCTTGGACCAATGAACAGAATAAAAAAGTCCAATGTAAAGATTACATCTATATAACTCCTTCCACCTCTATAGAAATAAAAGAAATCTGACTTTCAAAGGCTTGTTCTTCGGACAGAATAAATTATTAATTTCTAAAAAAAAAAAAAAAAAAAAAAAAAAATGTATTCAGGAAAAAGGTTGTAACAGGTAATTTTCTACAAATGAAACGAAATAAATAAATATAAACTGACTGACAGATTTTAAAATTCAGCACCTGCTAGTTGCGCTCATCTCCAGTATGTATATATTATCTTCGTTTAAGATTTAATGAAGAGTGGGGTCCCCGAACAATGAAGGGCTTGGGATCAGTTCAGACCAGTGGAGTAGTCGCCTATTAGGGACTAGAGCCTATAAATAAATATAAAAGCTTAAACTTTTAGAGACAAGCAATCACTGGCGTGATTACCCCTAGTAGCAATAACCCATCGGTCGATGAGAGGCGGGTGAGTTAAATTCGAGGAGAAGGAGCAATGGCCGATCACGGCTTTTCATCCAAAAAAGGGGAAATTTCATCGGCAACTGGTACAAAATGTCCGCTCGGGGAGCCATAAAGCCGATCATCGTTTCCCGATGACTCCGATGAAATAACGAAAAGAAACCGATAAACTGTGAAAAATATATTTGTTAATAAAAAATAAACGACTGGCAGCAAAATTTTCAAAAAATGTCCGTTCTGTTTATTATGTTTTCGTTTTTTGTATGCTAAATTTCCGTTTTTCTGAAAAAAAAAAAAAAAAAAAATCCTTCCTCCCTCGGGCCCGAACCCTGAGCGTACAGATTACGAGATAAGGGCGCTACCTCTAGACAATCGAATCTTGTCATGTGAAAGGCAAAGTGTGAAGTCCAGGTTATTTTAGTCTCATTGGGACTTTGCGTGAAATTTTGACGAAGTTTTGTTCAGCTATTATTAATAATATTCAAATTATTCGATTGGAAAGAAATTAATTTCACTTTTTACCAATGTATGTAAGTAGCAACAAAATTCATAATTAATATTTAAAAAACAATATTGCCAATTGTATAGGAATTTTAGTGCGATTTTAACTTTCATATTTCTTGGATAACTTTTTAAAATTAACTGATTTCTCTTCTTGCTGTTTACATTAAAGAGGTTTCAAAAGAGTTGCTTATTGTAATGAAGTTTCCGTTTTTCTTATAATGCAGCTGACGCTCAAATAGATTTTCTTTTCTTTTTTTTAAACAGATTTTTTAAAAATTATTTAAATATTACAAACGATTTTTATGTAATAAACACTTACATTTTTTTTTATAAATATTTCTTTTCAAATTTAAATTTTGTGGGAGGGGGCAAGGGGGGGATAACCCCCCCCTGCCCCCTCCTAACCCGAATACAAGAAATTTGAAGTAAATTATGCGATTAATTCAAGAATTGTTTAAAATTTTCCTTAGATTATGCAAAGGCACATCTAAATTACGCAAATATTTATAGGAATTTGAGTAAAGTGTAAACCACTGGGGACACCTGCAAGGCCCGATGACTATAGAGCTCGAGTTTCGGATAATATATTGTTTTTCGGTTTCCCATCGGCGAAACTGCTCGTCTAGATCACTTCTATCCATGAATAAAAATTCATCTATTGCAGATAAATAAAAGTGCACTTGCCGATGACTGAATTCGACGAGTCGATGAGTTAACGATGAGTCGATGAACGACCGAACAGAAAACAAGCAGTCATTGCTACTAGGGACGCGACTTTCGCGTTGTGCAGTGAGTCGCTCGCAAGTGTCCCCATTTGCCCTATCAACAGCTGAAACAGAGCAATTGCCGCTTATCACTAAAAGATTTGGTAAAGTGCGTGCTTTGTTTAACTAGCCCTCCTCGCTTCCCCCAAAAAACCCATTGTTTTATCTCCGAAAATGAAAAATCTGTTTTGAGTGTTTTCTAGTAATGCCAGTCAAATAACACAAAATGGTTTTCCGATAGTAAAGCCAACCTCATCTTCGGGTTATCAGAATGTAGATTTTATTATTTCAGCAAAATTAATCTTTCAAAAACCGCGATGGGTTATTTTAATTATTAATTAATTTTTTTTTCTTTTTACTTTTTGTGAAAAATCAGTGTTCCTAACCTACCGAAAGTCAAAACCTTTTCTTTCAAATGATGTGATCGAAAATATCATAAAGAGGTTTCCAACTACATGCGCAAACGGTTGCTTAAATTATTTATGAAGCAGATTTTTTTATTTCAGCAGAATTCATCATTACTTTCAAAGAACAAGATAGATTATCTAAATTTTTAATGAAATTTTTGTTTTACTGTTTGGAGAGCTCAAAATCCTGCGTTTCTTGCCCACGGAACTTCACAAGCCTTTTTACAACTTATGTGGGCGTACATTTCAGGAAATAGTTTCCGCCTACATGAGTAATCGCTCCCTCTGAAAATTGTCCATGATGCAGATTTTATTATTTCAGCAGAATTCAACATTTCTTTCAAAAATTCATGACGTATTATTTAAATTTTTTGTTTACTGTTAGTTAAGTTTAAGAGCGTGTGGCTCTAACCCACCGTAAGTGATGGTCCTTCTTACAATTGAAGTGAGCGTAAACACCAAGACAATGTTCCTGCCTACATGGTGCACCCGTTTGCTCTCAGAACAATTCCGTTTAAAAATTAATAGGCGCCGCAGGACTTTTGAATGAGTTTAATGTAAACCGATCGCGTTAAACACCTATTCTCCGTTTTCTTTAAAACCACCTTTCTTATGTGTTTAAAAGAGAGATATCTAATTTTGTTCATCACTAGATTGAAACGCACTTTTATTTTCCTTGCGAAGATAATAAAAAATAAATACAAAGCGTAAGGGTGGTTTTTTATGAGATTTTAATAGATTTTTAAAACATAGAAGTAAGATGATACTACTGAGGTATGCTTCCGAGAAAAGAAACGGCCTTAGTTAACTCAGTCTTGTGACAATAATTCGCTAGCATGAAAATTTTCTTCATTTGTATAACCTCGTCAAGAAACATTTAAGTTATCCCAACCATTTTGTTCAGTGGCGTAGCAAGGCGGGGGCGGGGGGGAGGTCGGTCCGCCCCGGCAGTGGCGGTTCGTGGGATACAGCAAGTACAGCCGGGCTGCACTCGAAATTATCAGCACATACTTTAAAATATTTTATTCTACTAACTTTCTTAAATTCAGATTAGAATTATGGAAATCCTATGGTAAATTAAAAAAAAATCTCAAAAAAAAAAGTTTTGTAGTAACGGCCGGATCGCTCATTCAGAAAAAAAACCCTTTGATCTTCCCGCAATTCAACTGCGAAAGTCGTAGGTACAGCCGAGGCCTCCGAGAGAGGAGAAAGATTCTTTCTGGCAGCACCGTTGCCAGAACTTGAATTGGCAGCACCGTTGCCATGGTAACGAGTACGTAAGCAGTTTCTCCGGCTTAGGATAGCATTGGGTGTTTTAGCTAAGACACAGCCGAAGAAAGGTTTTCTGTCTTTTGCAGCAGTTGTGAATTCGACGAACTCATTGGCTCGGAGGAGAAGTGAGGGAGAGAATAAAGACACAGAATATATGTTCTAGACCAGTGTTTCTCAACCCAAGGGAGGCTCGCCCCCCGGAGAACGTTTGCAGGGGGGCAGGGGCGTAGCCAAGGGGGGGTTAGGGGGGTCATAACCCCCCATGAGAAATTTTTTGGCATACAAAATGTATATTCTTCACTACATTATTACACATAAGTATACATATATATGAGTTGCAGTAGTCGTAACCCCCCCCACCTTGAAAAATGTCTGGCTACGCCCCTGAGGGGGGGCGAGAAAAACTATAGAGCAAGTAGTGATGCATGTTTTTAAAAAATCATCTTATTTATTCTCAATTTTTACTCAAAAATATATCCATTTTCGCTTAAAATGTTCATTATTAAAGATTAAAAAACTCAATGTATGCTGAAAAAGTGAGGGGGGGCGCCACTGTAAGTTAGCCTTTGTTGGGGGGGGGGCACGACGTTAAAAGGTTGAGAACCACTGTTCTATCCCATTCTAACGGAAACAATAGTTGTTTTTTTTTTTTTTTTTTTTTGTCTGGGAAGGTTGAAAGTTTTTAGCCTTATTTGTTACTGTGTCCATGTGTTATTGGAATCTATGATTTAACCGTTTTGAAACATGGAGCCCCGTTATTATCCAGATTGCGTCTTGCTTGAAACTCCGTTTAACAGATGGAAAGAAGATAATAAACGACAACCACTAAAAGTAAATAGACCGACACCAAAATTGTCCATTAGGGTGGAGCGAAAAAACTTTTTCTCGAAATTCACATTGCCTGAGTCATTAAATGGTGTCAAACTAGCTAAAACCAATTGTCTCCAAATTTCAGCTTAAAATATTGACATCTTGAGGTTCCACATCTCAAGTGAATATTTATATTGGCATTTTTTTCAAGTTTTTAATGATTTTTATGTAAAAAACATTTTTAAAATTTAATATTTTACTAAATAATTAATTAATTTCTAAAATAATATTAATAATTTACTTTCTCATTAATAAATTGTTTTATTGAAAGGTGACTGCCAGATATCAGATCCAAAAATGCAGTGGCGTAGCCAGAAATTTTTCATGGGGGGGGGGTTATGACTACTGCAACTCACATATATGTATACGAGTGTGTGATAAGGGAATGAAGAATATACATTTTGTATGGCAAAAAATTTCTCATGGGGGGGGTGGGGTTTTGTGACACCCCCCCCTTGGCTACGTCCCTGCAGAAATGTCTTTTTGTACATAAAAAAAAAAGCAAATTATACTCTCAAATCTACTAGATGGCAGCGCGTGTTCTAATCGGATAACTATTTTATCATGACCTAATAAGGCACGTCACTTTTATTGTGTGGAATGATTCGTTTTTGCGATTGCCTTGTTTCAACCACTTGTTTCTAATTTGTAAGATTGAAGCAGTAAGTTTTATTAATTTTGCTTTATAAATGGCATAGTAACACGGAGTTTTGAACTTAAAGGCGACATACGCTGGTAGAAAACGAAACTGAGACTTCCCATGTTAACCTACGGGAATTGTATTATCTCGTCCTACGTCTACAATTTTTGTTATTTTGAATCAGTTTTTTTTTCCTTGCCAAGATAGTAATGCGATAAAGATTATGTATTTTCTAAAATTTTGATATCAGTTCTATTAATATTTTTAATATTCAATTAAAGTTGGGAAAAACGGGTTTTTTGTGTTTGAACAGCCATAAAATATTTGCTAATTAAGATAAACGAATTTCGTAAACGTGAGATTCATGCTCAATGTGTTTACTGATTTTTCAATAAAAAGAAAAAATATTTGATGAAAAATAAATTAGCTATAAACAAAACTATCGAGTCTACATTTCTGTGAAAATTCTCCGCCGTAATAGTGCGCCATCTGGGTCATTCAACGAGCTAGCCGCTGGCCTGGGTGTAGGGGGGGAGTATGATAAATTGCTGTCCCTGGGCAAGACAAAGAGGGGCTATTCTTGCTATTCTTGAGGGGGGGGGGATTGTACGTAATGTACGTATGAGCAGGGGAAAAGAAATTCAACTCTGGGATGGGACGGGAAACCGAAATTTTTGTTCTCAAAAGTGTGTGAAAAGGAATAATATTTGTCACACGAGAATTTTTCAGAAACCAACAGAGCGTTTTTGTGGGGAAAAATTAAGTTGCTTTGTAATAACTTTTACAAATCGGGACTCATTTACTGCTTCTTTACATTTTAAAATGCAGCTTTTAATCATCTTTATTCTTGTATAGATGACAGACAACTTTTTTTTTTTTTTTATGTTGAACGTAAATTGCCTTCAAATGAGAGAAAAACTGAAAGGTAGGGTGGAAGAGTTTTCATAAGAGATATCATATGTAATAAAAATATTTATTAAGTGTTAATTAAATTATTAGACACAGCAGTAGAGATTTCAGTTTTTTTCTTTTCTTTTCTACAAGATGATTTAAATATTATACACAATGCAGCAAAATATTTTTTTTATTTATAAGGAATATGAACCATTGTTTCGTTTTAATTTATTATTATAATTACTTATTTATTTATAGCGTTGTATGTTAGAGATGAGTTTGGGCTCATTTTTTGAAGCACGAGCCCTAGGACTTTTAATCCGAGTCTGCCAGAGCCCGAGCAATATTCTTCAAGTCGGAGCCCGAAATTTCAGCAAAATATAAATAAAATTCAATTACTTCATTGATAGAATACAATAAATTTTGCCGTTTCTACAAATTAATTACACGCACCCTCTTGGCGCCCGTGCAGCTATTTTTGTTTTTTAATAAGTACGTTTATTTTTCCCACGAATGGCTTTTTAAAATTTGTTTCAAGGTGTTATATAATAAAGGAGAAAATTTTCACGCACCCGAGCCCGAACGCAATCGTGAATTACAGAGCTCGAGATCGGTTCGTGCCCGCGCTCGGGCTGAGCCATCTCATCCCCGGTGTGTGTGTGTGTCTAGAACTGCTCCTAGAACAAAAGAGTAGCAAAAAAATCGGTACTTAATATCAGTTACTTAAAATTAAAATCTGAGGAGATATTAAAAAGTCAGTTGTATCTGAATTTCTACAAATAAATACAAATTTTAGAGCTCCTTTTTTTTTTTTTTTTTTAAGGACAAGAATTTTAAATAAGTATTTGCATAAAGTCAGTCATTGAGTCAGGACATCTTCCTTTATATAGAGAGATTAATGTAGAAAAGCTTTAGGTGAATATTTGCACTTTACAGGATTCGGAGAACTACTTGAATTATTCCAAGCGACGTAATTTGTACATCACAAGTTTGAACTTCACTAGGGGGGTTTGAAGGGTTTCTAATGCACTTTTAAATTCGTGATCAGGAACTGATTTCCGGCAGGGCATTGGGGACAAACGCCATGGACCTCAACAAAAGTGCCCCTCAAATCACCCTTTAAGTTTAAAAATTTGTAAATTTTAAATTTAATTTAAAATAAGAGACAAACTAATTTTATGAAAAATATTTGTACTAATAATTTACTATTTCATATCGCCAGGAATATATCCACACCTTATTTATTTATTTATTTTTCTAGTATCTGGCATCACCGAAAACTTATCATGGAATGTATGTGGGCTGATAGGGAGAGAACCATACAGTTGATTTTCAATTATAGAAGATAAAAGGGAATACCTGGAACAAAGGGAAAATCTAAACTCTCTATGAATAAAATACTCATATATAGGAAAATAAATACAAAAATATTGTGGAACATGTTACTTGAAAAAATATGGAATAAAATTCATGACTGAAAATTAAATAATACAATCGAAATATTATTATTTTTCCAGTGGCGTAGCCAAGACCCCGCCCCCTTCCCCCGTGAGGAATATTTTGTCATACAAAATGTATATTCTTCACTCCCTTATCACACACGCGTATACATATATATGAGCTGCTGTACTCGTAAACAGCCCCCCCCATGAAAAATTTTGGCTACGCCACTGTAACCTGCATAATATCATTACTATTAAACTATTGCATTTTATTTTGCATCTTGATTAAATAATCATTTTGATGCTATAGTTGTAGTAACATCCTTCTCTGAATGGTGTAATATGAAAGTTGCTTTGTAAGACACTGGGATCCAAGTTCTGCAAATTGTTCCTTGTTCATGACGTCAAAATGATGCCAATATCGCGTAAGATCAGTGGCGCAGAGGGACAGGGGGAGCAGAGAAAAAATCCCCAGGGCCCCACCTTGTGAAGGGGCCCCTTTTTGTTGATTATATATAATACTAAATTGCATGCTGACAATTTTTTAAAAGAAAAAAAAAGTCTAAATACAGATTAAGTCCCCGGAAGTTTCAAATTAATTTTTGAATGAAATTGCAGTCGCCACGCAAATTCAGCACACAGAACAAAGTGCTTTTATACAAAGCCACTGTTAGACCATTGGCCACATATGCTGCCCCGGTGTGGGCCTATGCGGCAAACACCCACATCAAAGCCCTAGTGGCAAAGGAGAGTAAATTTCTACGAACCATCCGTTACGGTCACCCACTACTTGCCAACAACATCATACTCAAAGACCTCTGTATGAAGACCCTCAAGCACCACTTACTGAAAATCTCCAAGAGATTCTACAGGAACATACGAAACGTTCCTAACGAAATTATTGCCACTCTACCAGATTATGAGCCGTCGGACCCACAGCATAGAAAACGCCCCAAGGCTGTTCTCCATGCCCTTCAAGATCAACCTTAAGCCCGTACACGCCACACACGTCGAGCAACCCTTCCTGTGAAGACCACCCATGGTGGGGGGAGGAAGGGTCGACATGCACACCCAACATCCAGAAAAATGACTTTCTGTACTGATACAGGCAGCTTCGCTGCTATCTACGCACATCCACAACAATAACATCCTTAACATTACATACTGGAGGTACGCGCGCTGCGCTGGCACTCCGAGAAGCTAGACCTCAGTCAGTCAGTCAGTCAGTACAATCCCCAAACTTGACAAAAACGAGGAGTGTTAGTGATTGAGTCTTCTTTTTCAAGAAAAGAAGAATTTGATGGTGTTATTCAACGATTTGCCGTGTCTAAAGCTAGGAAAGATTTTTTGAAAAGAAATCATTTTTTCAATTAAGACACATTGTTAAATAATGGAGATAGTAAGGTTTTCATTTGTACATAAATTTATTAACCTATATTTTTGATTTATATCTGTATATTCGTTTCTGACAGTATGAACTAAGCATGAATTTTGATTTAATGTCTGTATATGCATTTCTGAGAGTATGAACAAAGCATGAAAACATTGAGCATATTTATTTGAATAAGAATAGTATAATCTAATTTTGCTCGAACGAATCTTTTGTGTCTAAAAGTAGACAATGAGAGTAAAATGCTCTTATGATTTCAAAATGATGTAGATATGAATATATATATATATATATTTTTTTTTTTTGGGGGGGGGTATAGTAAGGTTTTCTTTTATACATAAATTTATTAACCTGTACTTTTGATAGTATATAATTATGCATTTCTAAGTGTATGAAATAAGAATGAGACACATATTCATTTGAATAAGAATATTAAAAGTTTATTGTAATTTTGCTCGAACATAACTTTAATTTGTAAGTGTAAATGAAAGTAAATTGCTTCTATGCTGATGTGTATAAACCTATAAAATTTGTCAAGATTTTCTTATGTGTATCAGCGTATTTTCTGTATCTTTATATAAGTTTTGTAAATGCATTTTTGAGGGTGAGTATGAGTTATACACGGTATGTTTATTTGAATAAGAATGATAAATTTATTCTAATTATCTAAAGACTCTTTGAAAGAAAGCAAAGAGTGGCTTTATCATGTTTCAGGTTAAAGCAGAATTTCTGCAGAAATAAAGTTTAGAAGATATTCCTAACTTACATAAACGTAACGTACGTATTTGTAATGAAGGTATCCAGTTACACTCGTAAAACGTAATAAAATGCACATTGAGCGATCGGCTTAAAAATTTTCAATTGATATATATAATATCAGAGTTGCAAACTGCTCCGGAATATAATTAACCACTTTTTGAAATCAGAAATTTTTTGTAAATATTTTTAAATGGTAATACGCCTACACGTTTGACCTCGAAATTTTGCAATATGTTAAGCCACAAATTAAAGTTTAAAAAAGCGGTTAATGATATTCCAGAGCAGTTGGCAACTCTAATATTAATGTTTATTTACTTAAAAACTAATTCTGTAAAATTCTGAAAATCCACGTTTTACCTACTTTTTTTGTGTGTGATTTTTAACTGAAAAAAATTGCTATTTTTTGGAAAAATGAATGAAACTGTCATCTAAGTCAGCGGCACTAACTTAGACTGCTAACCGGTATAGTGCGCGCATAACTGCAGGAAGGGCGGGGAGGTGAGAGAGAGAGAAAGGCAACGTGCAAGTGATAATGCATGTTTAAAAACTCATTTCATTTATTCTTATTTTTACTCCAAAAATTTTTTCTCCTAAAATGTTTATTCAGACATTACCAATAACAATATTTTGTAGGACTAAAATTTAGTAGGATTAATAAGACTAAATATTCATTGTTAAAGATATTAAAAAATGTATGTTTGCTAAGAAATGTGAGGGGGAGGGGCGTTCGTCATCATAAATTATCCTTGGTTGGGAGAAATTGTTGCACAATTATTTGGAACTGCTGATCTAAGTCATAATTTTATTTTCAAGCATATTCATTTGCAAATTTTGCGATATAAATCGACTCATGAACCCATTTTCGAGAAACATTGTTTTATCCTAAATTAAAGCCAATATAATATCCTGATTTATCTGAAATTTCACTATCTTGCCTCCTAAAAAAGTCCAAACCCTTACAAAAAGGTGACTAGTGTGTCGATTTTCCTTTCTTACTACATCCTGCGCGTGCCCACTTGTCATGGTTTAGGTTTTTCTTTTTAGAGACTCAAAGTTCAGCGAAATTTTGTTTGTTCGATGTCTCTTATTGGATTTTAACATTGTCATGGGGGACTTTAACGCCCACCACCTGGCTTGGGGCTGCAAATACAACAACACTTATGGAACCAATCTCCTGAAGTTACTCATGGAAGAACACATCCTCATGGCATTCCCTTCCACTCCTACTCACTTTGCTGAGAGCAGTAGCTCCACCATCGACTACATGCTTCACAGAAACTTACATCAATACCCGGATGTGGCAACACTACAGATGTTTACATCTGACCACCTCCCCATTGTGTCTACCATTACCATCAGTTATGAAACAACGGCACAGAAACGCAGAACTATAACGGATTGGAACCTCTTTGCCAGTCACCTCATCAGCGACCCTCTCCGAATGCCCCGGATAAACAGCATCAATGACATTGATGATGAGGTCTCTTTACTGACTCAGGACATTAACAAAGCACTTAAAGCAGCCTCTCGTCCCGCCAAGGACCACCTCACTACCTACCTGCCCCCGGACATCCGTCTGATGATTCACGCACAGAACCAAGCCCGTAAGATCTACCAACGGAGCAGGTACCCCGCGGATCGTGTGGTGTTCCAACGCCTACAAGCTGAAACTCGCACAGCCATACGTAATCACAAGCAGCAAGCCTGGGCCGACCACCTTTCCACCTTAACAACTGAAGACTCCTCGGTCTGGAGAGCGATGAAAAAGCTCACCACGAAAAGGACTGACTTCCCGCCTATTCGTAAGGGCAATTCATACGCTCTTTACAACAAGGATAAGGCCAACGCTATTGCACTCGCTTATCAGGAACAGTTTACTAACAGTCTACTCTCCGATATTGATATTGAGAACGAAGTTACTTCTCGTCTTCAAACCCCACCCACGATCCCCATCGAAGGTGTCCTACCCTCAGAAATTATCGACATCATCGCCAAATTAAAAAAGAAAAAGTGCCCTGGGCATGATCAAATCTCCAATACGGTCATTCAAAACCTACCGGCCAAGACCATCCTCCGGTTCACCAGTATCACAAATGCTATCTTGAAGCTTCAATACTACCCTGAAACTTGGAAAAAAGCTATTATCTGCCCTATTCCAAAACAAGGCTTGGATCTCACTAACCCAACATCTTACCGACCTATCAGTTTGCTCTGCGGACTTGGCAAAGTTGTGGAAAGGGTCATACTGAACCGTCTCGCCACTCACCTCGAAAGCAACAGTATTCTGATACCAGAACAATTTGGTTTTAGAAGTCGCCATAGTACTACACATCAACTCCTCAGGGTAGTCGAACATCTGACTGAAGCCGTCCAAGCTAAAGACAGTGTGGCGATTGTCCTTTTCGACATTTCAAAGGCATTCGACAAAGTCTGGCACGTCGGACTCATTTACAAACTGTTCGGTATGGTCGTGCCAGACTCTCTTGTCCATCTCCTTTACAACTATCTACAGGGACGCAGCTATTCGGTCAGAATACAAGATGCTGTCTCGGACAACTTTCCCATCAAGAGTGGAGTGCCACAAGGTTCAATCCTAGGCCCAACCCTTTACAGTCTCTATGTAAACGACATACCCAGAAACCAAACCACTGATATTGCCTTGTATGCGGATGACACTGCTATCATCGGCAGAGCCAAGAACGCAAGAACGCTCCACACGTATCTCCAACACCACATTAACCAACTTGAGTTGTGGATGCGGAATTGGAAAATAAAGTTAAACCCTTCCAAATGCAAGGCACTCTCCGTTGGAAGGAAATTCCCACCCTCCCGTTTACATGTCGACAACACGGTACTGGAATGGGCTGATAGCGCACCATATCTTGGTGTCGAAATTGACAAACTGCTTACTTGGAAGAAGCACATAAATAGAACCAGAGGCAAGATGACCGGAGCCTTCCAGAGAATCTCCAGCCTCATATATACGCGCAAACTCAGCACACAGAACAAAGTGCTTTTATACAAAGCCACTGTTAGACCATTGGCCACATATGCTGCCCCGGTGTGGGCCTATGCGGCAAACACCCACATCAAAGCCCTAGTGGCAAAAGAAAGTAAATTTCTACGAACCATCCGTTACGGTCACCCACTACTTGCCAACAACATCATACTCAAAGACCTCTGTATGAAGACCCTCAAGCACCACTTACTGAAAATCTCCAAGAGATTCTACAGGAACATACGAAACGTTCCTAACGAAATTATTGCCACTCTACCAGATTATGAGCCGTCGGACCCACAGCATAGAAAACGCCCCAAGGCTGTTCTCCATGCCCTTCAAGATCAACCTTAAGCCCTTACACGCCACACACGTCGAGCAACCCTTCCTGTGAAGACCACCTATGGTGGTGGGGAGGAAGGGTCGACATGCACACCCAACATCCAGAAAAATGACTTTCTGTACTGATACAGGCAGCTTCGCTGCTATCTACGCACATCCACAACAATAACATCCCTAACATTACATACTGGAGGTACGCGCGCTGCGCTGGCACTCCGAGAAGCTAGACCTCAGTCAGTCAGTCAGTCTTATTGGATTTTATGAGTTAAAAAAAGACAGCAACTGTGCTTGGGTGAAGAACGGCTACTCAGTTAGCAATAAATAAATTGTTTTGTAAAAACTTTTGGGTGAAAATTTTGATGCTCATATGAATTGATTTATATATGCTACATACAATGCATGTGAATGTTTGCGTTTTTATTAGCAGGTTTTTTTTTTAAGTGTATATATACAGATTTTTTAAAGTCAGATTTCCTATGCTATACGGCTCCAGCTAGTTAGAAAAATTATGTCTAAGTACAGTAAAGTGGCTATGCGCTATTTGGTGAGATCACTTACAGTCGCAATGCATCATGCATCTCCAGAGTAGCTAGGCTTTTTGGTATCAGATACATCTGGACATGAAAGGTTTTATCAAAGCATAGAGGGCATAGTGATATTTTTTAAAACTTGCGATCAAAAGTGCCAAACTTTTGATAAAATATACGTGAATTTTCAATATTTCTATAGAATTTTTAGTTCTATTAGAATTCCTTATTTCTGAATTGTGCCTGGTAGAAAACGATAAAGTTAGCGTAATTATCTTCTACCATGAATTAATTGGCTCTGTAAGTAGTCTCATCCAGCAGTGCGTAGCCACTCTACCAATACATGACTTGGAGTCGTTGGACAATTAAAACAAAATGTTGGCTATAGGGAGCACTTCGTCTATATATGTGTATTTACGTAAATGTGTATATTTCTTTATGGATACTTATTTTCTTCATTCTTTTATCCCTTCTTGTACTATTTTGTTCATTTTAATAAATAATATAAATTGTCCTTGTATTATATTCATTTTGGATTTTGGAAGAAACTGAAAACTTAAAAAATGAGTTATTTTAATAAAATAAACAATATAGGTTTATAGGGATTTTGCATATGAATTTAAAAAGGCCATTGATAAAAGCTCTAGAAAAACTAGCAAATAAGAATACGTATTTTAAAACTTTTCCTCACTGCTATTATGCTTGCAAAATACAAAAACCTTATCAAAGACATACAGGTTCAGGCAGGGGGGGGGGATATCGGGATATATCCCCCCCGAAAAATTTTCCTGGCTACTCGCCTGGGTTCAGGTACATGAAGAACTGACAGTCGCAGTTGTAAGAGGGGCTCCATTTTTTTTTATCTTCTTACTGGCTCAACATGATTAGAAAGTGAGCAGAAAGTCATCCACAACGATCTTTCTTTAATGGAACATGTTGCCACGATATAAACTTATTAAATGAAGTGTTTGTTAGCTGTTTTTCAAAGAATGAATTAATGACTTTTTAAATATTTTTATGTTTACTGTACTTCTAAATACTATCAGTAGATAAAAAGATTTTAAAGCATTTCTGAAAGTCTAAAATAGTACTCAGAGGCAATTATTTCGGCAACAATCATGGAAAAGTTAATCTACACTTAGACATTAATTTTTTTAAACGTATTTTAAAGAAAGGGCCCTACCAGTGGCGCTATTTGCGCTTTGAACTGGGAGAAGAAAAGTGCTGGTTCGAAACCAGGTCGCGTCCATTGGCCTAACATTTCGGAGTTTCTCGAGGTTTTCTCCGAAACTTCAAGTAAATGCGGATTAGGATTCCTTAGAAAGTCTCCCGCGGAGGGTAATCCTCCCCTAGGTCTAGATCCCTCGAGCATTTTTACATTTTTGAAGAAATAAATCTGCCATTTACAAGATATTTGAGTTATCTGTTTTTTTTTTTTTGTTTTTTCTTCAGGTGACCCGTTTATAAAATCAATAAACTACATCCCATTCAAATAAGTCAAATACAATGTCCTATACAACATTTCAATATTCTGGGAAAAAAAAAAAAAAAAAAAAAGGCAAACAAACTTTGCTCTTTAATAGGATGAAAGTAATGCATTCTCAAATTTATAATTTTTTTTATGCTAAGAATTTAATTTTTTGTACTGTTATGATTTTTACATTTTAGTAATAAATGTTTAAATAAAAGTACCCTAAACGAAAATTGAGCACTTAAATTACTACAATTTCTCAATAACTAGCTCTAACTACGCATACAATATTTTATGATATTTTTAAATTATAAAGCATAACGAGAAAAGTAAAATTTTTTAATTTTGCCCATTTTATTAACATAAATAAATAATTGTTTAATCTAAACATTATTTACCATGATAAAAAAAAGACACCATAAATAAATGTACATGTGTATACATTATTTCTTTTTTCAAATTAAAAATCAAATTTTAAGTTTTTACACTCTGTATAAAGCTTATTGTGACGAACACAAATTTATCAAAAATAAAACAATCATCTCTTTCTTTCGGAATTCGTAAACAGACAAGCAGCAAAGAAGATGATCGGAGAGAGGAAAATTCTCCTTTTCTCTCTCCCCAAAGTCATAAAGTCATAAAAGTGTCAAAACGTCCCCCCCAGTAAGAGACCCCTTTTATCCTTGACGCCCACTCTGCGGGGGTCCGCTTCGCTCACCAGAGGTCGCTCGTTTCCCATCGGAGTGGGGATTTTTTGCGAATGTCGCCTTAAATATGACAACTAGAAGTGAAACCTTTTTGTAGTGTTTTCGGAATTCCAGTACAATTGAAAGAGACAGTGTTGCCGACGTATTCTGATTTAATGAAGCATTTCTTAATCACGAAAAATGGTGTACTGTGGAAGCAGGGGAACAAGAAGGATCCTTCAGTAAAATAGATCATCGAAATTGTTTCTTTGGACGTTGAAAAAATTTGGAAGAAAGCCTCCTTGCCTGAGCTAAGTCACCAAGAAGTAATTCTACTTATTAAAAATTATAATGAAAAGATACGATCACAACTTAATTCTACACAAGTAACGCACTCTTTGTCTCCATATATTTCTTGGAAGAAAGGACAAAACTATAATGCAAGAAAAGAAGAGAAGCTCGTTAGATACGACTGTAGCTGTAGAAGAGCATATTGTTATGTTGTCAGAACCTGGTTCTGTGTACATAGGGCATGTGATTCTGGAGTCAGGCTCTAGTGCTGATATTACTTGCAGCATCATCAACTTCGTTACACAGAAAGAGATTACACTTTCGGATCTTGTTGCCGTTGGGTGCGATGGAACGAAAGCCAACGTTGGGAAGAAAAATGGCGTAGTTAGACGGCTTGAAATCTTTGTCGGCCATAAATTGCACTGGTTTTTATGCTTATTGCATACTAATGAACTGCCTCTTCGCCACCTTTTCCATAAGATTGAAGGAAAAACATCTGGGCCACACCAGTTTTTTGGAACAACAGGAAAATCTCTGGAAACGCACGAAACCCTTACTGTGACAAAATTTGTTTCTATTCCTGTTGCTCTGCCTGAAATTAATAAAAAAGACCTCAGTACAGAAAAAAAGCACCTCTTCGATATTAGCAGTATTCTCGGGACAGTGCCATCCAGATTTGGCAAACAGAAGTCCAGGAAGGATGTCTCATTCATGCTGGTTCACTACAGCGAACAGAATACTGCGCCTGTACGTATCGACTGCCGAGCGAACAAAATGCTTCAAACTCCTAGTAGACTATGTGATGAAAGTATACGTGCCATCCTGGTTTGAAATAAAGAAAATCCTAGGAGCTACTCATAGAGCATGGAATGATGAAATGAAGTTCATTCTTGCCGGAAGATTTTAAGTCAATCGTTCATGAAGTTAGTTATTCAGAGGAACTCTTATTCTGCTCATTCTGAAAATATATGCTGTTGGCAATGCTGTTTGATGAACGATCAGATATTCGAGAACTTGGCCTAAGAAGAATATTGAAAGTAATAAAAACTGAATGGGAGGGACAAAATACGTCAATTTGATCTTCCAAATATAAATTTCGAAGCAGAGGAGTATTTTCAGATGATTCACTGGGACAATCCTTTGGAACCACCAGCTACCATGAACCTCAGTGACGATGACGTAGCAAGTATGATCAGAAACGGTTCAGAATTTGAAATAGAGAAGCTCCCTTGCCCTTCTCAAGCAGCAGAAAGGCATGTAAGACTACTAACGCAAGCATCATTGCTAACATGTGCAGCAAAAGCCAGAGATGGATATATTCGTTGTGGAATCAAATCACGAAAGGAACTACCAAAGTTCATTATTTTGCCCGGCATGTTGACTCCAAAATTGAAGACTGGTTAAAATAAAGTGTTTTATTATTCAATAATACTCGAAAGGTAAATTTGGTATCATTTCCTTTTCTGTATTAATGTGCTTTCTAAATATTAATTGTCTTTAAAAATGAAGTAATATGTAAATATTTAATAACTATATATTCAAAATATACCCCAAAACTTATGACGCTCGGTTGCAAGTTAGTGACTTTTTTTTTCTTCTTTCTTTCTTTTCTTTTTTCTTTCTTTTTTTTTTCCTTAACGACAATAACACATTGCCGTATTGTTTCTTTTTAGTAGTTAGAACTGTTTTTAAGCCAGAAAATAAAGTTATTTTAAACATTAAAATTAAATTTTAAAAAATTGAGTTTTTGGCTTTTTACGTTAACATTCCTTTCTTTGAGCCCAGTGTGGAACCTGAAGACAATCAGTGAATGGACTAGAATTTTTTTTCTGTGACTTTTTTGCCATACAGCACCATTTGTTGAGTCAGGCAATATTAAAATTAAAAAAAAAATTTTTTTGGCCATTTTCACTCCACCCTATTGTCCATTCATAAGAAAAAAGCAGGTTCGTCCCAGCATGGTCGTAGCTTCCATTTCTCATGATATGCACTATTCTCGTGGCTATGGGGCAATTTTTATTTACAAAAGAAAGTTTTGTTGGACGTGTTTAATTGTTGAGATAAAAAAGACCGTTTGGAATGGTACTGGATAGGATGGATTAACCACCATCACACGAGCACGTAAAACACATGAAAGCTCAATCGAGCATTTAAAAAATTCTTTTAAATTTAAGGAGTTGATAAGAAGTGGGAGCTAAATTGCTGACGCATTAAAGGAAAACTCTCGACTTTATAGTGCTGAATTTATCAAGAAGGTAAGCCTGAATAGACGCTTCATGCAATTACCCATCAAAGCAGTATTGTTTTTAAGTAAGCAAGAACTAGCATTAAAAGGACATGGCGAGCGAGAGAATTCTTTAAACAAGATGAATTTTAAAGAGCTTTTAAAAATAATGATATCTGAATTAAAACAACGCCTTTTTATGAGGACATCACTGACTGATTCGCAAGTTTTAAAGAAAAGCGGATTGATTTGACTTATAAAAAATAAGTAAGTTTTCTTTTCCTTTTTTTTTCTTCTCAAGTTATCATTACAAAAGAAAATTCTCAGGAAACTTCGAATCAGACACGGATTAATGCAATTTTGAGGATAGGAGCGGCTGGTTGAAATTTATGTCCTTTTTATGGAAGTAAAATAGGATCTCTTACATTTTTATGTAATTTCTTTTTTTTTTTTTTTATCCTGTGTGAGGGCTTAATCCGCCAGCTTTCGAATTCAGTAACAAAGATTTTCCATTCCTGGGGGGGGGGGGGGTCCAAAAACGTTAGTGTGTCGTATGTTTCCGGCTGCACTAACGTTTTTGACCACGGGCCGCCACTGCGCCCCGGGTGTCACCCTCAAAGGGGTGACACCCGATGGCTTGTACAGCAAAAATTCCGAAAATATCGCATGTATGGGGGGCAAAAATGCTCGTATGGGGTGTGACACCACTTATATCCGCCCCGTCTGTCACCCACTGTAGCTACGCTACTGGAACCTCGACCCGTAGTGTGGTACAGGGTTCTATAGCCACTACACAACTCGGTTGAAGGTAGCAGCAGTTCTTCACTCAAAAGAAGATTATGCTCACAAATGCCCCATGAAAACACATACTTAAAGCTTAAAAATAAAAAAAAAATGATTATTATAAAATATAAGGTCGTGCTTTGTTTCTGAATAGCAAATAGATGTTTATGTAATATAGCGTGACATGTGACGAGGGGCGGGGTAAGAAATATCGAAAAGAGTGCGACATCATTTATGGTCATGTCGGTATGGTCACTCAATGTCAGTAATAAACACTCGAAATTACACATACTCAGAGCAGTTTACTTACATAAAAATAAAAAAATCTGATGTGTCCAACACATGACTTCCTTGCGCGTCTATTAATTCAAAAATGTTTTTTACGCACTTCCTCTAAACTTATTTGTTGGAAAGAGATAAAATATCAATAATAGTAAAGTATAGCGATTTCTAGCCAAATATTTCGATATCGCCAAGTTGAGTTCAATTTGAAAGATTTCCTTCTAACACTTTATTTGACAATATTTCACCAAAAGCCGACAAACTTGAGATAGTTTGCGAGATTTTGGGGATAGCCAAAGTAGTCATTGACCACTGACTTTCAATGAATTGAATGCATCCATACACCTTAATGTATTTAAAGTCATTTGGCTCACCCTGTAAATAAATTCCTAGTCGATTGCTGTCAAAAAAGATATTGAAAACAGTTAGATATTATAATATAGTTCTAAATACAAAAGTTCAAAATTCTACGGGTTAAAGTTTTAGAGTTATACAAAATACAAAATAATTTTTCGCGCCAAATTTGGCGATATTTCGGCGAAACTCGTCAATGTCGACGACATTTGGCGAGATTTTAAGCATGGACCAACATGACAGATTATAGCCAAATTTGGCGATATTTCGCCAAAACTCGCCAAGAACGATGACAAATGGCGATACTTTGGGCATGGACCAAATGACTGACTATCGCCAAATTTGGCGACATTTCGGCAAAACTCGCCAAGGTCGAGGACAGACGGCGAGATTTTGGGCATGGACCAAACAATGACTGACTACAATTGTATTATATTGAAGATTTCCATAGACATTAAAGTACTGAAATTCTTTTTGGTGGTCCTGTAAAGAAACTCCAGTAGATTGGAACCAAAAATGGAGATGCACAACTAGATGTTACAACAATCTTACATATGAAATTTCATAATAGTTTTTGAGATTTGAGAGTTAAATATGCACACACGTACACCAAAAGTCGCCAAGCTTGGCGACTTTTGGCATAGTTCTTGAGGGAGGCACGTGACCGTGGTCGGACCATTACCTAACTTATGTGGTAGGACGGTATTGTGCTTGAAATGGATGAATGCCCCTAAAATTGCCATTGACCGTAATGTATTGGAAATCTTTTGAGTGTTCCTGTAGCAGAACTGTAAATGATAAAGACACTTTTTTAATGGAGAAATTCATTTTCTAACTCTTTACAGCATATATCACTCCTGCGTCGTTTGAAATAGCCCAAAACCTCTAAAAAACGCTTTGATGAATGTCGGCCCATAGAGCTTAATGTATTTCGAATCTGTTAGGCCATTCTGTTGATAAACTATCCAGTCGAATGGAACCGAAACGGGAGGTGCACAAATAGATGTTACAACAATCCTAAATATAAAGTTTCAACATTCTACGCCTAATAGTTTTTGAGATATGCGAGTTTAATGAATTTCGGCCCATTGAGCGTAATGTATTTCGAATGTTTTGGGCGGTCCTGTAGATAAACTATCCAGTCGAATGGAACCAATAGGGGAGGTGCACAACTAGATGTTACAACTATCCAAAATATGAAGTTTCGACATTCTACGCCTAATAGTTTTTGCGTTAGGCGAGTTTAATGAATTTCGGCCCATAGAGCGTAATGTATTTCGAATCTTTTGGGCGGTCCTGTACATAAACTATACACTCGATTGCGACCAAAAGGGGAGGTGCACAACTAGATCATAGAACAATCCTAAATATCAAATCTCAACATTCTACGACCAATAGTTTTTGAGATATGCGAGTTACATACATACGTACGTACGTACGTACGTACGTACAGACGGCATGGAAAAACTGACCACAATAGACTCTTTGAAAGTTACTTTGAAATTTTTCAAGTATCCATTATTCCAATCATGTGTCGGATCTTGGTGTGTTTCATATTTCCGTGAGATCTGTAAGATTTTATTTACTATCAATTATCATCCACGACTTTTTTTGTCTGCCCAAAACTATTACCCTCTTTAGCGGAGGGTAAAAAAAAAAAAAATCTTAAAATTACTGTTTATTTGTAAACCCCCTCCCACCCCGAATTATGACTGATATTAATATACTGGTTGCTGCCACTTACAAGCATTGTTTTCGCGCACTAATTATGGCGCGCTGGGTGGGAAAAGTCCCGCCTCTTGGTGAAATAACGCCTACAGTCAAATAAATAATTGTAGGAAATGCTGTTCACGAATTATTTTAATTTTGACAAGTAACACTCGAAAAGAAACTGGCGTTTAAAAGATGTAAGACTAAAACATTGTAAATTAACGAACATAATATACATTTATCAATCTTTTCTATTTAAAAAGATCAAGTTTTCAGTCCCCACTCTTGTCTGGTACTGTTGGTACTATGCATGGAAAATATTTCTGCCGAAACGTACGTCCAGATCCAAAAATACTTTTTATATGTGTCGTTGTACCGTTGTTGGAATAGCTTTAGTATTAGTCCGTTTTAGCACGCTTTTGTTTTGGCGACAAAATCGTGCTTCCAACCCAAGTTTGCCTTGCCGATGCCAATTGTAAACAGTATGGCGGATCGGATGGCGCTGGTTTCCCAGATAACTGATCGTCGCCTTTAACTTTGCTATGATTTATTTTAATGGCTTTTATATATTTTTATGAAAAAATTAATTTTTAACAGATTACAAACTTACGTGTACATTTAGATTCGGTTTAATAAAATTTAATTACTTTTATGTGAGAGGGACTGTGCCCACTACAACCCCCCCTTCTCTTTTTAGTAGAATAAATTAAATAAAGCAAACAAATAATATTCGATAGACGATACCTCGCAAAAATAGCATAAATAAAAAAGACATTAAAAAAATATTTTAGTATTCTGACAAAAGATTACATAAGCAAAAGTAAAGAATTGGTTTAAATCATAACAAACATAAACAAACAATGCTTATCTCCTACCTTGATTAAAATCGCTAAATTATTGCAATATTGAAATAATAAAATCAAAATATCTAATATTTCACGGTATATTGATAACGTTATTATTTGTTTCTTCTATCCTTAACAAATAGACAAAGGGAAACGAAATTATTAACCTAAAGAGCACAATCAAAAGAATGTTAATTCATACTAAACTGTAAATAAACAGTCAGTATGAAACTAAACGTCCATTTTAAATTTAAAAAATAATTAAATAATACAATTTAATTTAAAATACAGCCATTAAAATAAAATTAAAGCACGTCGTCATCTATAGTTTGTTTGCCAGGAGAGGACAGCTCGCGTCTCTGAATGTGTCGCTTAGAGCTATATATACGTCCTTTTCCCGCCCCAATTTGGAACGTCATCAGAAGGTGGAGGACTTCTGAATATTGGCACCGCTCGGAAACTGCTAGCAACCGCCGAGAGGACTTTCGGAACCACGGATTTAGCGTGCACGTACACCGCATGTACACGGTGGTCTTTAGTGGTACGCCGGTATCGAACCCACAGCCTTCCGGTTACGAGTTCAACGCCTTAACCACTGGCCTACCACGGCCCACAGCACGTCGTCATCAGCGAGAAAGCCGGCTTTAGGATTACTCTGTCTTAACTTACGATCGTCAAACGGCAGGTTTACCATAAAAGCTTAATTTATCGCGCCAAGAAAAAGTCGCCGAATATAATCGCGCCAAAAAGGACTAATACTAAAGCTGTACCGTAAATTTGAATCTTTCTGTTTTCACGTATTATTCAGGTCATCGAAGGTGGCGCCAGTAGGGAGCACGTGCCCTTGTCGGGGAAAATGACCCCCCTTCAGAGACCTCTGATTCATTCGTCGGGGAATATTTGAAATAAGAAACAGTTATATTTTTAGGCCAATTTTAATTTTGAAATAATTTAAAAGAAATTATTCTACTTCCGTTTTTTAAGAAATTCGCGCAATGTTGCGTTTACATTTCAATCAGAAACAAAATGGTTGGGATAACTTAAATGTTTCTTGACGAGGTTATACAAATGAAGAAAATTTTCATGCTAGTGAATTACTGTCACAAGACTGAGTGAACTAAGGCCGTTTCTTTTCTCGGAAGCATACCTCAGTAGTATCATCTTACTTCTGTGTTTTAAAAATCTATTAAAATTTCATAAAAACCACCCTTAGGCTTTGTATTTATTATTTATTATCTTCGCAAGGAAAGTAAAAGTGCGTTTCAATCTAGTGATGAACAAAATTAGAAGGGTGGTTTTAAACATAAGAAGGGTGGTTTTAAAGAAAACGGAGAATAGGTGTTTAACGCGATCGGTTTACATTAAACTCATTCAAAAGTCCTGCGGCGCCTATTAATTTTTAAACGGAACTGTTCTGAGAGCAAACGGGTGCACCATGTAGGCAGGAACATTGTCTTGGTGTTTACGCCCACTTCAATTGTAAGAAGGACCATCACTTACGGTGGGTTAGAGCCACACGCTCTTAAACTTAACTAACAGTAAACAAAAAATTTAAATAATACGTCGTGAATTTTTGAAAGAAATGTTGAATTCTGCTGAAATAATAAAATCTGCATCATGGACAATTTTCAGAGGGAGCGATTACTCATGTAGGCGGAAACTATTTCCTGAAATGTACGCCCACATAAGTTGTAAAAAGGCTTGTGAAGTTCCGTGGGCAAGAAACGCAGAATTTTGAGCTCTCCAAACAGTAAAACAAAAATTTCATTAAAAATTTAGATAATCTATCTTGTTCTTTGAAAGTCATTACTTTCAAAGAACAAGATAGATTATATACTTACATACTAAAGTAAAGCTGTACAGTAAATTTGAATCTTTCTGTTTTCACGTATTATTCAGGTAATCGAAGGTGGCGCCAGTAGGTGGCCCAGGGGAGCACGTGATCCTGTCGGGGAAAATGACCCCCCCTTCAAAGACTTCTGATTCATTCGTCGGGGAATATTTGAAATAAGAAACAGTTATATTTTTAGGCCAATTTTAATTTTGAAATAATTTAAAAGAAGTTATTCTACTTCCGTTTTTTAAGAAATTCCATCCAGGATGTAGATTTTATTATTTCAGCAGAATTCAACATTTCTTTCAAAAAGTCACGATGTATTATTTAACAAATTCTGTTGAAATAAAAAAATCCGCTTCATAAATAATTTAAGCAACCGTATGCGCATGTAGTTGGAAACCTCTGTATGATGTTTCCGATCACATCATTTGTAAGAAAAGGTTTTGACTTTCGGTAGGTTAGGAACACTGATTTTTAATCTCCACAAAAAGTAAAAAGAAAAGAAAATTAATTAATAATTAAAATAACCAATCGCGGTCTTTGAAAGTAGAGATGAATTTTGCTGAAATAATTAAATCTACATTCTGATAACCCGAAGATGAGGTTGGCTTTACTATCGGAAAACCATCTTTGCGTTATTTGAGTGGCATTACTAGAAAATACTCAAAACAGATTTTTCATTTTCGGAAATAAAACAATGGGTTTTTTGGGGGGAGCGGGGAGGGCTAGTTAAACAAAGCACGCACTTTACCAAATCTGTTAGTGATAAGCGGCAATTGCTCTGTTTCAGCTGTTGATAAAGCGAAGGGGCACTTGCGAGCGACTCACTGCACAACGCAAAAGTCACGTAATCACGTCATTGATTGCTTGTCTCTAAAAGTGTATGGTTTTATATTTATCTATAGGCTCTAGTCCTTATAGGCGATTACTTCACTGGTCTGAACTGATCTCAATCCCTTCATTGTTCGGGGACCCTACTCTTCATTAAATCTTAGACGTAGATAATATATACGTACTGGAGATGAGCGCAACGCGCAGGTGCTAAAAAATAAAATAAAATAAAATAAAAACCCGCAAATTTCAGTCAGTCCGTTTATATTTATTTATTTTGTTTCATTTGTTTAAAATTACCTATTACAACTTTTTTCCTGTGTTACACACACATATATTTGCAATTCAGAAAATATTATTCATAATCCACTGCTTTATAAATGATATTTCATTTTTAAGGTATGCTCTTTTGCATGACATTTGAGAGCGTTATTTTCTTTGTGAAGGCTTTCTGCTGCTACAATATTCTCAGAAGCAGCCTTTAATGCCTTTTCCGAACGAAAGAATACATATAGAAATTACCATAAGCTGTTTAACTCCGTGAAAAAATACCCTCCATTACTGGTAATTTCAAAATAACTACAAAATTTAATCTACTGACTTTAAATGTTTTCATTTTAACCAAAATGTTTGATGTCACACTTCTTATTAGCCCTTTCCACCCCCATGTCACAAACTGTAACAATCTAATGAATCCCCGTTCCCTATCCAGTAATAAGATGAAATAATAAAAACGTCGTAAAATAACACATATAAAAGGTAGTTATCGATCCGGACATAGGTTTCGGCGGAAATATTTTCCACGCACCTCTAATTAGTGTAAAAAATAAACAAATTTTCTTAACTGTGATATAAATGACTACCAACAAACAAGTCAAACACAACCAGTAATTTTATAAGGGGAATTTTTATTTATTAATATTCAAACACTAGAGGCATCACGGCTCAATTTTGATGTCATCGCATCAAGAACGTGCGCATTGCGTGCAGTTATAGTATAGAAAACATGATCGGAATACTGTGATGGCAATGTTTGTGACCTTGTAAGCAAAGAGAGGATGACTTCCTTACGAGAGGCTGGGCATAGCGGATTAAATTGCTCTCTGGCGATTTGGCGTGCAGTCAGACTCCTTTGGCAAGAGTCGTTTCTCCCGCTGTTATACACTCCACGCTAGGGGTTGCCGCCCGCACCGCAAGTTGATCCGCGAAAAACAGCAATATATATATATACTAGCTGAAGTACCCGTTCTTCGCACGGGAATGAATGGACTTTTTGAGATTAATATTTGTTGTGATTACTATTTATTGTAATAAAGAGATATAGCAAAATGGATATCGCGTTATATTGTGTTCAATAATCATGCATACTGAATTTCAAGGCAATCGTTTTTATGGTGCAGAAGGCGATGCGGCGTAGCGCAATCTAGTGGCGAGTTTTAGCAAAACGGATACGGCGAAAATATTCTTCGCATTCAGATATCGATGCATACGAATTTTCATTACGATCGGCTGAATAGTCCTGAAGTTCATGTGTTGACGCGACATCTAGTGTCAAGTTATAGGAAAATGGATCGTGCCAAACTCTTCCCCGTGTTCAAATATCTATGTATACCTATTTCCATGGCGATCATTCGCACAGTCAAGAAGTGATACACTTCAGGGCCATCTAGTGGTTAATTAAAGTAATGATTTGCTACAGCGCCGTCATGTGGCGAGTTATAGGAAAATGGATAACGCCAAAATATTCTCATTGTTCAAATAGCTATGAGTACTGATTTTCATAGCCACCGTTTGAATGGTCAAAAATTTGGCCTGCTGCAGCGTCATCTAGTGGCGAGTTAAAATAATAATGCATTGCAGTGCCACCTAGTGGTGAGTAACATCAAAAGTAACACAGTTAGAATATATTCTTCGTGCTCAAATGTGTAAGTATAAAAAATGTTATGCCGATCGGTCGTACGGTATAGAAGTTGATGCGTTGCAGCGCTATTTAGCGGTAAGTTACAGCAAATGGATAGTGAAAAATATTCTCCGTGTTCTAATATCCGCGTGTACCAAATTTCATAGAAATTGGTTGGACGATATTCGCATAGCAAACGGCTAAACGGAATAGAATTCGACGTTCTGCTGCGCCAGCTAGTGGCAAGTTAGAGGAAAACGGATAGCATAAAAACCTTCTCCATGATAAAAGACTTAGGTGAACCAAATTTCATGGTGATCGGTGAAACGGTGCTGAGTTTTTCAACCTCCTACACACATACCAACATTCATTTTTATCTATAACCAGTCTTATTATATATACCAGTCTCAAGTAAAATCCAGTTTCAAATCTAAGCCTCGCCAAAGTGCCAGCATACGCCATTTTGCAAGAGTTTTTTCAGGGAATCATTCGAAGCATTGACTTAGCAGCAATCAAAATGGGAAATGGTTCGACCGCCAGGCATTTTTTTGAAAAGTGGAATCCCTTAATACAGCCTCATTTTTTAAATTATCAACTATAACATGTTTTATTCATCGTTACCTCGATGTACTAAATGCGAAGATTTCAATTTTCTGAAATTTGGCGGATTTCCCCCAAGTTAAATCAATGTACTCAATTGGCGAGAATTCTGAAGCTACATCGCTTGAAATGCCCTAATAACTGCATTATTTCTGCACGGATAGTTAAAATTTAATGCTGTATTCTAAGAAAACCTATGCACTTGTTTTCAAAAATGCTATTCCCTTAAGCTCTCAGTAAATTGCGCCAAAAAGCCTAAAACTGTGCAAACCGCTAGAACTCACTTTCTAAAAATCGGCCTATCAGCCATTTTATTTTTCGCCAAACTAAAAAAATTTACATATTAGTCTCGGAAATCTTCGATCCTCATTGTTTTGCGTATAAAACATTTCATTCCTGTTCTCATTTCTTATGCGCACACGATATTATAATTAAAAAAATAACCTTATAAATATAAACTAAAAAAATCATTATTATTCTTTTCTTTTCACTTTAAGAATTTAAAACATTTTATTCGGCAAAATCGCCACACATGGCAACCAAGATGCTTATTTCACACACTTTTTTCACTACAGGGGTTACAATTACATAAAGCTTTCTGCGTGGAGAACATTAAAAATCTCTTAAATTCCGGAAACGGATGGACTTTCAAAGTTTTAAAGTGGACTATCATTTATTCTATATTATTTTACATATATCTGTGTAAAATTTCAGGCTGACAGGTCCATTTTTGTGGAATTGTATACTACCCAAATTAACAAATTGACAAACAGAATTTGATTTTTATTTATAAGATTACCTACGCTTGTTTTTAAAAATACCCTCTCATTAAATTGCGCCAAGCGCTAGAATCATAGAAAATCTGACACACTTTCAGATTTTAAATACGCACTAAAGTGCTATATATAAAAAGAGTTATAATCCATGGGTCTTCCCTATTTTCGTTCCTTCTTTTATTAAGTTGGAAAGTGTATCATTATTCATGAGTGTGATTAAACAAAATTAAAATTGATATTTCTAACATCCTTTTTTCTGGATGTAATATATTAGAAATAGATGCAGAAAAGCTGCTCAGAAAAATGCACAATTCCAACTGAATGAAAATTTCAATAACTTATACGCAGGTGTATTCATAACCCAAATAGCAGACGATTAAATTACGATAAATAGCGCCAAGCGTTAGAATCCTCCACAAAATCGGACATCAACCCCTTTTATTTTTCGCCCAATTAAAAAGTTGCACATTTATTTTCGGAAAATTTCCAAATTCTATTTTTCTTTTGAGTATAAATCATTTCATTCCCGCTCTGATTTCACATGCACACGATATTTTAATTTAAAAACAACCTTACAAATAATCTAGTCAAAATAAAAAAAAATCGTTATTCTTTTAATTTTACTTCAAGAGTCTGAATCATTTAATGAACTGCCGAATGTGGCATTGCCGAATGTGGCAACCTATATAAGCTTAATTGTCGCTTAATGCACTGTGGGGTTACAATTACGAAATGGCGGAAAGCAAAAATTAGCCTTTTGCGATACGTTTTTATCGATATTTCCTAAAATACTTCGAATTTTGAAAAAATCGCTTCGAGGTGTGTCGGGACCTGTCATGGAGAATATCCGTTCAAAATTTGGTAGGTCTACGATCACCCGTTTGCGAGCTACGCGAGACACAGGCAAACAAACAGTTTACACACATTGTTTTATTAATATAGATACCAGTCTCAAATAAAATCCAGTTTCAAATCTAAGCCTCACCAAAGTGCCAACATACGCCATTTTGCCGGAGTTTTTTCAGGGAATCATTCGAAGCATTGACTTAGCAGCAATCAAAATGGGAAATGGTTCGACCGCCAGGCATTTTTTTGAAAAGTGGAATCCCTTAATACAGCCTCATTTTTTAAATTATCAACTATAACATGTTTCATTCATCGTTACCTCGATGTACTAAATGCGAAGATTTCAATTTTCTGAAATTTGGCGGATTTCCCCCAACTAAAATCAATGCACTCAATTGGCGAGAATGCTGAAGATAGATCGCTTGAAATCCCTTAATAACTGCATTATTTCCGCACGGATCATTAAAATTTAACGCTGTATTCTAATAAAACCTTTGCACTTGTTTTCAAAAATCCGTTTCCTTAAGCTCTCAGTAAATTGCGTCAAGCCGGAAACAGTGTAAACCGCTAGAACTCACTTTCTCGGCATTTGAGCCATTTTATTTTTTCGCCAAACTAAAAAATTTTAACATATTAGCCTCGGAAATCTTCAATTCTTATTGTTTTGCGTATAAAACATTCAATTCCTGCTCCGATTTCCCATGCACACGATATTATAATTTAAGAAAAATAACATTACGAATATAATCTAACAAAAAAAAATCATTATTATTCTTTTATTTTTACTTTGAGAATTTAAAACATTTTATTCGGCAAAATCGCCACACATGGCAACAACGATCCTTATTTCACACTTTTTTGACTACAGGGGTTACAATTACGGAAAGCTTTTTGCGTGGAGAACATAAAAAATCTCTTAAATTCCGGGAACGGGTGGACTTTCAAAGTTTTAAAGTGGACTATCTTTTATTCTATATTATTTTACGCATCTGTGCCCAATTTCAGGCTGATAGGTCCATTTTTGTGGATTTGTATACGAATCAAATCCACAAACAAACAAACAAACAAACAAACAAACAGAATTTCATTTTTATTTATAAGGATATATATTTGTTGATTAATTGTTCTAAATATATATTTTAATGCATTTAAAATTGCAGTCTAAAATTACAATTTTAGCTTTGAAGGTAATATGTTACGGAAATAAAAAAGAAACAGTGGACAGTTAAAAAGCAATCATCATTTGGCTTTTGTATGAAATTTACATACGATTAGAGAAAACCCTTCTTTAAATGTTTAGTCCGGGGTTTTAGCAATTAATAGATATGGATTATAGATGCAGATAAACTCTTCGGGTTTAAACCTATATGTTCCCATGGATGCAGATTGAAGCGAGGACGAAAATTGCATTACTGATTCTTGTAGGATACTGAAAGATTAATATGAGCTAGCAATAATGTGTGTAACAACAAAGAATAATAACCGCTCGTCTTTGTAACGGTAAGAAAGTAAATGTTAAACTTTGTGTAAAGTTCATTTACATATAATCTATATTTATAAAATGCTAAATTCTTTTAATCAAGCACAAACTACTAATTCAATGAAAGAAAAAACTAATTCGTATTCAAGAACGATTTTTTAAGACTTTCTTTGGACCATTTTGTTTCAGTGAAAAATTCATAAGGTAAATAGCTAAAAACTTAAAATTAAATGAGAAAGGGGTTTACGTAATGGGTTTACGTAATTTGACAAGTGTACCAGAAATAGAAAGTAAATTATAGTTTTCGTTAAAAAAATTTACCGAGTTTGCTTACTATGTATCTAATTTTGCCAAGTTTTATACAATTTTGAGTGTTAAGGGGGATTAGCAAGGGCCCTGGATCTGCTAATTAATACATGATTCTAGAGTGTTTTATTCATTATTATACTAAATATTTGTAATATATAAAATGGGATATGCTCTGTATTAGAAACATTTAGTATAAATTCTATTATATTCTGTATAATTCAGTAAATGAAGTGATAGAAAAATTTGATTTTACTGATATATATATATATACTAGTATGTATATATATATATATATATATATAATGTATAAAGCTGTGAGATTTAGGGATCGGCCCCTGTTTTTAAGGGGCCCCGGGCTGTTGCTCCTCTTACTCTTATGATAATCGGACTCTGATGAAACTCACAGACCCTACGAACTGCATACATCAATTCTATATGCTATAGATAAGAAGCAGAAAAAGGAACATCTATCCCTAGATAAATAAATGAATGAAACAATTCCAGCCTCTTGATGACATAAAAATACTAAGAATTTGGATAAATAATAATAGACGGTAAAAAAATTAAAAGGATATATATATCTACAATCAGTATTTAATGTACATATATATAATGTTCATTAGAACATAAAGTGTAGATAATTAACTATTATATCGCTGTATACAAATTTATTAGCTCATAAAAATGAGTAAAATTATTTGCATTAAATTTTAAAACATTTCCTTTTTCCGTAAATATTCAAGAGTGGCTGATCGTTTATCAATTATTAGGCCAAGAAAATTAACAGAAGTGCGTAAACTAGAATTTTTAAATAATTCTAATACATAACATATGGAAAGATATAATAGGCCGGAGATTAAGTTTCATTTCTTAATCTCCGGCCTTTCTTCTTCTTAATCTCCGGTAATTCAAATGTGATATCAATATATCACATTTGAATTACGAAAATCACATTCTGAAGAATATATAGATTGTAAAATAACTAGAGGCAGATAGATTCTACTTGAGATGTACCACTATAGTGTATAAAGACCTTTATTATGATAAAATAATTAAAGCATTAATTTAGTAAGACTTCCAAGCATTGTACAATAATATTATTATTCATATTATAAAGCATTATTGTTATATAGTAGATTATATTTAATTTGATCAATAAATCAATAGGAATAATGCAAAATAAATCTTTAAAATCATATAAAAAGCTGAATGGATTATTGATGGTTTTAATTTATTTAAGCAGATCAATTTTATTCATATTTAGTAGTTATTGGCATTAACATAAAGTTAATTATAGTTACTTTTTAAAGGAGAGAGAGGGGGGGGCAGTGGCGCGCGCACACACACACACACAAAAAAAAAAAATCTGGAAGGAGGAGGGGGGGGGTGCAGAAAACATTTTTTGTCACATTTTCTTATGAAATAACTTCAATTTACAAAACAAGTCAATCTTCTATATAGTATAAACTTAGTTCGTCTGAGGGTGGGGGTGGGAGCACGTCACGTACCCTTGTGCCCTCCCTGTAGATCTGTGATGGAGGGGGCATCACCTGAGCTTTTGACTGTTTTTAAATAATCGGAAAAATGAGAAACTCAATCATTTGAAATGAATTGATGAAATATAATTGATACAGATCCCATATATTGCATTATAATTTTTTAAATTTTTTTGTCTTAATTATCTGTTCTTTTAAAATTCATTCGTTCTTATTTCCCCCTTACTTTGGCTTTTAAAATTGCTATATTTTGTATGTTTCTTTTTAAACAAACAAAATCCTAAATTATCCTATACAGTATCTTAATGTTAGCAATTCTGAGGTCGTTCTATTCTAATCGAAAATTCCCACAGCTAGGTTTAGAGGATGGAGAACCGATATTTTAAACACACTTTTCTAATGAATATTTTTTGCTTGTAATTTTTTTAAAAGCACACTTCATGTAATACACAAATGAAAATAGATGTAGTTTACATGCAAATGAACTTTACAAGTCATAACCTGCAGGCTCTCTACTTTACAATGTTTAAATTAGGATAGTTAGGATGTTTAAATTGACTAGTCCCCTTATGCATCCAGCGTTGCTTCCTAACTTTAGTCTTTCAATGCTAAAGTGCGGAAGCAATGCAATTATTTGAAATGAAAAATTGATGAAACATAACTGATGCAGATCCCATAAATTGCATCAATCCATAATCACCCCACAGGCCTCAGCGTAAAGCAACGTTGAGCGCTCTGTTTATAAATCGAAAAGAGCAGAAAAACTATTTCGTTTGCATAGATCAGCCTTTCTTAAAATGTGTTCCAATTTTAAAGTTTAATATCTCTTAAAAATCACTTATCAACACCAGTCAAAACATTGTCTATGTATAAAGACAGGAAAAAAAAAAAAATGAATGGTGAAATCTGGAAATTTCTTGTATTGTCAATGACATAAGTAAAACATTAAGAAAAAATAAAAAAATAACAAGAAAACTGTAAATAGCTGCGAGATAAAATTTCATGCGGGCGGCAACCCCTAGCGTGCAGTGTGTAACAGCGGGAGAAACGACTCTTGCCAAAGGAGTCTGCACGCCAAATCGCCAGAGAGCAATTTAATCCGCTATGCCCAGCCTCTCGTGACTTCCTTCCGAATATCTGGGATTAACTTTTCTGGGGTTAACTTTTCTTTGCAGCACACGTGCTAAAATGACATGGCTGTACGCAATCTACTGTAGAAGCTATTATTTTCGCGAGCCCGTTGGTATTCGGAAAGATATAATCCTCGCAAATCCTTTTTCTTCGCTTCAAATAATAATAAAAAATCAGAAATTTTTCACTTACCAAAATTTAATGATGTTTTTGCACAGTTACAAGCTCATTCTTGGCAACTTTCTTCCTTACAACTATTTCCCGAATACTATGTAACTATTTCTTGAATATAAAAAATAATACTACAACAAATGCAATTCATTTACTTACAATATTTATAAAATCTTCTCTGAAGCCATTCAAAATGGGGAAGGGGGGGGAGCGACGAACTTTTCGGACAAAGGGAAATTTTTTAAATGCCTTAAGAAAAAAATGTTCTATATTTATGTATTTTCGGGATTTTTCAACCATCGGTTCTATTCATATGAAATTCGCAAAATTTTCTGCTCGCGAAATTACCGATGGGCAACCCGCTGTTCTGGGGTTTAAAACAGTTTAAAATTCGTATTCTACGCGTCAAATAATTCAATTTGCTTTTTGTTTCATCAAAATCGTTAACTAGAACGCGAGATATGAAGTTTTATGTTTCTCCATTGGTTTCATAGCATTTTCTAGAAATCTCGAGAAATACTATACTTTACTATAGAATTTAAATTTGCTTTTATTTTTTAAATGTAATAAGAATTTCCCTTTTAAGAGAAGATTCATGTACAGTTAAAAAATGGAAAATACACACATTATTTTAAAAGAATTTTTCTGGGCTATACTGGTGATTGACGTACAGATACACTATGAAAACCTGCATCGTCAACTTTATCATTTGATTCTTCTCCATACAACATAAAATCTAAGAATATAATGCTTACTGCACCTTCATTAGTATATTTCTGCTCCAAAAACGGCAAAATTTTTCATTTTTTTTTTTTTGAGCCATCCTTTTACTTCACTTAACTCTATAACACCCGATGATAAAAATACTCTTATAGAAAAAAATATCCTCAATAATGCCGTAAAAATGAGAAATGAAGCGAGAACTGTTTCCGCTTGCTAAAGAAAAAGGGCTCAACAGAGGCAGTAGTCAACAACATGTGCATTTGCTTACGTTACCCAAGCAATTGCTCAGACTTAACTAAAACATGAAAAAGCGTTTCTAAAAATCAGTTATCTTCAAAAAACAAAGACAGTAATCACTAGAGATCGTTATTGGAAAGCAACACCATCTTTTATTTAAAATACTAAACGTTCCTCTTTGGACCTCATACATGGCAGCCCATCCCATTGACAAATTAATGCACTTTTGTAGGGGGAGACAGTTAGTTGGAAGATTCACATACATTTTATGGAAGTAAAATAGGATCTTTCATATTACTTTCTTTTTTCTCCGGAGGGGCGTTAGTTAGCAGCGTGTCCGACGGTCTGCAGACGGGTGGGGCCCCGCCCTCGACGGGCCCTCCCTGCTGAGGGCGTGCCCCCAAACAGAAAAAAGAAAGAAAAAAAAAGGGCTATGCTGATAGCACTTGAATGAAGTTTGAAACATAAAAAACTTTTTGCAGCTGGAATTGCGCCCCAGAAGGTTTCAAAACACTTCATTTTAAATGTAGTTCTCAAAATTTCTGGAGTGAAGATTCCCGAATGAACAAGGGCTTAATTAATATGAATGACGCATATTAATTAATAGATCAATATTTTATTAATGCATTAATTATCAATCATAATTAATTAATAATAAATGACACCATACCTTCCCCATAACCGAAAGTTAACACATCCTATTATTTATCGGTTGCACAATAACCTGGCCCTCCCCCTTCTCTTGAGACGGGCGGGCCCCTCTCTCCCAGTCCGGCCCTGTCCCCTTCCCAATCCAAGAGTAAGCTGAAGTGATGAAAACGTTGTAAAACAACACGGTACAGCAGTGGCGGATCTAGGATTGGGTAAAGGGGGGGGGGCTAACTTACTGAGTATTCAATAATTTGAGTACAGTTATCCACAGACCCTAAGAGAGGGGGCCGGACGGGGCGTCGTCCCTGTGCCCGTGTTCAGCTAAAGTGCGTCCGTGAATTTTTCAGAATGTGTTACGAATTTCATTTATAGATCTGTAATTAAAATAATTTTTTTAACTAGACTAAATTTTGAATACACAATTCTAGAATGATTTATATTTCAGAAATGTTAATTCTAAACAGCAGTTTTACAAAAAAAAAAAAAAAAAATCCTTCCATCCCTCCTGTTTTTTCGAAACTTTTGAGCTTTACGAAAGGGGCTGGAAAGATTTTCGCCCGGCCTTATAAAATTTCTGAACGAGGCCCTGGTTATCCAAGCTTGACGACATTTTGCACGATTTTTTACATGTCGCCTGTAATTTTATTTTTCTGCCTACATATAGTATTACGTTATCGAATGTCGAGAAAGGTTTGCGAATTTCCAATAAAATAAAATACTTGATCCTGCTAGGACTTACACTTCTTCGAAAAAACAATGTCTGAAACAATTCATTTAAATCATACCCTTTTCTTCCATAGTGATATTATTGTATTCCTTCTAATTATGCACCCCTTTACAAACTGCCTGATAGTGATACATGTATATTTTGTGAGAGCTGTTCCTCTTGAAATTGCTTGTTCTGGAGCTGTGCATTTATGATTTCTTCCTGATGATTTGCGGTTTCATTCTCACTAACCAAATTATCATTTTTCGGAATTTTCATAAAAAATCATCTATAATATCATTCAATGATCGCTTTCTTGAGGCCATAATATTTGCACTTAAATTAAATTTGGACGGGGTTGAATAGAGAACAAATGAATCACACTAGCGCTTCGCCCGAAAAAAACGACCAAGCCGCGAAAGCAATTTCAATGGGTTAAGATTCTGAACCCTGCTTAGAAAGGACTACAGTACTTCCAAGAAATTCTTCCACCGTTCCTAAACATTCACATCGGGTGTACTTTTGTATAAACAGGAAATGTCTGAAAACCAGATAAGGAAAATTAGCCATAGTAAAGGCCACTGTTCACATAGAGCGGTTCCCGCCGTTGCAATGTATTTGAATGGGGATATTCGGACGCGCTTTACGCCGAGCGTCAGTGGACTGTCCTCCACCGAACAACAGATGGGGGAGGTGTGAAACCACAATATTATTCACGGCCCCCAATTACCTTTTGTTAGTTTAATACCAGAGTATCTCCCCCTTTCTCTGCGGTGGGAAAATTTATTTCTTTCAAGTGAGAATTGGCCGTTAAATTGGCCCCCTATTGGTAGCGGTTAGTGGGAACCGCTCGATGGGGACAGTGGCCTCAATAGTATTCTTTCTTGATACCCCTGAAAATCCAAACGGCGCGGCGGAACAAACGAACCTTTTACAATGGTACAGGACATAGCCACTTGGGATTCCTAGGCAGTTGATGTCTATGGGCGCGTTCGATAATTCACCGGTTGTGCACCGGTTACCCGGTGCATAACCAGAGCGTTCGAAAAGGCGGGGCGTTGTGCGAAGCTCTAAAAATAACGTTCTAAAACGTTTCGCGGTCATGCAGCGGTTGTCTACTCAGCATGACCAGAGCGCAACCAGAATGACCCTGCTAGCGAGGTGGGTTATTCCGATTATTAGAGAAGTGTTGCCAATATTTATTTATGTTTTCTTGGCTTGGCATCGAATATGGTGAGGATGACTGAAACCGGTTGATGACTGTGACGCCACATAAGCGAAGAATGACTACGACCGGTATCGGGCGCTTGGTTACACTCCCCGATTCCCACACTATGTACATTTATCATAAGGTATCCCACATCAGTTACACATCAGTACAGAATCCGAGATGCGCGCCGCACACGGCGCGCGCAAAGACTGTTTATGTTTAACAGTGAATTATACATTAACTTCCAAAAGTTAAGCACAGAGCGGTAAAATATAAAAAAGTGGACAAGTACTGTTTCGATTGGCGCGAAGTGCTGCAAGTAAGTGGTTCTATACTTATTCATGGAACAAAACAAATAATTACATATGGAGATAAAAGATATATTGAATTTTCATAAATTATAAAATTTCGTAACATTTAAATCATTAACAAAACGATGTTAAAATGCAAAAGAAACAACAAAACCGATATTAATAGGGTATTTGATAATCCCCACACCTTCATAAAGCGTACAGCGCCTGATAATGCTTGTTACGAGGTGATCAACCACCGCAGACTCCAGTTTTTGTCATTCCTCCTGTAGGGCAGTTTCTAAATCTTTGAGAGTGACTGAAAGTGTAAAACGTCTACCTATATACAACACGGCCTAAGGCATCCCAAAGATTTTCAGTTAAATTAATGTTCGGCAAGTAAGACAGCCACTGAGTACGCGCAATCCCCCCACTCTCCAGAAAGTCGTCAACGATGGCAGCTCTAAGGGGACGGGCATTATCGGCTATTAAAACAAAAGAAGGACAACTGCTGTAGCGCACAGTTTCACAATGGGGTCTAGGACGTCCCTCGATAAGGTACAGCCGTTACAGAATTTCGCATGTAGATGTGCAGGTGGGTTCGATATCCCAATGAAATCCTTGCCCAGACCAAGATGCTTCCATCGCGGAATGTATGATGTTCGATGATGTTCCCGGGGTGATTGCATATGCCTTGTTCCTTCCAGACTCTTACACGCTTATCATCGGGATTTAGGGCAAATCTGGACTCATCTGTGAAGATAATGTTGCCCCAATCAGACACAGTCCAATTCACATGTTGGCGGAACAGTTTTAATCGCGCACCTCTAAACTGGACGGAAAAAAGAAACCAAACTGGTGGTACCCGGGTGTACATATCATTCATGTGCAGCCTTCAACGAACAGTAGTGGCAGATATCGCCTTACGAATGGCCTCTTCAACAATAGATGCTTCACATGTGGAGGTCGATCTTCGATTCCGCTTGGCCACAACAGCAGTATTTGATCTGCCGGGGGAGTCGTAACCCTTCGACCACCGGCTACAGGTTTTCGGACACCTGTTAGGCTGGTTTGGAATTGTTTCCATAATCGTGAAATGACGGAATGATGAACGCCGAAGAAAAGAGCAACATGTGTGATAGACTGTCCTGCTTCTAGGCGTCCGACCTTTGAATCCTTTCAGTATCTTCCATTCCTGTTATTGAAGGCATATAAACACGTCTAACTTGAAAACAAATCGTACGAATGATGTTAACACCTTTCATCAGCACTTACATGCAACTCTTCACAATACCGGTTTCTTATACGACTGCCTGTTCATTTTTTTTCTGGGCGAAACCGTGATTAGCTGTTATTTGACATATTTGCATATTCCCCTTCTACCTTCACAGCAAATTACAGCTTTTTAAATCCAGATTGGCTTACGTAAACTAACATTTTCCTCTCCGTGCTTAACTTTTGGAAGTGAGTGTATATTGTTAGCCCCCTTTTTATGACATTACAGGGGGTGAATGGACATCATCGCTGAAACATTGTTCTTTGCACTTGCCATTAACCAACTTGCCATAGCCCATTCTGAGCTATGAGCTATACTTTGCTATTCACGTATGTATGGTAAAGGCGAGAACAACTTGGTTACTGATCATCCTTAAAAGAAACCGACATGTTTCAAGGGAGAGACTAAATTTTGGGCGATTCCCTGGGACTCCGGTTTTGAAAAAAACCTGCCGCCTGGGAACGAAAGGCTTAAAAACCATTGCAATGGTTTAGACTTAACCTCAATCATGATTGAGGTCAAGTCTAAAAATCAAAGTAGTAAATCAAAAAAGTAAATTAAAATTTCAAAATAACCGATTTTTGACACGCAGTTTTTAACTAAGCATCAAAACCCTATTCTATCTAGTGTAAGTTCAGTTTCAATGGGGGGGGGCTATAGCCCCTATAGCCCCCCCGTAGATCCGCCTCTGCGGTACAGCTTTAGTATTAGTCGTCTTTTTTTGGCGCGATTATATATGGCGATTTTATGAGGGAAACCTCTATGTTAACCCTGCCGTTTGACGATCGGAAGTTAAGACATCAGGGCCGTGCGGTAGATTTTCTCAGTATGATGCAAGTCTTCAAAATGCCGCCTCTTCAATATAAAGGGGGGGGGGGTAAGAGATTCACCTCCCCCCCCGAAAAAAATTAACATGAAATCCATTAATTTTTCATTTTTAACGAAAGGATTACAATTAATCTCATTCCCCGTTAAAGGAAATCTGAACGCCACAGCACCCCTTAAATGTTTCTTCCTTAAAATAAATGCTGATTATGATTTAAAAGCAAAACTACACAAAATGTACAAATGCTATATTTATTTTACTAACATTAACAACAAGCTATTACAATTTTACTCTTCTAACTTTAGCAAATTCGTGGATTAGGGATGTGTAGTCTAGAGTAGCAGCCAATGTTGACTCAATAGAAATTAATGACAGGTTTCTTAATTTTGTTTGGCTTATTGAACTTCTTAGATAATTTTTGATTAATTTTAATTTAGAAAAACTTCTTTCCCGCATTAGCTACTGACACTGTGACATTGGGAGTGTTAACAAAGTTCTCAGTACTATGACAGTATTTGGATGCTGTCATAGCACTCATAGATGTTTTAAAATGTTTGTGCAAAGAGAAATTAAATTATTTTTGCACAAATATTTTAAAACATCTAAAGGTTTCATTAAACATGGCAGCATTCTAGATACATCACGTAATTCTTCTTCTAGAGCACTCGCATTAATATCTCTGAGTTTTAAAATATCATATAAAAACTGAAAATTTTTGTTATGGGTTTCCAGAAGCGTGAATCGTTCATTTAGAGAATCATATGTAATGTCCAGAATATAGTTTAAAAAGTTTACTTTAAATTTACTATCCTCTGTTAAAGGTTCGTCGACAGCTTTTTCGTCAAATTGACGTTTTTTTTTCATCTGGCTCTAACTTCAGTTTCTGTTCGGAATTCTATGCTGATTTCAAGATTTTCTGCAATTTTCACCTGATCATATCCCTTTTTCCTGTAATTTTTTACCTTTTCTACAGTTTCGGATAACATCCTCAGAGCCTGACTACGGCAGGGGCAGGCGGGGCAGCTGCCCCGGGACCCCCACTTAAGGGGGGCCCCCAAATCAAGAAATGACACTAATATCTGCTGTAGAAATGTGATTAACCATTGTTTTTTAAAGCTACTGCACTACAAGAGCTATTTTTTAAAGACCACTTTTGAGTTATTTTGGGATTATATGAGAATACAGAGGGTAGTTACTATGTGATGTCACTTAAAGGACAGTATCAGTACATTTGTATGAATTTATGTCATGTCTCGGTTAATTTCTATCTTATTTAGACTTAACATTAACATTAAAAATGAGCAATGATAAAAAGAAATCTGATATGTAATTCAGACGTTTATTTGCCAATATTTAAATCGATGTGGCTAATTATGGGTAAGGCGACCATACTTTGAACGTAGAATTGAGGACAATTCTGTCTCAGATTTGGGGACATTTTATAATTAATGAAATAATTAACAGTAATCTAATTAAAAAACAATGTAATAATTAAAAATTGTCCTCAAATGCTTCTTTACAATTTGGGGACACGTCGCAAAAAAGCACAAAAATTGGGGACTGTCCTCGAAAATCGAGGATGTGTGGTCACCAATTATGGGGCATTTCGACCAACGAAGCATAGCATAAGCATAACATAACCAGTAAAACATTAAATAATACCGCTGGAAGATAAATGGTTTGCATAATGATTTCAAATTATTAGAATCATTCATTGATCGTTTAGTCACCCAAAAACTAATATCGGTTTTTGGTGTTGAAAACCGTTTCTCCCATGAAATTATATCACAGGAACTCATTGCTTGTCACACAGAAGGCGAAGGGGGTTACCCCCTGGTTACTAGGCACTAGAGATGAGTTCGGGCTCATTTTTTGAAGCCCGAGCCCGCAGACTTTTAATCCGAGCCCGCCCGAGCCCGAGCAATATTATTAAAGTTGGAGCCCGAGCCCGCCCGAACCCGAAATGCCAGCTAAAGACAAATAAAATGAACTACTTCATTAATAGGATACAATAAATTTTGGAGCTTCACACACCTTCTAGTCCCCCGTGCCGCTATTTTTTGAAATAAGTGCGTCTATTTATCCCATAAATCACTTTTTAAAATTCGTTTCAAGGAGTACGTTCAACAAAGGAGAAATTTTTCACGAGCCCGAGCCCGAACGCAATCGTGAATTACAGAGCCCGAGCCCGAGTCGGGCTCGGGCTTTCGGGCTCGGGCTGAGCCCGTCTCATCTCTACTAGGCACGTCAACTGCCACTTGCTCTATCCACAACTTTCCTTATGTTTGAAAAACTCCATGATCAACTAACCGATTTTCTTATTTTTGTGGCAACAAAACAACTACAGCGCGCTGCTCTGTTCACATGTTTTTTATAGCTTCGAAGTGATGATTGCTGATTCTAAGGTTTTCATCGTGTTTTTTACTTTTTTGAAAGGAATTTTTTTTATATTTTTAATGTGATTTATATTCAGATTCGTCATGAATCGAAAGTATATGTCTGGAGCTGAGAAAAGAAAACTGAGAAAAACTAAGAATATTGAGTCAAAAAAGTCGAAAGACAGTATTCTAAAATATACGGTAAAGCCAGACGTATTATCAGTTTTGGAGTGTTCTGAAGAGGCAGATTGTAATGATACTGATGTTAACATCGGTTTTAGTAATTGTCAGGAGGTGAAAGACTCTATAAAAGATTCGAACGCTACAGAAAATGTGACTGAAATTGAATCTTGTTCCAGTAGCAGTATTTTCAATTTGAAGCGGTGAAAGACTTTGTAAAAGATTCGAACGCTACAGAAAATGTGACTGAAATTGAACCTTGTTCCAGTAGCAGTATTTTCAATTGTGAGGAGGTGAAAGACTCAAATACAGAAGTGGCAGAAATCGAACCATGCTGTAGCGGCAGTTTTTTTAATTGTGACCCAGCCACATGGAATACGGTCGCAGATGCTATGATTGAACATTTTGTGTGGAATCCACCGCCACAAAATATTGATAAATTGGCTGAAACCGGAAAAATAATAGGTGGATGCAAACGTGTTTTAAACGAAAGTCATTTTTATAGAGTGAAATTGACACAATAATCGACGCTTCCGTATCACCCGCGTGTTCGCTCGGAAAACCACCCACGTGCTCGCCTGCCGATCCTGTGCTGCGCCTGCCACGTGCCGACAGACCAAAATTCGTGGAATTCCACAGACTTTTCCTGTTGCCTGGACTGATTGCTCTCTGATCCAGATAATTTTGCTGGACCGTCGACATGAAGTTCGCGAACTACTTCAAGGATAAGTTTCCCGAGGACATTCAGTACTACAGATGCTATGTAGACTTCCTGGAGTGGATCGACTCCGAGCGAGCCTGCTCGGAAACCGTCATTCCTGACCACGAGCTAAAGACTGTGACTGAATTGATCGAACAGCTCGACCTCATTGCTCTCCTCAAAACCAAGTTATACATAGCTTACTATATAAAGAAACATGCTAGAGCGAACGCCATTCTCACCCACTACGGAGTCTTGGAAAGACCCAGTGCGCTCGGATTGTGCAAAAGAAAATCTCCCGAGGACTTAGACACAACACAAGCCTCCAAGCTTCCACACATGGCGTCCCCTCCCCCGTCCACCAGCCAAGACACCGGTGATCAAGAGGAGAACCAGGTGGAGATGACAGACAGCCCTACTGTTGTCACCCCACCCGCTACCAAGGATAATGAGAAGCACCGCTTCTTCTGTGAATTCCCTGGAAACTTCTACAAGGAACATTGTGACAAAATAGCCAAGATTACTGGGACACAAGTTGATTGCAAGTATAATGGCAACACTTACCTGGTCCAATTCCGTGGGTCAGAGAAATTCAGGGAGGTACAAGCCTACCTCACCGAACATTTTATTGGCTACCAAACCTTCGATCCGAGGAATCAAAGACCTAAGAAGGTCGTGATTAAGGGCATTCCCCCCTCCACCCCGCTGGATGAGATCAGTCACTTCCTGGAGGAAAGAGGCCTCACGCCCCTACACCTCAGCTTCATGAGATACAGAGACAACAAAAAACCTTTCTCTGCGGTCTTGGTCAGCCTCCAAAACACGTCAAGTTTCGATAACATCTACGAGATCGACAGGTACGGTTACCTGTCCATCAAAGTTGAAAATTACCGGGCTCCAAAGGTAAAACAGTGCTATAACTGTCAAGCCTTTGGACACTCATCGCTGGCCTGCTCCCTATCGCCGAGGTGCCTTAAGTGTGCCGGCCCGCACACCTTCGCTGCCTGCCCCACCAAGGGACAAGAACCGGTCCTATGTGCCAACTGTGGAGGACCACATGTCGCGAAATACCGTGGTTGCCCCCGCAACCCACTCAATAGGAACAAGTCGGCCGCGGACATCACCAGCCTCCCGACGCCCAAACCTGTCGTTCCCAGGTATAGAAAAACTGCAAGTAACACCGCCGCTAAACCAACCAAGAATGCCTGGACCCTGGTAGGCCCTGGCAAAAACAAGAACACCATTCTCAATACCCTTCCGCCTGACGCGGAAGACCTTGAGCCTGAAGAAGACGATCAGACGGACGCTAATATCCCGTCGACCAGCGTCGATGACAATACTATGACTCTGAAAAAGTCTGCTACTGACAAGACTCTCCAGCAGCTAGTCATCAACAAGCCCAAGGCTGGTAAGAACCGTACCAAAAAGAAGGTTAAACCCAGGAAACATAACAAGGACTCTGGATCTGCTGCCTCTACGCACAACATCCCGAATGCACAAACCATGCAGCCCGGCACGTCCCTTGGTAGCCTTGCTGCGCTGAAAGAGACTCTCCAAGCCACTAGAGAGCTCTCAGAAGTCATAGACCTGGAACAAGTCCTCAGTTTTATCAAGTCTCTCACTGAGGAAGTAAGAAACTACACAAACCCGCTGGACAGGTTGTTCGCCTTCATCAGTGTTTACAGCCGACATTTCGAATCTCAGCATGGGTCGTCCAACCTATCTGAAGATCCTTAGTTGGAATGCGCAAAGCGCGCATTGCAAAATCAATGAACTTCGCGACTTCCTAGCTAGTGCTGTAAAAGTAACGACAAAATGAGCATCCGTATGTATTTGTTACTTAGATGTTCGCTATTCGTTACTAAGTATTCGTTACTCGTTACTTTCGTTACTACTAATAGAATCTGTAATAGGGTGTTATATAGTGCCCCATAACAACACATCCGGGACAGTGTTGTTATGGGTATATGCCGCCCATACATAAACCCATAGCAAAACCTAACCAAAAAGAATTTTTTTTAGCTAAGTTGTACAAAGTTGTATTTAGAGCTTATTTTCTCTGATTTACAGATTGTTTTTATACACATTTATGGTTTTATACAATGCTAAATTATCCGAATTACTGAGTGCACATAGAAATCTTCCAAAGACATATGCCATTCTTTTCTTTTCTCAACCCCCCCCCCCATTTTTTAATTCTGAACGCTGGTTTAACCTGTTCATTCTTATCATAAAAAGTGTAAAGGAAAGCTTGTGACTCGTGTTTTTTCTAGGTTGCGGGTTCTCGAATACTGAGATCCAGGGATTGGGCCACATATATAAAATTCACAGGGCAGGGGATCTCAGTATGATATCAACTACTTTGCGTTTCTACAAGCATTATATCTTTAATATTTGTGAGTTCTTATTTCATATCAAAAACTTCTTTTGCTGGATCATTTTTCGAAGTAAATTAAAAATTACCATATTTTAATTTAAAATTGTTTAATTCAGTGAGAATTATCTATTTTTAAGATATTTCCAGTTCTATTTCTGCACTTTTGGGATGAAAGGGGTTAGCCCCTTCTGTGGGTGCATATATGAGAGCATCCTTTAAACAAAAATTATCACTCCTTTCATACAGAAAGAATGGTTGCACCGGATTATGCGTATTCCATGAGTTCATGGAATAAAATGTACCATAAAATAGGGCAGATGGCCCCCTAAACACCGACATTTTAGAAACATACTGAACTTTATTGAAATATTTTAATACCAGTGGCTTACGCAGGAGTGGGCATAGAAATCCCGGGTCGCTCCCAATTTTTTATATATTTTTTAAACAATTACTTAAAAAATGTGTTTAGGTTTCCATGCTAAATATTTTTTTTAGTTCCAAATAATATTTTAAATAATAAAAATGTGTGAATTCGTTTACTTTATAAAAATATTTTTTTAAAGGTGTATTTAAATAATTTGTTATTTATTACTCATTTCGATTCTAGCTAAAAAAAAAAGAAAAAGTTAAGTTCGCAATCCTGCTTCGGAACCACCCTGAAAGAAAGAATTCTGATTGCACCACTATTTAGTACTAAAATGTTAGAAAGCCCGAAATTAGCACCCCTTACTAACATGCTTCTCTTATATGTATTGCTCCTCTACAATTATAAGAACACCCCATTCCCCCCCCCCCAAAAAAAAAAGAGTTCAACTGCGCATAATAACATACTATACACCGGATCGTATCCCCCCATTGTACGACCCATATCAATAGAGCAGCAGATACTATTCCATTTCCATAACTGTAACGAAACATACGGATTCTTCCAAACCTCATCAAAACGATACCATTCGGCGAGGCACAAACGAATTGCAACCAGAACATACTACTACTCAAATACCGAAACTGATTTTTCCCTCCCAACAGCGAGAATCCATAATACTTCCGGTATCTAGTAACGGAAAGGAACATACTATTACTCAAATACCGAAATTCATTTTCTCCCTCCCGCAGTCTTGTATTCGAAGTTCGAACCTGGTCGATCCGAAATGCAAACTCGAAAGTCATTTTCCCCCTTGAAACCGCGATCCGATATCCAGTAACCCCAGTAACGAATAATAGAAGATATTAGTACTCGATTACTGGAACTCGTTTCCCCTCTAGTTCGCCTCGCCTGGCAGTCTGTATTCGAAGTTCGAAGCCGCTCGATCCGAAACATCTTCGGATCGAGTAGTAACGATATCAACCGAAAAGTAACAATTCGTTACTTCGAGTCTGAGTGATTATCCGTATCTTAGTACCAAATACATGCGGTTTGCTTCAGCTCTATTCCTAGCCCATCAAGACTACGACATTATCCTCTTACAAGAGACTTTTTACCATTTAAACCTGACGTATAATATTCCGAACTATACTATGTACAGATCTGACCGTCCTAGATGCCCTGGTAGTAGAATCACAGGCGGCACGGCCCTATACATAAGAAGAAACATCCCCCACACCTTGGTGACAAACTTAAACCTTACCTCTCTTGAAGCCACCTCAGTTCTTGTGCATGGTCTCACAGAAGACGACATGATCACATCTGCCTACGTAAGTTGCTCCAAGCCCTTCCCGGTCTAAGACATCAGGACAATCCTACAGAAGTGCAAGAAAAACTTCATCGCTGGGGATCTGAACGCCCACCACTTCGCGTGGAATTGCAAAAGAAATTGCAAGCGAGGCTGCTCCCTCCTGAAGTTAATCATCTCAGACCATCTTAAGCTGTCCTTCTCTGCAAGCCATACGCATGTTGGACACCATCGGGGCACCCCGGTGTTCTCTACCACCGACATGGCCATCAGCAACAACTTCTCTGTTGCTCCTCCCTGCTCCGTCACTCAGTGCTTCACCTCAGATCACTACCCGGTCACGTTTGAGCTTAGCCTGCTGCATGAACGTTTCAAGGATCGGCCCTACTTGTCTACTGACTGGAGAGCCTTCACAGAGCACCTTCGGTGCTCCCCTTTCTCCTTCAAAAACATACGCACCCAACAGGACATTGATGAGGCCATCACCAGCCTCACGGACAATATCATCGCCGCACATCGGGACTGTTCCAAGCAGCTGCCTCGAAGAGAACACTTTAAACTTCCCTGGAGAATCAGATCCACCATCAGGCAAAGAAATCAGGCCAGGAAAAGGTATCATCAAACCAGAAACCCGGAGGACAAGCAGTCCTACCTGCAGCTCTGTGCCACGGTGAAAGAGGAAATCCTCAAATACCGAAATGAACAGTGGACCAGCTATATCACTAACCTCGCACCTGATGACGGCTCCATATGGAAAGCCGTCAAACGTATCACAGGCCGGGTCACGGACATGCCCCCCCTGAAACACCAGTGTAGCTTTCACTACCAGAACAAGCAAAAAGCGGAAGTTCTTGCTACGTGCTACGAGACACAATTCACGAACACTGCCAACCTCTCCTCCCAGGGCTGGGACTACCATGTGCACAGGACTGTTTATGAGTTCCTGCTGCAGCCTACGCAGCATCGGATTAGCCCTGCCCCGCCGAGTGAAGTTATAAACATCATCAAGCGCACCAAGAAGAACAAAAGGCCAGGGCCTGACCACATTACAAATGAAATGCTCCAGAACATTCCGGTAAACACTCTCTTTGCCATCACCAAGATTTCCCTGTCCATCCAGCATCAGCAGAAACGACATTCCGCCATCTTGCTTCTCGACCTCCAGAAGGCCTTTGACAAGGTCTGGCACGTTGGGTTAATTTACAAACTCGTCAAGCTCCATTTCCCGGACTCCTTAGTGAAGCTACTAAATAACTACCTGGTCCACCGCAGATTTCAAGTTAGAGTCAAAGACGCATACTCTAGCCCGTCACCAATTTCCAGTGGAGTCCCCCAGGGTTCCATATCCTCGGACCCGTCCTGTTCAATGTCTTTATTAACGACATTCCGACCCACCAAGATACCATGCTGGCCCTCTACGCCGATGACGCGGCAATAGTCGGCCACGCCGACACTGGCTCTGCCCTCATCACTGCCATGCAGACTCATATTGACTCCATCAACCGCTGAATCAGGGGCTGGAAGCTACTCCTGAACATTCCCAAGTGCCAGGCCTTGTACCTCTCCAACCGGAATAAGCCGACCAGGATTATGATCGACAACACCCCGATTGACTGGGAAGGACAGGTTAAATACCTTGGCGTCACCATCGACAGAAATCTCACCTGGAGACCTCACATTGATAGCGCCAGAGCCAAGATGGCCCTGGCCTACAGGAAGCTAGCCCCCATCATTAAAAACAAGAACCTCTCTCCGCAAAACAAAGCGCTTCTTTACAAGACATTTATAAGACCAACTGCTACGTACGTCGCACCGGTGTGGGCTTATGCCGCAAGATCCTCAATTGACCGACTAGAAAGCAAGCAGAATGGAATTCTGCGCACAATCCATAATGGGCATCATTTCCTAAAGAACGCGGCCATTAGAAGAGACCTGAACATCAACACTCTGAGACAGTTCATTTACAGACTTGCTGTTCGGTACTATGGTACGCTGAACCAGCTTCCCAATGAAATAGCCGCGGAGTACCTGGACTATGACCCCTCCGAACCCTGCAATCGAAAACGCCCCAAAGCGGTCCTCTTCGTTTTTGCGCCCTCATAGTGAACTCCTGCACGACCAATCTGATCTGTAACTGATCCGGGCCCCCGCCCCCCCCACCTCATGATAAAGTACCTCAAGACATATAACTACAAACTGGAGATAAAGCTCTATGCTAAGGTGCTCCGAAAAACCCAGAACTTCAGTTCAGTTCAGTTTTATAGAGTGAAACAAAATGATGAAAAAGTGTTGAGAGAGTGGCTTGTTTTGTCCCAGTCAGAAAAGAAACTCTTTTGCTGGGTCTGTAAGTTATTTGGAAATAAAACAACCAGCATTGCGACTTCAGGCTTTGATGACTGGAAGCATGTTTCTGTAAGACTGAAAGAGCATGAAAATTCTTTCATGCATCGGGAAAATGTTCTCAGTTTTTCTCGAAGATTAAATTGCGCTTAAAGAATAGACTCTGCAATGGTTGTTCAGCAGCGCACTGAAGTGGATTATTGGCGTTCAGTTTTACACCGAGTTGTTGCTACTGTTAAATTTTTGTCTTCGAGGGGAATGGCATTCGATGGTGAAAACTAAACCATTGGCTCAACACACAACGGAAACTTCCTGGGCTGTCTTGAACTGATTGCACAGTTCAATCCTTTTTTAGCTCAACATCTAAAAAAGTCTGCTAATAAAGGAACAGGAAATGTGAACTATTTTTCATCAACTATAGTTGATGAATTTGTAGAATTAATGGCGAAGGAAGTCTTAAACGTAATTGTAAAAGAAATCATGGATGCTAAATACTTTTCTATAGTTGTAGATTCAACACCAGATATAACACACATTGATCAACTTTGTTTCATATTAACATATCTTGCTCCAGATTATGATCCAGTTGAAAGATTTTTAAAATTTATACCAATTTTCTGCCATGATGCTGAATATTTAATCAACACCGTTCTCTCGACTATAGAGGATATTGGACTTGATATACAAAACTGCAGAGGCCAGAGCTAGGATAACACATCAAATTTAGCAGGGAAATATAGTGGGCTTCAGGCCAGAATACGTAGCTTGAATCCTCAAGCAATATATGTTCCATGATCAGCTCATACACTGAACTTAGTTTGTGTAAGTGCTGCAGAGTCTTGCACTTCTGCATTAACTTATTTTTCTTTATTGCAAGAATTATATAATTTTTTTTTCAGCATCAACACACTGCTAGCAAGCACTAAACGACAAACTGCAAAACGATAAACACAAACTGACACTGAAAAATCGATCGTGTACACGATGGTGTGCTGATGCAGAGGCAACAAAAGCTCTGAGAAAAAATTATCTTGAAATCATTAATACTCTGCAAGGCTTGAAATCTGATGCAAACCAAACACCATCCACCCGAAATGAAGCAAAAGTTCTTCATAAAAAACTACTAAAGTTTGAAAATGCATTGAATACCGTTATTTGGGACTCGATCTTGCAAAGATTAAGGGTGAGATTCAAGTGAAACGCGCTATCGAGTTCGAATCGAACGTTTTTCAGTCCCCAGTTCCCAGTTCACTCCCCAGAATGCCTCCAATGAACAAACCTATCGCGCTGTCACGTGATCAAAACACGATTGTTTTGTTTCAGTTTAAGAAACATTGATATATTTCGAAGTTTCCCCTGTACGACGCGGAAAACGTTCGAATTGTGTTTCACTTGAATCTCGCCCTAAATCAAACAAGTACAGTTCTCCAAAGTTCCTCAGCAAAATTGGAATTAGTTTCATCTATGTTTGATACATTAATAGACTACATACAATCTGTCAGAGATAATTTTGATAATTATGAGAGGGAAACTTTGACAATCTTGCCAGACACGTCATATGAAACAAAAAGAAAAAGAATTCCACCTCGAAGTAAGTGTTTAGACGACAGTCAGACACCTGAAGTAATCTTTGACCCTGTTGGGTTTTTCGTCCATAAACTGTATAGCGCTAGTATCGCATGTCATGTTTTCACTCTACTTTACTTTCTATTATCTATGATGTTGTCGATTTGCAAACAAGATGCTGGATTCTGGAACGCGCGCATGTAAGATTCAACTGTAAATAGTAAATGCAATAAATATAGGTTAAATGTTAATCCAAGTTGAATATTTCTATTTATACATGGTTACCTTTTATTATATCCCAGATATACCAGATCACAATACTTTTGGCGACATCTGCATCTCTGTGTTGATGAAGAAAATAACCATATCCAGACAATATCAACTCATCGTGGCACTTACAGACTGCATCGACTGAGTCTTGGTATCAAAACAGCCCCATCCGAATTCAATAGGATCCTCACACAAATTCTACAAGGCTTATCGAAAACGGAAGCTTACTTTGACGACATAATTATTCACGGTGAAACTTTCGAAGAATGTTCTAAAAACTTAGAATCTTGTTTGCAAAGACTGTCTGAATTCAACCTGCATCTTAACAAACGGAAGTGTTCCTTTTTCAAAGAAAAAATTGAATACCTCGGGCATGTTATAGAACATAACAAGATTAGCAAGTCTCCTGAAAAGGTTCGAGCTGTGCAAGAAATGCCACGTCCAACTAATGCCGAAGAAATTAAACGATTCTTAGGACTTGTGACTTACTACTCCCGTTTCATACCAGATTTTTCAACAATTTCTTATCCACTTCGACGGTTGCTACGAAAAGATGAAACTTGGAAATGGACTGCCCGTTGTGAATCGTCATTTCTGAAATTGAAAAGTGAACTCAGCAGTGATCGGGTGCTTATACCTTTCGACCCGAGTTTACCTCTGTTCCTGACGACGGATGCCAGTCCTACGGGAGTTGCAGCTGAGTTAAGTCATCCTGTTAATAGTGTAGAAAGACCTATTGCATATGCCTCTCGTGCATTCACAATTTCGGAGCAAAATTACAGCCAGTTGGATCGAGAAGCATTGGCCCAGATAGCGCAAACTTGTCCAGAACACGTCTAGAAGACGTCATATCGACAAGCTGACATGTCCATTAAACATCCAGGATTCGCCCAATTCTCGTCCATTTTACGTCAATATGGCACTATAGGACGCCCATATGACGTCTTATAGACATGTATATGAACGTAATAATGGACGTGTTTGTCTATTTGTAGACCTTTTATGGTCGAATCCTGGACATCAACAAAAACCATTTAATAATTTTTAGCTAATTGTATGTAATGATTAATTTAAATTTATCGTTACATCTTAAAAACGAATTTTGTAAAAATATTCGGACCAATTTTTTTAAAAACCAAACTTTAAGTACTTGCCCCGCTTCAGATTCGAACCCTTGATCATGGTCTTCACAGTAGAGTGTGCTAACCACTATACGCAGCGAGACTTGCTCTGATGCGTCAAAATGCTGAACTAAAGATTTTTTAGTTTCGGACTGGGAACTTAGAAAAAAATATGCAGCTATTCGTTTTTGGATGTTGAGTCGCTAGAGAATTTTTTTTTTTTTTTTTTTTTTTTTTTTTTTTTTTTTGCATGTGGATATGAGTTTCTTTTTACACAATACCGCTTTTATAGGAAATAATAATACATAAAAAGTATTTTAAATTTCAAAAGTTCTTCGACAAAAAAAAAAAAAAAAACTAAACTCTAGAACGTAAAAAGTTTTTAAAAATTTTTGGGGTAAAATTTAACATCAATAAAAACATAAAGTATAATAAATTCATGCGTCGTAAGTACAGTATTGGGTAAAATGAAAATCAATGACAAAAAAGTAACTTTTCCATATTTTGTCCATTTCTGGACCTATACACACATCCATTTTATGTCGTATCACTGACATAGTGTGTATCATCTCGAATACGTGCATTAATGGACATATTCTGGATATTCTAAATCTAGTTTTGGTCTATTCATGGACGTATTCTGGATTTTCCAGATTATGCCCATAAATAGATGTCTTATGGATGTCTATGTATAGACATGGATGTATTATGGATGAGTTGGACCAGAAATAGACATAAAATGGACAAGTGTGTTATCTGGGTGGCCATCATTTTTGGTGTCACCCATTTCTTCAACTACGTTTTCGGAAAACATTTCACCCCAGTAACTGACAATGAACCATTAACAAGGATTTTTCACCCGAACAAGGCACTTCCACGCATGACATCGGTCAGATTGCTCCGCTACGCTTCATATTTATCCAGTTTCGATTACGCAGTGAAATTCAAGAAAGGTGCAGAGAATCAAAATGTTGACTGCTTGTCTAGAGCATCCATCAAAATTCCAGGCACTACAGTAGATGAATAGGTATGCGCCGAAAATGTTTTTCAAATTTCAAACGACGACATTACTTCAATGAAAATTCAATCCGAAACCAGCAAAGATACAGAGCCTACAACAAATCTGAAGATTCAGAGTTCACGTTGCTAGATGTTATTCTTTTTCGAAAAGACAGAGTTGTGATTCCTTAAACCTTACGTTCGAGAATACTAGAAGAACTTCACGAAACCCATTTGGAAATCACCAAAATGAAACAGCTCGCACGCAAATACGTATACTGGCCAGGCATTGATCGGGATATAGAAGCATTGGTCAAGGGTTGTGAAAGTTGCGCATTGACAAAGTCGAATCCACCTAAAGTAACTGTCCACCCATGGGATCTCCCAACTAATAACTGGGACCGAATCCATATAGATTACTTTGGTCCATTCGAAGATTGCTACTTTTTGGTGTGTGTTGATGCCAAATCTAAATGGGCAGAAGTCGAAGTCCTTAAAGATGCTCCTACTAGCTCCAGTACTATTTTGCTACTCGAGAAAATTTTTTGCTTTCATGGATATCCACAGGTAATGGTATCCGATAATGCTTCAATTTTACAAAGTGAAGAGTTTCGGGGATATTGTTCCAATAGAGAAATATTTCAGAAATTCATCGCTCCAGGACACCCTGCAACGAATGGCCTTGCAGAAAGAAATGTTCAAACCCTGAAACAAAAGTTAAAGGCTTCCTTCTTAGATAAGACTTCAATTCGAACAAAGATTCAAAACATACTATTCCGGTATAGAGCAATACCCCTTGCATGCGGACAGTCACCAGCTGAATGATATTTAAAAAGACAGTTTCGAATCCGCTTGAATTCAATATTGCCGTATCACCCACCTGCATCAAAAATTTCCAGTAATCCGGAAAGATCTTTTAAAGTGGGGGAGAGAGTCCAAGTTCGAGTATTCGTTAATAATAAAAATACCTGGAAGTTTTGAGAAGTGAAGAAGACACTTGGTTCACGTCATTACCTCATTGTCCTAGACTCCGGTCGTCTTCTAAACGAGACATGTGAATCAACTTAGAGCAACACTGGTTCCTAAGAAGACCGTCTCATTTGGTCCTGTTCAATCGTTCGACATCCCAAGACCGTCCAGACCAATCCAGAGCTCTCCATGTTCCCAATCCAGTCGAGACAGTTCAGAGCCTCAACTTCCCATGTTTTCCAGACGTGATGCCCCAACTACAGAGGCGGCCCGAGGGGCGTGCGGGGCCCCAGACGCAGCGCAAGAGTAGGGCCTCTTCTCTATCATGTCTTATGAGATAGCAATAAAATGACCCAGGAGCGGGGCCTTAGGCGATCGCCTACATTCGCACCCCCCTTGGGCCGGCCCTGCCAACTAGGGCACAAAGGAAAAGACAGTTATCTGCTCGTTTCAAGGACTTTGTCGTGTACAAATAATTGTTAATTTTCAAAATAAGTGGGTGAGACTGTTGGGTTTTTCGTCCATAAACTGTATGGCGCTAGTATCGCATGTCATGTTTTCACTCTACTTTACTTTCTATTATCTATGATGTTGTCGATTCGCGCTCAAGATGCTGGATTCTGGAACGCGCGCATGTAAGATTCAACTGTAAATAGTAAATGCAATAAATATAGGTTAAATGTTAATCCAGTTGAATATTTCTATTTATACAGGGTTATCTTTTATTATATCCCAGATATACAAGATCACAATAGACCCTCGTACCAATTATATTAATACATGTCACTATGTACTTTGTGATTCGTTAATATTCAATTTAAGTAGACGTAAAGTGCCATATGAAGACTTGTCCAAAAAATTTGCTTTTTTGAATATGAATGGCACCTCTGTCCAAGAAGATGGAAAAGAGTTGTTAAAATTTTATCCATCAGATTTAGATGAAGAATTTCCACATGAATTGCAGCAATTTAGGTCTATAGTAACTGAAAATTCATCTGCATTAGACATGTTGAAAATGATAAAGACCTTAAATTTATCCTCTGCATTTGCCAATGTAGAAACTGCCCTTAGGATTTTTTTAACTATTCTAGTTTCATACTGTAGCGGAGAAAGGTCTTTGTTAAAAAGATTGAAATCACCACTTCGGTCCTATCTCCTTCAACGAAATTTGTCGCTTCTTTTTGTACTCTGTATGAATTCTGAACTTACTCAGAACATTAATTATGATGAGATGATAAATACCTTCGCAGAACACAAAATTCGTAAGAAACCATTAAGAAGTTCATAACTTCTTTATGCCATTAAAATTATCTGCTTTGTATACATTTCTCCTGATTTTTGGTCATTTGTTTATCAATCATTGTAGGGGAGAGTGGTAATGAATGGGCCACTAACAATAAATAAAAAAGTATTTGCATGAAATGATTTTAAATGCCACCAAAATAGATAGAGCTACTTGTTCTATCAAATTCATCAAATTTTCCACTGTTTGTGAGAAGCCATTTTCTGTCTAGGGTAAGATAGTCAAGAACATGGTTGAAAAGTAAGTTTTTCCTTTTTTAGTAAAATTAGAACTAGATGAAAGGTTTCTATTATTTCATGAAAACTGTGTCCATTAGCAAGCCTTTGTATATCTGTTTACTAATTTTAGGATGCATTTAGATATCATTTAAAATCAATGTACAAAAAAAAAATCTGAATGTATTCCAGAAGTATAGGTGGGGACAAATGGGCCACTGCATCATGGTCATGAATGGTCCACCTTTGACTTGACCTGAAGATGCTTTCTGATTTTCTCTTTAATGTATAGAATCTTTATAGAATATCAAATTTTTTGCTTGCGTATGATTTCAGTCTTTTTGCTTTTTTGTCAATCTCATCCCTGAGAGCCAAAACTAGATTATATTGTGCTTGGTGCGAGTTTAATCATTTACACCCTCCCCTACAAAACAGAACTTTCGTGTGGGGGGGTTTCACCAATGGCACCATTCTAGTTACAGCCCTGATATAAGGCGTATATGTCAAATATACAAAAAACAAGTATATGGGAATACATATAATATACATTATCAGGCACGTAGCCGGGGGGGGGGGGAGGAAGTGCGCAGGCACCCCACTGCACAGATCAAGTGACACACATTTGATATTACACAATTTTAGTAATAATTTGTATTATACGATTCGTAGAGTATTTTGACACCTGGGCACCCCCCCCGACCTGGCTACCTCTATGATTATGAATGAAGGGGGGGGGGCATGTTGGCTTAGTCGGGCTCTGAACATCCTTACACAATCTGATAAATTGACCGTTACAGATTGCAGTAGCTTTGGAACTGAGGTTTCAACTAAAATGTCATGCCAAAGAATTACACCACATATAAACTTGTAATTTTAAATATTTTTTGCTAACCCTATACCTCTAACTTTCGTTTCAGCATCCCTGTTGACATCTTCTATTATTTCAATTAATGGATCATAGATTTCGTAAAGTTGAAATCGTAATGGTTTTAACGCATCAATTCTGCTTGACCAACTTGTAGCACTCAATGGAGTTCTTTGGGAAACATTGATTTTAAGCACTTCCCAATGTTTCGTAGAACTAGAGAAAAAAGTGTAAAGTTCTTGTACTACAGAGAAAAAAAGTTGTTGTTTCTGTAGATCTTTCAAATTGAACCCAGCTTGGCGATATCGGGAATATTCGGCTAGAAATTGCTAAACTTTACTATTACTGCAGTATCTCATCTCTTTCAAGCAAAATAAGTTTAGATGAAGTGGGCCGAAAATACTTGTATTTTTTATTTAATAGTGTACAAGGAAGCCATGTGTTGTCCACATCAGATTTTTTGAGAAACCTTTTACTTCAAAAGAAGACAAATAAATTATTTTCGAAGTTAGTTAGTAAGTAGGACAATTGGGAAATAAATATTTTAAAGAGAAAAAAACAAAGGGAAATTTATATTGCATTTACAGAAGTTTTTGTTCATGCGGTTTTTTCTTTTAAAGTAAAATGATTTGAAATATTTCTTTCAAAGACAAATTCTAAAATTTTTTTGTGGATTTCGAATCCCCTCAATACCTTCTATAAGTTTGTGCTAGTGCATATAAGCACAGTTTTGTTCTAGAAGATCGTAATGAAATTTCATCTAATAAACACTGGTTTTTTAATGTGGATTGATTAATCAATGCACATTAAGGATCAGTGGGGGAAAAAAGTTCCTATTTATTTATTTAGTTACTTATTTTAAAAAACGAAAAAAAGGGAAGAAACTCAGTGTAAACCAATTAAACAGGGAATTGGTGCCGGAAGTTGATTTGATATAAGGCAAAAAAATTACTAAATAAAAGCTAAATTGCTTCGTCAGCGGCTTTTTCTTTTAGTCGAAAGCGTTCGTTGAAGTTGATCATTACAGATAATTCTTACAAAACCGAGATTAGCGGGGAAATTTCTTCGCTATAAATTCTGGAGAAAAATCTGTTGAAATCAATAGACTGTTTTATTTATTTTTTTAACGCAGCTTATTGGGTTTTCTTTTTTAATTGTCGGATAAAGAGAAAAAATAACTAAATGCATTACACTTGGATTTTGCAAGTTTTTTGCTTGCAATGCAGTTGTTAGAATTTGTGTTTGTTCTTGCAAATATAGAATGTTTTCTTGATTTATTAATCGGTGTTGCTGATTTCACCAAACGGCGATTTTTCACAGTTTTTGACATTTTCTTTTCATTCTTGCTGATTTAATCATAATAAGTGGCTCATTTTATTAACCTGTGAGCATATTAAAAGGAGAACATTGTCTTGGAAAACAACTGTTGTGACGGTATAGGAACAAGGTTCGAATCCGCCAAAATCGATTACGCTATTGGTCTAGGGTTTTGGTATTTTCTTGAGATTTAGCATGAATATGTGTGTGTGTGATAATGTTTTTCCAAATACATTTTCGAAAATCACAAATACCGTCTCGTTCTTTCTTAGAGCTCTTAAAAATAAAGAGCACTTTTGTGTGTATGTGTGTGTTCACCTGATTTTTGCCCAGTTCACAGTTTGGGGTTTTAATTTAACTTGTAAATGAAAAAAAAATGATGAAAGAACTCTCTTCTGATAAAAAATGATTCCGAAATAATGTTCTTACACCATTTTGGTGCTGTCTGGCTGCAAAGTTATTATCCGCAAACGCTCCAATCGAGCCCATGCTCTATGTTAGGGCCTATGTTCTTTTGCCGGCTTCGACATTCTCTAGACCATATTTCTTGTGACCAAAAATATTTTATTTCTAAAAGAGGCCTTTTTCTAAGAGAAATATGTCTTTGAAAAATCCAGTAATTATTTCAGAGCACAGAAGTTAATCTTACATTACACTGCATGCATATTTTCTTGGAAGAAACGGCTTTACATCGCATCTGAAAATTTTCTTCGTTGAAAGTATTTTACCTAAGAGCTTTGCTAAGTAAGAGCTTTGCTTGTAGTACCTAAGAGCTTTGCTCAAAAGATTTTATCTGCGTAATAAAAGAATGCCCGAAATTTTTTTTTTCTAGTCAAATTAATCTATTTAAGTCACGTTCCATTGGATGCTTGTAGTAGCTTTAGATATGAAATATTTAAATCCTTCAATTACGGTACTGCGCTTATGGTAGAAAATAAATTTTCATAATCCGTCCCCCCCCCCCCAAAAAAAAACCCCTCTATATCACTAATAATATTAATTATGCGAGACCCTGTTCAACAGCTTTAAATTATTTTACTTACTGTTCAACAAACTAAACATACAAGACAGACGAAAATACATTCGGAACAAACATTACCCGGGGCTAATTAACGTGGCCTGTTCGTAAGTTTGTAACAATAAGAATGACCGAGTCCTTTTCACGGGAGAGACAACTTGCGTCACGGGAGAGACAACTTGCGGCACGACCACGTGGTCAAATGAGAAGAAACATGGCAATTCCATTCGCTGATTACAGAGCAAAAATAATTTTCGACTCCACCTTACATCGAAGATGAGGCTGGAAAGTAGAAAGCAGGGGCGTAGCCAAGGGGGGGGGATATCGGAATATATCCCCCCGAAATTTTTGGGTTAGTGATGAAATTCTGTCTATACACATATAAGTTCATACCCCCCCCCCCCGAAATTTTTATATCCCCCCCCCCAAAAAAAAAAAAAAAAATTCCTGGCTACGCGCCTGGTAGAAAAGAAGCCGAAAACCCAGTGTATAGTGAAAAAAACCAAGTTACAGTCAAAGTAACGATTTGAAAATAGAAATTTGAAACGCGAAGTGTTAGAAAAGAAATTTTTATATAAACATCCCTTAAAATCAGTGGCGTATGCAGACTTCCTTCAAGGCGGAGGGGGGAGGGGGAGGAGGGTTATAGACATAACTTTGTGTTAAGATACGTAATATTTACTCTAAAAACTCAAAATTTATGTGCATTTTGTTAAAAAAATTTGACAAGGGGCCGGGTTGATCCCCCCCCCCTCCTTGTATATGCCACTGCTTAACATGCACTTAGTATGCAGCGTTCTCAGAAAGAGGTCTTATGGAGCATCATGCATTGGCATGATGCTTAACGGAGCATCATGCCAATTTTTCAAAAAATTTAGGAAAAATAAATAAATATTAGTCAGTGTGCATTTCAAAATTTCAGCAGTACAAATAAGTGCTGCAATATAAATTAGCGACTTTAAATAATAAAAAGTATTACTTAGAAAGCCATTTTTTATTAAAGAGCTGCATATCTCAATTAGTAGGTTAATTTAAAGATCCAACATTCACATTAGGTACCGCTCTAAAAAAAAAGAAAAACAGTTTTTTTTTTTTTAATTTTAAACCATTTTATTTTACCGGTTATCTTATGAAAATAAACGTGTATTTTAAGCCCAAATCACTTAGCCTAAAAATCGCATCTTTTATTGAAAAGGCTATTAAAAGAACAATAAAAATATTTTTAATTCAAATGTTTTTGCTTTTATTCTTATCAAAGACAGAATTTATTTTTTTTTCAGTGCTGACCTCTCAAGATTACTTATTAGCACTAGGGTGCTATTTCGCTCAGTACGAGAATTTTGTCTATGCTATCTTGTCAACAAGTTTTGTAGATATGAACTGTCACGGTGAAGATATTTTCAAATGTGTTTTCCAGATAACTTGGAGGGGGGGGGGGCATTAATAAAATTTTGAAAGCCGCACACGGTTTGCAATTTTTGATAATTGATTGCTAAATTTGGTGACAAAACGCAACAGTTTATTATAAATATATTTCGAGTATAGTTAGAAAATGCCTGCCGAATATTGTAAAATAGTTTTAGTAGGCGATTTTAATATAGATTTTAATTCCGCAGAAGTGTTTTATAGAACAGAGAAGACAAATACGGTAAACTCATGGATTATGCTGCTCACTGGAAACAATATTTAAAAATGAAGTATAGTTGGAATATTACTTGGCGAAGATTGTAAAATAGTTTTAGTAGACGATTTTAAGATAGATTTCTATCCCAAAAATGGGTTTAAGAAACGAGGAAGAAAAATACGGCACACTCATGAATAATGATACAGATTCCAACTAATAAATAAGGAAGAAAAGTAGGGACGACGCATAAATTATGCTACCCTTTTAATATATTGCACTTAAGTGCGTATTTAAAGTCTGAAAGTGTTTCAGATTTTCTTCCTTTTTTTATTTTAGGGAATCATTCGAAGCACTGATTTAACAGCAATCGAAATGGGAAATAGTTATCTGTCTCTTATATGGTTCAATCGTCAAAAATTAATGCAGGCATCTAATTGAAAAGTGTCAGTATTTTAAATTATCAACTCTAACGTGTTATATTTACTCCGATTTACAAAAACCAAGAATTATTTCTTTTGAAATTTGGCGGGATTCCCCCAACTTAAATAAATTTACTAAATTTGGTGAAAATTCCGTAGATAGATCGCTTAAAAACGCCTTAATAACTGTATTATTTCTGTATAGAAAATTAAAGTTTAACGCCGTATTCCAATAAAACCTACACTTGTTTTTAAAAATACTATTTCGGTTCGCTCTCAGTAAATTGCGCCAAGCCTAAAACTGTGGAAATCGGTAGAACCTACTTCTTTCTCAAAATCGCCATATCAGCCATTTTATTTTTCACCAAACTAAAAAAATTATACATATTAGTCTCAGAAATCTCAAAGTCCTTATTTTTTTACGCATAAAAACATTACACTCCTGCTCTGATTTCTCATGAACACAATATTTTAATTAAAAAGTAACCTAGAAAATATTATAAACAGAAAAAAAAAATAATTCTTTTATTTTTACTTCGAGTCTAAATGATTTAATAAAAGCGCCAAACGTGGCAACCACAATGCTTCACTTTTTCATTACAGGAGTTACAATTGCGGAGTTACGGAGAGCAAAAATTAGCATTTTGTTACATGTTTTGAATCAATATCTCCTAAACTAATTCGAATTTCGAATATTTTAGTAGTTATTCTGCTATTCGGGGCGGAGACGAATCCAAGAAATCAGAGATTATTAAAATCGTCCAGCCGTTCTTGAGTTATAAATGGTGTAACTAACCCGACTTTTTTATTTATATAGATAACACAACTCATAGCTCTTTCAAGTGGAAAATTTACATTTTTCACTTTAACCCTCTATCGGAATTTGTATGAGTGTGTGTAAGATGATGAATTTGCATGGTTTTTTCATTTTAAAGTAAGTAATGTAATCAAATATGCGATTATCTAAAAAATCAAATAATTCCAAATACTTAAATCCCATTTGCTCTAGCGTAACATAATCAAAATAGTTATGTTCAGAATGGTTGTTATTATTTTTTAAGTGCTTTCTCTAATTAACTTACTGAGTACATACCCAGAAGAACGATATTACTCTTCAATAAACAATAAACAAGTGAGAGCCGTTCACAATAGTTTAAGCGCTTATCTTTATGAAATAATAGTATAAGAAAAAATCCAATATATTAAGCTTGAATAACTCCTCCCAATAAAGATTGCATCCTTTGTTTCAAAAGCGCTTTAAGAAGCACGGGTACAAAAAAATTCTCATAAAAAGGTTTTCAAATTTTTCTCCGCAAAGCCTATTTTTATCAATATCATGCTTTAAGAAAAAAAACCGTTAAAACTCATTTCAGCGAACCCTAAATCTATTGATCTCGTAAAGGATTAAAATTGTTTTGTTTCCCCCCATCTCCCTCCCTCCTTATAAAGTGCGAAAACAGCGATCAAAGAGCTAATAAACCGGAAGAAAGTAGATTTGAGAACAAAGAAAACGGTAATAAAGAAACAAAATATCTTCTTGGAAAATAAACTCCAAGAGAAAATATCTGGAATAAAAATTGAAAAGTAATGGCAGCAGATTTACAAAATGCCGCGCATTCTTTTGTGTGGATATTTCCAGATGTGTCTAATGAATTATGTGAAGCCTTTGAAGTGCATTTAACGGATTTATTTGTTTCAAAATTTATACCTAGTTCACTCTTTGGTGTATAATGGAAATAAGAGTTGAACTGGAAATCTTCTGGATTGAAATTTTATTGTTTAGAATTCAAGTCAAGAAAAAATCTAATGGGTGCTCTGAAATTGGAGAGTGTGTACTTATGAACTATTCTAGTGAAGTTCAACAGATGCGGTTTTTTGGTAAAAGTAACTGCCATTGGCGGCAGTGCCGATCCTAGCGGGGGGCAAGATGGTGCACCGCACGTGGGCGGCCAAACTTAAGGGGCGGCGAAATGATTATCAACCAACATAAAAAAATAATGACCTTATATAATTTTTTTCTAAGATCTAACTCTACTAATTTGACTGAATGCAAAGATGTTCGTCACGATAGCAGTGCAAAAATACAAGCAACAGAAGAGCCAAACGACAGTTGGGATTCACCTCCTGATAACGTAATTTTTTCTTCGAATGAGACTTTGGTTTTGGAGAATGTAGACATAGCAGAATCTGATCTCGCAGAGGCTCATCCTGGAACATTCAAAGAAAACACAACCTCTTGTTTTACTGTCAGTGATGCTGGTACTTGGCCTTCCAAATTAACTTTCAGAACTATTGAACTTTTAATTGAGACGGAATTTATGTCTGAAAGTGAAATTTTAAAATTTCTTACAAGTGAAACTGGTAGAAATTTAGTTATTCGTATGTTTACAACTCATTGAAAAATGGTGAAAAAGTTAGACGAACTCGGCTTTTATATTCTGTTTCATTAGATGCCGCATTTTGCTTTCCATGCAAATTATTTGGAGGGTCTGAAGGAGAAAATATTCAGCTTATTAGTCTTGGTTATAGGGATTGGCAACATTGCTCTGACTATTTTTCTAGACACGAGAATAGTGCAAAACATATGAAATGTTTTAAGACTTTTTGGGAGATCAAAACACGGCTAAGCAACAATAGCACAATAAGATAGAGAACAACAAAACTTCTTTTCTTTGGAAAAGAAACGATGGAGAGCAATTATCGAACGAATGATTGCTATTGTGCAATATTTGGCTAGCCAGAACTTAGTAGTTCAAATCTATACGAAAAAGCAATGGAAACTTTTTAAAAGCGGTGGAAATGATAGCCAAATTCGATCCTGTTTTACTTGAACCTATAAATAACATCCAAAACTCTAAGGATAAAAATACCCGCATGCCCTATTATTTAGGTCAACATTTTCAAAATGAAATTATTGCACTTTTAGCTGATTCTACTAAAAAACAGATTATAAACATAATACAGAAGTCCAGATATTTTTCTGTTATATTGGACAGCACACCGGACATTAGCCACACTGAACAAATTACCTTTATAATTCAATGCGTGAACATGTCAGATAGCAAATCAGTCATTTCCGAATATTTTGTTGGATTTTACCCAATTAAGGATACTACAGGGGAAGGTTTGTTCAATTTTGTGTTAGATGATGTACTTCCTAGTTTAAATCTAGATGTTCAAAACATTCGGGGACAAGGATACGATAATGGCGCCAACATGCGCGGAAAAAATATAGATCTGCAAAAAAGACTATTAGATATTAATCCTAAGGCATTTTTTACACCATGCGCGGCACATTGTCTGAACTTAGTAATTAACGACGCTGCTAAATCAAGTGGAGAGATTGCAATTTTTTTATGTTATTCAAGAATTATACTATTTTTCAGCTACGATATACAGATGGGATATTTTAAAGAATACAATTACAAACTTTTATTTCACGCCGCTAAACGATACTCGCTGGGAGAGTCGAATACTTGCATTACGACCTTTTCAAACTGATCTTAAAAATATCCTCGTTGCGTTGAATCAACTTTCACATGAAGCAAAAGATCGTGTAGCAAAGCTAAAAGCTAAATCTCCAACGGAAACAATTTGTTCATTCAAATTTATATATTCAGTAATGATTTAGCACGATTTGCTAGAAAGAATAATATTGTTTCAAAAATGTTGCAGCAATCGAACATAGATTTAACAGAATGTGTCGAAGCATTAAGAAATTTAAAAACATATTTAATTTTGAAAAGAAATGACGAAAGCTTTGTCACATTTATCAATCAATCGTCTATTATTGCACAGGAAATTAATGTAGAGCCCGAATTTCCTGAAATTTGTGAAAGAAAAAAACCTCGTATGTTTCCCTACGAATCACATGAAGAAGATGTTACAGACTCTGAAAAAAAGTTTAAGATTAATTTTTATTTTCAAATTTTGGATATTTCCATCAGTTCAGTAGGTGAACGTTTCGATTTGGTGGAAAGCTGCTTCTCAATATTCAGTTTCTTACTAACTTTTAACTCAGAAGATAGTGACAATTTGAAAAAAAGTTGTATGGATTTGGACATTAACCCTTAAATGCATGAATTTTTTTCTCGTTCGCACAATAGCTACGAGTATACGTTAAATTTCTTATATCAGTTTTATGAATAACTATTTCATTTCTCCAAGGACAAACAGTTTGAACGAATTATGTGAAACTTTAATTACTCACGATATGAATCATATAAATCATTCCATATGAATGAATCCATATGAATCATTTATTATTAAAAAAAAACGGTATTTTATATATGAAACTGACGTAAGAAATTTGGTTTCTACTCTAATCCGGCACTGAAAAATACGATGCATATATGCATCGCTATGCATTTAAGGGTTAAACTACAAATAAATAAAGATGGAAAAATGGAAAGGGACTTAGACAGTATAGAATTGCACAGTGAAATGTAGTTGTAATTCTATGTTTTCGAGATCTGTTTCCAAATACACTCTATAACAAAAAAAATCGAAGCACTAAGAAACAATCATCCGATTGCTTTGAAATTTCGTATGCATGAATGCTTTGAACAGATATGCAAATGATTCAAATTTGGTGTCCAATGAATGAATAGTTTGATCTCTAGCGCATCGGAACTGCGCATCCAGCAGACGTATATAAGGAGCAGTTCTTCAACGGTTGTTCAAACTTTCGGTTTGATTGCGATTCAGATGACCTTTCAACAACTTAAAAAATGCCTCGCTGCAGGATTCGTGCTCATTACGAGCAACTGTCAGAGTTTGACAGAGGTCGTATCATTGGATTGAAAGAGGCCGGTTGGAGAATCGCTCGTCATTTGAGTCGAAGCGATGCGACGATTCGAAGATGCTGGCAAGGATGGGTGGAAAATGGCAGAGTGCAGCGTCAGGATGGTAGCGGTCGACGTAGGGCTACAACAAATCGTGAGGACAGAGTGATGGTCCGATCAGCTGTCACAGCGCCTTCTTCATCTCTATCAACCAGCAGACGTTCAACCCAAACACCAGTGTCCATCATGACCATTCACAGACGGTTGAGAGAGCGAAATGTACGCTCGCGCCGACCGTTACGCCACCTGCCACTCACGCCTTGACACTGCCGAGCCAGATTACAGTGGTGCAGTGCTCGATCAGGTTGGAATGATGCCGACTGGGGACGTATAGTCTTCGAATCCCGCTTCCAACTGTGTCCTGATGATCATCGAAGACGTGTTTGGAGACGCACAGGGCAGGGGGGGGGGGGATCCTGCTTTCACTATTGCACGCCACACCGTCCCTCAACAAGACATTATGGTCTGGGGTGCCATTTCCTTTGACAGCCGGACCCCTTTGGTCGTCATTAGAGGTACACTTACTGCACAGCGGTACGTGGACGACATCCTAAGACCTGTTTTGCTACCGTTCCTTTTGCAGTGCCCTGGGCTGGTTTTCGAGCATGTCTGGAATATGATGGGAAGGCGATTGCATCTGGCACGGACTGTTGATGACCTCGTTCGACAATTGGAGTGAATTTGGCAGGAAATACCGCAGGAGATCATCCGGGAGCTTTATCGGTCTATGCCACGCCGTGTGGCAGCTTGTATCCAGGCTAGCGGCGGGTCAACACCTTATTGAACTTGTTACTGCAACTCTGAAATAAATTATTCAATTGTTCTGAAATTTTAATCATTTACTATTCTGTACATTGTCTTCCTATCCACCAATTTTCGTCTCAATCGGGCACCTCCTTCTTGGTGCGTCGATTTATTTGTTATAGAGTGTATTTGCCGGTTAAAGCCATTAGAAATTTTGGAATCATATATTAAGTCAAGATTTAACATCATATTTTCCCAATTTATCTATAGCACTCAGAATATTTTTGACTGTACCAATCAGTGTTGCTTCAGGTGAAAGAAGCTTTTCAAAATTAAGTTTGATTAAAAATTACTTAAGATCTATCTCACAAGAAATGCTTATGAATTTGGCTATTATTTCAATTGAAAGTGACATCTGTGAGGCGATAGACATTTCAAGTGTTATAGATGAATTTGCCTGTAAGAAAGCTCGAAAAATATTGTTATAATTTTTTGTAAGATCAGAAATACTTATTGTAGTTGTAGATTGTATTTTTCTGAAAATAAAATACGAACTTTAACTTGATTTTCATCCATTCCATACTTTTTACACTTCCATACATCTTTTAAAAAGTGTTTGATAGTAATTTATTTAAACATTTTGTTGGTTTGTAAGAAAACGGGCGGCCGAAGGTCTAGGATCGGCACTGATTGGCGGATCCAGAGGGGGGAGACAGGGGCACGTGCCCCCACCCAGACGAAGAAGTTTACACTATAGAAGATTTATTTGTTTTCTAAATCCAAGTGATTCTCTAAGAAAATGTGACAAAAAATATGGTAACTGCTGGTAACTGCCCCAGACGCACAAGGGCCATTGCTAACTTTAAGACTTTTCTTTTAGAGGGGAGGGGGGGGGCAGGGCCGGACTGGACAGCTGAAACGGCCGGAGGTATTCGATAGACAGGCCCCAACTTTAGGATATTACTTTAGGGCAGAGATGGGCAAACTACGGCCCGCGGGCGAAATCCGGCCCGCCGGAAGGTTTCATCCGGCCCGCGGATAGAATTTTAATTTGCTGGTCCGACGGAAAATAAAAGATAATACGTATATATTTATATATTATATTTCCATATTAAGAATTATGAAGATGGCTTGAAAAAAATTGCATTTTGAGTTCGAACGCAGATTTCAAGATTTCAGTGCCAATCAAACAGAATTGAATATTTTTACCATGCCTTTCAACGTAAATTGTGAAGCAGTGAGGTCAGATTTGCAGCTTGAATTGATTGAGTTGCAATCTAACAATCATCTCAAGCAGTTGTTTCTAAATATGCCAAAGTTAGAGTTTTACAAATTATTATCGAAAGTAAGTTTCTCAAATTTAATATCTCACGCCCAGAAAATCAGTGCAATGTTTGCCTCATCTTATATATGTGAACAAGTGTTTCCAACTGTGAGTAAGAATTCTTTTCAGAAGTAGACTGGCAGATGAGCATTTAGCCTCGTTCCTTAGAATCAGTACATCTCACTTCGAACCTCAATATAAGAAACTTTTAAAAATGAAATCGCAATTTTATTCATCTCATTAACATATTTAAATTTTAATACTTATATATTGTTTTTAAAATTTTAGAAAAATTTATTTGGCCCGCTAAACTTTTCTTTTTTTTTTTTTTCGATTTTTGGCCCGCAACCGAAAAAGTTTGTCCATCCCTGGTTTAGGGGGTAGGGGACTGGGAGATGCAAAAATATAATTGAACTCTGTTACACTCTGTAATTTTCTTATAACGTTGAAATATTCTGTACGTTCAATCACTTACATGTATGTATCTGTATATTACTTTGAATTATTACCTTTGCTTATCTGAGATTAATCAGCATATTTTAGCAAATCAAACATAATTAAATTATTTTGGTGTGCTTTAAATGCTCAATTTATATTTTATCAGTAGATACTTAAATTTACATTCTGAAGTTAAATATTAATTACTTTTGAGAGTACAATACTTGGCAGTTATTGTCATTATTTTAATAATGTATGGAGTGGTTTTAATTAATAATTTGTTTCATATAAGACTTTCATTTGAAGAGAAAAACTCCATAAACCTACAGATCTTCGATCTTCTTCATAAAATAGTTTCCTCTGTTGGGACGGTTTAACGTTAAATATTAATTGGATAATTATGAAAATAAAGTTAAAGTAAAACTTGAATTGTGAAAGGAAATCGTGCAATAATAACTTAATTCTCTACTATTCAACCAACTTTCATTCAGATTCCCAAACCCAGAATTAAAAGTACATCATAATAGCATTTAAAAACAGCTAATGAACACTATGAAGAAGATATCATATATGACATATACATCATACTTGATTGAGACACGGATGGAAGAAGACGTGCGTGACGGAGCTCCGTCGGCCAGCCGACAAAAGCCCTTATCAGGGCTGGTAAACGGTATAGGCGGACCGGTGAAGTATCCCGAGAATCTTTACCCTACTAAATATTTTATCTATGACGCTTGGTTGCAATATACTGAAAATACCACCAGCAAATACCCCCAAGTCTGGACCTCGTTCCATATAGATGTGATATGTGGAGACTCCGCAGACATGAAAGTCAACATTGAAAAACATCTGGAAAAGCTTGCAACAAAGGAGAACGTCCCCCATCGGACCGCTAAGCTCAGCGTTCTTACTCTTTCCACAGACGAAAAGACAAACGACGATGACATGCAAATCGCCACCGAAGAAGCTAATGACAACATCATCGCCAACCCAGGTGAGGCATCCTTGCCTTCTTCTTCTGAACTTACCCCTCCCGACAATCGGCCCTTCACCCCGCCCGCCAAAAAGGCTAGACTTCAGAGTATGAGGAACGGAGATAAGGACAGCTCCCAAACAAACTTCTTAACAAAAAATCCCTTCCAAGCTCTTGAAAAACTCGAAAGTAATGACGAAAAAGAGATCACCCAGGTGAAAGAAACCCCTAAGCCCAGCGTCAAACCGAAACTACCCAAAGCTCTTATTATTGCAAATTCGCCGAACATGCATGAAATAACCGAACTCATTAATGAGAAGACCGAAGCCAAATTCTTCGCTAAATTTTTCAAAAACACTCTACGTATCCACCCCCTCGACTTTAATAGCAAAAACTTAATCATTAATCTCTTCGAAGCAAATAAAATTCATTTCTACTCTAATTCCGACACCACCCCCCCCTCTCAAAGTCGTTCTTAAAGGTATCCCTCCCAACACGGACACCGACCTCATCAAAGAGGCCTTACAATGCAACGGATACACCATTTTCAAAGTTAACCAACTACTTAGTAGTAAAGACAAGACTCGTCTCCCAATCTTCCAAATCCACCTCCCCCGTAATGATAATAGCCAAGAAATTTACAAACTTGATAATCTTCTCTCTTTCCAAATAAATGTTGAAAAGTTTAGACCCCCTAGGAAGCCCGTTCAATGTTACCGTTGAAACGGGTTCTTCCACTACGCTAAATTCTGCCGCATGCCCCCCAGATGTGTTTTCTGCACCGAAGCCCACGAAATTTTTAACTGCCCAAACAAGAAACTAGAAAATAAACCCCCACCTAAATGTTCAAATTGTGGCGAAGACCATCCGGCCAGCTATAAAGGCTGTGCCAAGTTCCCAACCCGACCCATACCGAACCCAACCAATCTCACTTACGCTACCGTAACCAAACGAAACTTAAACCCCCCTCCCTCCCAACCTAATTCTAACAATTTGTTAAATGAAATCAAAAACACTACCAAATTAATAGAGTAGGAACTAGGTGTTTCCTCCCTTAGTGATCTCTTAACACAGCTTAATATGCTCCTTAATAATCTCAAAAAACTTAGCAGCAAACAGGAAAAATTACTTTTCTTTATTAACTTTCTCAATAATAGCACAGACTTAAAATCAACAGACTAGTATTATAGAAAACGCTGCTTGCAGCACCCAAGTAAATAGTTTTTCTTTTTCCCCCGGCTTCGCCTGTGTAACTTCAATTTCTCCTACTTAAATTTCACTTTACAATCATTAACTGTTCAACTGTAATTGAAAGGGAGATGTGGGAATTTTGTCCCAGGCACTCCCCATGCAACATGTTCTTATCTCTCTATGAAGAAATGATCCAAACATTGTAGTGAATTGTATTCAGGATTTTATTTTTAGTAAAAGACCTTATAAAACAGTTAAAAACAGTATCTACTGCATTGGACATTATTATTAAAAAAAAAAAAAGAAAATCGGCTACCTTAGCAGATGTATGCCATTATAACAATGCGAACTTCTAAAAAATGAAGGTTTAAAACAGGTATGGGCAAGCTTTGAAAAGTTGCGGGCCAAACTTTAGGATGTTAACGAAGTCACGAGCTAAACATCACGATGTTAGGGAAGTCACGGGAAGTGTAATTGAGATTTATATGGGATTTTGAGATTTTGAATGGTTTATGTCCGAACAAGCCATTAAAATGTCTTGTTCGGATCTCTTCATGTCATTTTGTAGTTTATTTACTACTCCCATGCATAGAATATAGAGGTAATTATAAGCAAAAGAGGGAAAGCTTACACGTATGTACCGAGTATAGTAGGGTTATGACTAAAAAAATTTTTTTATCTCCTGTTGTTGCAAATGATGAACTTTTGGAATCAGATTACTAAGAAACTGTTATTGAAGATGGCTCTTAACAATTCCTTCCACACCCAAACCATGTTTGTTTCAGGAAGTGTCACGAGAACCATATAGTACTCATGACAAAGTGTGAAGTTTAAGAAAGAATGGATTAATCCGATAACTGTTGAACTTACCTTTCTCTAGAAAAAATTTAACTTCCCAGTTCTAGCAAAACGAACATGTCAGAAGTAGTTAAACTGATTGCAGAGAATTGGCGGGGGGGGGGGGGGGGCGAACAGCATTCGTTTCTTACATGATAGAAAATATATTTGGCTTAACAAAAACACATGGAAAATGGTTGTGCTAAGAAAAAAGAATTAACAAGGTACAATTAAATACAGTGATTTCGCGATAAGTCGAATATCCAGCTGTGTCGAAGTTTTTACGCAGTACCGGTCCGATTCAATCCGACCGGACGGATTGAATTTCGATAATCTTGAATAATCGAATTTCGATTATTTCGAATAATTTTGAATTCTCCCTCCGTCGAATTTAAGATTATTCGATGAGTCGAACTTAGTCGAAATTTTTCGTCGGTCCTAAGGAATTCGAATTATCGCGAAATTATTATCATTTGTTGAAATAAATTTCAGATTCAAATATTTATGTGTTTTTCATTTTTGGCAGGCCCGGACTGGGAGGGAGGGGCCCGCCCGTCTCAAGAGAAGGGGGAGGGCCGGGTTATTGTGCAACCGATAAATAATAGGATGTGTTAACTTTTGGGGTATGGGTGAGGTATGGTGTTATTAATTAATTATGATTGATAATGTATTAATAAAATATTGATTTATTAATTAATATGCGCTATTCATATTAATTAATCTTTTGTTCATTCGGGAACCCTCACTCAAAATATTTTGAGATTTAAAATGAAGTGTTTTGAAGCCTTCTGGGGCACAATTGCAGCTGAAAAAAATTTTGTATGTGTCAAACTTCATTCAAGTGCTATCAGTATAGCACTTTTTAAAAATTTTCTTTCTTTTTTCTGTTTGGCGGCCCGCCCTCAGCAAGGAGGGCCGTCGAGGACGGGGCCCCACCCGTCTGCAGACAGTCGGACACCCTGTTAACTAACGCCCCTCCGGAGAAAAAAGAAAGTAATATGAAAGATCCTATTTTACTTCCAAAAATGTATGTGATTCTTCCAACTAACTGTCTCCCCCTACAAAAGTGCATTAATTTGTCAATGGGATGGGCTGCCATGTATGAGGTCCAAACAAGGGCGGATTAAAGGGGGGGGCGGAGGGGGCGACCGCCCCCCCCCGAGAAAAAAGAAATTAATGTAAAAGATCCTACTTTACTTCCATAAAATGGATGTATATGTCAATCTTCTAACTAACCGCCCCCCCCCCCCGACAAACTTCCAATAATCCGCCACTGGGTCCAAAGAGGAACGTTTAGTATTTTAAATAAACGATGATGTTGCTTTCCTATACCGATCTCTAATGATTACTGTCTTTGTTTTTCGAAGATAACTGATTTTTAGAAACGCTTTTTCATGTTTTAGTTAAGTCTGAGCAATTGCTTGGGTATCGTAAGCAAATGCTCATGTTGTTGACTACTGCCTCTGTTGAGCCCTTTTTCTTTAGCAAGCGGAAACAGTTCTGGCTTCATTTCTCATTTTTACAGCATTGTTGAGGATATTTTTTTCTATAAGAGTATTTTTATCATCGGGTGTTATAGAGTTAAGTGAGGTAAAAGGATGGCTGAAAGAAAATGAAAAATTTTGCCGTTTTTGGAGCAGAAATATACTAATGAAGGTGCAGTGGATAGCATTATATTCTTAAATTTTATGTTGTATGGAGAAGAATCAAACGATAAAGTTGTTGATGCAGGTTTTCATAGTGTATCTGTACGTCAATCACCAGTATAGCCCAGAAAAATTCTTCTAAAATGATGTGTGTATTTTCCATTTTTTAACTGTACATGAATCTTCTCTTAAAAGGGAAATTCTTATTACATTTAAAAAATAAAAGTAAATTTAAATTCTATAGTAATTTATGAAAAGGAACACGTTTTTTCAAGGTGAGTGCTAATTTTTATTCAACATCTTTCATTTCATATGTTGAAATTAGTTATCAGTATGAGCAAAATTTACTATGCAATGCTTTTGTTTGTTGTTTAACATGCAGTAAAAGTAATACGGAACGAGGTGTCATTTTCAATCGCGATCGTTTCACCTAGATCAGGACTAACGGTGAAATTCTCCGGTTCTCCGGATAATTCGTACAGCTGTGCTTTTCGTCCCTATTGTAACTTCCGCAAAATTCGACAGCTGTCCAGAAAGGGTTAAAAAAAGTAAGCAGTCTGAAAGGCGTAAATTTCGTCCATAGAAGAAAAAGAGAGTTCAATTAGGCTGTTATGTGATTTTAATGAAGAAAAACCAACTTTGCAGGCCCCATTGTAAAAATCGCACCAAATGTCCGAAATGTTGCCAAGCTTGGCGACTTTTTGGCGGATTATCGCCAAATATAAGTCCCAAAAGTGAGGTTAGTGAACGCCTAGGACGAATATTTCTCGAGATTTCTGGAAAATGCTATGAAACCAATGGAGAAACATAAAATTTCCTATCTCGCGTTCTAGTTAACGATTTTGATGCAACAAAAAGCAAATGGAATTATTTGACGCGTAGAATACGAATTTTAAACTGTTTTAAAAACCCCAGAACAGCGGGTTGCCCATCAGTAATTTCGCGAGCAGAAAATTTCGCGAATTTTATATGAATAGAACCGATAGTTGAAAAATCCCGAAAATACATAAATATAGAACATTTTTTGCATAAGGCATTTAAAAAATTTCCCTTTGTCCGAAAAGTTCGTCGCTCCCACCCTCCCCATTTTGAATGGCTTCAGAGAAGCTTGTATAAATATTGTAAGTGAATGAATTGCATTCTATTTGTTGTATTATTTTTTATATTCAAGAAATAGTTATATAGTATTCGGGAAATAGTTGTAAGGAAGAAAGTTGTCAAGAAAGAGCTTGTAACTGTGCAAAAACATCATTAAATTTTAGTAAGTGAAAATTTCTGATTTTTTATTATTCGAAGCGAAGAAAAAGGTTTCGCGAGGATTCAATTTTTCCGAATACTAACGGGCTCGTGAAAATAAGAGCTTCTACAGTACTTAAGATTGCGTACTCATTTTAGCACGTGTGCTGCAAAGCCAAGAAACCTTATCTTTTGAGGTAGGAATTCAGAAAAGTTAACCCCAGATATTCGGAAGAAATTCATCTTCTCTTTGCTTACAAGGTCACAAACGTTGCCATCTTAGAATTTCAATCATGTTTTCTGTACTAAAGCTGCACGCAATGCGCAACTTTGGCTTTGACGCAAAAACATCAAAATGCCAGAGAATACTGCTGATGTTTGAATATTTATATAAAAATTTCCCTTGTAAAATTACTGGTTGTGTTTTTACTTGTTTGCTGATGGTCATTTATATCACAATTAAGAAAATTTGTTTACTTTTTACACTAATTAGAATGCCGCTAGTAAAATTGATAAAGGTTCTATTTTTTAAAATTTTGAATAAGCAGACTGAATAGCAAAATGACATCCTCTTCTTTAGAATAAGGGGGTGTTAATCGTTACTTTTGTGCGACGCTGAATGCGACTGCTTAAGCATCTGGGATTTTTGCCTGCATTGTTTTGAATACTGCGTTAAAACCATACGTTTGACTGTTCGTTGTGAGAATGAGTTCTCAAGATCGGATAGAGATAGATGATTCAGAAAGATTCTAATCCGTTGGTGGGGTAGTCACAAAGGGATGTGGCAAGATGGCTGTAAGTGTCTTCGAAATTGTATCCAGGTTGTGGAATCAAATTAAAATGTGTGGTACGATCACCAGGGTCTAGGGGAAGCAAATTTTTCATTAATTCCATAACAACTCAGTCAGACAACAGCTACAGAGCTTTCCAGTGACCTTAGCTACAGAATCTGGAAAAAGAATTTAAATCTAAGAGCATACAGGCGTCTTCCTCTGAGCATAAGGTACACGAGAACCCATTTGTCAAAGACAAGTCCGATCCGATCCGAATATGGCTACCGTAGTTCCTGGGCGCTTGCGCCCTCTACTACACTCAGAATAGCTATATTAAGTTGGTTTGTTTGCAAAAAGAAGTCCGAAGGACTTATATCAACGCCCCCTAGAGAGGGCTTATATAGTTGGGAAGAGAAGTGGGTGGGATTACGGGGCTGTCTCTGAGAAGAGAAGGTTACCCATTGGTCCAGGGAGAGAGAGAGGGGGTGGAGCCTAATTGCCTTCCTCAGTAGAGCTGGGCGTGGACTTAGAATTTTCCTGGCAAGAAATAAAATTGAGGAAGAAAAATAATTGTTCTTCCCCTGAGTTAATCTCCTTTAACTTATCTAAGCAAGTTTTTAATTGCTGGATCAGATCACTTAGTGAGCTAACACCAAGTTCCTTTTCGATCACTTTCACAGTAGAGTTTAATTCAGGAATGAGCGCTTGAATATTTTGGGTGCTTGGGGGTGTTTTGATATTATCGCTCACCGGCGTAGCCAGGGGGAGGGGCACCGGGCCCGTGTCCCCCCCCCCCGAAATTTTTTCGGTTGTTATATATATATATATATATATATATATATATTGCAATTTGTAAAAATGGATCGTCTCAGAATCCTTGTTGTGTGATATTTGTCTAATCTTTCTGATAAACGTTTCCTAGATCCTTTCACATTGAGAATGAAGAAAAAAACACGTCAATAAAAAGTGCCCAGGGCCGGACTGGACCGCTAAAACGGCCCGGGCGATTCGACCAAACCGGCCCCCAACATTAGTAGCGCGTCGCGTCTATGATATTATAGCGAGGGCGAGGAAATGCACAAATTCAGTTGAACTCTGTTATACTAATGATAACTTTTTATGATGATTAAGATATTCTGTACGTCCAATCACTTGCCTGAAGTGCAGAAGCTCACTTACAACGTCACTCGCTTATAGTGTCCAAAATGGTCTGTTCCCTTCAATGGCGCTAAAATCGAGTTCAACTGTATGTGGCATTAACCGAGAAAAGTTATTTAAAACGCACTATAGTTTTTTGAAGCTTTTTTAGAAATAATTCAAAGCAACTTTCAAAATAATTTAATTCTATGATCCAGTGGCATTTCCCTACTTAAAAAAAAGTAAGTTTTATCTTTAGGAGGAGGAGGCATACTTATAATTTAACTGTACGATCTGTCATATTTAATTTGTCAACGTACGGAAGTCGAAACGAAAAAGAGTCCTAGATGAAGTCCTGAAATTTGTGGATAAGGCAACAATCTTCGTAAGGAAAAATATTGAGTCCTGCGCAGCAAAAATTAAGTGGTTTTGGTAGATAACCTTACCAAAGATATGGGAAACTAAAGGTGCTGTCGTATGTGGAATGGTTGAAAAAATAGCGACGCAATAAGCGGGGTAAACAGGGATGAGATTGGCAAAAAAGCAAAAAGACTGAAATTATACGAGAGCAAAAAATTTGCACACGTGATATTTATATGTGAAAGAAGTTTTAAGAAGTAAAGTATCAAAACATGCTACAAGATAATCTTTACACAGTAATTAATAACTACTATCAGAAATCCACAGAAAAAAAAGCAGAATTTTCAGAGAAAAGAGACAAAAAAAAAAAAAAAATAAATTCCTAATAATTTTTAAAAAGCTGAAATCAGCCAAAAAGCTGAAGAATCTCATCCCTGAGTAAAGTATGTGAAAAGACGTATTAAAAGTGTTAGGAATTTTGAAAGATGATGTAGTATGCGGAGCAATATCTTATACAGGTGACTTACTAACGAGATTTGACTGCATTCTGGCTGAGTGTGGATTTTTTTTTTTTCCTCTTGTAACCAGGGTTGGGTGATTTGTCCGCATAAAGGTATTTTTGTCAGGACAGTGACAAGGCTGATAAAATCCAGGGGGGCGACGGAGGAGGGAAGGCAATTACTTAAATTTAGTCTGTGATAATTATTGATATCACATATTATGTTGGTGTATGTCTCTGTATATTACTTTAAATTACTTAGTTTGCTTACCTGAGTTTAACTAGAATATTTTAGCTAATTAAACATAAATAAACTATTTGGTCGTGCTTTAAATGCTCGATTTATATTTTATCAGTAGATACTTAGAAATAGTTACATTCAGAAACTAAATTGTAACTACTTTTGAGAGTACAATACCTGATAGCTATTGTCATTATTTTAATAATCTGTAGAGCATTTTTAATTAATAAATTGATAGATATAATACTTTCATTTGAAGAGAAAAACTGCATAAACCTGTAGATCTTAGGTCATTTTCATACAATAGTTTCCTCTGTTGGGACAGTTTAACGTTAAATATTAATTGGAAAATTATGAAAGTTGAACTGTGAAAAGAAATCCTGCAATAACTTCGTTTAACTTAATTATCTACTATTTAACGTACTTTCATTCAGATTCACCATCTCAGAATTAAAAGAAAATCATAATAGCATTTAAAAGCAGCTAATGAATACCAAGAAGAAATGGATCCAAACATTGTGAATCATATTCATGATTTGAATTTTCATACACAAGGAAACACTTAAAAACAGTATCAATTGCATTGGACATAAAAAAAAGAAAGAAAACAAAACAAAAGAAAAGAAAAAATCAGCTACCTTAGCATATGTGTGCCATTATAAGAATGTGAACTTCTAAGAAATGAGGGTTTAAAACCTCATTATATTCAAAAGGGAAAGAAGGGAATGAAAAGCCATTTTGTCATGCCATCTTGTAGTTTATTTACTACACTTGAAGTACAGAGGTAAATAACTGAAAGCAAAAGGAAAAATCATGCATAGATATATGTGTATAATATGACTTCATTAAATCCGAATATTGATTAGACTCATTGGTTTAAATCTTAGTTTACTATTTATTTTTTTCAAAACCGTACAAAAGTAAATATAATCGGAACATACACTATCCAGAGCAGCCAGTAATTTGCATTTCGTGGTTTTTTCACAGGTGTATGGAAATCAGAATGCCGCGATTTCTTTTGCACCCGAGAGAACCCATCCTCGCTGATTCGCAGCTTGTGTCATTGGGAATTTAGAGTTACCGTCTATTTATTTTATTTTTCTCACTGGAATATGGGCGTGCTATTGCTTTTTTAAACATATTTTCCTACTCTGGCAATTGTTTATGAGACAATTTTGAGGCATTAAGGGTCCGGTATGACCCAAAACCTATATACAGGTCTGTAGATAGTAAAAGTTTTTAGATGCCTGTCTTTTTCAACTATCTGTTGAAAGCAGGTGCAGATCGTCGCGCCAGCCACTCGAATTGTTAAGTGTTTGTCTCAAGAGAACTGCTCGAGCCGGGTACGGGTACTGGATTTATGAATCTTTTGTCAACGGGCCGGGCCGGACTTGTGTCCTGTGATTATATATTTTTTTATTTTTAACCTTCCTGCAATCCGAAATATATTTTTTATATCCGAAATATATTTTTTTCCTGCAATATATTTTTTCTTTTTCCCCTTCCTGCAATCCGAAAAAAAAAAAAAAGTTTTTTTTAGCTACTCCGTTTACTTTGAAAGACTTTGGGGTTTGAAAGTTTTATTACCCAGTAGTAGCGCAAGACTTTGACCGACGAGGGAGCCAAATGATAAACCCTGTCACAAATGTAGAATTTTAAATTTGAATGCATGTACTTGTACTGCATGACTATTTTATCGTTTACATTATCATCATTTTGAATATTGGTATTAATTTAATGTAGTAGTTAATATTAATAACTTAGCTTAATATATAAAATTCCTGAAAAATTTTTATTCATCGATCTATTTGGTATGTTTTATATATTTTTTATTTTCTGGAATTTTCGAGTTATTATTTTGTGAATAATCGGCCCGTACTCGCCGGGTCGTACGTATGTTTCAAATGTATTACGGACTTGGAACGAACCTTCAAGGTCAAGAATCGTCGACTCGGGACTCAATTTTCAAGCCCGTGTAGATTTCTAGTCTCAATGTGTATTTTTGAAATGCTCTATAAAGGTCATTGCAATTTTAATCATTACAAAGATACTTTAGATATGGGAAGCATTATTCAGCATACAAAATAGAAAGCCCCCCTCCCCCTTGCACATGTTGCGTCGCAACCTTATGGATCGATGTCGAGTTTAGGCCTTCTAGAGCATCGGTCTATGCGGGCCACACGACCACCGGCCCATCGGGCGATCGCCCGATGGCCCAGTCCGGCCCTGAAAGTGCCTTTAATCACTAACCCGAGGTGACTTTCGACACGCCTACACACCAGAAAAATATACATCTGGGCAAAATCCTACTCCCGGGATACTAAAAATTTCCCTCACCCTATAACGTCAGCTCGTTACCGTTGTACCCTGCGAAGTAAGTATCCCCAAGTGTTATCAGCTTTCATGGCCACCTGTGGTATTTTTAAACTATGGTGTATACAAAAATAATTCTTTCTACTAAGGATAAAAATTCAAGGAGGGGCACAAGCTGGCCCTCTCCCCACCATTCCCAAGGTCCAGACGCTCGGATTTTGAATAGTGTGCTGTTCTGTCCAGTTGGTGGGTTCGAATAGAGATTATGGCCTCAAGAAAGTGCCCGTTGAGTAGGAGAAAATTTTAATAAAATTCCAAAAATTATACATAGTTTGCCTGCTAACAACGAAGACTCAAATCTACAGGAAACGGAAAAAGCCATAGATGAACAGATATTTCCAGAAAACTTCAGAAAGCACATCAGGAAAAGAAACTAAAGTAAATACTCAATATTTCATTGTGTGTTTTTAAATGATAATATAAACGATGACATAATACATGAGACATAATATCTTCTTAAGTATGTTGAAAAATTTGTATTATCATATTTTTATTAATATGTAATTTAAGAAATGTTTCCTTTATACCCACCTTTCAGCTGACAAGAGGGTAAATCTGTAATTTGTTTTTCTGTTCTAAAGTTTTATAAAACTTATAAATACTATTTTCTATGCATTGGTAAAGAATAAATGAATATTTGAAATATCTAGGGATGCACTGGATATCCGGCTGATTTATCAATATCCGAAATATCATCGGATATCCGAATCACAATCACCGGATATCCGACTTCTCTTTCGGATATCCGGATCACGACTAAATAAGGTCTATCAACAGTCCACTAAGTCAGCATTTTTTAAATAAAAATTACTCTCAGTAATGTTTTCTTCGTAATATTTTTACTACTCACAGTTTAAAAAAAAAAATTAAATATTCTTAAGTGCTTTCCTTTGTAATTTAAAACCGCAACCAATGAGAACAGCAGTTTTGCTTTGAAATTAATCTGAAAAATTGGAGCTTAATACCTTTATTTTCTGATTCTAAAATAATACATTAAGTTGTTCATTAAAATATAACTTTCTGTTAAATATATTTTTCTTCTAAGTTAAACAATTAAATAGACCTATTTTCATTTTTGTTTTTTAAATTGTACGTTAAAACTTCGTACTTATGCAGGGTGTCGAAGCCCGAGCCCGAAATTTCAGCTAATAGGTATATAAAAGTCAATGACTTCAATGGTAGAATATCATAAATTTTGCCGTTTGTGCAAGTTAAAGACAAATATAACAGCAAACTATATATAACTATTAATGCACTACCTAATTCGTTATATTAAGTTTATCAAATAATATTTAGTTTATTTCTCCCATGAATCACTTTTTAAAATCTGTTTACAAGGAATACGTTCAATAGAAGAGAAATTTCTCACAAGCCCGAGCCTGGTTTGGGCTCGGGCTGAGTCCATCTCATCTCTCGTACCCACCCCCTGACTTATGGCTCACCAACTAGCAGTGCCGGATTAACAATATAGCAGATTTAGCAAATGCTACGGGCCCCGCGCTTTTGGGGGCCCCGCGCCTTTACCTTGAAAGTTTTCGTCTTTCCCCCTCAAGATCTAGCTGTTTTGACACTTTTCAACAAGGTAGAAAAGTTAAGATTTCGGTTTGTCTGTCTGTCCGTCCTTGACTCGCGTCAATAGGCATTGATTTCTACGAAATTTATATATGTTATTCTTATCTGCAGTACCATGTACCCTATTGTAAAGGATCTATGTAGCATTTATAGATTTTTTTCTACAGGAGCACTCAAAATAGTCCCAATACATTGCGCTCTATGGGAAGTTATTCTTTAAAGCGTATCACCCTACTAACTACAAGGGGTGATCAAATATAGAATCAAATATAGAATAGAAAAATATAGAAAACAATCTGTCAATTTTAAAAATCTGAAAATCCACCCGTTCCTTCATTTTTAAGCGATTTTTCGCTATTTTCAGCACCATTTCGTTTCCGAGAGTCAGAAAAATTGAATCATTTGCGTGACAAAATGACCTATTTTAAGTGAAAATGACGTCATACAATTGGGGGATTCCAATACGTTTAAAATAATTTCTTCCGATTACACAGTTTATTATTTTTTTCCCCACAAATAAATCGTCTATTGGATATTCGAATGTTTATGTATACAAAACGAAAGCTTTCGACTGCGAAAAGATTCCGCGCGTTTCCAGATAAGCATGAAATTCGATTTGGGTCTGTAATAAAAATTGAATATGAACTTATTCATTTTAGATGGATGAAAATTAAATATATTGAATGAAAGACAAATTTCCTTAAAATGTTTTTTCTCTCGCCCGTTGTAATTGCCTTCACAACAGGCTTTGACTTCTAGTTTTAGAGATATTCTGCTCTTTGAAATGAAACAAAATTGAATGTTATTAAGGATTACAAAATGAAGCTTTGCATCGAAAATAGTGTCTGTATAGTTAAAAGTTTTTCTATACGGGAGCACTCAAAATAATTTCAATACAATACGGTCAATGGCAGTTTAGAGACAGGCATCTATTTTAAGCATATATACTATCCTGCAATATGATTAGCTAATAATCCGACGACGATCGTGTGCCTCCTTCAAAATTTGAGCCAAAAGCCGGCAATGTTGGCGACTTTTGCGATAAATTGCCAAATTGGGTGCGAAAAAAAATGCTTTGAAAAATGAACCGAACTTGGCGATATTTTTATTATTTTACGATATATCGAAAAAGGTATTTACGTATTATCCCGGCGGTCATTAACGCCAAACTATTTTTTCCTCAAATTTCCTGGCAAACTGTTGGCAATCGTATTCCGAACCATCAATAATTTCATGTGTCCGGCATTTATCTTTGCGAAAAAGTTGCTCGTCTTGGCGGATCGCCTGGATTGTAGTACCTCGAAAAATGTGTAATGTAATTATATTAAGCTATGTCGATTTCTTTGGAAATTTTGAAAAGTCGTTACTCGCACTTTAATTAACTGATTTTTTGTATTGTGTTTTGTTAAGGGCTATGTGCCTAGGAGTATGAGGGGGTCTCCGACCGACGAAAATTTGTTAATGCATTAGAACCCAAAACGGGTTAACGTCCTTATGATTTCGGTTATTTGTCTGTTCTGATGTCCACCTATCCAGTGTTCTAACTGCTGTGGATATACATCGATTTGTGCGAAATTTATGTTTTTTCTATGTACAGTACCACCTACCATATTGAAAATGGTGTATGTAGCATTTATAGTTCTTTTACAGGAGAAAAAAATCCAATGTATAGCACAGTCTAAAAAACAGAACTAAAAGAGGGGGGTGGGTTCGGGGGGGGGTCTCCCCCTGTATCTGTTGGTACAGGAATGACTGAATCAACAGTCATTCTTGAAAACATATTTTAGAGATATTCGATTTTTGAAAGAAAACAAAGTTGGCATATATATTACTAAGGCTCTCAAAATGATGCTCTCCATTGAGAATAACGTCCGTATTATTAATAGTTCTACAGGAGCACTCAAAAGTATTCCCATTGCAGTCTGTGGCATTTGAGAGACACTAATACATTTCTAGCACAAGACAATGAGTATAAATTTTTTATATTTTTCAGTTAAACGCTAAAAAAAATTAAAGGTCTTTTACAGGGTCTCATAAAATTGCATTTATAGTGATAATACATTTTTTTATCTACGAAATCTCGCCAGTTTTAACTAAAAAACATAGCAGTTTTGGCGCAAAAATACTTTGTATTGGAAAGTGTTTTATAATCTATGAGCTTGGCATGATTTATCTTTCTTGATTTTTTAAGGCAACAGATAAATTTTGTAATTCTTTTTTTCTTTCTTTTCATTTTCATTTATTTATTTTTTGGATAAGACAATTTCTAAAGCTCTATATAGTGGAACTGTAAATCAGTTGTAGACAACTCATTGAAAGAATATATGTATAACTCGGCTGTTCGAGCCTTGTCAATGGGAGACCCCCCCTGAACCCTCCTAATTTTTTAGTTTCATGATTGCCATATTAAAACGGCATTAATGGACTATGTCATTTTATCTCTCATCTATCGTGTATTTCACCTGGTAACCCCATGTTGAAATTTTTAGGATTGTAACCTATTTATAGAAAAATACATGTGATGCACATTCTACAGCTTAGTAAATATTGTAACAATAGATTAAAGCTCTTGTGAACTAATAGTATTTAAATATATGTAAAATATACTTGTGATGTATATTCTACAGCTTACGAAATATTGTAACAATAGATTAAAGCAGTTGTAAACTAATAGTATTTAAATAAACGGATGAAATATTTAAACAATCATTTTATCAAATAAATGCAACCTTACGGAGCTTATAGAAAACGGTGGTTTACGTAACACATACTAACGTTTTCAGCGGACATTTATTCTTACTTTTATGTCGCGTTTTCGTAACGCATTTTCGTGTCTTATTTTTATGTCACATTTTCAGAAGGGGGTGAGAGATAAAATGACATAGTCATTAATATATTTAATGTGGCTGTTGCATGCCTGCATTATTTAGTCAACTCATTACCTAGGCGAAACTGAATGAGTATTCTAAAGTCAGCAATAAGAACACACACAAGAGTATATCCAACAATACTGTGGAACAAAAACACGGTTCTCAGTAAAATATTTCAGGGAGCATCCAAAAGGGGGGAAATAAAAGAAAGACGGAAAGAAAGGCTGTATCATTATCTTTTCGTTGACTAAAAGCGAAACTCGGACAAACGGAGGAGGGGTATCCAGATCCTTGCACCACCCACCTATGGCCTTTAGAAAATGGATTCCTTACCAATAATGTTACATTTTTGTCTTTATTTGAAGAATGAATCCAGAAATAAACAAAATATAGAAAGAAAACTAAGTGCCGAAACAAAAAAACAGACTCAGGGTCTGATCAAGGTCGGATTAAAGGGAGGGGGTCGGAGGAAGTGACCGGACTTCCCGAGAAAAATTAAATTAATGTAAACAATCCCAACTTACTTCCATAAAATTTATATATATATATATATATATATATATGTGTGTGTGTGAATCTTCCATCCAAGCCTCCACCCACAAAATTGTATTAATCCGTCAGTGGGCCGGATTATTCATTAGGCTGTAGTCTATCTGTCCCGATCATTTCAGGGACTTTTCAGTAACAAGTCGAAAGAATTTTTAATGAAGTTGTATAATCAAACTTTTTCAAAATGACTCAATAGAACGGAAATATTTGTGGCTATTTCTGAAGATGTTCTCTGGAACGCGATTTGACCTTCTGCATTTCTCCGAGAGCTGAGAACCATAGGATTAAGGTTGTAGGAAAAACGCGCCGCATAATCAATAATAATCCCCCACGAAACAATAATTTTTATTTAAATATTGGACATAAAGTTATTTTATTTTGCAGTAAATATGAGGATGGTATTTTAAACGTATGTTGGGCAGCCCCAAAGTTCTTTTATTTTACAGTAAAGGCATTTTACAGGCATCCACGGCATTTTACGCCAAAGCCACACATCTAAAAGGTATTTCACAGTGTGGCTTTGGCGAAATTCTAAGGTGTACTAGGGTGTAAACTATCTTAGAAGGCTTTTGGTAGTTGGCTTGCTTTGTTTTTACTTAATTATTTATTTTACAATTTACAATATTTAAACAAAGGCGAATTATTTTTTGAAACAATAATAATATATAGAATGTAAGTCATTTTTTTATAGTTGGGGAATCCACTATTACGATAAATTATCTTATTAATCTCGGAAATTAACCACGTTAAATATGAAAGAATTGATTTTTGGCCGGTCGAAACCACAGGTCAAGTGCGCGAATGCCAGTACGTTCGTTCAAATAAAATAATTAGAACCGAGAGGATCTTCGCACGGTCGGGGTATCCGAGAAGCCATAACCTCAGGCAAACTGAAAACAAAAAGAATTCTCGGATACTCTTGACCCACAAAGAAACTCACAAATTACTTGTCACATTTAAGATTATTATGTCTTGCAAAAACATTTGAACGTAATACGATAATGAATGTTTTATCCGAATTTTTTATTATTTATTATATAGATTATTCTATTCCTCTTATAAAGATTTTTTTTGAGCAAAATATTTTATATCATTTTAACGAAGATAAGTTGAAAAGTAATGTACATATGCTTGTAGAGCACTAACGAAATGACCTTTAGAAGTGTTCCAAGCGGTATGTGGAAGTAACAGTCCCCCTGTACAAGCGTGTACAGTTTAAATGCCTTCCGTGTATGCAGTATATTTTGAATGGTGGAGGTATTATTGTGCTAGATCTATCTATCCCCAGTTCGATTTCTTATGAATTAACCCATTAAATAAATTAAGAGAAGTTAAAAATATGTAACCTATAATTAGTAAAAACCGTCGAGATAATGAAATAATTTTACAAGCATGTATTTTTATAGGGGAAAAAATAGTGTTTAAGGGCACAATTTAAAGTACATATTGTTTTCGATGGTTTTAAAAATTTTACAGAAACAATTATTATTTTATGTGTGTAAACTTGTCTAGTTATATGTTTGCATATGGGAAAGGTGGGAAGTGTTAGAAATTCCAAATATATATCAATGAACATTAACGTTCATTTAAAAAAAACCTGAGTTGTACGAATAAATAACTTTAAACATCGCCAGTCTCACTATCTATTTGCCCCCCCCCCCCTTTATTTTGACGGGAATTTTTTCCGCACACTAATTTACTTGGAGAAATTTATTTGTCTAATGTTAACTCAAATTTGTTCATTTTGAATCAAGAAAATTCGTAAAAGTTGTGTTTTATTTTATTATCGTACAAAACCTACAGATTAGCTCACCCAAGGTGGAGGAAGGGCTGCGATAAACCTCTCGCAAATATAACACGTGGGACCTTTTAGTTTTGTTTACATCTAATTAGCATTAGTAATACCATTAATTAGCACTAAACATAAATTGTAATATAATTAGCACTATTTATTTTCACATTCAATTTAGCTCTATTACTTTAATGTGTGCGTGAACATATATATATATATAAATATATATATATATATATATATATATATATATATATATATATATATATAGGTGCTTCACTGAGCAGGGGGCCCCTTGGTAACATTTGCTACGGGCCCCGCGCTGTCTTAATCCGGCACTGCCAACTAGCGATGAGTGCAAACCCTTCCCCCTCAATAATTTTAAGAACTTATCCGTTCTGGAAAGTTTTGTGCCTCTGTTTTTTTTTTTTCTTTCTTTTATTAAGAAATCAAATCCGGTGTATTTTTACCATTTAATCTTCCCAATATTATGTTAATTAATATAATGTTAATTAAATTATAAAGTACAACTCAACACTTATTCAAGTCGAAAATTTGCAATTAATTATATTTTTTAAGACTGCTTAAGTCGAAAAATTCTATATATTATGAACCAACTTTATTCCAAAAACCAGAATTTTAAGATTTTCTTCTAGTGACATCTGTGTTATTTTAATACGTACTTTGTTGGCATACACGCTCACAAAAATCAAGAGTGGACGAACTATCTTACCAACCTGAATGCAGAAGACAAAACGGTGTGGCATGCCATCAAAAAACGTACCACCAAAAAATCTGAGATGCCACCTCTGAAAAACGGTAACTCTTATGCATTCAAGAACACTGAAAAAGCCAACATCCTCGCTAAAACCTACGCGACCCAATTTAGCGTCAACATTGACCTCACCAACAGTTGGTCAACTGAAGTGCAAAGGACTGTCTCTTAATTTTGCCACTTCACCTCCAACGTCTACTATCACTCCGGCTCTTCCCTCCGAAGTTGCCACTATCATAAAAGGGCTACAAGTTAAAAAATGGCCCGGAATTGACATGGTAAACAATACCATGCTCCGCAACATCCCCGCTAAAACACTGTTTGCCATCACTTCGCTAGTTAACGATGTACTCCGACACCAGCACTTCCCGGACGCCTGGGAGACCTCCATAGTGTGCCCAATTCCAAAGCCGGGCCAGGACCTTACTCTAGCTAGCTCCTACAGACCCATCAGTCTCCTCAGCAATATTGGGAAGATTACTGAAAGGGTCATACTCAACAGACTGAAGACACATCATCGATGCTCAAATCATGATTCCCGAACAGTACGGATTCCGCGCAAAACGTAGTACCGTCCACCAATTGCACAGGGTAATTGAAAATATTTCAGACGCGTACATCAGCAAGGAGCACACAGACATCGTACTACTGGACTTTGCCAAAGCCTTCGACAAGGTTTGGCATGACGGACTGATTTTCAAACTTATCGAACTACGGTTCCCCGATAGCCTCTTTAAGCTCATTCATAACTACTTACAAAACCGCAGATTCGTCGTCCGGGTTGACAATGCCCTGTCTGACGAGCAGCCCATCTCAAGCGGGGTCCTCCAAGGATCCATACTTGGGCCCACATTATTCAATATTTATGCCAACGATATTCCACAAAGCGAACATGCAACTTTAGCATTATTCGCGGACTACACGGCTATTATCGGCCGATCGACCTACAAGACCACGTTACAAAAAACAATTCAACACCACCTTAATCTCATCCTGCAATGGACTGCCAAATATCACATCACACTCAATGTTGACAAATGCCAGGCAATCTACTTTTCAAATAGGCTACCACCTTCTAGAATTATGATCGACGATAATCCCATCGACTGGACTAGTAAAGCCAAATACCTTGGCGTTACGTTAGATAAGAATCTAACTTGGAAAGCGCATATCACTGATGCCAGAAACAAAATGACGGCCGTCTTCCGCTGTCTTCATCCTCTCATTTTCAACAGTAAAGTCTCCAGACATAATAAAGTGCTATTCTACAAGTCCATCATTAGACCCACCGCTACTTACGCTGCCCCGGTCTGGGCAAACACGGTTAAATCCAACCTCAGCATTCTTGAACGACGTCGAAGCACCATATTAAGATCCATCAGACACGGACACCATTTCCTGTCTTACCAGATTATTCGACGGGACCTCAAGATCGCAACCTTCAAAAAAACTGTGCACAAACTATCACAAAGGTTCTATTCAAGGAACAGAAACTTACCGAATGAAACTGTGGCTGAGTTACCGGATTACGATCCGACGCTCCCAATGAACAGAAAAGGCCCATGGCCTCTCTCGCCATCCTCCACTGACATCTGCATCGACTATCTGATTGATTGAACTAACGCCCGCCATGCTTAGGGCTTCTATTTAAACACAAGATCAAAGAACTCATTGATCCTTCCACATACTGGAGATAAGCACCTCGAGTGCAGGCACTCCATTGTATACCCCACAGTCAGTCAGTCAGTCGTACTTTGTTGGCAATGTGCTGAAAATTTTAATCTTGTGATCAACCTTATTCCAAAGAGCAGAGTTTCGGAATTTTTTTTCAAGTGATGTCTGGGTTATTTCAATATTGTGTCTGCATTGTATACGTATAATATTCTAATCCTGTCGGCAACCTTATACAGAAGGGCAAAGTTTTGGAAGATTCTCCTTAAGTCATATCTTTGTTGTTTTAATTTTGTATTTGAATTGTGTAGGGTATTTGAATTTAGTGATCAACTTTATTCCAGAAACCAGAGTTTTGGATGATTTTCTTCAAGCTATATCTTTCTTATTTTAATATTGTGTCTGCATTATTTAGAATATCTTAAATTTGTGGGCAACATTATATTAAAAACAAGCATTTTGAAAAAATAAAAAATCTAGTCATAAGATTTTCTAAGTTAATTATGTGTTACTGCATAAAACTGTACATTTTGACTTATTAATTGCAATAAGAAACTGAGTTAGTACAGCCTGTGCAATATAATTAAAGCTTTATTTTTTAAAATTAGCGTCGCTGTTCTGTGGCTGTTAATTATAAAAATAATGATAGGTTTGTGTTTGCGTGTTCTTCATTATAAAATACAGGTTGATTCAAAAATAATGTGACCAATTTCAGAGCATCATAAAATTTTATTGAATTAAATTATTTACACGAAATTTTCAATGTGGTTTCCTTTAGCATAGTGCACTTTAAGTAAACGTTTCGGTCAAGACAAAAGAGCTTTTTAGACCATTTTTGGAGGTATTTTTCCAACTTCCTCTTTGAGTGCTTTTTAAAGCCCTTAAAGTTTTCTTACCTTAAGTCTATTTATTCTTTTAAGTATCCCATAAAAAAATAATCGCAATTAGCACAGTCAAGGGATGATAGTAGCCATTTTTCAGGAGAAATAAAGTTAATTTTTTTTAAATCTTTCATCCATTTGACAGTTGACCTTCCAGTACGACTTGGTGCAGAATCTTGGTGTAAAACAAAGTTTTCTTGGGGGACGTTTACTTTCTTTGATCAAGTGCTCCAGAACTTTATTCTGATAGTATTTAGCATCATTTTTAACCTTTGGTTCTACAAAAAATGGTTTTATTAAGCCTTGAGAGGACATTCCCATCCATACGACAGTACCTAACGTCCAACTTGCCTTCTGCAAAACAGCTGAGTCTTTGCGACGCTGTTCGCGTGAAATATATTGAACCTCCTTTTGCCAGTTGGGAATTACAGACGAAACAACGCTTCATCAGAAGTTATCCATGTTTTGTATCTACCTTTGCGTAACATTAAATGCAGAGGCCAAGAACGGAGATTCCTCCCACTACTCCCTACCTTAGCAAGGGCCCTAAGCACATGCTTGTACAAAAGCGATTATGAATACGACCAACATATGGTTCCCTCCCGCAGGATTTAGATGTTGCTTAAATCAATACGTCGAGCAAAATGTACAGTGGTAGTTCGAAACTGGTTTCGGCATTGTGTTAAACGTGTACAAGTTGTATAGAGTGTACTATAGTACTATAAACCAAAGTATGCAACTGGATTTTCAGACGCGTACATTCGCGTGTTTGTTTCACAAACACGTTCTAAACACTGCTAGGAAAAATCTTTTATCTAGTATCTTATAGTCATGTTCAGTCGTTGCTAAGTGGGAAAAACAGCGGACTCTTCAGCGGTTGTTTTAGTAATTACCGCATGCAGTACCGTACTGCATTGAACGGCTTCAGAATGTGCAGTGTACCCAAATTGTGGGAAAAGCTGAGGAGTATGTTTCTTGAACGTGTGATAATATAACATAAGAATATAACAAATGTTACTGATGATTAGAATGGAGCGCGAATGGAAAACATGAATATGGAAGAGTTCTGAACCAGGACATGTTTTGTCCATGAAACGTGTGGTCACGATCATTTGTGTCGTGTGCCATGTGCTGTTGTGCCATGCCTAGCCCGTGTGTGCTGCTGTGTTAGAACTTTTCAGTAAACTTGCAGCCTTATTCATTAAACATTTGACGCGCATACTAGTATGTCAGCACGGGCGTCATCAATTGTTAGTTGAAAAATGGTATTCACCACGCCAAACACCAGGATTAGCACCAGATCTGAGTCTGATCTAGCATGCAAAATCTGGTTCGTTGAATTCAAGGGATTAACATCCAAAATTGTGATATCGCTTGCTCAGTGTAGCTCAGATGTGGACTCAGCAAAGTCGTATCTCTGACGCATTTATTTAATAGCCGTCCACGCACCCTGTTTTTGTCTATTCGTTACAGCATTCTTTATTTTATTATTTAGAGTTCTACACGTGCGAATCCGCTGCACAGAAAGAACTGATCCGAAAAGCTGTAAATTCGAAAATGCTACTCGTGCGGGAAAATGCAAACAACCAACGCCAGAAATCAACAGTCCATAAGCTTGGATCACTTGTGTTACCAAAAGAAAAACTCTAATTAATATGACCAATCACATACAAGCTTACAAAACGTCAGTTTATGGGATAAACTAACCCGAGTGCGAATGTTTTGGAGAAAATCATTTACGGTTAAATTGCGCGCTAATCCTGTAACTCGTGCTACTTGATTCTCGTGTTGACGCCTAGTCGGTGAATAAGGCCGTTAATCCTTCAAGAAAAGTTTGAGATGTGATAGTATATTTTATTCTTTGAAAAACTTAATCAATAGTTCATTGAAAATATCGCGTGTTCCCTCCCAAAGTGAGTATGGCAATGATTTCGTTCTTCCTAAAACTACACGAAAGTTTGTGACATCATACATATTTTTTTAGTAGTATTATTATAGTTCTGTTATAGTATAAATAACTTTATCTTCACCAGTATTTGTTTGGTTCGAAGACATAGCATCGAAAGATAAGAAAGTTTAAGCTCCGTATTAGGAATTCAGCAATAGCAGGGAAAATGTCGACATCTCTCATGACTGCCGGTAAATAAATACGGGAACAAATTCGATGCGCTAGTCGATACATATATCCATGTAGCATCTGCTTATTCTCTCAAGTATGAAACCGGTGGCTCCTTTATTTGAAAAAGGATCCATGAAGAAGGCAATCCAATTGTCTATAAGTCGGAAGATGAAATATATATGTAAGTGGAATTCGAAGGTGGAATTGTTTATTGTGAGGACTGCTGATACAAAAGAAGGATGCCTCTGATACTTATTGGTCGGTTTTTATTCGTATTTCAGATGTCAAAAGAATAAGTCTTTTACAAAGATATATATTTCTGAGCTTCTGATATATTTTATAATTGATTGTTCGGTAATTATGATTGTGTAAATGTGTTTGTAAACTAGAGTGTCAGCAAATTAGGCAGACCAAACACTAAGATCGTATTTTGTAATACTCGAAGTACCCCTTCTTCAGATGGGAATTTGGCTTATTTACACAACCAATGAAAGTACATAGGTATACCCAAAAGTACATAGGTATAACCAAAATAGTACATAGGTATATATCCGTATTTATGTAAATGCTGCTGATCCCTCAGTGGTCTAGCCCGCTAAGCTCGGTCCCCATAAGGACACCGAAACTGAAACGGCGCAGACCTTGGTCAGCACTTGCAAGGCTGAATATGAGTTAAAATTTCTATCTATCGCTTCTGTTTCTGCTCTATATAAAAGTTATTTAAATTGTGAGGGTTTTCAATCATTTTATGCGTAATTTCGGAAAAATGCTCCCTGGAAATTGCATTCGAACAGCAAATATTTTAACCGAATCAAAAAGGTCAGTATTTAAATACACGCACACACATATATATAGATATAAAATAGTAATAATAATAATAATGATGATAATAATAATTCAAGTTGATTATAGCGAAAGTAAACCAAAACGCATTCATTAAAATTTCAACTTCATACCCTTTCTTACAGAAAAGTCAATATCAATTACTATGTTCATTACCTGAAATAATTAACTGCATTATTTGTTGTAAAGTTTATGCTAATTGCTATTTTGATGATAAATGCTCTTCGTGCATTCCCTTCAGAAAACCATAATGATTAGATGATCATTCGGAGAAGTAATTAATACATCAGGTTCAAAAGAATCATTCAAAAAGAATAAGAAAAAAAGAAAAAGAAAACTAGGAATCTCAGATCTAATTTGTTTAGTTTTGCAAAATAATATTTGAGAATGAAGTGACATATTTTTTTCCGAAGAGAAGCCCAAATTAATCTATGAAAAAGTTTAATAATATTAAGTCTGCAATTTGCTTCCGCTGTCTCCCCCCCCCCTCCCCTCTCCCTATCTCCGAAATAAGAGGCTTTATTGTAAAAAACTAGTAATATATTTAGACTCGAATTATTGCATATACATTTTAGTATTGTTAAATTATTTAAAACAGGGCAAAATTGATCAGGAGTATATGAATTTGGGAAAAATACTCAATCACTATCTTATAATTTTCACATTTTTGTTGAATTATTCACCGATTCAAATTTATTTAAACGAGTGTTAACGATCAAGTGTTCAGAAAGTCGAGGGGAGTTACTCCAGATTTTTAATGTTGTATTACAAGAGCACCCTCATGTTTCGGCACGAAAAAAAACTCTGCAATTTCTTAACTGGCAGCGATTTATCTTTTATAACAGCGTTAAGAATGGTTTGTGAAGAACCATTCTCAAAATTTGCAAGTGTCGCACAGTCGTATTTATGTGCCAATTATTTTTTTCTAATGGTGGGCCTTAACAATGCCTTGGAGGCATTGGGCGCTAGTAAGGCCGGAGTTATTGGTCACTTTATTATGCTGGACCTAGTAGGTGGACCAACATTGCCCCCTATGAAGGGACGAACACAATAACATCCATGCGACCAATGTGTAGCACAGTGGTTAAACCCACTGACATTGGTAGATGGCTTGAGTTGAGGAACAGGGTTCTGTCCTCTCGCGGGGCCGTCGGTCTAGCGGTCTGGAGTTTTGGGTGATTTTCTCCAGATGTAATGTGAATACGCGCTAGATATCTAGAAAAGTCTTCCCCCAAGGCATATGCTCCCCCTCCCTTGTGTTTGTCCTTTCTTTGACGTGGATTTATAAGCGGTTCCTCGTGAACAAGCACACAAATCGGAACACATGTTCCAATACAACAACGTCCACGCACAGTCGGGGATCGAACCTAGACCGCAGGGAGTTGAACCCGAAACCGTAGTACGGTGCTTTACCCACCATACAATCCGCTCGGCTTATATGCCAAAACCATATGATTTTTTCAACCTATTCTCTTAATATTGTATAGCAAGCGGTCTGTAGATTTGAAAATCTACGTGGTTTCATAACAGCGATTCGATAATTTAATGCACATAAAATCCTGTAAAGGTTCTTAAAAATTAAATTTTAACTACTAAAATATTGTTTCAAAACAGGCAGAATTTTTCTCATATTATACACAAAATTATCGTTTCAAGATGATGTATTCTGGAAAATAATACACAAACAAAAATATCCGTATCCGCGGATCTAACTTTTTAACGATTCGGCACACCTCCAGTCTGTACTTATATTTTTTCTTTTTTTCTTTCTTTTGATTTTCAACCAACTAAACGATAAGTAATTCTAATTTGCATTAGTATATCCAACAGTAATTTCAACAGAGGAGATTACTTGAACTTTTTAAAAATGAAATTCTGTTTTTTCACATGCAGATATGATTTTAGGAAAATATTCGCTTCTTCCAGTAGCGGGCGTGCAGCTATTTTGAAATAAACGGCTGTCCATTTCATGTAGTATCTGAGGTATTTATTGCTACAACTTGAACCGAAAAATCGGAATGACGTAGAAATAAGATATTTTGAAACTGAGGAGTTCTCTGCAGACCTGGGCAGATCTGAGGAGTTCTCTGCTCTCTGCTTCCAAGCTTTTCACTCTTTTCATCGCGAATGACACTGACGTAGTTTTTTAATCATTATATTGCAATGATGCCAGGTTAGTACTCATGATGCAAACTTTACGTCAAGAGTAAAATAATTTTGCTTTTTTTAGATTCCACATCACTGGAATTAATTCGAATTACACATGTAAAGAGACTTTTTGTTTCCTACGTCCGAAGAAGGGGCACGCAGCTAGTCCTTTATTTAAAAAAAAAAAAAAAAAAAAAAAAAAAAAAATGCTCAAGGAATTATTCTACGCATTTATGATTAGTATTTCTATTTTGCCTATCATTCGTATTTCGAAAGTATAAAGTCATGAGTTTATAGAACTTTTTTTTTAGAGCAAATTCCTTTCTGACGCATGATAAAAACTTAAATTGAAAGTATTTTTTGTTAGCTGCAAATATACTTTTAAACATGCATCGCTAACGTTTTAATTATATACTATGTCACTCATAAAAAAGTAAAGATCTGAAGCTCTTTGTTAAGAACATAAACAGCATAAAAATGCAAAAGAATACTTAATCGAGGCAATGCTTTAGAAGATTAGAGGAAATTGCATTTATCGCAGGGTCTATAAAATTTTATGGGTAAAAGATAATCTTGAATATTTTGCCTTTGAAGCTAATACGTGAAAGATCTTTATGGAGATGATAGTTTGAGATAAAAAATGTAGCTAGATAAAATAATTTTTTACTCTCGCACATACTAAAATTTTCCAAATGATTTTTTTAGATGTTCATAAATGCGATGAGACTATTGCGAACTAAAGGGAATAGTTTAGTTATTTATTTTGCTAATAAGAATTGTTTTTTATTTTTCATAAATATATTGATGAAAGATTATATTTAAAAAATAAAAATAAATAAAGAGATTGATTACAGAGGGATATTTCAGGGGGAAAAATGTTTAATTCAAAAATCTTTTGTAGGTTTAAGAAAATTCCGCCCATCGTTTTGATGAAAATTTGTTTCTCAGTATCATCTGTAAACATTTGAAATAAAATAATCTGAAAGCATTATATTGACATAATAAATAGGAATCGTAGAAAAATGACAATCCAAACAATAGATTTCAATATGCGAAATTTATATATGGGTTTTAGGAGCAGAGGTGGAGCTTCATTCGAGGTAGGCGGAGATGTAACCTCAATTCTAATTCCTCTTCGCATAAGGTTGCCATTACATAATGTAATAACCAGCTATCGGGAAATTTCGAGAAAATTTAATTTATCTGTTATACATTGTTAAAAGAAGTATATTCATATTCATATTTTATTTATAAAGCAAAATATATTCATAAAATGATGCAGGGAAATTTTAGGACAATTTACCGACAATATGTCATTTTAGCAGTAGAAAAATTTCCTGCTGTCTTGTGGAAAATTTGTCTAGATTTCAGTGTAGAACATGATAAATTTAATTTTAAGGGGACTGGCTAAGTCTTATCTATCTCCGCCATGTTAAATCCATCAATTTTATGTACCGTTTTCTCAGAAATGATAAAAGATAATGGTACAAATTTTTATGAATAACATATTTTATATACTTTAACACGTCAGCTTTCTTTTAAATAAAAAAATATATATATTAATTTTTTAATCTCTTTTAATTTTCCATTTTTGATAGGAACTTACTGCCTAAAATGAATTATTCTAAATATATAAATAAACCGTCATATTAAAATATGAAATATATTATGATGTATCTGTCATTAAAAAATTGAGTTCATAAGTTTAATAGATATTGAGAAAAACGAACACGAACTTGTAAAATCCAAGTTTTGAGAAAAACCATTGTAAAATATTTAGATGGCGTATAAACTGTGAAGTGTCTTGGTGAAATATAAAAATTTCTAATACTTCTGTTTTTCAGATAAACAAGTGAAATAGATAGTTGGAGAGGTAAAAGTTTAAAGTAATTAATGGAATAAAAAAAATTAAAATCGATTTTTTTTGACCGAAGTTCACCCTGCGCCTCTTAAAATATGTATGCAAAACATGAGACTCTATGTCCTAATGCGAACGTACAATGTGCAAGCTGTAAAACAGAAGTATTCTCAAATTTGTGGATTTTTGGCAAAGTGGTTGTGAACCATGTTGATAAAAAGTACAAAGATGCAATACTCAAATATACTCGAGTAAAATGAACATTTATTTTCGAAGTACTTTACGGAAACTTTATCTGAAGAAAATTATACGCAACTTCTGTAGTGCGTAATTGGGCAACTCTGGACTCGAATCTTTTACATTGGTAACTTCTCCCAATTTTCTTTTCTCTTTTTTTAATACATGGATAATTATAATTAATTTAATAGAAAAAAATTACTTATAGATTTGTTTGTTACTTTTTTATTATTCATCTTAATTCAATTTAAGTATATTTTTTTCCAATTCTAATATTTTTATAATTCATTATATTTATTATTATCATGGCCATCTAAAACCAGTCTCCAACCTCTACGGAATACAATTAAGCACTTTTTTAAAACAGCAATTTTTTTAAATATTTCTCTCAGATTACTACAGCTTTTTACCCTGGACTATCGCATAAATGATAAAATTTCCCTATATTCTAATACAAATTTTACTGTTTAGGAAAAGTGGTTGATTATATTCCGTAGAGGTTGGAGACTGTCTAAACCTATAGGATCGTAGGAGGAACACATTTTATAATTTAAATTTTATTTACGATAATTAAAGATTATTGGTAGATAAAACGGAAAATGTAAGCTTTTCTCGCGTTGTTTGTTCTCAATTTATTGAAATAATGTGTACTTACATATATCATTGTTTAGTACACATGATCCAGTAGAATAATTAAGGTAAGAACATTGAAGACCAAAAAATCCGTCTACACCAAGAACAAAAAAATGCTTTTTTAGCAACCGCAAGGTATTTTTCAGCGGTCTGATAAGAAACACACTTAATTCGATCAATTATAAAAAAATATTAGACTTGGATTGGTGGAAATGAAACTTTAAATAGTAAAAAAGTAATTCTAATAGATGAATTCATTATAAGTATTGATGTTTAGCATTTTAAAGAAAAAAATGCTAAAGTTCTATAGCATGAGATTCGAAACCTTAGTGCTAAAGTATGGAATGTATCTATCAACATGATAGACTGAACCAAGATTTTATGTAGCATAAAGTGTAGAAAACTTGTTAAACACAGTCTGGCTCATAGAACATGGGGTAGGGGGAATATGGGTGATGAATCATTCACCGAAATCTTGTTCAGATAGATAACTACAGCGTTAGAAATTGATTTATGAAATTATAGTTTTTTCAAAATAACTTTATTTCATAAATCAATTGCTATTCATTGAAAATGTTTCATATTTCACATGTTATACATGCTATGCATAACCAATAATTTAAACATCAAGAAATCATTCACATTAATAAATAAAAACAAATATTCAACATTTTAAATTTTATATATGGAAATTGATTTATGAAATCTATAAATAAAATGTAACTAATATTTTGTAAAGACATCTTTCTTCATCACTGGAAGTGACTACTGTCGGCGAAATGAATGTATTCGCGAATAAATACATCTTAATAAGAACGAAGGGGCCGAATGGTGTGCATCAGCCGTATTCTGCCTGCGATTTAAAAGAGAGAGAGAAAAAAAAAAGGTAGGAAAAAGAAAATACCACCTTAGGCCAAATTAGAACACGGCCCTGTCTGTCTTTCTTGTTTATTGAAATTCATCCTTTTGTTATAATTGAAGTGGGCGTACACACCGGGAAAAGGTTTCCACCTACACGCGCAACTACTGTTCACAATGCAGATTTATTATTTCAGTAGAATTCATCGTTACTTTCAAAGATCGTGATGGGTTATTTTAATTATTAATTAAATTTTTTGTTTACTGTTTGTGGAGATTAAAAATCTGTTTTTTACCCATCGAAAGTCAAAACCTTTTCTTACAAATGATGTGGGAGTTAATATCATGAAGAGGCTTCCAACTATATGCACAAACGGTTATTTAAATTATTTATGATGCGGATTTTATTATTTGAGCAGAATTCATATCATTACTTTCAAAGAACAAGATGGATTATTTAAATTTTTAATGTAATTTTATTATATTTTAAAATTTTTTAATGAAATTTTATTCAACGTTTCTTACCACCGAACGTCATAAGCAACTTATGTGGGCGAACGGATCAAGAATTGATTTCCGAATACATGAGTAATCGCTCCCTCTCAAAATTGTGCATAATGCAGATTTTATTATTTCAGCAGAATTCAACATTACTTTCAAAAGGTTACGATGTATTATTTATTTATTTTAATTTATTTTACTTTTTTGCTGTTTGTGAAGCTTAAAAGAGTGTGGTTCTTACCCACCGTAAGTGATGTTCCTTCTTACAATTGAAATGGGTGTAAACACCAAGAGAAAGTTCCTGCCTACAGAAGCACCTAGAAAAGCATCAGCCAACATATAATTTTTAAAAGTTGTTTTCAATATGTGCATGGATATATTAAAACAGAAGATACATCCTGTTTAAAAAATATATATTTCTTAAAAACTAGACAATTTTGGACTGTTTTAGCTTGTTTAATTGTGTGGACTGACCTTTCAAATCCCTCTATGGGAGGCATGATACCAGGTCGAAAGGTAAGGCCTCTCTGTCCTCCCAGTTCGGGTATACCACTCCACTCTCAGTCTCAAACAAATACGAGACGCTGGGCAGGGCGGATTAAAGTGCTCTCTGGCGATTTGGCGTGCAGTCAGACTCCTTTAGCAAGAGTCGTGTCTCCCGCTGTTATACACTGCACGCTAGGGGTTGCCGCCTGCACCACAAGTTGATCCGCGAAAAACAGTAGAGTTAGAAATTCCATGTTCTTTTCCTAATATTTTTTTATTTTATTTGTTGATTAATTGCTCTAAATATATATTTTAATGCATTTAAAATTGCAGTCTAAAATTACAAATCTAAAATTTTTATTCATATTTAAATGCATGCATTTAAATATGAATAAAAAATTTTAGATATGAAGGTAATATGTTACGGAAATAAAAAAGAAACAGTGGACAGTTAAAAAGCAATCATCATTTGGCTTTTGTATGAAATTTACATACGATTAGAGAAAACCCTTCTTTATTAAATGTTTAGTCCGGGGTTTTAGCAATTAATAGATATGGATTATAGATGCAGATAAACTCTTCGGGTTTAAACCTATATGTTCCCATGGATGCAGATTGAAGCGAGGACGAAAATTGCATTACTGATTCTTGTAGGATACTGAAAGATTAATATGGGCTAGCAATAATGTGTGTAACAACAAAGAATAATAACCGCTCGTCTTTATAACGGTAAGAAAGTAAATGTTAAACTTTGTGTAAAGTTCATTTACATATGATCTATATTTATAAAATGCTAAATTCTTTTAATCAAGCACAAACTACAAATTCAATGAAAGAAAAAACTAATTCGTATTCAAGAACGATTTTTTAAGACTTTCTTTGGACCATTTTGTTTCAGTGAAAAATTAATAAGGTAAATAGCTAAAAACTTAAAATTAAATGAGAAAGCAAATTCTAGATAATTTTTTTACTGTTGACTTTGTTTTAAACCGCAAAAGATTTCTTATTTGTTTTAAATACAACTTACTGTAATTCAGTCAAAGTGAAAATAAAAATTATGATCTTCAGCACCAAATATTCTTTTAAAATGCTGTTAAACACTTATGGCGTGATAATATTTATTTAATCATTTATTTTGAGTATGAATTAACGTCGGTACACAGGATATGACAGGAAAACTAAGCATATAAGGCATTTAATATGCACGTACAAATTCAAAACAAAAATCATTTATGAAAGAAGTAAAACATTAAGAAAAAATAAAAAGATAACAAGAAAACTGTAAATAGCTGCGAGATAAAATTTCATGCTCAAACGTTGAATTTCCCAATTTTCCATTATTGTTATTGCATAAATAAATATGTACTTTTTAAACCCCCCCCCTCTAACACCTTACTTCTATTCCATAGCAGTGACAGAAATGGATTATTGAAATGCTGTATGTAAATATACTGCAACAGAAAAAGAATGTGGAAGCTCTACTGCTTATCGCGGATCAACTTGTGGTGCGGGCGGCAACCCCTAGCGTTCAGTGTACAACAGCGGGAGAAACGACTCTTGCCAAAGGAGTCTGACTGAACGCCAAATCGCCAGAGAGCACTTTAATCCGCCCTGCCCAGCGTCTCGTAAACAAAATTAACACAAGGGGACTTGTGTGTTGCTTACTAGAGATGGCCAATGATTCGATGAGTCGAATCAGTGATTCGAATCTTGGTACTGAGTGGCTCAGTCTTTACACTCACTCTCTACTGATTCGAATCTCAAGCCCTCAAGGGAAATACATTCCAAGTGCGAAGGGAAGAAAAACTTATTTTCCCTTTGCCGTTCCCAGGGATTTTCCCTTACTCTTTCAACTCTTTTCGACTCTTTACGACTCCTTTCGGCTCTTTTCGACTCTTTACGACTCTGAGTCGATAGATGATTTGAAACAGTAAATGAGTGGGTGTGGGTGAGTTGGTCACTGAGTTGGTGCAGCAACGAATCTTTACTGATTCAGTGTTTCGCTCTGTTTCGGTGATTGTATACTATCGTTGAGATTCGTTAGTTTTTCGAATCTTCTATCGACTCAGAGTCGAAAGGAGCCGAAAAGAGTTGAAAGGATGTTTCATTTAATTGGAGGGGTTTTTTCGAATCTTCTATCGACTCAGAGTCGAAAGGAGTCGAAAAGAGTTGAAAGGATGTTTCATTTAATTGAAGTTTTTTTTTCGAATCTTTGGTGTTTCATTTCTTGCTTGGTGGTCGGATTTTAAAGTTTTATCTGTCTGTGGGTGTGGAGTGGGTCGAACATCGTTTGCTTTTGGCGGGGGGCATAGGCGTTACTTCCTAAGGGCAAGAGGGGTCAATCTCCCCCCCGAAAAAAAATTAAGAAAATCCCTCCTTCCAACTTGTCTGACTGATTTAATATTTGTTTAAAATTTAATGAAACATCCCTTTTCTACTTTTAACTTCAATATGTCCCCCTGCCCCCACCCTCAAAAAAAAAAAAAAAAAAAACGGAACGTTAAGTTTACATGGTGGCGGGTTTTCATGTGAAGGGAAATAGAATGAAATAAAGTTAGGATTGTGCTTGTCACTTTTAATGAAGGATACAGGGGCGGTATTAAGCGCTCTCACAAAAGGACTTTGTAGTAAGCAAAATAACATTTCGCTTTATTGCAGCAGATTTCGTTTTTTTTTTTTTTACCTTGTTTTTCGTTTAAGGGGAATGATTTTATTTTCTTTCGTAATTCAGAGAAATACAAAATAGGGCCTAAAGCAGTGGCGTAGTTGGTGTTATTGACAGTGGCGTAGCCAGGATTTTATTTCGGGGTGGGCTGGGTATCAAATTTAAAGATAAAGTTCAATTGTAAGCTAAGTAAAGGGTCCCATTTTTTTGGGGGGGGGCAGCAGCCCCTCAGTAGGACTGGGCCAAAAATCGACATATCGGTTTTATTTCAACATCAAATATCCGATATTCCCATTTTCATTTCAGTGAAATCTCGAATTCGATAAAGGGCAAAAATACAGGCCGGCCAGGGGCGTAGCCAGAATTTTTTAAAGGATGGGGGGGGGGTATGACTACTGCAACTCATATATATGTATACGTGTGTATGATAATGTAGTGAAGAATATACATTTTGTATGGCAAAAAATTCCTCATGGGGGTTTATGACCCCCCTAACCTCCCCCCCTTGGCTACGCCTCTGAGGCCGGCGATAAGAAAATCCTGAGATCAATACCAGCTTGTGATGCTTTTGCTACTGCTTTCTCTCGGAAAGCTTCTTCTTCTCTCATCGCAGAAAAAACAGCTCCATGGTTTATTAGTCTAATTACCATAATTAATTAACGTATATCTCGGAACCTATCCACCGGAGCGCGTTTTTATTGATTTTCGACCCCCCCCCTAGACTCAACACCCCACCGATACTTAAAATTTCGAATGCTTTGACACCAAACTTAACCTTTTAATCTTACAGGCCCAGGGGGTCATACGAAGCTCCCCTATATTTTCAATTTGGGCATTTTAAACACTAGCCTCCTCCGGCGGCAACTCCAAAGTCTGGAAACCATCCCAGAGCCAATTTCTACATGTTTGCAGTCCTTTTAAGCCTCAATCATGGTTAATTAGTCTAATTACCATAATTAATTAACGTATATCTCTGAAACTATCCATCGGAGCGCGTTTTTATTGATTCTCGACCCCCCCACCGGGACCCCCATCGATACATAAAATTTCGAATACTTTGACACCAAACTTAACCTTTTAATCTTACAGGCCCAGGGGGTCATACGAAGCTCCCCTGTATTTTCATTTCTAGCAGTTTAAACACTAGTTTTACTGGAGCAAGGAGAGAGAGATGCTAACTGCCCGAGAACTCAGCGGAGAAGAAACCCGATGAAGGGGTGAAGGGTGTTTAAATAGTACGGCTTTCAGCGCAGAGAGAGGGAAAATTTCTTAAATAGTACGGCTTTCGGCGCAGAGAGAGGGAAAATTTCTTTAGTTGTTTTATTGATTCAAGATTCGAATCACTGATTCGAATCATCGAAGTAGTGAGTGAGTCGAGATTCGAATCAGTAAAATGAGTGGAACCGCCCATCTCTATTGCTTACAAGTCACAAGCGTGACGATCATAGTATTTCCATCACGTTTTCTGTACTAAAGCTGCACGCAATGCGCAACTTCTGTCTTGATGAGATAACATCGAAAGTAAGAAGATCTATGGCACCGATGTTTGAATATTTTTATATAAAAATTTCCCTTGTAAAATTACTGGTTGTGTTTGACTTGTTTGTTGATGTTGATCTATATGACAATTAAGAAAATTATTTTCCTTTTTACATTAATTCGAGGAGCATGGAAAATATTTTGCCGAAACCTATTACCAGATCCATAACTACCTTTTATATGTGTTATTTTACGACGATTTTATTATTTATAGGGAAGGGGGATTCATGAGATTGTTACAGTTTGTGACAAGGGGGCGGAAAGGGCTAATAAGAAGTGTGACATTAAACAGTTTTTTAAACTCAGTAGATTAAATTTTGTAGTTATTTTGAAATTACCAGTATTGGAGGGTATTTTTCATGGAGTTAACCAGTTTATGTTAATCTTTGTATGTATGCTTTCGTTCGGAAAAATCATTAAAGGCTGCTTCTGCGAATATGGTAGCGGCAGAAAGTCTCCACATAAAAGAACATTATGCTCACAAATGTTATGCAAAAGCACATAGTTTAAAAATAAAATATGATTTATAAAGCGGTGCATTATAAATAATATTTTCTGAATTGCAAATATATGTTTATGTATCACAGCGTGGCAATTAACGAGGGGCGGGAGAAGAAATATCGAAAAAGGTGTGGCATCATTTATGGAGTCATTATCACTGCAGTCATTATCACTCGCAAACAATTACTGTCGAAAGTCAATTGAAATATACTTTTTATTTTGCTTACTGTTATATACTTAAAAGGAATAAATTAAAAATGTCTTATTTCAATCTAGAGGTATTGCTTAGAGCGGTAACTCAAGAATACAGTTGTAAATGTTTAAATTTGCTTTTGCCCATTGCAACTAACATGGGATATCTGAGATCGTCTCTGGATGTTCCCTTAAGCCTGAGACTCCCTGCGACTGTCGTGTCCTCTTGTATTTAAATACGGCACTGCTGTATACCTAATTTTCGTGTAAAGAAAACTCGTAAAATGGGTACTTTTAAACCTCCCCGAATGCCGTCAAAATCCAGTGTGGGCAACTGTGTGCATGGTTTGTGATGACCGAACTGCCGCGGAACGAGAAGAAAAGTTGGTATTTCTATTCTGTAAAGCGTGACTTCAGCTCACTTCCTTCCAGCAATAGACTTTTAATATCTATTTATTATTTACATTTTGGATATTCGTCAGTTTTTATTATTGTATTTATTATTATTATTATTATTAACACTAGGGTGCTATTTCATTCAAGATCAGATTTTTGTCTACGCGATTCTGTAGACAGTTTTTGTAGACATGATTTGCAGAGAGGTTTTGCAGACATGAACTGTCACGATGAAGATCTTTTCAAATGTGTTTGCTAGGTATGCGGATAGGGGGGGGGGAGAGTAATAAAATATTGAAAGTCACAAAAGGTTCGCAATTTTTGATAATTGATCGCCAACCTTGCTGCCAAAAAATAACTTCAAAACCGAACCAAACTTTGCGATATCTTTTAAATTTGGTTAGAATCTGGCAAACGCGGCAGTTTATTATTAGAATATGCCTGGCGAAGATTGTAAGATAGTTTTAGTAGGCAATTTTAATGTAGATTTCAATTCCAAAGATCTGTTTTATGGAAAGACAAACACGGCGTACTCCTGGATTATGATGCCCATTCCGAACAATATTTAAAATGGTGAAATATAACTGATGCTTGGCGAAGATTGTAAAACAGTTTCATTAGGCGATTTTAAGGTAGATTGCGACTCCGAAGGTGTGTTTTATGGGACAAGGGAGAAAAATATGACACACTTCTGAATAATGATACACTTTCCAACTTAATGGAATCTGAAAAGAAAATAGGATAGACGCTTTTAAAATATAGCACTTTAGTGCGTATTTAAACTATAAAACTGTTTCAGATTTTCTTACTGTTTTTAATTTTTAATTTTTTTTATTGCGCTATTGCGCTAGAGCGGAAAGTGGGTGTCTACCCATGGAAACCTTATACCTCTTCCGAAAAAGGATTTCCGAGCTTTGACCTTCAAATTTAGATCATTTCTCTCTAAATTACATTTTTTTAAACTGGTAACGCAGCATGATTTATAAAAGTAAATGGAGAGCTTCATGAGTGTCGATTTTAAATCTGCCTATGGGCGGATAGACCTAAATGCGATCCTGCACATAGGGGGATTTTCAAAATTTTTGCTGTCATTTGTCACGAATTTAATACCAAAAAAAAAAAAAAAAAAAAAAAAAAAAAAGAAGTATTTTTCTTCTGTTCAAATGTTTTATTCAGAGGTTTTTGAGGAATGCATTTTAACTTTTTTCAGACTCAGATTCTTATCTTTCTACCGAATAACACTTTAATAATATGTCTTACTTAGCACTTATTTGATTAACTTGTTTATTTATTTTTCAAGTTAAAAATTTTTTAATCCTTGCATAGATAAAAAGAACTAAATAAACTGAAGAATATGTGCATTTCTGATGAATATTTCGGAAATATTTGCCTCTATGAAGAGTAATAATCGATTTTAAAGACAGCTCAATAAATTGATGCATTTTCCTAGATTAGTAAGAAAGCAGCTCCAAATTTGTTAAATTTTTGAAGCGTTATTTATTCGGGATTTAAAAAAGCTCTTGTGTATGAAAACGGTCTGTAGTTTCTTCTGCAAACTTAAGCATGCTCGCAGAATTAATGGCATAGGATCAAACGTGCGCACAAAATAAAATAACATATTATTTTTGAACTTTTTAGGAAACTTGTAGGTTTCACATTAACTTTTCAGGAAACTTGTAGTTTTCACATTTCTATTAGTAGGAGTTATTAATGATAAGAGTACACGAAGTGCAGCTGCTTTTATTTTTATTGCTTTACGTGCTGAAGAACACAAAATATTAAAGGTTGACGCATATTTCCTTCTCCCAGCAAAGGAGGATTCTGCATATTTGAACTGACACAAAGACTTCTCTGAAATCTCGAGACGAGAAATGAGGGCGCAGTTTAGTTTTCCTTTTTACAAGATAATAAATTAGTTTCCACTATATACCGCATCAAGAGCACGAAGGTAAATTTATAGAAGGGGACACTTCTCTTAAAAAGTTGGATAACGCCGTTGTTACAAACAGATGGTGCTACGCACACTGGGTTACTGCGCATCTTCTGCTTCTGCGCATCTCAGGTTGTTTATATTTCCATCGAGGCGAAGTAAATGGAGATCGTTGAAGTAACAAAACTTCAAAAAATTAAATACACCAATTTATGAACGTGATATATAATAATTAGTGGCTTCAGGTGTGTTTTAATTACATAATTGTCTTATAATAGTATTTCGTAATTAATATAGACAATAGTTTCGAAGCTAAGTGATATTATGTATGTAATGTCTGTTACTATTTTGCTCAAAAACTGTACGAAATATTAGTAAATTTAGAAGAATGTAGTTTGTGTGGATGCAATATTTAAAATGTTTATTTATAATGACGATCACACTCAAACAACTATTTACATCTATTTCATGCTGTGACGAATTTTAACACAGCTTTAAATTGCCGCTAAAAACTCATATTAAAATATTAAATTCATGTTGCATAAAGAACTCAGTAATGAATTCTAAGACATTTTCTAATGTAAATATATACCGTGGCAGACGAAAACTTCTTTTCTGTCAGCCACGATATACGCACTCGTTAACAAATATAAACTCAATATTTTAATAATCTTAAGATAGAACATATTTTTTCTTTTTTTACTCATTTGTTACTAAGGCAACCAGGTAAGCAAAAGTGAAAAAAAAAATAATTAAAATTTAGAGCTCGCGTTCATGATCCCGTTCACATGTTAAGTGGGAAAATTAAAAATACGTAAAATTTATCAGTAAGCACGGGAAATGCTTTATTCTTTTACCGCTAGGATCGCTGCACGTCACTAGATTTCCAATGTTTACGTAATTGTAACTTATTTGGGGTACCACAAATCCAGTATCGCAGCTATGGAGAGTGTCCACTCCTATACTATATCTCCGTGAGCAAGAGATATCAATGATAACACTTTTGAGTTATTTTGAGCTGCATGAAATCGGAAATTTATTTATTTTAATTTTTAATTTTACTGTGAAAAGGTTTATAACTAATTAAAACTTCTTGAACGCAATAGTCTATGTGCATGTCATTAGTAAGTAAAATCTTTTCACGAGAATTCGCCTTTTTCAACACTTTACAAAGAGATGAGAAGTATTTATGATTTTCTCTGTCTATTTGTCCGCCATTTGTGCTCTGCTCTAACTACCCTTCGCGTCGTTTCAAATTTGCTTCCCCAGGGTGCCTGGGCGCTTGCGCCCTCAACTCCGCTCAAAAGACTTTGTATTAAAGGCAGTATATTAAGATAAAAAATTGGAGAAAACCTTCCAAATCTAAATGGTCAGTCAGGAACAAAATATTTTCACATGATAAATAATCTTATATTAGACACATATTAAAATTTAGTATACAATGCAAGTACATTCTTAAGAAAAGAAATGGAAGAACCCCCTCCCCAAAGCTCAATAAATACTGTTTATCAAAATATTCTCAGAAAATTAATTCATACACAACAGCCATGTTAACATAAACATAAAAAATTCTTTTAACATAAAAATTTTGAAGAAAATATTCCAAAACTCAATGCTCCGACAGGAACAAAATATTTTCACATGATAAATATTCTTGGTTAAGAAACATTAAATTTTAGTGTGCAATGTAAACACATTTTCAAGAAAAGAAACATCGTTATAAGAAAACCTTCCAAAACACAATAAAAATACTGATTATTAAGTTTTCTCACATAATTAATTCTTATACAACAGGCATATTAACATTTAAAATTTGGAGAAAACCTTCCAAATTTCAGTGCTCAGCAGTAATAAAATCTTGTAATCTTGACACATATTAAGATTTAGTATACAATGTAAACACATTTTTAGGAAAAGAAATGGAAGAAAACCTTCCAAAACTCAATAAATATTGAGTATCAAAATACTCTCACATAATTAATTTTTAAGCAGCAGCCATATTAATATTAACATAAAGAATTTGGAGAAAATCTTCCAAAATTCAATGCTCAGACAGGAATAAAATATTTTCAAATGATAAATATTATTCGATGGGACACATTAAAATTTAGTATACAATGTAAGCACATTCTTAAGAAAAGAAATGGTAGAAAACTTTCCAAACTCAATAAATACTGATTGTAGAAATATTTGCACCAACTTAATTCCTTCACAACAGCCATATTAACAAATACATAAAAAATTGTTTTAACATTTAAAAAAAAAAAAAAAAAAAAAAAAAAAAAAAAGAGAAAACTCAATGCTCAGACAGGAACAAAATATTTTCACAGGATACATATTTTTCGATAACATACATATTAAAATTTAGTATACAATGTAAACACATTTTTAAGAAAAGAAATATCAGTTTGGGATAAGATCCTTTTTCCGTGTGTCTCTCTCATTTCGAGGTGGGACTGGACTCCCCTCCTCCCCTCCCCATTGGCTACGCCCTGCTTTGAAAGTTACTATAAAGAACTGAACTATCACTGTCAAAATCAACTTACAATTTCTAGCGATTAACAAATATTTTTGTTGTATTTTATATAAAATAAATGTTATACATTTGTGAATTTATTTACAGAGCCTTTTTATTACACTTCGCGTAAAAGTAATTATCCCCCTCCCATCACTTCGGAATCGAAAAATAATGCAAATGCAGAACAAGGGGAATTACTTTTACATTGATTCAGCACAGTAGTTTACATAGGTTTCTTTTACGCTACTGTGAGATGGGATAGGAGAGAGAATCCGGTATTTTTAATGTACCTTTATTGTAACTAGAGTTAATATACATGTTTTAAAAGAGCTGTTTCTTTAATAATTGTTTTGCATCTTCGGAGGGGCCGGAACCCTCTCGGTCTATGTTACATACGCCACTGATTTAGTACTCTTTTGCAAGTGCGCTGGCAGAATCTATCCGGATTCTGGAAATAATCCCCTTAATGTCGTAATAAAAGTACTTTATTTAAAGATAATAAATAAGATAAATGCTAAATCTTATAAATAAAAATGAAATTCTGTTTGTTTGTTTGTTTGTTAGTTTGTGGATTTGATTCGTATACAAATCCACAAAAGTGGACCTATCGGCCTGAAATTTAGCACAGATATGTAAAATAATATAGAATAAATCATAGTCCACTTTAAAACTTTGAAAGTCCACCCGTTCCCGAAATTTAAGAGATTTTTTATGCTCTTTACGCAAAAATCTTTCCGTAATTGTAACCCCTATAGTGAAAAAAGTGTGAAATAAGGATCGTGGTTGCCATGTGTGGCGATTTTGCCGAATAAAATGTCGTTCGTATACAAATCCACAAAAATGAACCTATCGGCCTGAAATTTAGCACAGATATGTAAAATAATACAGAATAAATCGTAGTCCACTTTAAAACTTTGAAAGTCCACCCGTTCCCGGAATTTAAGAGATTTTTTATGCTCTTCACGCAAAAAGCTTTCCGTAATTGTAACCCCTGTAGTGAAAAAAGTGTGAAATAAGGATCGTGGTTGCCATGTGTGGCGATTTTGCCGAATAAAATGTTTTAAATTCTCAAAGTAAAAATAAAAGAATAATAATGATTTTTTTTTTGTTAGTTTATATTCGTAAGGTTATTTTTTTTAAATTATAATATCGTGTGCATGGGAAATCAGAGCAGGAATGTAATGCTTTACACGCAAAACAATAAGAATTGAAGATTTCCGAGGCTAATGTGTAAATTTTTTTAGTTTGGCGAAAAAATAAAATGGCTGAAATATGGATTTTGAGTAAGTGAGTTCTAGCGGTTTGCACAGTTTTCGGCCTGGCGCAATTTATTGAGAGCTTAGGGAAATAGATTTTTGAAAACAAGTGCAAAGGTTTTATTAGAATACAGCGTTAAATTTTAATGATCCGTGAAGAAATAATGCAGTTATTAAGGGATTTCAACCGATCTAACTTCACAATTCTCGCCAATTGAGTACATTGATTTAAGTTGGGGGAATTCCGCCAAATTTCAGAAAATTGAAATCTTCTCATTTAGTACATCGGAGTAACGATGAATAAAACACATTATAGTTGATAATTTAAAAAAAAAAAATCAGCTGTATTAAGGGATTCCAATTTTGAAATAAATTGGCGGTCGAACCATTTCCCATATTGATTGCTGCTAAGTCAATGCTTCGAATGATTCCCTGAAAAAACTCTTGCAAAATGGCGTATGTTGGCACTTTGGCGAGGCTTAGATTTGAAACTGGATTTTATTTGAGACTGGTATATATAATGACACTGGTTATCGATAAAAATGAATGTTGGTATGTGTTTATGAGGTTGAAAAACTCCAGCACCGTTCCACCATGAAATTTGGTTCACCTAAGTCTTTTATCATGGAGAAGGTTTTTATGCTATCCGTTTTCCTCTAACTTGCTACTTGGTGCGGCAGCACAACGTCGAATTCTATTCCGTTTAGCCGTTTGCTATGCGAATATCGTCCAACCAATTTCGATGAAATTTGGTACACGCGAATATTAGAACACGGAGAATATTTTTCACTACCCATTTTGCTGTAACTTGCCGCTAAATGGCGCTGCAAAGCATCAACTTCTATACCTTTCGACCGATCGGCATAAATTTTTTATACTTACACATTTGAGCACGAAGAATATATTTTAACTGCGTTCCTTTTGATGTTACTCACCACTAGATGACACGGCAATGCATTATTATTTTAACTCGCCACTAGATGACGCTGCAGCAGGCCAAATTCTTGACCATTCAAACGGTCGCTATGAAAATCAGTATACATAGCTATTTGAACAATGAGAATATTTTGGCGTTATCCATTTTGCTATAACTCGCCACTTGACGGCGCTGTAGCAAATCATTACTTTATTGAACCACTAGATGGCTCTGCAGTGTATCACTTCTTGACTGTGCAAATAATCGCTATGAAAATAGGTATACATAGATATTTGAACACGGGGAAGAGTTTGGCGCTATCCATTTTTCTATAACTTACCACTAGATGTCGCGTCAACACATGAACTTCAGAACTGTACAGCCGATAGTCATGAAAATTCGTATACATCGATATCTGAATGCGAAAAATATTTTCGCCGTATCCGTTTTGCTAAAACTCGCCACTAGATTGCGCTACGCCGCATGGCCTTCTGCACCGTACAAAAGATTGCCTTGCAATTCGGTATGCATGATTATTGGACACAATATAAAGCGATATCCACTTTGCTATATCTGTTTATTACAATGAATAGTAATCACCACAAATCGTAATATCAAAAAGTCCATTCATTCCCGTGTGAAAAACGGGTACTTCAGCTAGTGATTAATAAGACTATTCAAATGAATAAAATTTAAATGCTTCGTTGCATTTTAATTTGAAATAAGTGCATCTTAATTTGATTTAGTTTACTAAATGCTGTGGGTACTCAGCACGCATGCTCTATACGAGTGGAGCAATTGAGACCAGAGTTGGGCAGTATCGCTAATACATGTATTTTCAAAATACATTTGTGACTTGTATTTTGTATTTTTACTCATAAAAACAAAGTATTTTGAGAATGTATTTTGTATTTTCAAAATACAAAAATTTATATATACATCTTGTATTCATTACATTAAATAATTCGTAACACCACATATTGCTCAGATAGCATGTGCAAATGAAAATCATAAAATTGCTGATGTTTACTTTTTCCCTTTATTGATGTAATTTATAAGCTGCACCAGAACTACACGAAGTGTCATGAAGAAGGGTTAGGATTTCTTGTTATCTTTAAATTTAACTAAGCAGGAAAGGGAAAGAAAGCCTTTCATACTCCTGTTTAAAACACGAACAGTATATTTGGTCTAGGAATGTTGTTGTAAATTCCCAATGTATATGAAACCAAAAGTAGTAAAAACATTTTTGGGTAGTATTTATTAGATTCTTCAAGGGATAGATAAGTTCTAGAAAAATAAGGCTGCCAGTATTTCTGCAGTAGTATAATGGATTTTTGGTTATTGTGGTTAAGAGACAAAGATACACGAAGGCTATCAGCCTAAAGGGGAAGGATTGAGTAGAGGACTTTTTAAGAGATTTTAAGGAACATTCGGTTACATATGGATTAAAACACCCCAAATTCCAGACCACTAGAGCGACAGCTTGGCGTAATACGATTGGGTGAATCAAATTTCCATTCAAAATTATTTCGAAACCTTTTGTAAAATTCTTAATTAAAAATGTTTCAAAATTTTATCTGCAGATGGAAGTGAAAAAGTTAAGGAGCAGTGTCAGTTATGGAAGCTGAAACCTTAGATAATATGCAAAATATTTAAATTAACGAGAAATTCAAAAACTTACTGAAAGCTAAACTTGAATTTTTTTTGGTTGTGATTTAGCTGAGTATTTATATTCAAACGTTCAACTGAAATTAATAAATAATAAATATTATATGTACAGGTTTATTTTAAGCTATACTTTTGGAAATTAGTTTTTATAAACGATTTTGAAACAAACGACTATTCATTGTTCATATTCTGAAATTATATAGTTTTCATTCCGCTTTGAGTATTAATGCAATTTCTCAGAAATGGTCTGTTTCGGATATTATTGCTATAAAGGTAAAATTTTGAAAGGCAGCGTTTTAAAAAAACAAACAGCACCTTTTCCTTAACACAACTATTAAGATTGCTTTTGTTATTCTTGTTAAAATGTATTTAAATAAAATAAACTGAGATCTTTGATGGAACATTTAGCTTTTTCTCAATTCAAATGCTTTAAAAATATTGATGTATTTTATATCTATTTTGAAAATACATGTATTTTATATTTTGCATTTTTTTAATTCAAGAAGCATTTTGTATTTTAGTGTTTGAATCAATTTATTTTGTATTTTGTATCGAAAATACATTTTCGATGCATTTTGCCCAACTCTGATTGAGACGCTCTTGATTTTTTCTAACTCTTACTCTTTTTGTTCTCTCGGTTTATGCATTGTGTTTCCTTTCATCATTATTCGATGAATCATTACTTTTGAACCTTGAAAAGTGTGAGGTCAAGATAATTTTACTTATGGAATGGATGAGACTACTAGACTACAGACAGGAAATGTTCCTCGTGCACATGGAAATGAGAACAGCACTAGCGCTTGGCCCGGAAAAGTTACAAGTGGAGAGAGCGATTTCATTGGTCCCCGGATTGCTGCACTTCCAGGGAAGCTTACTAGATTGAACAGAATGTTTGGAGCATTTTATTGAGGGAGGCGACAGACGAATGTTTGGCAAATTCGTTAATCATACATTTTGGTTAAGGTTATACTAGGTAGGAGTCTTACGTGTTACGGATGATTTAATAAATTTCTTATTCAATCATAATACACTATTATTTGCTAAAATACTTAATTCACTTAAACACATAATTAATTTTTTATGTCATCAGCATTATTTTATCACCCCCTTCCCACGTGTAAGTTTTTCTAGTATGTTAATTAATTATTTATTGTTTTTATTTATGATCAATCACTTACTACTATGCTCTTGCTACATTGTTAATTACGTAATCATCCCTTCTCGCTCGTTTTCTAGTTAACTATTAATGGAAGTAACTAATTTTAATTTTTTGTTTCAATTATTTTGTGTAATGTTCTTATTTATGGTAATGAGTTATTACTATTGCTGTTGTTAATTATGTAATCACCCCCTCCCACATATAAGTTTTCTAGTATATTTATGAATATAATTATTTTGTATATTATTTTTATTTATGATTATTCACTTATTACTACGCTCTTGCTACGTTGTTAATTACAAAATCACTACATGTACGTTTTACTAGTATAGCAATGGATTTAGCTGATTAAACATTATTTCGTCTATTGTTTTTATGATCAGTCGCTTATTACTGTGCTCTTGCTGCGTTGTTCAGTACGTAATCACCCCATCCTTCCCCATTTTCTAGTTAACTATTAATTCATAAAGCTAATTAATTATTTAATAATATTGTTATTAAATAGTAATCATTGAAAATATTCTCGCCAAGATTGTTGACCTGATTTTTGCTCCTGGCGTTTAACCCCGGACCAATGAAATTGCTTTCTCCACCTGTAACTTCTCCGGGCCAAGGTCCAGTGAGAACAGCTGATACATACAACTACAGCTGATTGACAAAGCGGTCTACTTGAACTGCTTATAATTCTTCTGTTCGCGTTCTAGTATTTTGCCAATTTAAAACTTTATATATAATTTTACTATTAGAAAAATGTGGTGGTTTTACTTCATACATTACGTTTACCATATAAATTTAATATCAATTTCCCGTAAAATATTTCCACTTTAAACCTCCGTAATTAGTCCATTTTGTAATTGTATATTTATCGAATTAAGTAAAATCTCGATTTATAGAATTACACCGAACAACGTACATATTCATTTATAATCTGCATCAGTTGCATAAATATGTGATGGTGGAACATTTTTGAAATAATAAAAATTTGCGTAGGTTAGGTAGGCACATAATGTATTCTGGCCAGTGGAATAAAAGTCACTAACATTGAAATGAAAACAGCAGTTTTTATGAAATACAAATAACTTTTATTTACAATGTAAAACTATTGAAGTAATTCAGTCTTTCTCATTAGTTTTTTCTATACATGAAGGAGTACTTTTAAAATTGTACTTCACCATGTCTCTCAAATTACTTGAGATTTCCTGAATATTAAGTTCACGCCTTATGCACGTCTCGCTGAAATCTGCGAAAGTAGGCGATTATGTTAATAGTAACAGCTCACAAAGAGGCGTGTCTTAAATACATTCCACTAACATTGATGTAAATAACTTTGTAAAATAACACCCATAACAAGGTACTTATCTCAGTTTTATAATCATTTTAAATTACCTTTCTTTCCACCTTATGCTACAAAATTTTTAAATTTGTGAAAATTTTCGGTTTCGAAGTCATTTTTAAACCTGTGAATAAACTTAAATTCTCTTCTCATAAAGATCCCATTTCTACTGTGAACAGTTGGGACATTTATTGTATTCCTTGTGGATCCTGCGATTTGGGCTACATTGGCCAGACCAGAAGAGCTCTCAAATTTAGGCTCAAAGAGCATGAGAGTATGTTTCTAATTATGAGCTTTCCAAATCTTCTATTGCCTTACTTTGCTGGAAATCTAACTATCGCTTCCAATTTTCCAAAGCTAAACTCTTGTGCACTCCAGTCTTCGTCCTATCTCGATTTTTGGAAGGTTTTTTCATTACCTAGCACTTAAAACAGCTTGTGAATGAAGGTTCACAATCTGTTTTAAGTGCATTTCATTTAAAACAGATAAACTTCATTTCCTTGGTTCTTGGAGGCAGTTATAGTAAGGTTCTATTTACTTCCTTTACTCGGTCCTCTCTCCCCCCACCCTTTTTTTTTCTCTCTCCTTCTACTTATCTCTGACTGACGGACTGCTGCGGTTTGCGCTTCTCTCCAGCATGTATCTATTAGCTTCGTCTAAGATGTAATGACGAGTAAGGTCCCCGAACAATGAAGAATATGGGATCAGTTCAGATCAGTGTGGGAGTCGAGTAGGTCGCCTATAAAGGATTAGAGATCCATAAACAAATATAAAAGCATAAACTATTCTCGACAAGTAATCAATGACGGATATATAATTTATGGGTGCAGGTGCTTATTTTTGAGAGACGTTCTTTGATTTAAACAAAATGTATAACAGAGCAAAATGTTACCTTCAAGCAGTGAAAAATTTTGAGGAGTGTTGTATTAATTAAATAAAATTCATTTGACCTATAAACAAAGATTACAATGTAGCAAAATGATATCCTTAAGCAGTCCTTTGAGGATAGGGTTGAAGTTCCTCTCATGAATTCGCCATTGCTAGAAAGTGCAATTTTCATTTTATGAAAACTGCATCAAAGCTTGTATTTGTCATAAGTTGAATCAGTCATTTTAAAATCGCAAGTTTAGAAATTAATAAAAACAAAAACTGCCCAGCACATAAATACATTTTTAATTTTTTGTTTGCTTGTTTTTTTGTGAATTATAGTGATTGCTCTTCTGCTTGTAACATTTTTATTTTATCAACACAATTAAATAAACGAGCATGTATATTAAAAATCTATTTTTGTGTTAAGCTGTTTTAACAAGAAACAAAGTTTAGAATTCTTAAAATTAAACGTGGCCATTGTGTCCATAACACAACAATTAAAAACTAAGTAAAATGCGTCTAAAACGTAAACATTTTCACGTATTTTTAATATTAAGAGACATAATCATATCCTCACTATCATGTTTATCTTCATTGTCTTTGGTTGTTTATTAGTAGCATCGATTCAAGCCCGTGCTTAGATTGCACAATCTAAAATTAACGGCAGAAGGTAGTGACATGGATTTTACTGAGATTGTTATCAGATTGTAGGTCAAAAAATTGAGTTTAAAACAAGTAGAAATAGAAGCAGCGCCCTGGACACAAACATGATATAGTTAGGCCCCGATTAGAGTTGAGACTTCTAATACTTTGAAATACATCAAAATAAAGTATTTACGCACAAAAAAAAAAAAAAAAAAAAAAAAAAAAAAAAAAAATAGTATAACACAATTTAGTTTCTTTGATCATGTATGAAAAAAATCGTGAGTATTTTATTCTACGTAGCTTTTTTATTCCTACTACTACTGTCTGTATTTATTTATTTATTTATTTTTACTGAAATTCTTTAAATTGAAATGCTTGAAATGTTTTAGAGTACATATTCGTGTGGCTGAATTCGAATATGTAGTTATCACACTTTGAATAAAAGTAGTTGTTATGAATTTGTTAACAAAACGGTTAGTTCGCTTAGAGAGCCGTCCACCATATTTCGAGCAAACGCATTACGGATTCATAGTAGATGATCTTTCGGCTCGGAACATTATAGCAACTGAGTAGGGGCACACCATGCGGAAAACTGGCATGTACAAGGAATATCTTACAGATTTTTGTGTCACGTACTACAGTGTTTCTTCAATCACTCAAGAAAGTTCGAGGAATACATTTTATACTTCCAAAAAACATGGAATTTGCAGCCGTGCACATATGTTCTTGGCTTTGTAGAATCACTAGGGAGTGAATATTTGCTTCCTTAAAATAAATACTGAGAACAGCCTCAGAATAGGAAAATTCGAATATTCGCAAATAAATACTGGAACAGCAATTCATGATCTACAATTTTGTTTCAGTGGCGTATTGAATGGGGATAGTTAGTAAGTGGGAGTGCTAGCGAACATAGTTATATGGTTGTGCCAAAGTTACCTTTACGATCTTCCAAGATACACTAAAAATAAAATCAAAAACAAAAAAATCCTATTTTTATTTATTTGGAAATTTGAAGAATTTTGAAAAATAAATAAAAGTTCTAACGAAGAGGAGTTTTCCTGTAATTCATTTTCTGTAACGTTTTATTTCCATTGATAGATAGAGCAACCTGATCCTTTTCGGGTGCTCTTTATCAGCTTATGTCAGCAAAAGGAGTTGTCGATGTTAACAAAGCTGTAGCCAAGGAGGAGTTTTATGGGTTCAAACGCCACCACCGAAATTTTCAGTTACTATTTGTAGTAGTGTATTGAAAAAATTACCACACCTGAAATATAAAACTTGAACTGTTTTTCAATGGCATTAATAGAAATTACGGAAGAAAATAATTTTTTGCTCTCTAACAATAAAATCTTGCATCTAAGTTCATGCATAGCCCCTGAGCATGTTTGTTTAGAGACGTTTTCTGATAAAAGACAGAATTTTTGAACATTACTTCATTACTCTATGGGGCGCATTTTTACTGATAGGGCATTGTTCTATACGGAGTCGTATAAAAATTTAAAATGTGTCACTTTTTGTAAATATAGGATTTTTTTTTTAACTTCCTTGTACGGAGTATAAAGAATTAATGTGATCCCGAAAAATTTCGGGGGCCAAATTTCGACGAAAAATCCGATTTTGACTTCCTGTAAATTTAATCTTAAGAATTTTTTCAATGTATCTCATCGTATGCTAGCATGCACGTTCATATAAATGCATGTGCAACCCATTTTGACCACTTTTTCATGCCGTCTGTACGTACGTACGTACGTATGTACGTATATATGTAACTCGCATATCTCAAAAACTATTGGTTGTAGAATGTTGAAAATTTATATTTAGGATAGATGTAACATCTAGTTGTGCACCTCCCCTTTTGGTCCCCATCGACTGCATAGTTTATCTACAGGACCGCCCAAAAGATTCGAAATACATTACGCTCTATGGGCTGAAGTTTAATCAAACTCGCATATATCAAAAACTATTGGTCGTAGAATGTTGAAATTTTATATTTAGGATTGTTGTGACATGTAGTTGTGCGTGCACCTCGCCTTTTGGTCCAAAATATTTTAAATACGTTCCGCTCTATGGGCCGAAATTCATCAAAGCGTATTTTGGAGGTATTAGGCTATTTCAAACGACTCAGAAGTGATATATGCTGTTAAGGATTACAAAATGAATTTCTCCTTCGAGAAAAGTGTCTGTATCATTTATAGTTCTGCTACAGGAACATTTAAAAGATTTCCAATACATTAATGAACAATGGCAATTTTAGGGACATTCATCCATTTCAAACACAACACGGTCCTACCATATAATTAGGTAATGATCCGACCATGGTCACGTGCCTCCCTCAAGAATCACGCCAAAAGTCGCCAAGCTTGGCGACTTTTGGTGTACGTGTGTATGTATTTAACTCTCAAATCTCAAAAACAATTAGTTGTAGAATGTTAAAATTTCATACATAAGATTGTTGTAATATCTAGTTGTGCACCAATTTTTTGGTTCCAATCTACTGGAGAGTTTATTTACAGGACCATCGAAAAGAATTTCAATACTTTAATGTCTATGGACATCTTCAATATAACACAACTGTAGACAGTCATTGATGGGTCCATGCCCAAAATCTCGCCATTTGTCGTCGACCTTGGTGCGTTTTGCCGAAATATCGCCAAATTTGGCGATAGTCAGTCATTTGCTTTATGCCCAAAATATTGCCATCTCTCATCGTCCTTGGTGAGTTTTGGAGAAATATCGTCAAATTCGGCGGTAGTCAGCCATTGTTTGGTCCGTGTCTAAAATCTCGCCATTTGTCGTCTACCTTGGCGAGTGTTGCCGAAATATCACCAAATTTGGCGATAGTCAGTCATTTGGTCCATGCCCAAAATCTCGCCATTTCTCATCGTCCTTGGCAAGATTTGGCACAATATAGCCAAATTTGGCAATAGTCAGTCATTGTTTGGTCCATGCCCAAATTTTCGCCATTTGTTGTCGACCTTGGCGAGTTTTATCGAAATATCGCCAAATTTGGTGCAAAAATTACTTTGTATTTAACTCTAAAACTTTTAACCGTAGAATTTTGAAATTTTGTATTTAGAACTATTGTAACGTATAACTCTGCATCTCTTTTTGTTTGCAATCGACTGGGTAAATTATTTACAGGGTCAGCTAAATGACTTTAAATACATTAAGGTGTATGGATACTTTGAATTCATGAAAGTCTCTGGTCAATGACTACTTTTCCTATCCCCCAAGATCTCTCAAACTACCTCAAGCTTGTTGGTTTTTGGTGAAATATCGCCAAATTAAGTGTCAGAAGCGAATTTTTCAAATTGAACCCAGTTTGGCGATATCGGAAATATTTGGCTAGAAGTCGCTAAACCTTTCTATTACTGCAGTATTTTATCTCTCTCAAACAAAATAATTTTAGATGAAGTGCGCCGAAAATATTTTTGATTTAGCAGACGTGGAAGGGAAGTCATGAGTTGTTCACATCAGATTTTTTTATTCTTGTCTTACCTTATCTTGAACATTTTTTTCAACTTACATTACACACTTATCGCTAATGGATAAAGAATCAAAGCGTATTACCGTCTTTTTGGGACAGCCTGTATATTTCGGCACCTAAATTAGAAGAAGCATTCTTCTTCGGAGAGCACAATCTAAAAACGAACGGATATAGTGGTTCCTTTTACAGTATTGTAGGATTATAGAGCAGGAAACCGGTTTTTATTCTTGAAACACTGAATTTCTTCTTCAATTAGAAGAAATACACTCTTAATCCTTTGAAGCGCAATCATTTCCCAAAGTCGAAAAAGTGCAGTCGCTGCCGTCGCACGATTTCTGACACAGCCGGCTGTGTCAGAAATGCTCTTTAGCTCGGAGGCACGCAGTCCGCGATTCGATCGACCACCATCTTACTGGTAGTTAAATCGTGCGATGGCAACGACTGCACTTTTACGACATTGGGGCAACCTATCTAGATGTCCTTATGTATTTTATTGAAATCATATCTGTTCTTCTTGAATCAAAACAGCCAAAATGTCGGAGTTGTGTCCTCACATCGAGAACACCGCGCGTTAACCCTTTGAGGCGCAACCCTTTCCCAATGCTGAAAAAAGGGTAGCCGTTGCCATCGCTCGACTTAACTACCAGCAAGATGGCGGACGATCGAAACGTTCATCGCGTGCCACAGATCTAGAGACCCTTTTTTTACGACAGCTGGCTGTGCGTCCGCCATCTTGCTGGTAGTTAAGTCGAGCGATGGCAACGGCGGCCCTTTTATCAGCATCGGGCAATCTATCCATCTGTTCTCGCATTCTTCCATTTTTCAGCAGATGTCAGTGCTGTTAAAAATAGCCGAGACAATTTTTTTACGGGAAATGACGTGCTAAAAATGTAAAGGATTCTCGTGGAGCTTTGTCACCCGCAACTATTTTTATAGAAATCAAATCTATTCTTCGTGACTGGCAACAGTCAAAACGTCAGAGTTTGGTGTTCCCAGAGCGGGAACACTGCGCGTTAAAGGGTAAAGAAGAGTTCTTTCCATCGGATCAATTTTCGACGGCAATGGTTAGATTTAAGCGTCTGCAAGATCCATGGGCGTCGCACCCTGGGGGACACATCCCCATCAATATTTAGGTTGGGGATAGGGACCCGAGAGGACCGAAGAAATCTCTGTAAATTACTCTAAGAAAGTTCTAACACCGAACAAGAAGAAATAAAGGGAAGAAATACGGGAACACAGCGCAAAGCACATCCTCCTCCCACTTTGAGCCCGGCTTCGCGGCCATCGATCTAATTGTCTGAAGTTCTCTTCGGTTTTCAGCAGATGTAACGTTGAATATCTGCTAGAACCCCTTAATAAGGCCCTCACCGAAGGCACCCTCCTTAGGTAGATAATTCTCGAGTAGCTTTGCCATAATATACAGTAGAATATGTTCCTCCCTCTTTGAGGTGAGTCAAACTCAACTTTTTACGACTGCTGGACATTATTGTTTGGGATCTGATGTTTCTAATAATAAGAATGTTCAAATCCAAATGTTTAACGGGGACGTGTTCGTGATATCTTTTGGGGCAAGACGCTTTAAAAAGCTTTCTGCTTACATTAGCCTAAAGAAAATTTAAAATATCCATGATATAACTTGCAGCTAATAAAAGAGAATTATACTGAGAGTTCAAATTGAGAAATTATATACACATAGAGCATTATTAAAAGATAACTATGTTATATTATGAGAAGAAATTTAGAATTAGAGGGTGGGGCCAGGCCCCTCTGGCCAGGCGCGTAGCCAGGAAAATTTTTCGGGGGGGATATGCGCCTGGAAAATATTTCGGGGGGGGGGTATGAACTTATATGTGTATAAATAGACGGAATTTCATCACTAATACAAAAATTTCGGGGGGGATATATCCCGATATCCCCCCCCTGGCTACGCCCCTGCCTCTGGCCCCTAATGACAGGCCCCCACTGCCTCTAACAATGACTACGCAACTGAAAGAATGTATTTTTTACCCCCTCCCTCTCCCAATTAATTTGCAGGTTGCGATACCAATGGCAATATCAGCAAAATTCTTAATGCAAGAAGCATAAATTTTATTTAAAAATGCTTTGCACTAATGAAGACTTTTGCTTTAGAAAGATCCATAGAGAGATGATCCATGAATTTGAAAACTCTCTGAAGACAGAGAAAATGAAAGAACTTTTTCAGTTGAAGTTCCACACCATCTTTTCAAAGTCATTTAAACTAAAAAATTAATTATTATTTTATTTGTAATGATAATAATTTGACAATTTCCCGAAAATAAATTATTCTCATTCAGAAAAGATTACGCAAACTTAATCAGCCTAATTTTAATTTAATATTACATGCAAGAAGCAAATGTGTGCCCAGTTCATTTCTTTGTTTAACATTTTATAACTAATGTTGTACTGTTCGGTGAAAAATGCAAAATTCTATATAAATGTGTAGTGTTTAAATTAATAAATGAAACCTCCTTCATGATGATTTAAATAAATAAATAAATAACACTGATCTCTAAAAGAAAAAATAAATCATTTAAAATAAAATTTAAACTGAAAATGTAGAAGCAACTTAAAAAGTTGAAGGGTGCCTATAGAAATATTGTGATTCATCAATTAAAAAAAAAAAAAAAACTCAATTGATTTAATTTTCTTTTTGAGTATTTATCAGTTAATTGCATCGCCTACAGAAAAAAATATTTCTACGAATTTCTAGAAATTAAAAAGTACGCCCATTAAAGCTCCTAATTTTTTTTTCTTCCCGATGTTTCCAAATGTACGGTTAAATCAATTTCCTTAAATATGGGGTTTTGCACAACTGCCTGAAGGACAGAACTCTTACAAAAGCACAAAAAAAAAAACCTTAGCTTCTTCTTACAGAAATAAATAACGAGTTTAACTTGTTTACGGCTGATTGGTTTTCGAATCTCTTTTCGACACATTTTCCAGGGGAAAAAAATATTGATAAATTGCTTCACCTAGCATTTAAGATAAATTTGATAGTCGGCAAATTTTTCTTCGTTTGTCTTAAAATTATACCAAAAGAGCCCGGAGGTGCATGATTTTTTTTTTTTTTTTTTTTTTTTTCCCCAACGGGCGGGACCTTGCCAATTAGGCATTGTCCACTACAACTGCCCAAAGGTATTGCGGACATTTTATTATGGGGATACCCAGTGGGTAGCCAGTGTTATCTCCTATGAAGGAACAGAACCGAACATCTGATCCATACCCAAGCGTGAATTCGAACCCGGACGCAAGGCATGATAGAACTATGACATTTCTGTTCATGCTTCTCCAGTCATCGCCGAACTGTTGCTGTAAACATTCTAATTTAATGCGTTGTTGTGCTTCTTTTTTGAAGGAGGGTCATGTTCCATTTCTATTATGAAAAAAGATTGCAGAACGGTCGCTCCTTTCGGAATTTGAAAGAACTCAGAAAACAGGTAACACGATCACGACAGAACGTTTCTTAAGCCACTACATCACCTGGGCGGCATATGAACATATAAATGTATATATAATTTATATGAATATGTCAATGTACATATATTATTATACGTAGCTTAAAAATCCACTTCATATAAAAAGCTTTAATAAACAGTTCAGTTGGAAGGATTAAATACAGATTTTATTGGTTATAAAAATTCGACGAACAATCTTCACTACACAATTCACAGAAATTAACAAACAATAACTCACTTATGACAGTCAGCTATTTACAGAAGCTTCTTCAAATGCTGTATTTCTTAACCCATTAACGTCCAGCGATCTATTTTTAGAAAGTCGAAAAAAATATTTAAGTATTAATTCATTTTCCTATCTTAATTTCTCGAATAATAAATCAGATATTCAGCGATAAGATAGTAAAATGAAAATCGTTTACTGTCTTATTAATATTTTTAGAAAAAGAAATACATTCTTCGTACTACACAAATGTCTGAAATTTATTTGTCACTTCTAGCATCAGCATAAATTGGAGAATGTCCTGAAAAAAGTTGGGCGCTATGGGGCTAAACAGTAAAATCCCCACAGTCTAAAAAAAGAGTGGAAATCAGCGAGACTCAAAGTTGCTTCTCAGCGTGCAACAATGAAGAATGCACAAACGGTTTTAAAAATCAGGCTTCTCAAAACAAGCGAGAAAACGTCGACTATGTACAGCTGTGAATGTGTGTCGTAGCTATATATTTATACTTTTGAATTAGCAGCTGTTGCAGTGGTTCAACCTTTTAAATCACTTTCAGTAAAGGTCTCTGACACCCACAGGTGTCGGGCTAGCTGCACTTTCATACTTTTCGCACATGCTTTGAGAAGATTCCTTTAGTAGTACTTTCCAGAAGTCTCTAGTGATGTGATTGTATAATAGTAACGCTATTGTGCAATTCTAATTAATGTAAAGAAGCAAATATTACAGGCCCCATTCATAAAATCCTGTCAAATGTCACCAAGCTTGGCGACTTAGTTACGAGCATCTGCATATTTGGCGACAAACATGAGTCCTCAAAACTGCAATCAGCTAAGTGATACCACTAATATTGCGCAAGAAATCGCCGAACCCTATGGTAAACAATTGGGGCAAACCAAAAATTCCGTATCCCCCGTTCTAGTTAATCGATTTACATGCAACAAAATGCAAAGTTTAATTATTCGACGTGTAGAATACGAATATTAGCCTAACCCTCAAGACCACTCCAAAAATTTGTAGCATTTAGCGATGGACGCGAGACGAGAAACAGGGCTATCTCGTCTCGTCTAGCAGTGGTAAACCTCTGCCTCGTCTCGTCCCGCAGAGAAATTGCCTGTCTCGTCTCGCGTCTCTCGTAAAATTAAAGACTGCGATTTTGTTACCATATTTTTAGTAACATTAATATTATTTTATTGAAAATTAATATTAATAATAACAACAATTAGTTGCATATTACAATATTAGTACGTCTATTAGTTACCATATTAACTCATATGTGCATGTGAAATGATAAAAATTCAGTTTTAATCCGTATATACAATCTGACATAACAAATAATATTCATTTTTATTTATTTATTTCCGGAACTTAGTAAATGTAATATGCATGGTTGATGGGAGTTTCATTTGCTTTTGAAATTACATAAATCTTTGAATTTTGTTAGAAATGATGCAGAACTCAGAACATCTTGCACAAATTAAATTTTAATCTAATTAAGCCACGCCAATGTGCGGAATAGTGAATTTGTAAAAGTTTCAATTGGGGGCGGGATAATTATAGTGAAGCCTGCTTATGCCCCCCCCCCCTCTCGCTTTACAGCGACAGTGGATGAGTACATGAGACAGTGGCTGATTAATGCAAGTTTGTCGGGGGGGGCGGTTAGTTAGAAGATTGAGGTATACATCCATTTTATGGAAATAAAATAGGATCTTTTACATTAATTTCTTTTCTCTCGGGGGGGGCGGTCGCCCCCTCTGCCTCCCCCCTTTAATCCGTCCTTGGTATGAGAGAGGGGTTTCATATTTAATCAGAAACCCGGGTTTAACCTGTTCATTCACACAATCAAACAGAAGAGACAACAGAGAAAACTTGTGATCAGGGTTGTTGTTTCTCAACATGGATCTTTGAATGTTCCGCTGAGACCCATCGTTATATTAGCGAAAGCACTCCAGTAGATCATTCATTTACGTTAGCATAGCTTGGCTTATGGTAAAGAAGTATTTTTAATAACTGATGAAACATTTTATTTATAAATATTAATTTATCTAAGAGAAAAATATGAAATTCCATGAGATTTAATTATATACGCATTCATCCATTTTGATCAAATGTATATAGCCAATATTATAAGTAAACAAAAAATCACAATTATTAAGTACACAATTAGAGCATAAAATATCAAAGTAAGCACACTTGCATCAACTATTTTTAAAAATGTAGTAATTATAGCCAGACATTCTAAATAAGTTTGAAATTTTTTCCATCAAAAAATAATGGTAGCACACTTGAATAAAGCACACTTGAATAAGTTATTCATAATTCTAGATTATGCATAAATATGAATTAGATATTAAAACTCGCTTGCAATTCAAACCTTATTATTTTTAAGCTATCCAAATATTTAGTACAAAAAACAGCAATTATCCAAACTATGTAAACGAATATCTATGTTGGCATCAGTGATCAGTAGGGGGCAAGGGCGGATGAAAGGGGGGGGGGGCGGAGGGAGCGATACCCCCGAGAAAAAAGAAATTAATGTAAAACATCCTACTTTACTTCCATAAAATAGATGTAAAGTAGGTCAGTCTTCTAACTAACCGCCCCCACCGACAAGCTAACCATCCCCCCCACCCCCCGACAAACTAGCATTAATCCGCCACTGAATCGTACACAAACAAACATTTCAGTTTTCCTATTGGGATATGTCCTATAGGGATATAGGGAATATATATGTGTATGTGTGTGTGTGTGTGTGTGTGTGCATATAAATATTACTACCAAGTCAAAAGATGAAAAGAAATATGCCAGTGAATCAACAAGTTGCCGGAAAAGTTGCTTCCTGGCTTAAATTTTTTCTTGTAAATAAAAATCAGTATTTTTTCTACTTTGTTCATATGTAATCTTCCCCTCTATTTAGTAGTACGTGTGTTTTCTTTAATTTGAGGGGGTGAGGAGTGGCTGCATATATAAAAATGTTGTTAACTAAATCAATAAACGAAAAGGAAAAACGGAACCACTGATTATTTGTTCTTTAAATTTTCTTAATAAATAGCAGCATCCCCCCCCCCTTTCTCCGTTGTTCACTTGTAATTTTCGAATTTACTTTGTTCACAAATATTTTACTATTTGATTTGAAAGTAGGAGGATACATATATTTGAGTCCGCCTCTATCCACGCCCTCTCTCTTCAATTTCAATTCACCCGGATATTTCTGGAGACTAAATTAGCTGTTTGTGTATTTTTACAGAGTCACCAACCTCTACGGAATATAATTCACCACTTTTGAATATATTCCGTAGAGGTTGGTGGAAAAGTTGTTTGAATATATTCCGTAGAGGTGGCTGGAAAAGTTGTTTCCTGGCATAAATTTTTCTTGTAAATAAAAATCAGTATTCAGCATCCCCCCCCCCATTCTCCGTTGTTCACTTGTAATTATCCAATTTACTTAGTTCATAAATATTTTACTATTTGATTTGAAAGTAGGAGGATACATTTATTTGAGTCCGCCTCTATCCACGCCCTCTCTCTTCAATTTCAATTCACCCGGATATTTCTGGAGACTAAATTAGCTGTTTGTGTATTTTTACAGAGTCACCAACCTCTACGGAATATAATTCACCACTTTTGAATATATTCCGTAGAGGTTGGTGGAAAAGTTGTTTGAATATATTCCGTAGAGGTGGCTGGAAAAGTTGTTTCCTGGCATAAATTTTTCTTGTAAATAAAAATCAGTATTCAGCATCCCCCCCCCCTTTCTCCGTTGTTCACTTGTAATTTTCGAATTTACTTAGTTCATAAATATTTTACTATTTGATTTGAAAGTAGGAGGATACATTTATTTGAGTCCGCCTCTATCCACGCCCTTCTCTCTTCAATTTCAATTCACCCGGATATTTCTGGAGACTAAATTAGCTGTTTGTGTATTTTTACAGAGTCACCAACCTCTACTGAATATAATTCACCACTTTTGAATATATTCCGTAGAGGTTGGTGGAAAACTTTTTTGAATATATTCCGTAGAGGTTGGTGAAAAACTTGTTTGAATATATTCCGTAGAGGTGGCTGGAAAAGTTGTTTCCTGGCATAAATTTTTTCTTGTAAATAAAAATCAGTATTTTTTCTACTTTGTTCATATGTAATCTTCCCCTCTATTTAGTAGTACGTGTGTTTTCTTTAATTTGAGGGGGTGAGGAGTGGCTGCATGTATAAAAATGTTGTTAACTAAATCAATAAACGAAAAGGAAAAACGGAACCACTAGATTAATTAGTTCTTTAAATTTTCTTAATAAATAGCAGCATCCCCCCCCCTTTCTCTTGTTCACTTGTAATTTTCGAATTTACTTAGTTCATAAATATTTTATTATTTGATTTGAAAGTAGGAGGATACATTTATTTGATTCCGCCTCTATCCACGCCCTTCTCTCTGCAATTTCAATTCACCCGGATATTTCTGGAGACTAAATTAGCTGTTTGTGTATTTTTACAGAGTCACCAACCTCTACGGAATATAATTCACCACTTTTGAATATATTCCGTAGAGGTTGGTGGAAAAGTTGTTTGAATATATTCCGTAGAGGTGGCTGGAAAAGTTGTTTCCTGGCATAAAATTTTCTTGTAAATAAAAATCAGTATTCAGCATCCCCCCCCCTTTCTCCGTTGTTCACTTGTAATTATCGAATTTACTTAGTTCATAAATATTTTACTATTTGATTTGAAAGTAGGAGGATACATTTATTTGATTCCGCCTCTATCCACGCCCTTCTCTCTTCAATTTCAATTCACCCGGATATTTCTGGAGACTGAATTAGCTGTTTGTGTATTTTTACAGAGTCACCAACCTCCACGGAATATAATTCACCACTTTTGAATATATTCCGTAGAGGTTGGTGGAAAAGTTGTTTGAATATATTCCGTAGAGGTGGCTGGAAAAGTTGTTTCCTGGCATAAATTTTTCTTGTAAATAAAAATCAGTATTCAGCATCCCCCCCCCCTTTCTCCGTTGTTCACTTGTAACTTTCGAATTTACTTAGTTCATAAATATTTTACTATTTGATTTGAAAGTTGGAGGATACATTTATTTGAGTCCGCCTCTATCCACGCCCTTCTCTCTTCAATTTCAATTCACCCGGATATTTCTGGAGACTAAATTAGCTGTTTGTGTATTTTTACAGAGTCACCAACCTCTACGGAATATAATTCACCACTTTTGAATATATTCCGTAGAGGTTGGTGGAAAAGTTGTTTGAATATATTCCGTAGAGGTGGCTGGAAAAGTTGTTTCCTGGCATAAATTTTTCTTGTAAATAAAAATCAGTATTCAGCATCCCCCCCCCTTTCTCCGTTGTTCACTTGTAATTTTCGAATTTACTTAGTTCATAAATATTTTACTATTTGATTTGAAAGTAGGAGGATACATTTATTTGAGTCCGCCTCTATCCACGCCCTTCTCTCTTCAATTTCAATTCACCCGGATATTTCTGGAGACTAAATTAGCTGTTTGTGTATTTTTACAGAGTCACCAACCTCTACTGAATATAATTCACCACTTTTGAATATATTCCGTAGAGGTTGGTGGAAAACTTTTTTGAATATATTCCGTAGAGGTTGGTGAAAAACTTGTTTGAATATATTCCGTAGAGGTGGCTGGAAAAGTTGTTTCCTGGCATAAATTTTTTCTTGTAAATAAAAATCAGTATTTTTTCTACTTTGTTCATATGTAATCTTCCCCTCTATTTAGTAGTACGTGTGTTTTCTTTAATTTGAGGGGGTGAGGAGTGGCTGCATGTATAAAAATGTTGTTAACTAATTCAATAAACGAAAAGGAAAAACGGAACCACTAGATTAATTAGTTCTTTAAATTTTCTTAATAAATAGCAGCATCCCCCCCCCTTTCTCCGTTGTTCACTTGTAATTTTCGAATTTACTTAGTTCATAAATATTTTATTATTTGATTTGAAAGTAGGAGGATACATTTATTTGATTCCGCCTCTATCCACGCCCTTCTCTCTGCAATTTCAATTCACCCGGATATTTCTGGAGACTAAATTAGCTGTTTGTGTATTTTTACAGAGTCACCAACCTCTACGGAATATAATTCACCACTTTTGAATATATTCCGTAGAGGTTGGTGGAAAAGTTGTTTGAATATATTCCGTAGAGGTGGCTGGAAAAGTTGTTTCCTGGCATAAAATTTTCTTGTAAATAAAAATCAGTATTCAGCATCCCCCCCCCTTTCTCCGTTGTTCACTTGTAATTATCGAATTTACTTAGTTCATAAATATTTTACTATTTGATTTGAAAGTAGGAGGATACATTTATTTGATTCCGCCTCTATCCACGCCCTTCTCTCTTCAATTTCAATTCACCCGGATATTTCTGGAGACTGAATTAGCTGTTTGTGTATTTTTAGAGAGTCACCAACCTCCACGGAATATAATTCACCACTTTTGAATATATTCCGTAGAGGTTGGTGGAAAAGTTGTTTGAATATATTCCGTAGAGGTGGCTGGAAAAGTTGTTTCCTGGCATAAAATTTTCTTGTAAATAAAAATCAGTATTCGGCATCCCCCCCCTTTCTCCGTTGTTCACTTGTAATTTTCGAATTTAATTAGTTCATAAATATTTTACTATTTGATTTGAAAGTAGGAGGATACATTTATTAGATTCTGCCTCTATCCACTCCCTTCTCTCTTCAATTTCAATTCACCCGGATATTTCTGGAGACTAAATTAGCTGTTTGTGTATTTTTACAGAGTCACCAACCTCCACGGAATATAATTCACCACTTTTTCAAAACAGCAAATTCTTTACAGATTTTTCTCAATTTACTAAAATCGTTGAAACTGGGTTATCATCGAAGTGTCAACTGACTGACTGAGGTACCCTTTTCCTGTGAGCTTCCGCTATATTTCAATACAAATTTTACTGTTTAGGAAAAGTGGTTTGTTATATTCCGTAAAGGTTGGACACTTTGTGTGTAGTTCAAATAAATAACTGCAAATATTATTTCAGTAATAAAATATAACGTTGACAATCAGTATTGTAACTGTTCGTAGTTCATACGAGAGGCTGGGCATAGCGGATTAAATTGCTCTCTGGCGATTTGGCGTGCAGTCAGACTCCTTTGGCAAGAGTCGTTTCTCCCGCTGTTATACACTGCACGCTAGGGGTTGCCGACCGCACCGCAAGTTGATCCGCGAAAAACGAGTTAGAAATTCCATGTTCTTTTTCTAATATTTTTTTATTTTATTTGTTGATTAATTGTTCTAAATATATATTTTAATGCATTTAAAATTGCAGTCTAAAATTACAAATCTAAAATTTTTATTCATATTTAAATGCATGCATTTAAATATGAATAAAAAATTTTAGATTTGAAGGTAATATGTTACGGAAATAAAAAAGAAACAGTGAACAGTTAAAAAGCAATCATCATTTGGCTTTTGTATGAATTTACATACGATTAGAGAAAACCCTTCTTTATTAAATGTTTAGTCCGGGGTTTTAGCAATTAATAGATATGGATTATAGATGCAGATAAACTCTTCGGGTTTAAACCTATATGTTCCCATGGATGCAGATTGAAGCGAGGACGAAAATTGCATTACTGATTCTTGTAGGATACTGAAAGATTAATATGGGCTAGCAATAATGTGTGTAACAACAAAGAATAATAACCGCTCGTCTTTGTAACGGTAAGAAAGTAAATGTTAAACTTTGTGTAAAGTTCATTTACATATAATCTATATTTATAAAATGCTAAATTCTTTTAATCAAGCACAAACTACTAATTCAATGAAAGAAAAAACTAATTCGTATTCAAGAACGATTTTTTAAGACTTTCTTTGGACCATTTTGTTTCAGTGAAAAATTAATAAGGTAAATAGCTAAAAACTTAAAATTAAATGAGAAAGAAAATTCTAGATAATTTTTTTACTGTTGTTTTAAACCGCAAAAGATTTCTTATTTGTTTTAAATACAACTTACTGTAATTCAGTCAAAACATTGTCTATGTATAAAGACAGGGAAAAAAAAAAAAAAAAAAAAATGAACGGTGAAATCTGGAAATTTCTTGTATTGTCAATGACATTTTGTCTTTTTTTTTTTTTTCCAATGGCAAAGGCAAGAAAGAAGTAAAACATTAAGAAAAAATAAAAAGATAACAAGAAAACTGTAAATAACTGCGAGATAAAATTTCATGCTCAAACGTTGAATTTCCCAATTTTCCATTATTGTTATTGCATAAATAAATATGTACTTTTTAAAAACCCACCCCACTCCCCCTCTAACACCTTACTTCTATTCCATAGCAGTGTATGTAAATATACTGCAACAGAAAAAGAATGTGGAAGCTCTACTGTTTTTCGCGGATCAACTGGGCGGTGCGGGCGGCAACCCCTAGCGTGCAGTGTATAACAGCGCGAGAAACGACTCTTGCCAACGGAGTCTGACTGCACGCCAAATCGCCAGAGAGCAATTTAATCCGCTATGCCCAGCCTCTCGTGTAGTTCATTGGACAGTACTGATGTGAAACATTGTTGTATACTACGAAGATGACAATTCCTTGGAAGAAAGAAAAAACAAAGTAAAAATTTTTTAAAGAAATGGTTTATTTTTATATTTTTTTACAAAATTTTCCTGTCTTTAGTAAACTTAGAGATATTATAAACCCTTCTCCCGTTTATAATAACACACGTTTTCCCACAAGTAGAATGTGTTAAAAATATAAAAAAAACAGACCCTTTTTCTATATTTTTAACATTACTTGTGGGTCGTGTACAAGTAGGTATAGAGATAACGTATGACATGATCTAAATAATTGATGACTTTGACCACTGGACATGAAAAGTGCGGCCTTTATATGAAAGTAAACGCCCACAGGGAATAACTTTTTTTTCCCACATATCAGACAAGCTTTTCAAACTGTACGTAAATTAGCGTTGATCGGGAAAAAAAAAAAAAAAAAAAAAACACGGAATAGAAAATTTGGGAACCTTCTTTGAAAGGAAATTCCAGATTATATTTTACTAAAATGGGATCTCATCAGAATATATTCCAATTTCAGGAAAGAAATGTAATAAGCAACTAGAAATTAACCGGACGTTGCAGTATTTATTGTAAGTAATTTTTTCCCTGAGAAAATAATCCTAGGGTTCAAAAATAAACTGAAGTATACTTTAGCGTTTACTTACAAGCATTCTAATGCAAGCGCAAAGGCTTTTCGGTTTGAAGTCTAAAAATTTATAGTCAGTTTCTACAAAACCACGGAAGTGAGTAATTCTTTTTCTTTCGTTTTCCCTTATTTCTACTTTTTTTTTCTTTCAAATCTATTTTTCGGGGGTTTGTTCGGGGGGAAGGTTCATGGTCTCATTTGTTGCAATCTTTTCTTCCTCAATTCAGCAGTTATAAAATTAGAAATCTTTATGCGTAAGGTGGAGATTACATTTTAATATATTCTCACCCAGCTACGCCCCACAATTTAAAAGTTTAAACAGGAATAATTTCAAATTTAGTTATAATCACTGAAAGAAATATAATTCAATATATATAAAAGCTTAATGTAGTTATTTTTTTAAGCGACGGGCAAAGCAGATTAATTAAATACTGAAGATTATAGAATTCAGTTAGTTTTAGAGTTAGATCCTAAAAATGATAGGAATAAATAGTTAAAATTTTTTTAAATTAATGTTTGGTTGCTCCTCAAATTAAAATTTACTAGCATCTGAAGCAATAACTTTATTTAAAATTGGCCAGTTTACCAACACAAGTCTTGGATTATTCACTTAGGTACTGCCTACAAGGGAGCTGCGGCATAGGGCAACGCTGATTCCTCCTTCCAAATAGGCTGTTCATATATATATACATATGAATATACTTTTTTCTGTCCATGCGCTGGCAGACTTCCTCAGCCTTCCCGAAAAAGAAATTGCTAAAGGAAAATATTATACTGTATTGACCGACTGAAAAGTTATATAGCGGAGTACCTGACTGGTAAAATCTAACCTCCAGTTTGGCATAGGTAAGATTGGGCGGTACCTAATGTGAGGTAGGGAAACAAACAAGTGGGGAACCACTTAGAAAGAATGAGAACCTAAGTGCTCATGGGGGGGGGGGGAGATGAAAAAATAAAATTTCAGTCGAGTCAATTCTCGTGCAGAAGACTACTTGGGGGAGAACCTGATCTCGATGGTCTATCCTGCTTCCCCTCACCGTCTAGCGGTGAACTTCGTCTGGGTTGCTAGACTGAGATCAGGCCTGGGGCGCAAGGAGAGACAGGGCGGCCTTCGGCCGTTTCTGTATCTGAAGTTGTAGAAGTCGTAGTCGGGGAGCTCAGTAATAATCTCATTTTTTTAACCTCTATTACAGGCGCGTAGCCATGAAAATTTTTCGGGGGGGGGGGGATATTCCGATATCCCCCTCCTGGCTACGCCCCTGCTCTATTATACACTTTGGATGGGTAAAATGAACTTATATTAAAATAAATTACTTCTTCCCTAAAATTTTTAGATTGATTTAGATAAATTGGATTGATTTGATTGATTTAGACATAATCTTGCTTTGATTGTGTATGGGTTAAGTCAGTTATTTTATTTTTATTTTAATTAACTCCACTACTGCGTGCATCCCCCCCCCCCAAAAAAAAATTAATAATAATAATAAAAATAAAGAGATTTATTATAGAAAAAAGGTTGCTTTAATAAAACTAAAGAACTGCTGAATATTTACTTTTCACCGGTAAGAAAAAACCGGATTATAAAAAAAATGTGAAGTAGTCGTAGAATGAGATAAAAATCAGGCAAAAAATTCCTTGGTCTTAAATATATATATATATATATTCTCACCCATTATATATATATATTTTTTTCTTTCAAATCTATTTTTCGGGGGATGGTGGTGGTGTGTGTGTGTGTGTGTGGGGGGGGGGTCATAGCTTCATTTGCTGCAATCTTTTCTTCCTCAATTCAGCAGTTATAAAATTAGAAGTATTTTCGCGTAAGGAGGAGATTACATTTTAATATATTCTCACCCAGCTACGCCCCCACAATTTAAAAGTATAAACAAGAATAGTTTCAAATTTGGTTAGAATCCCTGAAAAAAATATAATTAAATATGTATAAAAGCTTAATGTAGTTATTTTTTGAAGCGACGGACAAAGCAGATTAATTAAATACTAAAGATTATAGAATTCAGTTAGTATGTTTAATTAATGTTTGACTGCTGCTCAAATTAAAATTTACTAGCATCTGAAGCAATATTTAAAATTGGTCAGTTTACCAACACAAATCGTGGATTATTCACTTAGTTACCGCCTACAAGGAAGCTGTGGCACAGGGCAACGCCCACATTCCTCCTTCCAAATAGGCTGTTCATATATATATATATACAAATGAATATATTTTTTTCTGTCCATGCGCTGGCTAGACTGCGTCAGCCTTCCCGAATAAGAAACTGCTAAAAGATATATCCCGATATCCCCCTCCCGGCTACGCCCCTGCTCTATTATACACTTTGGATGGATAAAATGAGCTTTTTTAAAAATAAATTACTTCTTCCTTAAAATTTTTAGATTGATTTGGAGTAAAATCTTGCTTTGATTTTGTATGGGTTAAATCTGTTTTTTTTTTTTTTAAATTAACTCCGCTACTGTGTACTCCCCCCCACCCCCAAATTAAGAATAATAATATAAATAAAGAGATTTATTATAGAAAATGGGTTGCATTAATAAAGCTAAAGCGCTGCTGAATTTTGACTTTTCCACCGGTAAGAAAAAACCGGATTATAAACTTGCGACGTAGTAGTAGAATGAGATAAAAATTAGGAAAATTCCTTAGTCTTAAATATATATGGAATATTACTTTCTCAAATTAAAACAAAAAAATGATTTTCCTTTTTACATGGCAAATGTATTTATTATTCACGAAATCGACATTTCTCAATACTCAAATACTGAAAATTTTATAGAATTTTACTTTCCATACCCGCTGAAATGAGTGTGGCTATTTTCTGTCAGTTTTTTATGTAATGGAAGTTTCTGACTCAATTAGAATTTCGGACAGCCACTTAAAATGGAAATCAATTTATTTTTTCCAGTTCGTGTAAATGACGGATATGGCCGAATTATGAGCTATAAAGGCAATTTGGTATTCTGCCTACTTTATTGATAAGCCATTATGGTTGATAAAGTAGTATAGTAGCGCGCTCTAAAAAACTTTAAATATGCAATAGGGCGGACGCATGGGTTATGATATGGTTTTACTATATATTAGTACTTTAGTGCGTATTTGAAATCTGTGCTTCAGATTAATTTGTTTGTGTGTTCTGAGTTTGAAGTTTTAAGATTAAATGTAATAAATTGTGAAGAATTTTCAAAAGAGGAACGTTTGATGTAGAATAATTTTTAATAAAAGAAGTGCTCAAAAATCTCCTCTTGTATATGCCAGATTTTTAAAACCAAATCATGCAACTTTGAAACAACTTAATTTTAGAGTTCTTTCTTTTCGTTGGGTGCGGGATGGAGAGAATTATCTTGCTATTACAGTGGTGTGCGCCTAAGATAAAAAATGGAGGGACCAGGCACGTATCCAGAAAAACATTTTGGAAGGGGTCAAAAAATTTCGGAGGGGGTCAAAATGGTAAAAAAGAAAGAATTTTTCACAAAAAATTTAATATTATTTATATGCGCTTTCAAGAGGGAATGGAAGAACATTTAATTATCTCTGGAAATTGAGTGAAAGTGTCTCCATGACCATAACATTAATAGGCGTACAAAAAGTATGCTTATTTTGTATTTATATGTATGATTTTAAAATTTGCATGTGATTAATTTTGTAGTATCCTTCTCTAAAAGATATTGATAGCAAGTATTATTTATTTAGTCATATAAAAGTTGGATTATTTTATTTGTACTTAAATTATGTACTTCAGGAGAAATAGATTCAGAGATTCTTATTGCTGAGTCGTTATTGCTGATATGCTCCTTAAATTTATTTAGGGGAAGATGGTGGAGGTATTTTCAAACTTTGATTTTTTACAAAAAAAAGTGTTTGGAAAATACCAGTAAAACATTTTTTTCCATAAATTTAAGGATATCAGGAGTTACATATATTTTTATAAAATGTCCAAATACATTTCTATACCCATTTTTAATTATTTAAAAAATAGCTTACAATACAGCCAAGTCAAGGTACACCCCCTCCGTGGTGTACCTTGGAGGTATTTATTTTTAACAGATGGGGTACTTCACAGCATGAAGAAAAGTTGGTTTATTATTTGTTTACAGTAATCTGACTTTGCATAGGCTACTTTGGGCTAATATTAGTCTAATTAATTTTAAATTTACAGTTTTTTAAACATAATATTGTTCATATAACTAAAATAATAAAGTTGGAATAGTTTAGGCATAAAATAAATTTTACTCAAATAAAAATAACCCCTGTTTAATATGTTCTCTTTTATGCGTAACCCATTTAGTTCTATTCCGCGTTCAGGTGATCTAAACTTATGCCAAATGATAATTTTTCAAAAATTCAAAGTTAAAATTTTTCTTAAAATGCAAAGTGTTAAAAAATTGTAAAAAATATTATTCATGAAACAATAATATATAAATAATTATTAACATATTTATTAAAATGTTTATTTACTGTCTAATACTAAGCTCAAATAACTTTGCTTTTGAATTTATATTTAGGTTTACAACTTCAGGAATTTAACAGTCCTACATTTAGATTTAGGCCTATTTGACCAGCACTTAGGTTATTAAAGTAAATAAATACTTTCTAACAACTTTTACTCATAATTATTAATAAATTTTGGAAGTGTACCTTGGTGGTACCTCCAAGGTACACAACATTGAATACCTCCAAGGTACACTACAAGCGTCTTACAAAATGGCTTCCATGTCTTATTATGTCAAGAGTTAACCATTTTAAAATATATATAAAGGTAACTGAAAACATGCTTTTAAACTTGTGATTATTAGTTCAAAACAAAATTTAATACTTACAGTTATGGACGGAAAATAATATGACCTTGAAATGTAACTTTTTGATGCTAAAAACAAACTTTGGCTTTTACATCAACAACACGTGTGTTGATCAGTCATAGAACAACTTCCCACGAGCCTCTAGTAATAAATGTATGCAACTAATATTTTAGTTTAAATTTATCTCTCCTGGTGGCTGCACAATCAATGTGCCTCCAAGGTACATATACCTCTAAGGTACACTACCTTTCCCTATATTGAAAACTTGACAAACTTAAGAAAAACAAATGTTTTATCTGATAGTTATATTTTAATTTTATGAAGTTCCTATGGGTATTAATACTTAAAGTGAAGAAAATGTGAGTTATTACTTTTTTTCATACAATAAGGAAAGGCAATTTTTATTAATCTATTTTCGGTTTTACTTCATTCCTTCTTTCTTTTTTTTTAACGAAATATTTAAGTTATTTTTATTTATAGCAACTTTTAGCAAAAAATATTTCTTTCTAAAAATGGGGCAATAAACAAATTAAGTAATGTGGGGATACATTCAAGTAATTGAAGAAGAATTGTTCATTTGATTAACGAGATTAGATAATCTTTATTCTTACAGAAAAATGAATGCTTTATCCAGTCCTAAACTGGATAAAGTGTGAAGGGAAATTGCCATTGTTAATTATTATAAAGATTCCTCCGATTTTTTTTCCCATATCCAGACTGCTCATAATCTGAGTTAATTATGAGGAATACAATCTAAATCACGACGTTAATATTTAATGATTATAATGAACAAATTAGTTTCTTAAAATGTACACATATAATAAAAATCTTAAAATCAGTCAATATGATTATAAGAGATGTAAATTTGATCTTAATTATTACTATGTCTATACTGTACAATGCCGAAGTTAGGGTCAGGGTCTAGACGCTAGTAATGTTTTTCTTCTATGGAAGTTTTGAAACAGCTAACAGAAGTTTTGAAAACAAGCGGATGGCGATAGAAACATTTCTTAATGCGATCGGACTTGGAGGAGAATTTTTAGGGAAGGGATACTATAGGATACTGGATACTACCTTCAGAAATGGCCTGCCTATTTGGTTTGAAGCCTGTTTTAGTTCCTGAAGTGTCCAATAGAATCCTAGCCGCAGCGGATTCCCCCATTTTTATTTTTTTACAGCACAATTTTTGGATTACAATTGGTAAAATACATCAGTGTTATACAATATTAAAGCAGTTAGTTTACAATGATTTACAATAGCTCACAATATTGCTCTTAGTAACATTTGACTATATATACATATATTTAACACGTTCCCCCCCTTTTTTTTACAATTTTGAAAGTTAAAAAAAAAGTAAATAAATATCTAAAAGTAAACAATAGGCTTGAAAATGATAAACTTTCAAAGTAATTTTGAAAATTTTAAACATAAATAAATACCTAATAATCAAAACTGGGCTTTAGAAAGAAGTTCTTCTTCTTCTTGTTTTTTTAAATTTTGAATTCAAAGCATACATACATACATACATACATATATTATTATAATAATAATAATGTACTGAAAATTAAATTTAGGCTTGGATATAAGAAGCGTTTTTTTTTTTTTAAATTCTAACGAAATAAGAGCAAGAGCAGTAACAGATTTTTTATGCCCGGAAGTAATGTAAATAAATTCATAATTTTAAGAAATTGTTCAATTTAGAGTTTTCACGTGGTTTTTATCAAGTGAAATTCTTGTATTTATTTAATCTGAACCACTTTGTGGAGTATGAGGTCTTATTTCAATCGTATGAATATACTTGGGTTGATTATTTTGTAGTTCTTCAATCCCTTTTATTATTTTGTCGCATAAGTTTTTATTTTTAATATATATGCAGCCACTGAAAAGGCAGCCACTGCAGCTTTGTGAAGGTGATTTTAAAACTCTATTGTTTTACTTTATTGCTTTAATAATGTACAATTAGTGAAATATTGTAATGAATTTCCGTGCATATTGCATTTACAATGATCGGAGGAGGCTCTGTTTATTAAAAAAAAATATTCCGGGAATGGTCGATGACTGGTAAAAAAAAGGTAAAGGTTCCTGTGTTCTAAAAGAAAATCCTTTGATGTTTTTTTGAAGTATTGGTAAGTATACCTGCCTGTAACTTCTGTGTCCTATGATACTGTCCATTTTTCTATTTTGTCCTTTTTTAATATGTACACTCATGTCCCTAAATTAAGGATAATGAAGTTCAGGCAAAGAAAGAGAAAGAAGCAAAACAAATTTGACTTATTTGTAAAGTCTATTTATTAAACAAAAAGTAAAGAGCAAAAAAGATGCTATATGTTTGACATAATTAATAAAAATTGCAAGTTTTACTCCCTTGACCAAATTTCAAAAAAGAACCTATTTACAAAAAACAGTATAACATGGTTAGTAGGATGGTTAATACGGAGTATGTCTCCCGGACGATGCAATACAGGCCTGACAACGCCTAGGCATGCTGAGTATCAAATGATCAATCTGATCTTGGGGAATATTACACCACTCATCAAGCAATGCACTGCGAAGTTCCGGTAGACAGGTGGGAGGGGGTTGACGGGCTGCAATTCGTCGGCCAAGCATATCCCACACATGCTCTATTGGATTCAAGTCCGGTGAGTATGCTGGCCAATGCATACGGGTGATATCCTCCGATTGAAGGCATTCGTCTACAATGTTTGCACGGTGAGGACGGGCGTTGTCATCCATAAACACAAATTCAGCACCCATGGCGCCCCGAAACAAACGTACATGTTGTTCCAGAATGACATCCCGATAGATGTGGCCTGTCATCGTTACACTCTGAACATGCAGGTCAGTTCTGGAACCAAGAATAATTCCTCCCCAAACGAGCCATCCTGCACCACCGTAACGGTGTCTTTCAATGGTGTTCTCTTGGTGGTAACGGGTACCTGGCGAATGTCCGGCGAGAATCAGACTCCAAACTAAACCTGGACTCGTCGGAAAACATCACACAAGACCACTGTTGCGGTGTCCACAATGCATGCTCTCTACTCCAGGTTAATCGCAGGCGACAGTGAGTTGCGGTAAGTGGAACACATCTGACAGGCCTACGAGCATATAGACCAATGTGCCCTAAGCGTCTGTACACGGTCTGCCTTGAAACTGTCGTACCGGTAGCTGAAGAGAGCTGACGAGACAGGTCTGATGCTGTACTCCGTCTGTTTCTTTTGGCAGTAACAGCCAAATAGCGGTCCTCCTTCGGCGTTGTAACTCGGGGGCGACCTGTGCTGTAACGTCTACTCACATTACCATCATCTTGGAATCGTTGCCAAAGCCTGGAGATGACACTCTGGGCGATTCCAAGTTCCTCGGATACTTCCAGCTGGGTACGTCCACATTCCAGTCGTCCGATAATTCTGCCACGTAAAACATCATCCAAATGCCTCCTTTGTGCCATAACTATGCGGTTTTTGCACTGAAAGGCTTTCACAGCGCTTGTGAACAATTTTACTTCTTTGCCACCATTCTTTATATACACCTCTCTTACACTCTCGTCATTGTGACGTACCATCCACGTCATCTGGTGGTTTCCTGTAATTTGCATGTTCTTCTTCAAGATGTGTGTGATCATTCCACAGGTGAAATTTTTATTTTAGAGATCAATTTCTGTGTGATTCTGAATTATCCTTAATTTATGGACATGAGTGTATTTTAGATAAGATAGTGGGTTTGGAAGTGAAACGCTTTCTATTTCTTAGAAGCGACGACCATTTTTGTTTACAGTGATAAAATTACCATTGTAGATGGCTGCTTGTTTTGCTAATCCGTCTGCTAGCCCGTTTCCCATAATCATAGACTGTGCTTTTATCCATTTAAATCTTTCTGTTTTAGGTATTTTTGTAAGGAGAACTAAAATTTTATGAGCTATTTTATTTGTGGTTACATTATTTTGTAGAATTTGAATACTTGAGTTGCTGCCAAATAAGATTAAGCATGAATTATATGACGTTGTTGAAAACCATTTTAACGATCCGTATATTGCATATAATTCTGCCTGAAAAATGGAGTTGTTGCTGTTGAGTTTAAATTGATTACTTTTTATCAGAATATCATCTTGACAAACACAGTATGCCGCTCCGCAACCTTCTTTCATTTTAGAGCCATCAGTATAAATTTTATGGTCTGTATTGATATTATCAAACAATTGGGCTGGGGAAGCAAGGAATCCAACAATGATTTAATTATAGGAATGTCATAATCAGATAGTTGTGTACTGTATTATTTATTGTAACTTGGGTTTTTAGTCTTGAAATAAATGCATATTTAATTTCTTTGAGAATAGTTAAATGGACCGGTGCAATAGATGTTAATATTTGGAGGCCTGAAGTTGGGGTTCTCCTGTATGAGTCACAGCCAGCGTCGTCAAAAAAAGGGTCTCTAGATCTGTGGCACTCGATGAACGTTTCGATCGTCCGCCATCTTGCTGGTAGTTAAGTCGAGCGATGGCAACGGCTGCCCTTTTTTAAGCATTGGGAAAGGGTTGCGCCACGAACGGTTAAAAATTCCGCCGCCCAAGGCAACTGCCTCAGGTGGATGTCCCTCGTGTAGGATTACCTTAATACAACACAATACAAACGTCAATCGAAAGCTTACTTGTCACGTGCTGTAGGTGGTCAATATATTTTTTTGATAACGGAATGATTCTTGATGAGATGTGATGTTGCGGATGACTATTTACATTTTCTTGACTTGAAGAAAATTTGTCATGAAACTGATTAGATATATTTAAGCAGTTTTATCACTTTTATGGCGAATTTGAAAACTGAAATTGAGAGTCGGTTTGTGTTCGGTTTGTTGTTAAAGAAACAAAAACAAAAAACTGAACTTGAATGTATTGAGAAGTAGTTTTGTTGACTGCCGGTTAGTGGGTCATTGAGGAAGTAAACTTTTCAGATGTAGCAAAACATTCCTGCAAATGAAGATAATTTAATACAAAGATATGCTGTTCTGAGAACTGTGTGTGTAACTAAAAGTTAAAAAATTTTGAAATACTTACCATTAACTACGACGAACTTGTCGTAGTTGCCGCTTAAAACATGCATGGATAAAATTATTGTAATTATTGGCAGGGGAAATGTGTGCGATGGTGGAGTAGACTCCATAACATAACATAACATAACATACACACATTTTGGAGCACCGTTGGCGAAGCCTCTTATCACCGGTAGACAGTAACTGGTAATCAGAATTGTCACCTCTTGCGTCCATATTCACCGTCTACCTCGACCGCCGGTTTATAGCAAACTCTCTGTCGAACGCTCAAATGGTATACCATTGGAGCGTTCGACAGACAGTTTGCTGTTAACCAGCGGTCGAGGTAGACGGTGAACGTGAGCGTAAGAAATTATCACTGTTAGATTACAGGTAAGTATAGTTATAACAAGGGGAAAACATTAAGAAAGGAGAGGGGTGAGAAAAAAAAAAAGGAAGGGAAAGGAAGCATCCCATCTTTCTGACAGCGCCTCGGACGTGCGCATTGGCAAAATAAATAAGAGCTTCAGTTCAGCACGGGAAAAGATGATTGATAATGAATTGCATTAGGAAGATGAGTAATAGCATGGGTGTTTTGTGATACACTCTACAGTCGTAGTCGGGTAGATGAAAGAGTAATTCGTTGGGAATCGTATAAATATTTTTGAAGAGATTATCGGATTTTCTCTTAATAATTTTTCTAATAGGCTCTATTCCAAGATCGGTATGAATAAGTGTATTTATGAAATACCAAGGAGCTCTGCAGATAGAACGAAGGCAGATAGAACGAAGGTTTTGCACGGTTTGCACTTTTTGTAGTTTCGACTTCGCCATGGCATATACAAGAATTGGTCGGAAAATTGTTTTATAAAGTAATATTTTGTTTCCCATTGGCATCCCTTTAGCATACAGAAGATGGTTGAGATCAGCTTTAGCCTTGTGGAATTTGCGAACGCTATATTTAATATGAGATCTCCAATTAAGGGTTTTATCCAGAATTATTATTCCACCTGGCTGTGCCGGCACAGCCAGCTGCGTCAAAAAAGGGTCTCTAGATCTGTGGCTAGCGATGAACGTTTCTATCGTTCGCCATCTTGCTGGTAGTTAAGTCGAGCGGTGGCAACGGCTACCCTTTTTTCAGCATTGGGCAATCTATCCAGCTGTTCTCGCATGCTTCCATTTTTCAGCAGATGACAGTACTGTTAAAAATAATCGTGACAATTTTTTGACAGGAAATGACGTGCTAAAAAGTAAAGGATTCTCGTGGAGCTATGTCCCCCGCAACTATTTTTATAGAAATCAAATCTATTCTTCGTGACTGGCAACAGTCAAAACGTCAGAGTTGGTGTTCCCAGAGCGGGAACACTGCGCGTTAAAGGGTTAAAGGTGAAAATAATTAAACGATTCCAAAGGAAGAAGTTCATGGAGGTAGGCCAGGGGCGTAGCCAGAAAATTTTCATGGGGGGGGGTTATGACTGCTGCAACTCACATATATGCATACATGTGTGTGATAAAGGAGTGAAGAATATACATTTTGTATGGCAAAAAATTCCTCATGGGGGGGTTATGACCCCCCTAACCCCCCCCCCTTGGCTACGCCCCTGAGGTAGGCTATAGCGCTTCCCGGTTATTATGTTGGTAATTTACTGTAATTCGGAAATTCAGATTCTAATTTATACACGCTGTAGGTTTGTATCTGCGGAAACTAGTTTAGAGGTTTAAATAACCTTAGAAAGATCATAACATTTCTATTTCTTTAGCAGGAAGATTTTTAAGATCCTACTAGCCTGCGCCAGTCGTTAAGAAAGCTATCAAACGCTATAAATTATATCATATTAAATTACACCATATATATTTATTTTCATTAGGGGAATAAGTTAAGTCCCAGTTTTTGTTTTATACCATTTGGATATGTATTCGAAAATCACTTAGAACTAGCTAAATGTTTCTATGATGATTTTTACTTCAAAATACGGAAAACTTCGTGCATTGAAATATCTATCTCAACTATAATTTATAAAACGTGAGAGTTCTTTTATGTGAGTTATAAAACTTTTCTCCATAACTTTCGAAGTCTGTACACATGAAAAGAAATGCCTTAAGTGTAAGAGTCACGTTACGTGTGAAAAATCATATATAGAATGAAACTGGAATTTCCGGAGATTTTAAGAATCTGGATCCAAATGTAAACTAAAGGATTGTGGATAAGACAGAAATAGTTTTTAGTTATATTCAAGGTTTTGAGTTTGAAGCTGTTCTTCAGGAGTATTTCATTTTTGAGATGGGCCTGAATGTTTCAGGAGTTTGTTCTTCTTCACGACTTAATTTCTCAGCATTACGTGATGTGTGCTTCAGATGATTTTGTAATCTTCTGAAATTTCTGCCGGTTCTCAAAGTTATCTAATATATTGTTTCGATCAGTGAAATGGATTTTTATTTCCTACCATTCTAAATGTAGAGTATTATAGGTTAATAAGACGTTACAGTATTATTATTTAATTTTCCTAGGTAGAGGGATTCTATAGAGTGCCCTTAAAGTAATTGTGCAACTTCAAATTATTAAAAATTGTAACAGTAAATTGTTGTACTGGCAATAAGGCCACTAGAAGTTTACGATGCCAAAATGTGGTTAAGGCGTTGGACGCGTAATCGAAGGTTGTGGGCTCGATACTGACATACCTGTTAAGATCACCGGGTATATGCGGTGTACGTGTACGCTAAATCAGTGGTTCCGAAATGCGTTTGCTAGCAGTTTCTGAGGGGTGCCAATATTGAGAAATCCCCACATTCTGATGAGAATCCAAAATTGTGGCGGGAAATACCAGGAAGAACGTATGCAACTCTAAACCACACATTCAATGACGTGAGCTGTCCGCTCCTGGAAAAACAAACAAAACAAAACAAGGAAGAAGGGCTGTAAATATGCTCGCACAGTTTTCATTCAATCGACTTAGTAATTACTTCCTTGTACGGAGTACAAGGAAGTAATGTGATCCTGAAAAATTTCGGGGGCCAAATTTCGACGAAAAAACTGATTTTGACTACCTCTAAATTTAATTTTAAGAATTCTTTCGATGCATCTCATCGTACGATAGCATGCACCATCATATAAAAGCGTCTGCAACTCATTTTGACCAATGGCGAGTCTATTTTGATCAGTTTTTCCATGCCGTCTGTACGTACGTACGTATGTATGTACTCGTATGTATGTATGTAACTCCCATATCTCAAAAACTATTGGTCGCAGAATGTTGAAACTTTATATTTAGGATTGTGCTAGCATCTAGTTGTGCATCTCCCCTTGTAGTTCCAATCGTCTGGATAGTTTATCTACAGGACCGCCCAAAAGATTCGAAATACATTACGCTCTATGGGCCTAAATTAATCAAATTCGCATATCTCAAAAGCTATTGGTCGTACAATGTTGAAACTTAATATTTAGGATTGTTGTGACATGTAGTTGTGCTTGCACCTCGCCTTTTGGTCCCAATCGACTGGACAGTTTATCTACAGGACCGCCCAAAAAATTCGAAATACATTACTCTCTATGGACCGAAATTAATCAAACTCGTATAGCTCAAAAACTATTAGACGAAGAATGTTTAAACTTTATATTTTGCATTGTTGTAACATCTAATTGTAAAACTCCTCTTTCGGTCTCGTTCGATTGGATAGTTTTTCTACAGGGCCGCCCAAAAGATTCTAAATACATTACGCTCTATGGGCCGAAATTCTTTAAAGCGTATATTAGAGGTATTAGACTGTGTCAAACGATTCAGAAGTGATATATGCTGTTAAGGGTTAGAAAATAAATTTCTCCATTAAAAAAGTGTCTTTATCATTTACAGTTCTGCTACAGGAACACTCAAAAGATTTCCAATACATTACGGTCAATGGCAATTTTAGGGGCATTCATCCATTTCAAGCACAATACCGTCCTACCACATAAGTTAGGTAATGGTCCGACCACGGTCACGTGCCTCTCTCAAGAATTACGCCAAAACTTGCCAAGTTTGGCGACTTTTGTGGTACGTATGTATGTATTTAACTCTCAAATCTCAAAAACTATTATGAAATTTCATATATAAGACTTTTAATCTCTAGTTGTGCATCTCGATTTTTGGTTCCAATCTACTGGAGAGTTTATTTACAGGACCACGCAAAAGAATTTCATTACATGAATGTCATGGACATCGTCTATATATTACATCTCTATTCAGTCATTGTTTGGTCCAAGCCCAAAATCTCGCCATTTGTCGTCGACTTTGGCGAGTTTTGCAGAAATATCGCCCAATTTGGCGATAGTGAGTCATTTGGTCCAGGCCCTAAATGACCGCATTTGTCATCGTCATTCGCGAGTTTCGGCGAAATATCGCCAAATTTGGCGCCAAAAAGTTTTTCGTATTTTGCATAACTTTAAAACTTTTACACGTAGAATTTTGAAATTTTCTATTCAGGACTATTGTAACATCTAACTGTGCATCTCTTTTTTGATTGCAATCGACTGGGTTGTTTATTTGCAAGGACAAACAAATGACTTTAAATACATTAAGGTGTACGGATACATTCAGTTCATTGAAAGTCTGTGGTCAATTACTACTTTGGCTATCAACAAAATCTCTCAAACTATCTTAAGCTTGTTGGCTTTTGGTGAAATATCACCACATTAAGTGTCAGAAGGAAATCTATCAAATTGAACCCAGCTAGGCGAATTCGGAAATATTCGGCTTGAAATCGCGAAACCTTACTATTACTGCAGTATTTTATCTCTTTCAAACAAAATAAGTTTAGATGAAGTGGGCCGAAAATATTTTTGATTTAATAAGACGTTGAAGGATGTCATGTGTTGTACACATCAGATTTTTTTTTTTTTTTTGCAATGCATTACTGAAAGCTTAATACATATTTCTTAAGTCTTATTTTATCAGTCTCTTTCTTAAGTAATTTTATCATTTCATACTACCTTTTTTCTGAAGATTTGCGTTATTGTTTAATATTTAGACGTATTTATATGCATGATTTGAATTTTACAATAGTTGAATTTTATAGCTCAATGAATTTCGCCAGGCTTACTTTTTGTAAAATGATACACTCCCCCCCGAAGTATAATTTTATTTTATTTTACCAAATAAAAATGTTATTTTTGTTGCTACACTAATGGCTTTTTTTCATTTATATACAAGACTAGCTGTTATCTGTAACTTCGTCTGCGTCGGCTTTGGAATTAGGTTCAGAGAGAAATGAATCACGTGTGAATGAATAACAAATATGTTTGCACTATAGACGAAAGGGACTGTATTTAAATATTATTTTTTTTTTTACTTCCTTGTACGGAGCATAAGGAAGTAAGGTGATCGCGAAAAATTTTTTGAGCCAGATTTCAACGAAAAAACCCGAATTTGACTACCTCTAAATTTACTTTTAAGAATTTTTGCGATGCGTCTCATAGTACGCTAGCATACACTTTCATATAAATGCATGTACTACCCATTTTGATCTAACGCGAGTCTATTTTGACCAATTTTTCCATGCCGTCTGTACGTACATATGTAACGCATGTATGTAACTCGCATATCTCAAAAACTATTAGTCGTAGAATATTGAAACTTGATATTTAGGATTGTTGTAACATGTAGTTGTGCACCTTTCCTTTGGGTCCCAACTGGATAGTTTACCTACAGAGGACGACTGGATATTCGACTGGATAGTTTATCTACAGAGCCAGAGCCGCTCAAAATATTCTAAATACATGACATCAAATTTGTTAAAGCGTATTTTAGAGGTACTAAGCTATTTCAAACGACTCAGAAGTGATGTATGCCGTTGACGGTTACAAAATGAGTTTCTCCATCGAAGAAAGTGCCTTTATCATTTATAGTTCTGCTACAGAAATACTGAAAAGATTTCCAACACATTACGGTCAATGGCAGTTTTAGGGACATTCATCCATTTCAAGCACAATTCCGTCCTACTATATAAATAGGTAATGGCCCGACTACGGTCACATGCGTCCCTCAAGAATTACTCAAAAAGTCGCCAAACTTGGCGACTTTTTCTGTACGTGTGTATGTATTTAACTCTCATATCTGAAAAACAATTAGTTCTTGATTGTTGAAATTTCATGTATAAGATTGTTGTAACATCTAGTTGTGCATCTGGATTTTTGGTTCCAGTCTACTGGAGAGTTTATTTACTGGAGAAACCAAAAGAATTTTAATACATTAACGTCTATGGACATTTTCAATATATTAAATCTGTAGTCAGTCATTGATTGCTCCATGCCCAAAATCTCGCCATTTGTCGTCGACCTTGGCGAGTCCTGTAGAAAAATCGCCAAATTTGGCGCCGAAAATAATTTTGTATAACTCTAAAAGTTTTAACCGTAGAATGTTGAAATTTTGTATTTAGAACTATTGTAACATCTAACTGTGCATCTCTTTTTTGATTCCAATCGTCTGGGTAATTTATTTACAGGGTCACCCAAATGACTTTAAATACAGTATGGTGTATGGTTACATTCAATTCATTGAAAGTCTGTGGTCAATGATTGTGGTCGCCCGTACGTAAGTCAGGGTTGAAGACGGGAAGGAACCGACCCAAATTGGGTTTAAGGTTAGAACCATCCAGAGAAGCAGTACTCAAAAACGCTTATTTGTACTTCTCAAAATTTCAGTGAGTGAGTTCTTACAAAATAGACATTGTTACGAATGGATTGTTGTTGCAGAATATTATTTTTTTACAAGGGAAAAATGTAAATTTATAAAATATAAATGAGAAAAATTAGTAATCCCAAAGTGACAGTTACATCAGTATAAAAGTGAATAAAAATAGCATCTGTATAAAGGAATAATCTTTCCTTTTAAAGTAGGAATTGTATATATTAATGAGGTTTTTTTTACCCCCTCCCCACAATTATGGAACACGCTGATGGAATTCCATAACTCAGTTTAGCAGCCCTCAGGGGGAAGACCTACTTTAGGTCTTTACGGGTGTCGCAATCCCGGGGCCCCAGCGATCTTTCGCTTTTCTTTGTTCTACCCTCCTCTCCTCTTAGCTGTATCCTTCCTTTTCCCCCTCAGTGTAGTTTCCTCTGTGGAGGTGAGGGCCCCCCTTTAGAAGCTGCGGCCGCCCTGTGCCGTCAGCTTCTATTGGCGGAAAACTACCCATGTGTTTGCCGTGCGTGGAGACCCGTGTCCCCGGAAATGGGGATCCTGGTATTTGAGGGGTCTTTTCTCCAACACATTGCTTTGGCCTCGGCTTCGGGTAAACGGGAGGTACACAGCGTTCCCCTGTGTATCAATCGGCTGGTGGTACTGATTTCGATCAACTGCTAGGGATCAAGCAAATCGGACATCTACTGGGCACGTCGTTAAGGGTGGATGCTGCCTAAGGGATGTACTGTGAGTGTATAGACCCGACTAGCACTGGTGTGCAATTGCACATCCCCTTGTTGGACTCCGTGGTGGGTGGTGCGGTCGGGTCCGAATCTCAATTTTCCCCAACATGGATATGAAAAATTCTTCGTCAATCGTCAACGTTCCGCTGTCAACCGCTAATGAACACACCGATACACAATTTGCACACATGAATGCCCGATTCTTCCTTATCCACTCTGCTGAAGGTAAACTTAATGAAACATCGCCATTTTTAATTCACAAATGTATCACTGACAATGTAGGAGAAGTCAAAAAAGTTAAAAAATTAAGATCTGGAGACCTATTAGTAGAAGTATCCAACAATAGACAAGCTTGCAAAATAATGAAAATAAAAAACCTTGGCCTAAAAACAGTTACAGTGACACCTCATACCTCCCTAAACATCTCCCGAGGAGTCGTATCAGAACCCGACCTTCTGCACTGCTCTGAAGCTGAAATACTTGAAAACCTAAAAGATGAAAAAGTATGCGCTGTGCGTCAAATCACTATTCGGCGCAATAATCAAATAATCAATACTAAACATATTATCCTAACTTTTCAGTCTCTCACTATTCCATCTCGTATTAAAGCCGGCTACCTATTATCTCCCGTCAGACCATATATACCAAATCCCATCCGTTGCTTCCAGTGCCAAAAGTTCGGCCATACCAAAACCTCCTGTCGTGGGTCACCTGCCTGTGCGCGTTGTGGTGCTTCTGGCCACGACAGTGAGTCCTGCTCTGCAGCTCCTAAGTGTGTAAATTGTAAAGAGGAACATCCTTCATACTCCAGATCTTGCCCGAAATGGGCGTTTGAAAAAGAAATCCAGTCCCTACGTGCCTCTCAAAGAATCTCATATCCCGAAGCCCGTAAGTTAATAGAAAGCCGGACGCCAAAACCTGGTTTATCTTATGCAGCTGCAACAAAATCAACCAAAACAATAGCAACCCAAACCGAACCACCAAAATCTGTACCTGTCTCCTTTCCTTCTGCAATAGCACAAATATCTAAACAATCAACTTCTAATCAAAATAAATCCTCCACAGCTTCACAAAAAAATACATTGAAGAAAAATTCTCAAAATGTTAACTCAACCCGACCACAAATAAAAAAGTCTTCTGTCTACAGAACTAAATATAACAAACCCAAAATCAAACATGTTCCTCCACAATGCCCTATAGATGACAGTATCCTACATTTGGACCCTTCTGACTCTGAAATGTCAGACCTCCCCATGGATGATGACGACATCCCTAGCACTCCTCTCAAGCCTACGGGGACTCCGAGCAAGATGAGCATCATCCCCAACACAACATGATAATGGCTCTGCTGCTATCCTGGAACTGCCACGGTTTCCTTAATAAAAATGACGACCTCAAAATACTGAATGATCATAACCCCGCTTGCCTCGCCCTTCAGGAAACTTTCCTCAAAACCAATAGACCTACTAAAATCCGCAATTACACTGTCCTTCGCAAGGACAATGAGCTCAATGATAGGGCCACTGGTGGAGTTGCCCTATTAATCAACAATAGCTATCCTCACACTATAGTCAATCTTAACACAAATCTCCAAGCAGTCGCCACTCGTATCCAATTAAAACAACTCACAACTGTCTGCAGCATATACCTCCCTCCAAGTGAACCAATCTGCCAAACATCCCTCAATAGTCTCATTCAGCAGCTTCCTCCTCCTTTCATCCTCCTCGGTGACATGAATGCTCATAGTCCCTTGTGGGGAAGCAAGGACACCAACAATAGAGGCCTTCAAATCGAACAACTTCTCACTGATTTCTCCCTTTGCTGCATGAATAATGGTGACAATACTTACTTCCACTATCCAACTAAAACTTTCCATGCAATAGACCTTGCCATCTGTTCTCCATCACTCCTTCCCACATATAATTTTTCTGTATCCAGTGATCTCCACAACAGTGATCATTTTCCAATTCTTCTGTCACCTCTGTACCACAATCCCCAACATACTTCAGTACCTAAATACATTCATGATAAGGCAGATTGGTTCACCTTCACTTCCCTGTCTGCCATCACCTCTGATGCTGTTGAAGGCCCCATAGACGAGGTCGTACAAAACATTACCTCAATTATCATCCAAGCTGCAATTATCATCCAAAATCGGGCATCAAACATCGACGTAATAAAAAACCGTGGTGGAACGAAAAATGCAACCTCGTTAAAAAGAAGCAGCAGAAAGCCTGGAGCACTTTTCGGCGGTACCCCACCACCGAAAATCTCACCCTCTTTAAGAAAGCTAGAGCATATGCACGTAGGATCCGGCGTCAGTGCCAAAAGGAATCCTGGGTCCAATATATCTCCAGCATAACAGCCTCTACTTCTAGTAAAGAGCTATGGACGAAAACAAAAAGAGCCATGGGCATTTATAATAATCAGTCAATTTCCTGTCTAACCATAAATAACAGCATTATATCCGATACAAAAGAAATAGCAAATAGCATTGGTGAAACCCTTGCTTCCACTCGTGCAGTACCTCCTACTCAAATTCTTTCCTCCTGTATAAACAACAATCAGAACGACAAAAAATAAATTTCAAAACCTCCTCGCACTTTTCCTACAATAGTGATCTTACCATTGATGAACTTACCCAACACTTAAGACAGTCCTCAAACACCTCTCCGGGTCCCGATGGTATTACATATGACATGCTGAAACACTTATCCCATGACTCTTTACTCAATCTTTTGAAATTCTACAATAGAATCTGGAATGAACAGACCTTTCCCATCTCCTGGAGAAATGCAATAGTTATTCCCTTCCCCAAACCAGGAAAAGATATGTCTAACCCTAATAACTACCGTCCCATAGCCCTTACTAGTTGCTAATGTAAATTAATGGAGAAAATTATCAATACCCGGCTTGTTTACATTTTAGAAACGGTGGACCATATACATCCCTTCCAGAGTGGCTTCCGGAAGGGCAGATCCACCATAGATAACATCAAATTCGTAATGCCTTCCTTAGAAAGAACCACTTAGTGTCAGTTTTCTTTGACATTGAAAAGGCATATGACCGAACGTGGAGGTACGGGATCCTTCTAGACCTTCATAATATAGGATTCCGAGGCAACCTACCCATTTTTATAAAAAACTTTCTGTCACTCCGAAATTTCCGGGTCCGGATTGATGGCATGCTATCCAATAACTTCGTTCAAGAGGAGGGTGTTCCACAGGGCTCCATACTCAGTGTCACCCTCTTCTCAATAAAAATTAATAACATCCTGAACCAACTGCCTTCGACTGTCTACGGCAGTCTATATGTAGATGACCTGCACATCTCCTGTCAGGGAAAGGACATGCGCCTGATAGAACGCCAGCTCCAGAATGCCATCAACCGCATCTTAAAGTGGTGTGACAGAAACGGTTTTAAGATATCAGCAGAGAAAACAATCTGTACCCATTTTTGCCGGAAGCGTGGGATACACACGGATCCGGAACTTTATCTGGGCCATACTAATATTGCTGTAAAAGATTCCGTTAAATTTTTAGGTTTACATTTTGACAAGAAACTTACATTCGCTAAAAATATCTCAGACATCCGCAATAAATGCGAGAAAAAACTTAACATTTTAAAGGTTTTAACCAATACCTCTTGGGGGGCAGACCGTGATGCTCTCTTGCGCATCTACCGTGCTGTCATCCGTTCTAAAATGGACTATGCAAGCTGCATCTATGGATCAGCTTCTAAATCAATGCTAAAAAAACTTGACACTGTGCATCATACTGCACTACGCATATGTTCCGGTGCTTTTAGGACATCGCCTGTCCATAGCCTTTACATCACCTGTCATGAACCATCTCTCACTCTCATACGTCAGAAGTTATCATTAAATACCTATTTTCGCATCCTTTCCCATCCTCTATATCCCTTAAAGCATTCTCTTATAGACACCCAACTGGACCAGTTTTATACAAATCGCCCTTCCTGCACTCCCCCCTTCGGACTTCGGATCCGTAGGAGTGTAGTCGGTACCCAATTGGAGGATGTTAATGTGTCTATTTGCTCATTTCATGAAGTCCCACCATGGACTAAATTGCACATTTCCTACCTACAACCATTCGAAGGCTTCACAAAACCAAACACTGATCCCATAATATATCAACAGTTATTTCTAGACCATAAAAGCAAATATCGAAACTTTGAAGAACTATATACTGACGGCTCAAAATCTCATAATCATGTAGGCTTTGCTTATGTACATCGTAATCATTCTTGCAACTACAACCTACCTTCGTTTTGCTCCGTATTTACAGCCGAATTAATAGCTATTTATGAAAGTCTTCTTTACATCTCTAGAGCAACTACCAAACAATTCATCATCTACTCTGACTCATTAAGCGTTTTGGAAAATCTGGGATCTGGCTCCCTAACCCATAGCTATATTCTGAAAGTCCTACACATGCACAAATGCCTCATGAACCGTGGATACAATATCCTCTACTGCTGGGTACCTAGCCATATTGGGATTCTCGGCAACGAAAGGGCTGATTCTTTGGCCAGGCATTCTACTGTCCCATATAATCTCCACCCACCCTATTGTGATATAAAATCTGGCATCTCTTCCTTAATAAAAGGCACCTGGATCTACATATGGGACTGTGAAACCCAAAACAAACTTCGATCTATCCGGCCAGCCCTTACCCACTGGTCCACTCATCCATACCGCAAGCACGATGTCCTTCTGACTCGTCTTCGCATTGGACATACGCGAATTACACATAAGCACTTACTTCTGGGCGAACCTGCTCCGGAGTGCCCTCACTGTCATACTCAACTCACCATTCGTCATCTCTTAACGTCGTGCACTGCTTTTAATAGTTTTTACCAAATACTTTTTAACTGTTCTCATCCTAAACTTGACGATATTTTGGGTGAAACCCCACATCGAAATCTATTCGCTTTTCTTAGACGTATTAATATTTTTTATTCAGTGTAAAGTGTTCACTTCTGTCTGACTGGTATCTGGATGGGAGCCCCATCCAGATTTCCTCACTTTTTTATCTACTTTTAACCCTTTTGAATTCTACATTTCACCTTTTAGTCTTTTACATTTTAGTACATTTTTGAATTTTAGCTTTTACTAGGTTTTGTGTACCTTTTACCTAAATACATCATGACACGATTTTAACTCCTTGTCTGGCGCAGTATGTCCTTTCTGGACCTTGTGCCATTAAAAACCAACCAACCAACCAACCAACCTCAGTTTAGCAGTCACTTCTTTCTTTAAACCTGTTATGTGCTATATGGTAGATCGGGCGCTGGTCTTCTGAATCGAGCTTCCGGAGTCCAATCCTTAAACGAGGTGAGCCTTGCATGGAAAAGGCTCTGGACACCTGTAGCAAAAGATAGCAGAACTCGACTTAATATATTTTAATCTGTGAGTAAAGTATCGTGGTCACCTTAGCACGATTTGACAAATTAGACGGTTTTAAAATTTAAGCTTTTAACATTTTATTAAAATTTTGGCTCTATAGTAATTAAAGACAGAGAGAAAAAAAAATCTGTATACGAGTAATTTTGGCAGTGTATGTTTGAGATGTGCATGGAGATTAGCAGCTGAATGACGTTTTTTCAACTCATTGAGAATTCGATGTCTCTCTGATAAAAATTATTGTCTTAAGATTAATTATTGTCTTAAAAAGAAAAAAAATTGTAAATTTTACTGTACTTCATCTAAGAATGATCCTCATTGGGAATCAGTTTCATAAGACTTTATCCACCCTTTTATGTTAAAGTTGATTACTCATTTACTGAAAAGAAAACAAATAAAATAGCTAACTTCTTTAGCCCATTTAACCGAACGTAGGTTTTTTTGCTTGAATTACTTTCCAAAATGTATTTTTTTCTTTTTCAATAGAAATGAACTTTTTAAGATTTTTTCAATAAAACCAATGAACTGAAATCCCAATAAAAGGCATTCCAGCAACACCCTTATGTTGCCTCTCGGGCTTCAGAGAACGAAATACATTATTGGGTTATGCGAAACGATTAACCCTTTCTTTTGTAAATGATTTAAACGATAGCCGATAAAGGAAGAACAAAAGGGTTCTTCTTTCACATTTACCAAGTTATTTTTGAAAATAACAACTAACGATGAAGTTCCCGCACATAAAATTTATTGATCAGGTCAGCCCGAAATACAGCAGTATTTTGAACCAGTAATATATTTTTATAATACATAAACAGAAGAAAGAGTGATTTAAGATAAAAAGAAATGATTAAAATATCCCTTTTCGAGCTTAAGTGCTACTTTCGATTGTATTCTTTAAATAAAATAAAATAAATTAAGAGTATATGCTTGCGAAAAAAAAAAAAAATAAGGGTGATCAAAATAGGGTAGACACCTTTCATAGAATGATATTTAATGAAATACTTGCAATAAAGAAACAATTCTTTAGTTTTAAGGCACAGAATTTTAACCTTAATATGAGCATTATGGGTGGCTTTGTCATCATAGGCGTCGTGAGACCGGACATTTTGGGGCAGGATGTCGCGTATCGAATTCATCAGTAACAAGTATGATTAAAAAAAAATTTGAATTAAAAAGAAAAACCGCCATCAAATTACTTCACCATGACATATACTTATTCCGGAACAGCTTGGATATCTGCCATGAGTGGAGACTTTTAATTCTTTGGCCATTTGTGCATGCACATAATCGATAATCATTTTCCATTAAGGTTGACACCGAAACAGTTCGCTAAATATTGTTGTGCATAAACCTTGACAGATTGGCTTATTTAGCACCGTAAAATATTAAATCTCGCCCTGTGGCAAATATCCAAGCTGTACCATTATATATATTGTCAAATAGAGAGAGCGGTTTGGTAATTTCTCGCCAAATATAGACGATATCGCCGAGTTCAGTTTTAGGAACTCATTTTTCGACGGAGATAAACCACCATACTTTGCAAAACTTGACGATTTTTGACATATTACTTTTAACGGTGTTGCTGTCAACTCTATAGGATATGGCTTAAAAACACGGGTTTTTTCGATTTTCAGAATGACAATATCATTAGAACGTAACCAAATTAATATGGGACCAGCCCTGAGCTTTAGGGTAGGAGCTTTAGTAGCTTCTGGAAAGCTACCACCCTGAGCTTTAGGAAAGTAATTTTGGAAATCCATCCACGTGGTAAAAAAATTATCGGTGTATACATACATAAAAAATATATGCATTCCTCCTTTTTTTGAAGTCGGTAAAAAAGGGAAGTTGCTCTTTAAATATCAGAACACAAATGCTTTGAATCAAACGTCTGCACATATTAAGGAGACAACCAATCTTTAACGGTGTTACGGGATATATCAGTCGCCACCTATTTAGTAGAACTAATATATGAATAATAAACATAGTCCAGCAAATTTAGACCAAAAAGTGGGTCGATAGCCAACAAATTCATGAGCTAAAATTTTCAGGATTAGCTCCTGGATATGCATAGAATAAATACTGAAAAGTCCCAAAAATGTCGATGCCGGCTTCCAACCAAAACGGAATCGGTGGCCGAAATCGGAGGCGAAATTATTTATCGGTGGCCGATAAATAATTTCGCCTTGTTTGATGTTTTTCAGCATATTTATGTGAAAAGTGAATGTTCTTTTTTGCTTCTGAACCAATGCAGTCAGCAAGGATGCCTGTTTAAATTCCAGCTTAGGTTTACTAAATAAAAAATTATAGATGTGCGTTAAATTAATTTATTTGATGTGAAATTATTATCCCCCCCCTTTCCCTACGGAATTTCCACCTTGTGTCCTTTCCAGTAGATGAAGTCTGCAAACTCTTCTTTCATCACGCGAAGATAAAGCTTTAGGTCTTCCCCTGTATTCTTTTTGCCATAATTGTCCTTCAAATTAAAAATATTGTTGACTATAGTCGTTGATCTTCCTATCTTTATTGCAATAGTACATCTATTCATTCCTGTTGATAAAGAGCTCCAAAACTTCGAAGAAATCTATGACAAATTTGCAAATTTAAGAGTTATCACAATCTAAGCAACCTTAGACTTCTAGACATACTTTTTCTGATAATTTATAAATTCTGTTTGATGCGTTATTTCTTAACAATGAACATTAAAAATTAATAATATTCTAATATCTGAATCGCTTTTATTTCATTTTTCGATTTTCTCGAAAATTTTACTGGCCTTACCCATTTTTTTAACTCCGTCAAGTTTTTACTCAGACTGTATGTGTATATTTATTTCAAAGGTATGTTTGTAACTTGCTCCTTTGTTTAGTAAATAAAACAAGAATTCCTATTCTCAATACTTAAAATTGTTAGGCCCTGGGCAAGGACAGCGATATTTTACCAGTAGGGGATAAATAGTATCCCTGACATTAACATTTCTCTAGCCAGGGATATTGCATTCTTCAGCCGAGGACAATCCCCTGCATCTCGCGTCCATTCGTACAGAGGGTGTTTACACATTTTTAGAACGATTTCGATAAAGAACTTTTAAAAAAGTAAATGCTTCAGAATAAAAATTTTTGGCAACAGCTTATTATTTGAAATGAGAAATATCGTCTGCTACTTTTAAATTTATTCTTCTTTCAAAATGTCATATGTAAACAAGCTGTGGATTAAAGGATATGTTTTTCCGATTTCCGAAGAAAAATATTCTTATTCCATATTCAAAAACGTTGTGAAATGCATGGTATTAAAATTTCTAAGTGCAAAATAAGCAACATTATTAATCGACAAGGTAAAAACCGTCAATCATTGTTTCTACATCGAAAGAAGACTCCAAACGAATATCCGAAAAAGGTACGTACTCTTTCAAACGTTTCTAAAGTGAAATCGCTGGTAACAAAAGAAAATCCGCCAACACAGAGATCAATTGCAAAGTCTTTGTAGCAACAATAAATAAAATAATAAACCAAGATTTACAACTTAAAAAAGCTAAAAAACATAATTTTCTCCAGCTTTTGCCGAGACATGTGGCTCAACACAAGTCATACTTCGAAAACTACCACTGCATTCCTTGAAAAAATGAAGACTGATACAGGTATTGCATATATACCTTTTCAACATACTCCTACGAAGTCCCCTGACTTTTCACCTATGGACTATTGTTCCTTTGGTCTGTTAAAAAGAGCTCTTTCTAAACGCAAACCCACGACGATAGATGGACTCTGGAAAGTAGTGGAAGAGGAATGGAAAGAAATACCCCTGGCAATTCTACGAAAAGCTCATCTTTCATGGAAATCAGGATGCAGACTTATAGTCCAGAAAAAAGGATATCAGATCGAACATTTAAAAAAATAGTCTTTACATTTTAAACATTAATTAAACGGCCCCGAAATCGTTCTAAAAATGTGTAAACACCCTCTGTATATCGATGGGAGAGTTGGAATGCTTTCTAATGAAGCCTAGGACTCGCACTTACTTTAAAATAAACAGCCAACAAAATGAAAGACTGCAACAAATAGCGAAATAAAAGTTTTATAGTTCAGTTTTCAAAAGGCTATTTTGCTTACATTTCATGTTATTTAATTATTTTCTGTGACTATTTCAAAAGCTTCTCTATGGCGATTTCGACAAAAAGGCTTATGATTTGAATTCTTTATCGAAGATGTACTCTCCCAGGCCTGTTCCAACTCGTTTGAGATTAGACACGTAATCTCCAAGTGTCTTGATGGCTTCCACTTGCTCGGTCAAGTATTCACTCTCCAAGAAGTCGCACATCTGAAACAAGACATTGCTAGGATATCAGTAGAATGGTACATTATGGAAGTAGGTATTAATTCTGAAAAACTTTCTCGTTTAATTACTACATTGGTGATAATTTTATTGTCAGCGCATTTTGCATAAGTAATGAGCACATAGTATAAACGAAATTTCAACAGCCCTAATAGCATACATTTTTGCCTGCAACGTAAAACTTGAGGTGAGATAACTAAAACTAGACTATAAAGATATTAAAACTAGACTATAAAAGTGAAGCTTTATAAAAAAAAAAAATGTTTAAAAAAAAGAATTTGAGTTACATGAAAAATACAATTTTGTGTGAATAAAAACATTGTATGAAAAATTCATAAGCTGAACTTTCGTTTTCGAAGCACAATTCCATAAATTATTCACAGAAAAGTGTAACACAGTTTAGTGATGACTCAGGCAAAACATGCGAATCTCTTAAAATGCTATAACTTTGATCACAAATAAATCATTATAAAGCACGTACTTAAGTATCATGCTTAAGTTGAAATTTTGGAAAAGAATGAATAAGAAAATTTAGGAGTAATATTCTGAAAAATTGTGCTAGCCTATCTAATGTCATCTCCATATACTGCATTTATTTTTAAAAAATGATGACTAACTAATGGTTATAATTTTGAAATAAAACAGTAGCAACGAAAAAGAGGATGAAAAAAATTAGAAAAATGTCAAAGAAATATGATGGAAAATATGTCTTTCTTTAGTCTAAAGTATATGTAACTTTAACCATTATAATATATTTCGAATCCTAAAATAAATTTAGTTGTGATCTTAAGAATTTCTTAAAATATTCGGAGAATTCGGAGGTGGTGTGGTTGAATGGCTCTCTAACCACTGCACAACTCGGGCAAATTCAGAGAAAAATAAATGATTGTAAAAATACTGAAATTTAAAATTTCTGCTTAGGATACCTATTAATTCACTTATAAACACACATTCAGTCTATTAAACGCTTTTATTTACACAAACTTCTTTTAAATGGTAATAAGTTAGCATTTAACTTTCAAAAGAATAGAGAAATGGGCGAAATCTATAAGTAAAACAAATCGTCTCCATCTTCCCATCTTTTTGACTAATTTTTTTTTAATTACATATAAAAAAAACGTTTTTAATAATTTAAAACTAGTTAATGTTTTTTCAATATTAATATTTTGCAAATTTTTATTTGCATTAAATAAAATACATCACACAATACTATGAGTTCACTTTTGGTATAATATTAGATTTTAAGGCTTGATCTAATATTGATTTGGCAGAAGGTTTCACTTATAAAAGGTAAAACAATACATCTTAACGATTCTTCATTCATTTTTATTCATACAAGAAAAAGAAATAAAAGTGTTAATACTAAGTTTCATCACATTCATCATAAAAAGGATTTAAAAAACAGTTTATATTTAAGAAAAAGAAAAAAGAATGAAAATAAATATAAGCATTTTAAAAATATGAAGCGAAGGGGAAAAAAAACCTTGGAGGGTGAAAAATATTTTTCATTTATGAAAGAAAATTCCTCCAATCTTTTAATGAACTCGTAATTAGCCATTTTAAGCCATTTTAATTTTTCGTTCATAAAAGAGAATTCCTTCAAGCTCTTAATGAACCCATAATTAGCTTCCAAAATATTAAAGATAACAGCTTTGAAATACCGGTTAAATAGACAAATAAGTAGTACAGCTATTTAAGCTAATGAAGAGTCACTACCATGATCTTTTTTTGGGATTCACTTTTTTCCCGAAGCGTGTCTTAAAATTGTACATTTTAATTACACGTTGAAAATCATTAATTTTTTTGAAAATTGCTTTCTGGAACAACTGAGAAATTAGTAGGTGTACCGGAAGTAAAGTCCTTTTTCCGTATATCAATATATTGCGTAGACAAAACTACTGAAACTAATAATACGAAATTTGGTAAGTATGCGAGTTTTTTAGCGTAGGTGCTAGATTGGAGAGCATTTACCGAAAATTGTTACGTTCGGGGGAATAGGGAGGCGTAAACGTTCTTTCCAGATATCCTGCGTAATTTCAAAGAAGAAAAGAGACACAAAATTCTTGCTGCAAAACAGAACACTCACGAATACCGACAAGTCAATTTTAGAACATTTCGAATATAATTCTCCAAGAAGGATAGACGCGAAAAAAAAGGGGAAAGATGGCCATTTTTCGCAAAATTATCTATAAAATTCTTCTTTTAAAATTTAACAAATATAAATCATATGTTTAGGCATAGCTTGTATGCAATTAAATACCGGTTGGCAGAAATGAAACGATCCTATTTTAATAATGTGTAATTCATTATAAAACGCTCTCTGGTGGCGAATATTTGAACTATATATTTTTTTAATTCGCTCAAGCAAATTCCCATACCTTTATTAAGTCCTGCACAAAATTTCAAAACTTTATCAACAGTAATTTCGTCTGTAGACAATGTTAAAATAGAGTCGTTTAGTTTCGGACACCCTGTTTTAGCGGAAAATTTATCAAAATTTTTTTTTTTAATTAAAAGAAAGACATTACTTTTCGCTACACCTAATACTTAATTTTGTCATTGCGAGAGTGAGCTGCAACTTCATAGCAGCATCTCACATACTATTCTCAGTTCTGTCTTGCTTGTATAATTGTAAAATTGGTGATCGTATTTACATTACGAGTTTGAATGTGTATTTATCTCCATCACAGTTTAGTTGTCGTGATCTATAAATTACCTGACTAGCGTGGCCTGTTATTTAGATTCCAAACGACTGATGATAACTCATCTGAGGTTTAAGTGATTGACTGCGTGATTGAGTGATACACCTCGTGCAGGCTTGTCTTAAACACAATACACACACACACATAATGCAATACACATGATTGAGAAGTTCCTTTTCAAAACTCAAATTCATAACCAAAGAGCTGCTTTAGCTGAGGTTTGTTATAACCAGCTGAACACTGTTTACATGACTGCTGGTCATTCTACCAGCATTAGTCGCTTAATCCTTTTGTTCGTAATACGTCAAAGACTTAAAGCAATATTTACCTGAGCATCATCATGTGCTGAAGCAATCTTGTGGAGATCCAGAAGTGATTGGTTGACAGTCTTCTCCAAAGTTAGAGCATCTTGCATTGCTTCCAGTGGACTGTCCCATTTGCTTTTAACAGGTGCCTAAGAAATGTACGTATGTTTTAATCATTCTGTTTTACCTTATAGGTGAATGTACTAGAATAAAAATCAAATTAAGGCATTGTTTTGTAAATCTTTTGCATTTAAATATAGAGGGTGCGTTCGAAAATTCCGCTGAATGATCCCACATTTTATTAACCGCACTGTATAGGATGTTGCGTTCCTGCACACGTAATGAAATGCAAGGTAACTAATGGCCTCTAGCCCCCAAATGACGACAGTTAAACGGAAGTACATGCTATGATTAACTTAACATAGACAGTGTAAAAATGCATGGCATTGCGAAATGGTGCGATGCCTGAACCTCAAGTTTTGCTTCAAACTAGGTGAAACGGCGACGCAGACTCATAAAATGGTGATGAAAGTGAACGGCGTGGAAGCAGTGAGTAAAAGTGTGCTTTTTTGAATGCTTAGTGAGACGAAAAGGAAACTGTAGAAGATAAGCCTCTTCTGGTATATTCTCCATGCTCTCCAGATCTGGTACCTGCAGACTTCTTTTTCCTCCCCCCACAAAGAACTTTTGAAAGGCCTATGTTTCTTGACAACGTGTGGCAACGACAATAGATCGAACAGCATATGACAACGGTGCTTTGAGCGATTACAAAAGAAGCATTATCTGACAGTTTCGAGTAGCTGTACAGCATATGACAACGGTGCTTTGAGCGATTACAAAAGAAGCATTATCTGACAGTTTCGAGTAGCTGTACAGCATATGACAACGGTGCTTTGAGCGATTACAAAAGAAGCATTATCTGACAGTTTCGAGTAGCTGTACAATTGATTTCAAAAGACTCTTGTAGCTAATGATGATTACTTTGAAAGCCAGTAACTATATTTTTTTTTGTAGCTGTTGTTTCTTTTATTTTATTAAACCATTCACCGAACTTATCGGACACACACTGTAGTACTTGTTGCACTAGCGTAACTCAATAGGGTCATAGAACCTGGGAGGTGGCAATCCAGTTGCCAGGTCTCTCTAGTGGAACTGGTTGAAAATTAGAAGACCACTCACACGGGGCGACGTTGGTTTGCCCAACAGGTGCCTACGTAAGGAAATGACCAACATCTCCGGCCCTCGTAGCGATCAAGCGTACTGGTAGGCAGGCCGTTAACCCGGCCATTAATACGCCAAAGTTCGTAACCTGGATTATGAACATTAATGCGTATTTACTACTTACCTTAACGTCCTTCAGCTGAATAGTACCGCCTCTCTGGTTCTGGAACTTCATCAGTTTCATGGCGTGCTCTCTCTCTTCTGAGCTGCATTCCTTGAAGTACTCAGAAATCTTGTGCAATGCAACATCGTCCCGATCGAAGTGGTACGCCTGAAACATTAATGCGATTTCATGAGAAATTTATAAAGTGATTAACCTGGGATTGCTCGCTCGAAAAAACGAACGGAATTACTCGCGCAGGGTATCTCATACCCAAGAGTGGTTTTTTTTTATATGTTTTTAGCCGTAAAACCGATACACTAGAGGTAAAATAATGAAAAAAACTAGCTGGAACCCGTCGAATTCGACGGCCATTTTATTGACGTTTATTAATGTTTCAGAAATAAATGAGAACGATCCGGAATGTCACCAATGTCTTGGATAAAACGGAAAGGAACAATCGAAGAGCGAAGCGGACGTGACATGACGTGTGACAGAAGGTAAAGAAAAAGTTTCGCGCCAGTTCTTACTTTAGCAACTGTACAATGGCGGTAAATGAAATCTTTAAAATTTGTTTTTAACTACCTTTATTGAGTAAAAAAGAGTACATATTCAAAGTAAAGCATTGGCGTAACAGCGCACTTGCGCGTCCGACGCCTGCGCTGCCCAATCGTGCTTTCACGACCACGGCTTCTTTGGTGCGGAAGCATATTCCTTGGCCAGGTGGTCAGCCTGACGCGAAGCTCCCTGTTTTTAATTCCCAAGGAAGCTTGGTATTCATTTTATCGAACCACTCAAGGGATGAAAGGCTGAGCCAAACTCGCCCAACCAGGGAATCGAACCCTGAACGTACGACATGGCAGCACAGTGCGCTAACCGTGTTACACCACAGGATTGTATTCTAACTATTCTTCACCTTCATAAATATTGATTTGAAAGTGGACCATAATCCATGAGTATATCGTATTTGCCTTCTTTGTTCCACGAAACACTTTTGAGGACTCGAAATCTATATTAAAATCGCCTACCAAAACTATTTTGCAATCTTCGCCATGCATATTCTAACTATACTTCTCCTTTATTGTAGGTAAATAAATTGTAGCGTTAGCCAGTTTCCAGCCAAATTTGGTAGATATCGCCAAGCTAAGCTCAGTTTTTGAGGACTTATTTTTTGGCACCATACTTGGTGGTAGATTATCAAAAATTGTAACCTGGGCGGCTTTCAATATTTTATTCAATCCCCACCCCTCTCCTGCGCTATTATTTGCAGCTTTTAAGCATTTCTCTGTAAAGACCGTGCTGTTTGAGAAATAATTTTTGAAGCCCTTTTAAAAAATTATATGTTCTACACGCACCAAAACAATACCGGTCGTACGACGGTACTGTTTAACGTATGTACCAAATATGTGCGCTCAATCGAATACCTCGTTTAGGAGCTAGAGCACTTTTAAGTACTTATAAATGCAAAATATGAAGGCATAAAACGGATTAATTAGCTAGAAAATAGTAAAAAAAATGTCTGAATTCAAAGAAATCAGTGATGTGTCTTGTATTCTGCGAGGGACAATGAACTAATCCTCCAAACGGAGTGCACACTTTTTCATAATTTGGCGGCTTACATATATTGATCAGAATTTCGCATTAAAGGTGCCAATAAAACAATGCTCCTTATTTTACTTTGCTTAAAATTCTATAAAGGAGTAATTAACGCCGCCAAATATTTTATCTTGCCAACAGGTTGCAAATACCCAAACTTATACGCCACAAAATAAACTTCACAATAAAGATAGTTTTTAAAAATATAAATAACTGTGCATTGCATAATTGTAATTTGAATTATTTTACACTTTTAAGATACTGGGCTATGTTTAGGTAAACATGTGTTATAGATTTGCATTGTTTAAAGATATATACTGGCACAAAATATGGCTCAAATCACTTCTCTTTCAAATCACTTCTCTTCTATCGATCCATTTAACTACCAAGAACATGGTGGTCGATCGAATCACCCATCTGCCCCCACAGATCCAAGTTTTCTGACATACCTGGCTGCGCAGACCATCCTAGGTACTAATAATTGGAGGTATCAAGTTTCCAATTCTGACCTAGGGTGGTTTACGAGTGCAAATAATCATTATTAAGAACGTGCCACGAATCTACTTGCTGAAATCCGAAAAGTGCTTTTGTTAGCAGTCACTTGCATAAACTAATTTTAATCAGTAACATTTCTTCCTTTCGTTGAGATGCTCAATAGTCGATAAAGCACTTCGATGTGAAGTTTCTCTGACATTACATGCAGGGTGTCCTATAATGATTGAAACAAACTTTGAGGGAAGGTAGATAACCTAATAAGGATTCAGAATCACATAGAAATGTGAGATCTGGAAATGATAGTGAACTTTTCGACTATTTTTCGTCAAAAACTAATGCGCAAAAAAACGCATCTTTTAAAGATTCCATTTCATTCGATTGATGAAATTTTCAGTTCCAAGCACATTTTTTAAGACTTGAGAAACTAGCCGAACACTTCAAAATTTTTTCCAAAGTGATTATTGACAGGTAAGTAAAAAAGCCTTTTTTGACCCCCACATTACTATGTGATTCGGATTCCTTATTATGTCCCCGGCTCCCTCAAAGTTTGTCCCAATAATCATGGGACACTGTATAATCATTTATTTTTATTTCAGACTACTTAGAATAGAATTTTGCTTCTTGAGGAAAAAAAAAGTGTTTTAAAAACTTTTCAGAATATACGAATTATATAATATTTTTAAAGAAACGCGTCCCATTTTGTGTATCTTGAAGGCCTAATATTTTTTGTTTTTCCCAGGGCCCTCATTTGCATTGATCGGGCTGTGAGCATTTCATAAATGTATTTGGCTTTTTAAAAACTTTAATCAGTTGAAAATGTAAATTAGTGTATGCATACAATCATTTAAAGATTTTACTTTTATAATTCATGCACTACATGAAGGGGGGTATTACAGGTAGGTGGTGTTCTAAATTCATCCCCTCTCCCTGAACAAATAACAACAAATAAATTAAACAAAGGTGGTATCAAGTGTTCCCATTCTCACAAAAGAGTATTGTTGAAAAACTACATTTAATTTTTACTATGTTCGGTTATAAATGTTAACTATTTTATGGGCTATCCGTATATTTGCTTTTGCCTTTAAAATTTCCAGTACAAATCATTGTTATTTTGTTTTCTCAATTTACTTTAATAGTCTTGTTTACCTGAGGTATGAAATTTCATTGCTTTCGATGAAAATGAAATGAGTTAGTGGCTGGGAATTGCAAAAATATTTGGCTTAGTTCTTAGAATGCTGAATGTGATGGTGTGGAGAGAAATTTATTATATACAGGGTTCCTTTTGATTTTTTAAATATGCCACTTCATATTTTCAAAACTACTGATACAAACGGAACCCATACCCCCTTTTTTGTGGGTGGATGGATGTTGAAGAACACTGAGTGTATTAGACATAAATTCTATGAACTTTTCTATGTACCATTTTGTTTTTTCAAGATTATGTAAAAAGTTCTAATTAAAGTTTGAAAAAGATATGATAGAAAAAATATGTCACGATTATTCTTCACATTTTGTGAAGAATTTTTGAAAATAAAATATAAAGAAAACGTCAGTTTGAGTGTTATAGCTTAAAATTGTAAATTTCTCTTTAACATTAGATGAGTGATTCTTCTCTTGCTTAAAAATTAATAACTATTTCCTGAAACGTAATCAAATTTAGCATTTTAATTTCCTTTCTTTGACATGATAGAAAAATAGTGAGCATGTATGGGTATTTATAGAGAGAAGGTATATGATTCGCTAATTAAATTTCGCGATCGTTTCAGTTTTACTCTTATTTTTAACCCTTTGAGGCGCAACCCTTTCCCAATGCTGAAAAAAGGGCAGCCGTTGCCATCGCTCGACTTAACTACCAGCGAGATGGAGGACGAGCGAAACGTTCATGTGCGTGGGCACAGCCAGCTGTCGTCAAAAAAGGTTCTCTAGATCTGTGGCACGCGATGAACGTTTCGATCGTCGGCCATGTTGCTGGTAGTTAAGTCGAGCGGTGGCAACGGCTGCCCTTTTTTTCAGCATTGGGCAATCTATTCAGCTGTTCTCGCATTCTTCCATTTTTCAGCAGATGTCAGTGCTGTTTAAAATAATCGTGACAAATTTTTTAACGGGAAACGACGTGCTAAAAAGTAAAGGATTCTCGTGGAGCTATGTCACCCGCAACTATTTTTATAGAAATCAAATACCCTACTTTTTGACTGGCAACAGTCAAAACGTCAGTTTGGTGTTCTTAGAGCGGGAGTACTGCGCGTTGAAGGGTTAAAAAATCGCTTAAGTAAATAATAGTCTGGTGTCATTAGTCATCTGAACATGTAAGCAAGGATGTTCTTGGACTCACCATAGCCAGGTAAACATAGGAAGCGTACAGTTCCATGTTAATCTGCTTGTTGACTCCATTTTCAGATTCCTCGTGGTAATTCTGACGGACTTGACTGGTTGAACTCATTTTTATTACTTATTTAGCTGAACGAAAGAAAATTCCTAAACTTAAAATAAAACCTACAAACACTGTTTCTGTTCGATCAAACACTGTTGACGCGAACACCAATTAAAAAGATAAAAACGGTCGGTTTACCTGCGATTTTATAGGAACGTTTTATCAGCTCCTGCATTTTGTGCGTAGAGATAAAAGACTTCCCGAAAAGACATGACGTATTGTAAATGTGCTGATTGTTAAAATATGTAATCGGAAATGATAGGCGCAGATGGCCTATTGATTTCTAAATTATGTTTCGCCTACACAAAGAAATAGTCGATTATCGCTGTATCATGCAGAATAAAGAGGGAAGGCGCGGGGGGGGGATTCGATTGCATCAGTTTTGAAAAACAGCGGTTTACAAGATAATACCGATTGGATGTGTGATTATGCTTGTACATTATCAATATACCCTTATTGAAAAAAATGTTTCAGTTTAGGTTAGAATGAAATAATGCTACTTATTTTTGTGTTTTAAATTTCTCTTAATTATATCCGTGTTTATTGCGTTTTATTTAGGGACGGGTGAATGACAAAATAAAAAATAGGAATGTCTTGCAGTAGCGGATCGTGGGTTATTTAAATGGGGGTTCACAAAACAAATTTCGAATATTAAACATGCAGATACGAAGCACCTTACAAGTTAAAATACAGCGGAACCCCGATCTATCGTTCCCGCATTCATCGTTTTCCCGTATTGATCGTTTTACTTCTAGGGTCCCTACACAAACTGTATTCAAATAACGTTAGCAAAACCCGCATGTATCGTTCGTCAAAAATTCACTTTCCCGCGTTCATCGTTGTAAATTGTTTCTTGAAGAAATGAAATTGAAGATCAAGTAGATCAATATGGCTTACAAAGGGAATTACTTCCTCTTATGATATCTTGGGTTAATGATAGTATAGGTGAAGAGTTCTTACATCTAGCAGGGACGAGTATGGTGTGAAATGTAGTGATTATATTTCCCCTGATTTAGAAGTAGCAACGTGCGGTATCCTAAGAATGGAAGGAATGTGACGCAAAAAATGAAAATAATCACGAAGAAGCTGAGAAAAATATTCATGCCGATGAGACTGAGCCAACACTAGTGCCTTGTTTATCCTACGCAATAACGGTATTTGAAATTGTATGAGTTTTATATACAAACATAATTAACACATACACATAAAAAGACAAAAAAATTATTGTAAATCTCGAAAATTTTGTTTAATTAAAAAATTAACGAAAAACCCAGTGTAAAATTACTGATTTTTAAAAAATAAGTATCACTTAATTTCAACAATACTTCAATCTGTTTTTTTTACAGTTTGGTAACAAATTTAGTATTTTTGGTATACTGTATACATTGTGTGTATTCACAAATACAGTTTCCTTCGTATTTTGATTTTAACCCGCATTCGTCGTTTTCGCGCATGCATCGTTTTTTACTACGTACCCCTTGAAAAACGATAGATCGAGGTTCTACTGTATATTTACGTTTCCAGCAGTTAATACGTAAAACAATGCGTGCAACTGAAAGAAACAGGTAATATTTTGTCTTACATTTCGTCACCAAGATGAGTTTTAGCAAAATTGTTTTCTTGATTCATTTTATTTCAATTTTTTTTCAAAGCATAATATTGAAAAATGTCATTGCTTTAGCCCAGAAACACGTCTTTTACTCCCATCTTAATTATTTACACTAGTTTGTAAAATAATAATACTAATAATAATAATGTAATGAAAAATGGTAGAAATAAAGAAAATAATACGAAAATGAAATAAAAATTAACTAACCGATCGTAACAAACTAAGGGAAAATCCGGAAGAGATACCACAAAAAATGGCCCTGTGTACACAATGAAAATGTGCGAACGGAATGATATCTGCAACGCCGTACGTCTCACCAGCTGTCTTCGCTTCTGTTCCCAGAGAGCGGTTCAGAAGGAACATTTTCCGTTCGCACGTGAGATTGATTAAAGACTGTGCTGTAGTAACCTAAACTACAGTACGTTAGTTATAATAAGCGTATTTAATAATAGTGGGGGGCAGGGAGAAAAGAGTAAAACTCACGTTTTAAATTCACAAAAGTCTGGAAGTGTACTTAATATTTGTTTTAAAAGTGTACTTAAAATTAATTTGTTAATGTGTTTATTCTTTAGTTTTTCCTTTGGGGGTTCACGTGCTCTTGTGCTCAAATGGAGGAGCCGCCACTGATATCCTGCATAGGCATTGCCCTACTAGCAATCATGCTCGGGTTCTCATCGGCCGGCTACGTAGCCGGTGGTGGCCCGAGCAAAATTGCTAGTAGGGAGCTTCGTCTCGTCTCGCAAAATCCTAAGCAGTACCATACGTGTTCGTGTATAAGCCGAAACAATAATTTTACTTTAAAAAATTAGCTAACATTCAAGAACCCGAGTTTAAGACGGGTAGTATAAAAATGCAGCGGAGAGAAATATTGATAATTCGGGAAAAGAAAATTCTTAGTTCATTTCACGGCGCTTAGTTGTAGTTTTTCATTAGTTTATTTTAACTGTTTGGACCTTTAGGAATTTAAATGTAAAAGCAGTATTCAGGAAACCTTTCTAAGTTCTTTTCAAATAAGCACGTATTTACAGAGGTTGTTTTAAAGAGGTTTTATTCTGTCTGTTTTCAGATCCGGCGGGGGGGGGAGGGGTTGTCGTGTAGGCAACTCAACGGGAAAAATTTTAAGCTAAAGGCCGCTACATTACTAGGACATTAAACAGCATTCTTCCCAGATAGGGCGATATTTCGGTTTTTTTCATTTTTCTTAATTTCCCCTCCCCCCATTATTTACAAGTTGATGTATAAGTCGAACAACTGACCTTTAAATCAAAATTTTGACCAAAATTTCTCCATTTCTCTGTTTTAAATAATTTTACAGTGTGCTCCAAACACCTTACGCTGTCTTTTCTCAAACTTTTTATTGATGCGATCCCCTTTAATGTAATACGATGTATACAGAATTAAAACACCCCTAGTCTGAGGTCTCTATAGATCGAACTACTCAGTGTAAAGGCTCCAAAACTGTTGAAAATACTATTCAAGACACGAGGAAACGGATTAGAAGGACGTAAGAAAAAAAATGTTTTAGAAATACCGACAGATGGCCATGCACAACAGAAAATATGCGGAAAAGACGCAAATAATAACCAAAAGAAAAAAAAACTTTCTGCATGGAATTTTTTGTTTTTTCTTTTCTTTATTTAATTTCTATTGCTGATATAAAAAAAAGAAGATAAAAAAGTGAAGAAACTTAAACTGTCATTGCAACTGCAATTTTTCAATACAAGCACAAAAATTTTGCAGAAGCCCTTGGCTTGAAGCGGGGCCACGCGAGATAGTAAGTTTCCTCTATAGAAATAGAACCCCTTTACAGACCCTAGAGTAGCTTTAGGTAGAAACATCTCGCGTGGCCCCGCTTGAAGCCGGGCATAAAGGGAGAACATGGCTTCTTCTGGGTATAAAAGGAGATTAAACTGGGACAATATCATTCCTATCAGCGATGGTAGTCACTCTGCAGAACGCGAGTTGCTAGTGAAATTGCTTTATGAAAACAAAGGAAATGCTGCAGCTGCACGTCCAGAGTTTTGTCGCCTTAAGAATTTTTTCAAAGGACCATTTACTTCCACTAACTCTCTGGAGAACTTGGTTCGAGAAAACTGGACATCTTAGTTAGAGTTCAGCCAGGTCGAGGACGCAAATCGACTCGTTCCGATGTCGTTGAAGATGTGGCCACCGCTATTGTTGAACAATCAGTAGATAACATTGTAGGCTGTAGTAGTGCTCGTGCAGGGTCACGATACTTCGTTGTTTCCTACAGTACAATGCGGAACGTACTGAGGAAAATGGTGCATTTTTCTGCGTACAAAATTCTTATAATCAGCAGATGATGGCTGTCGAAATGGAGAACCGACTAACCTTTGCACGGACGTTTCTGGCTAGAGTCGAAGTGAATGCATCGTGGCCATAGCAGTATTCTATGGAGCGATGAAGTGCATTTCAATCTAAGTGGAGCAGTCAATACCCATAAATGTCGAATTTGAGACACGGAAAACCCTCGTACTTGCCAAGATATTCCATTTCAGTCACTAAAAATTACAGTCTGGTGAGAATTCATAGTCACATTTATTCATAGACCTTTATTATTCGAAGAGGCTACTACGAAGTGGTCCTGTGACATGCACCATGACCACCAGGAGATACCAAAACACGCTCGAAAATTTTGTTGCACTCCAAATGCAACAGCGCGAGTGTCTTGATTCAATTATCCTTATGAAAGATGGAGAACCCTTTACACATTGGACCCTGTGTGTAGAAGTTTCTTCGGCAAGATTTTATTAATGATACAGTAATTAGTCAGGTGTTGACGATAACCTGGCCATCTTGTTCCCCAGATCTTCATCGTGATTTTTGGCTGTGCGGATACTCAAAAAGTCTTGTTTATTGAGGACCTTTGGCAATCTTGGCGGATTTGAAGGCAGATTCGACCAGTGACAATCCGTAGCTAAACAAACTGTCCAGACTGCAGATTTTACATCTTGAAGAAGGGAACCATATTGAGTAGAATTCTCTATATCGATAAGGTCCATGTGATATGGATGTTTCATGCAGTCGAATAAAATATGCTAAAAATTGTATTTTGCGTTTTTTAGCATATTTTTTGTTGTACAACGTCATCTATCGGTGCTTCTGGAACTGTTTTTTTAAGCTTAATACTTTTCGCCATGTCTTGAATAGTATGTTCAACAATTTTGGAGCTTTTACTCTGAGTAGTGTGATGCATAGAGAGCTCAGCAAGAGTGTTCTAATACTGACCACCTCGTATACATATGTAAAAGGCTTTGCGACTCCATTGTTGAAATACAACGAATATGGAAACTTAGTAACGAAAGCTCTAAATACTAAACTACGAGTTCTAAAGCGAAAGCTCGATTGATCCCCTTTGCCACTTCATACTTACGCGAAAAAGGCTGCTGTTCTATGGAGACTTTAAAATCAAAATATAGAAATTGTCCACTATAACTCGAAAATAATTCTTGTGTGTGTTTGTCAATAAAGATGCTAGCATGAAAAACTGAAAAAACAGCCAGTTATGATCGTCGCTTTAGCAATTATAGATTACCATTTCACAAGTATCTAATTTATTTTATAAAGTTTTTATTGCTTGGTAATATAGATTTGTGTAACGTGGCTAATATGGGCGCCCATAGAGTTTTTTAGCGGGGGGAGGAAAACTTAAAAAAAGTTCTAGAGGGGCGCAAATTTCAATTTGAGTTCCCATTTTGTTTTGTGATGCCATTTTGTTTGCATCTTATGACAACATACTAAATCTCTAGTGGGGGTATGTGCTCTACCGTGCAGCCCCTCATGGATGCCCATGAATACTATAGCTTTTTTGAAGTTATATCCAAAATCTCGTCAAGTTTGAAATTGATAAATCGCCATTTGATACATCGCGAAATTTGACTTAAAAATAAAAGGATGTTCGAAAGTGTTTTATAATCGATGCGTTCAGCATGATTTTTCCTTCATGATTTTATTCATTTTTAATTTATAAAACAGGCTTAATTTGTCAGACTCCGTAATTGAAAGGAAGCAAAGGCGGAGATTCCCATTGAGTGCCCAAAGTTTTTTTCCAAGCCCAAATCTTTGAGCGAAACATTCAAAGATTTATGCTGACCCTACTGATTTTAGCTCTGGTGATATAATTTGTATCAACGTAATTAGACAAGCAATCTTAAAATATGTATATTGTCACTATCGCAACTTCTGCGTAAGCATTTTGTAACACTTCGGTGATGCACAATTTAATGCAATCCACTGACTACTAAGCAGTACTAAGTGAGTGGAATAAAGTACGCCGTAAAATGATAAAACCTCATTGATAAATTGATTTTTTTTCTGTTTGTTCAGGTGTTTTCACCAACTTGCTGTGTCTGAGCATCTGAGTTCCCTATCAACGCCTAAAAATAAATGCATTTGATAAGACTCGACGATAGTAAAGAGTTAAATGTTGCATATATCTATCGAATATTCAGATATGTTTGATTTCTCAATTTTTTAGGTTATAGGTGATGAATACAAAAGATCTAAAAAATGTAAACAATTTTTTTTCGTGGTTATCTATCTAATATCAATAAATGATTGAATTCTCAATTTTCTAGAAAAAACTGGAAAAAAAAGTGAGACTGTGAAAAGCAAGCTCATGTAAGTTAAGGAAACACTTGTTTTGAGATGGAATTGGTTTTGCGGCCTTGTAAATAATAAACTCTAACTTGTTGATAACTTTTACTGACACGTGATGATAAGTTTTTGTAAGTTCTGACCTACACACATGGTCAGTAAACAGGACGCCCATAGTGCAGATTTCAGAAATGATATTACTTCCTATTTCACCGAAACTGCTTTCCTTTACATCAATATTTAGTTTGTAAGAACATGAATTTGCTTTGATATACCGGTAAATACTTCCATAATGCATGAAATACGAATCGACATTCGTGGTGGTAAACATTGCTTATGTCATGTAACGTATGAAAAGCGTTTCAGAAAGTTTAATTTTCAATAATGTTAAAAATAATTTTTCAGATTTAAAATGATCGCATTCGAAAACTTTTACGCGATAATGCGCTAATTGCAGAAAGGTGCATTATGCGTGTAATTACCAATGCAAAAAATTTTCAAGATTTATGCGTTTGAAAACTTCCATAAAGTATTTAACCCTTTAACGCGCAGTGTTCCCGCTCTGGGAACATCAAACTCTGACGTTTTGACTGTTGCCAGTCACGTCGAATTGATTGGATTTCTATAAAAATAGTCGCGGGTGATATAGCTCCACGAGAGTCCTTTACTTTTGAGCACGTCATTTCCCGTAAAAAAAATCATCACGATTATTTTTAACAGCACTGACATCTGCTGAAAAAGGAAGAATGCGAGAACAGCTGGATAGATTGCCCAGTGCTGAAAAAGGGCAGCCGTTGCCATCGCTCGACTTAACTACCAGCGAGATGGCGGACGATCGAAACGTTCATCGCGTGCCACAGATCTAGAGACCCTTTTTTTGACGCAGCTGGCAGTGCGCGGGCACAGCTAGCTGTTGTCAAAAAAGGTCTCTAGATCTGTGGCACGCGATGAACGTTTCGATCGTCCGCCATCTTGCTGGTAGTTAAGTCGAGCGATGGCAACGGCTGCCCTCTTTTCAGCATTGGGAAAGGGTTGTGCCTCAAAGGGATAAATAAATTATTTTAATTCTTTTTAATTATAATATTTTGAATTCTTGATTCATACACATAAATTATAATACGAGATAAAATTTTGAATTGCATGCTCCATTTCAACGGACTAAAGATAACTTGAAATTGTCGCTTTCACATGGTACTGTGCATTGCGCATCTGTCAGCATGATTGCAAAATTATTAAATTAATTATTTGTTCAAAAGACGTTACGAAATGTATCGATGCATTTTTAAAAAACATACGAATACTCTTTTTCAACAATCTACATGCTTTAGAGTCGTAGGCATTAATTATAATTTGAAATAAAATTTTGAATAGCTCGCTGCAGTTAATCAAAATATCCATAAATTTGCTTTTTACTTAAAGAAAACCATAGCAAAACCTACTTGCTAAATATGAATCACAACTGGAAAAGAAAAATACATTTTAGCTGCATTCATTTAACATCAAAGGTTTATTTATTTTTTTTTTTATTTAAAAGATGGCTTTTTTTAACCTACTTTCTCAGTATTTTACATTTGTTGAAGCTAAAAACAAAAACTGCCAGAGTATTTATAATGTAGTGTGTTTTTATTTATTTATTCTTTTTTGTTTGGGATGTACCATATTCAGTTTTGTCCTCCCCATTAATATTTTGTACTCGGATGATTTTTCATTTTTTTTTGCGTTCCATTGTTCTATATCTTTGAAAAGAAAAGGAAAGTTTTCATTAATATTATGCAAGGAAAAAGTTTCTTAACTCTGATGATTTTACTTTTAGTCATTTTACTTTTCGAATGACTTTCTTTTATGCTCTCAAACAAAACCGGAGAGCTTTGGACTGGGGATATATGTGCATTGAAGAAAATAATAATACATTTTTCACATTGTAAGCAGCACAGATTTATAATTCCGCAAAAGTTATTTTTATTTTTAAAAAAATCATGCAACTTTTGAATAGCTTTTTTAAAGAATCCAATTTTACTACAGATTAAAAAAAAATCTGGAGTGACTCCACTCGACTTTCCGAACACTTACGATTAAGATCATTACCAAGCATTTAAATAAATTTTAATCGATGAATAATTCAAATATATATACCAAATTTAAGCTCAATGGAATGTACCGTTTAAACGCTAGCGCACTTTCAAGAATTTCTCCCCATAGGCCATAATGTAAAAGAAATCTTTGTCGTAGCCCTGTAGAAAAACTATAAGTCCTATACACACCAAAATCAATACCGGTCTTGCGGCGGTGGTTTATAACATATCTACCCAATTTGAGCTCAATCGCATGCCCCGTTCAGGAGCTATCGTGTTCACTCACATACACACAAACACAAACACACGCAAACACACACACACGCAAACACACACACACACACACACACACACACACACACACACACACACACACACACATACACACACATACATACATACATACATACATACATACATACATACATACATCTCGTAAAAATAGCATAAATGAATTCAGAAGACCCCAAAACGTGTATATACACCAAAATCTCGAATTCGAATTTTTTCATGATTACAATACTTTCCTTACATGGTACATGTTCGGAAAGTAAAAATTGAATGCCTCTTTGCAAGCTGTACTATGCATCATTACAAAAAGTGAATCGAGCCTACCGCGTTCGCAGCCGTACCATGGTACAGTGGTTATACCACTGAAAATGGTAGATGGCCGAAGTGTGAAGGTCCCGGGTTCGGGTCCCATCGCGTGGCTGTCGATCTAACGGTGTGGAGTTTTGGTAGGTTTACTCCAGATGTAACGCGAATACGCGTTAGAACCCCTTAGAAAGTCCTTCTACCAAGGCAGTCCCTTGACAGATCGCCCTAGTGAAGCGTTGCCGTAATCACACACAACCACAACCACAATCTCTCTTCTTTACACCTGCGATAGGATTGCACCCGACGTGTGAAATTTTGCTTACCTCCTACCAAGGCACCTCTCAAGGCAAAGTCCTCCTACCAAGGGCACCCCTCATCCTTGACAGATCGCCCTAGTGAAGCGTTGCCATAATCACACACAATCACGACTTACCGCGCGCGCAGCTGTCGATCTCATGGTTTGGCGTTTTGGTCCGTTTTCTCCAGATGGAACGTGAATACGCCTTGGAACCCCTTAAAAAGTCCTTCGACCGAGGCACCCCCCTGGAGGCAGATGCCCCTCATGTAGGTTTGCCACAATACAAAAGAAACACAAAAACTTGAATTACGAAACAGTCTAGGAAAAATCTTAAACATACAATATTTTGTGAAATTTCCCTAATCGATTACCGGTACGGACCATTTTTTAAGGGAATTTTTGTGCATCAGAAATTTTTCTGAAAAACTGCATGAGACATATATGTTGGCTGTTAATATTAGTACACAGTGTATTTATTAATTTTTTCGATTATTTAAAATCAATCCTCTGTTTAGCTATTCAAAAGTCTTGTGATGCCTATTGTTTTCAAAAAGGAGAGAGAACAGCCTTAACAGACTTCTAATTTTCTCTGCAATGCTCTCATATTATAAAATGTTTATAACATCAATGTTTGGATGTAATCTGAAGTAGTCTGCACTTAGAGCTGCTTTCATAAAAAATCTAAGGAGGAGAACGGTTTTAATTTAAAAAAAAAATTATTTCTTATAGTGAGTTCATATTTATCCTGTTTATGCCCATCGTTACAGAGACGTGACTCAGGTGATTTCTTTTCTGTACCAACGCAGGGCAGCACCGCAGCGGTTTAAGGACCCATAAAAAGGCTTGAGAAAGGTTTATAGAGGCGTAACCGCACACAAATGCTATTAAATATCGAAAAAAATATATTATTGCTCAAACATTATTTCTTCTCAAAATTATGTCAGAAATGGAAGACGCACTTCTTAACTTACTATATGTATGAAATATACAATATGCATTGTCGTAAAATATCCTTTAATAAATCTTAAAACCCTACTATTAGTGCTACTGATACATACTATTGGCCATTAAAATTGCTATACCAAGACGGCGACATGCTACAGACGTGAAATTTAAGCGGCAGGAAGAAGATGCTGTGAAATGCAAATGATTAGCTTTTCAGTGCATTCAGACAAAGCAGGCGCAGGTAGCGACACCAACAATGTGTTCAAATGAGGAAATCGTACAGCCGGTTTCTCATAAATAAATTGAATCTGAACGTTCTTACCCGGTGAAAAGTTGTTGTGATGACTTGTGTAAGAAGAAGAAATGCGTATCAGCACGTTTCTGTCTTTGATAAAGGTCGAATTGAAGCCTACTGGGATTGCGATTTATCCCATCGCATTATTGCTGATCGCATTGGACGAGATCCAGTGACTGTTAGCGGAATATGGAATCATGGGTTCAGGACGGTAATACGGAGAGCCGTGCTGCATCTCAACGGGCCGCTATCACTAGCAGCCGAGAAGACAGGCATGTTACCTGCACAGCCTTAACCGATCGTGAAGCGATGTTTGCAGCAGCTTGGACTCTCAGCTCGGAGACCATGGCTGCGGCTGCCCTTGAGGATGCATCACAGACAAGAGCGCCTTCAATGGTGTGATCGAGGACGAACCTGGGCACACGAATGGCGAGACGTTATATTTTTAGGTGAATACAGGTTCTGTTCACAGCACCATGATGGTCGGATCCATGTTTGGCGGCATCGTGGTTCACGCACATTGGCTGCGTGCATTCGTCATCGTCATACTAGCCCATCATCTGGCGTAATAGTATGGGGCGCTATTGGATACACGTCTCGGTCACCACCTCTTGCTCGCATTGACGGCACTTTGACAAGGGGACGTTACATTTCTGATGTAACGTCCCGTGGCTCTACCCTGTATTCGAGCCCTGCAAAAACCTATGCTTCAACAGGATAATGCACGACCGCATGTTGCCAATATTGTACGGACCTTCCTTGATATGGATAATGTTCTGCTGCTGCCCTGGCCAACATGTTCTCCAGATCTCTCACCAATAGAAAAGGTCTAGTCAATGGTTGCCGAGCGACTTGCACGTCACCATACGGCAGTCACTACGGTTGATGAGCTGCAGCATCCTGTCGAAGCTGAATGGGCATCTGTACCTGTGCACGCACCCCAATCTCTGTTTGACTCAATGCCCAGGGATATAAGTGCTGTTATTACTGCCAGAGGTGGTTGTTTTGGGTACGGATTTCTCAGGATCTATGCAGCCAAATTTCTTAAAAATTTAAATCACTTGTTATTTTCAGTATAATATATTTGTCCAATAAATATCATTTTGTTATCTACATTACTTCCTAGTGTAGCAATTTGAATGGGCAATAGTGTAGATCCCTTTGATCTGATCACTTTTCAACGACAAAATAAGTACACACTTTCATTTAGGGTTATTCAATCGATTTTTCGCAAATTTGTTCGTAAGTATTTTTGTGCAATACGTCTCGCGTCAATCGACCAGTTCATTTTAATTGAAAGGATTGGCTGTAACCACCACTTCCTCTTCTTCCCCACAGTATAAATTCGCAAATGTCTGAAAAATCTGTATCATTTAAAGGTATCAGTTGCTGAGGAAAAACCAAGCCAGAGTGTACAAAACGTAAATAAAAGTACATTTAACCCAGTAATAAAAATGGTTTGCAAACTGAAATGAAATGTTGAGTAGATTGCTCAGTTGAGCATTAAATAGTGTTCAAAGTAAATTTGATCTGCTATGAAAGGAAATCGCAATCAGTGGAAGATCCAAGAGAAGCCGTAACTCCATGTGGACAGAGCGCAGAATTTTTTGGGCAGAAACGGAAAAAAAAACTAGAAATTTGTCAATTCTCAGTTTCTGTCGCGTTTTCAATTAATGTGGCGTACAAGCCTAACGATGGAAAGATCGTCCCTCCCTTTAGTGTACTCATAACCCGCTACTAAACTCATGTTTAACCTGTTCTCTCTCATCGTTAAAAAGACGCAACAAAGAAGATTGCCCTCCTCTGACCGTTGTTGCTTCTCAGAAAGGTTATCTGAACGTCGCTCCACCGGAAAGACAGCGGTTGCGTGAGCGCAACACTGGGGTGAACAGATTAAACATATGAACATGGTTTTACTAGAGAGGTGTTCTCAACAGGTCATGCGCCCCCTTCTCTTTTGTTTGTGAGTGTGATTGTGGCAACGCTACGCTAGGGCGATCTGCCAAGAATGAGGGGTGCCTTGGTAGGAGGACTTTCTTAGGCGTCTCTCTAAGAAACGCGTATTCACATTACATCTGGAGAAAACCTACTAAAACTCCAGACCGTTAGATCGACAGCCGCGCGATGGGAACCGAACTCGGGACCTTCGGACTACGGCCGTCTACCATTTTCAGTGACATAACCACCATGATCAACAGAAAAGCAGGCAAAGAGCAAGTGATGATGCATGTTTTAAAAAATCATCTTATTTATTCTTATTTTTACTCCAAAACATGCATATATATATATATATATTCGCTTGAAATAATTAGCTTATTCATACTTAAGCTTATTCATTACATTATTTTGTAGAAAAGGCGACTAATTGTTCATTGCTGAAGTATAAAATACCGTATGCATACTGAGGAATGGTAGTGGGGGGGGGGCGGGGGGCTCCATCGTAAGTTATCCTTTGTTGGGGAGCACAATATTAAAAGATTGGGAACTGCAGTACTAGAGGGTTTAATTGTGATTGCCCCATCGACCTCTACCACTTAGGGGGTTGGGAGGGGGTGGAAGAAAACGCAAAACTTTAGGTTTTCTAATTCACTGTCGGTAGTTATAAAAGAATACACCATTTTTCATTTGAGACTGACGCTTTCTAAGCCACTGTCTCTAAATTGTGGTTAGCTCAAGCATAGACTAAAACTGTCAAAGTATTATACTGAGTATATGTATACTTTTTTTAATGATACCTTCTTTAGTTTTGCACTCCCATTAATAATTCATACTCGGTGAAGTTTTTTCCTAATTTGTTCTGTTTCTGAAAAGCAAGAGAAAGCATTGATTAATGTTACGCAGAAAAATGTGCTGACTTTTAATAATCTGGCTAAACTTTTCTTCAGAAATATTTTCGAATGTTCTCGAACAGTAGCTGCTATTTAATTTTTATTTAGTAGCATAGTCATTCAAATTGTGCATCAGGATTGACGCAGTTTTGAAATTTCAGTTTAACACTAGAACAGCCAGATTGAAATAGAAATGTAAAAATTTGCCACAACACACTTGGAAGAATTTTAGAAAAACTAAAAGGTGCGCAACTATAAGTTCTCGCTGTTTTTTTGTATGAAAATGCAACTTTATTGTGCAGAAATGGTTACAAATGATTCATTCAAAATATTGTCCATCGCTAGACACAACCTTTTCCCATCGTTCGGGCAGAGCTCGAATACCCTGACAGTAGAAGTGTTCGTCGGGGAAGGCTATCCACGAATCAAGCCATTTTTTGATGTCTTCATATGTGGTGGACTGCTGTTCAGCCAGACCATGTGCATCGAACGAAACAGGTAATAATCGGACGGCGCAATGTCTGGGGAATATGGCGGGTGGGGTAGGACGTCCCATTTGAACTTTGCCTAGTAGGTTTTCACAGGTTTGGCAACGTGAGGCCGCCCGTTGTTATACAGGAGAATTACTTTGTCGTGCCTCTGCTCGTATTGTGGCCGATTGTGGTTCCTAACGCTGACGCCAGCTCTTCTTGAGTTTGGCACGGATCCTCATCCACCAGTGCCTCCAATTCCGAGTCTTCGAAGGTTTTTGGCCGCCCGTCACGGGGACGGTGGTCAACATCGAAATCACCGTCTTTAAAGCGACGAAACCAATCACGACACGCTGTTTCACTTAGAGCAGCATCGCCGTAAACGTTTTGGAGCTCTCGATGGGCTGCAGTCGCCGCTTTCTTCGAATGAAACAGGAAAATCAACACTTCTCGCAAATGGCAATTATTTGGCACGAAATGAGACATTTTCACACACCCAAAAGTATTTGACGCAAACACACAATCACGACTGCGGCACAGCGGCATGTTTACTATATGTCTCAGCTTCGTTCCTATCGCTTCCGATCGGTCGCAATCGACCAACACTGATTGCTGGAGCCATCTATTAACAAACAGCGGGAACTTAGTTGCGCACCTTATATGGAAAATCAGCTGTGGTGTTAAACTGTATATTGAAATAAAGCATGAGATATTGAGAAAAGGGTTAAAATGACCCCAATGGTGCTTCTAGTGTTAAAATAGCAATGACATTTTCCAATTTACTTAAATGTTTTTTTTATTAACGGATAATTATGAAAGATGTAAATCTTTTTTGTAACGAAATTTCTATTTTTAGCCAACATCAAATATTGCTGCATTCCATTGTTTCATTGTTGCTAGGCTTTCGCACAGAATTCGTTATTTTTTTCAACCAAAAGTAATACATTTGAGGTTTTTTAAATTAATCCATACCTACGTTAGGAAAAAAGGATAAACAGTGGATTCGTGCTACAACGTGATTCATCTTACGCGAATGGGATATTAAGCGAGTTTTTTTCGAGTAACGTATATCACAGCTAATGAGGATTCCTTGCTCCCAACACGAGATTTTTAGCCAACAGTAAGAAGTGCAAACAGAACTGCGAAGTGTGAGGGGTAAGTACAGTCTTCGTGATGTGCTACAGAAGAGAGCCAGTCAGCGAACGGTATTTCATCCTTCGTAGCATCATTGAAGGCTGGAGCATCCAAACAGTCCCGGTCTGAATTTGCTTAATTCATAACGTTATGTAGGAAACAGTAATGTGTAGCTATGGAATGATTTGAGGTGTGTTTATATGTGTCTAAAATTACTATCATATGTGTGTGTTTCAAAAAATGTATATGTATCCTGTTTCACAACGCGAAATTTTCACTCTTGGTCTTGGAGCGCATCCCCCGCGTAAGTCAAGATTCCACTGTACATGTATATATACAGGGTGGCTTTAGTTAAACTTTACACTTGACTCTACAGCTAAAGGGGTTGAACGGATTGTAACCAAATTTTCTATATAGACTGTACATGAGATGTACTTGAAAAATAAATTGAGTTCAGAAAATGTCCACTGAGGTCGCTTTGCATGGGAAAAAAAAAGCAAATGTACCAGTAGAAATGAGTGATTTGAAATATACATATAATTTTAGAATTTATTCAACAATTTTTGAACATGTATTAACTAATTTGGGTGATTTCTTTTAGCTGAATTCACCATACAATGCGTCACCTAGTGGACATTTTTTATTTTTTTTTATTTTTTTTTAACTGACTTGAGGGATTTCCCGTGGTTGGTCCACATGCCAAATTTGGTGGCAATCGGCTCTACTGATTCAGTGGCAGAATTCTGTTTATAGGGGAAGTTAATTATAACCTCCCTGTACATATTATATATGCAGAGTATCCCAAAAAGGTGGTAACGGGCTTTAATTCTTTTTCTAATAGAGATAAGTAGGCATTGTAACCTGAAAAAATGTTCAGAATAAGATCGGAAATAAGAGAAAAAATTCCTCTCGTTCATTTTCAAAAAGTTACACTTTTTAAATTTGCATACGACCCCGTACAAAGAAATTCCCAGTTAGTAAAACGTGTCCCATACACTTAGGGTTGCCAGGTCGCCAAATCAAATAGCCGGACAGACCAGCCAGTTTGGCTGGACATTTGGGTAAAAAGGCCGGAGAGCCTACAATATTGAGGATTTTGTCTCAGCATTAATAGGTATAACAAAAAAAAAAATTGTATATAAAATCAAGCTTTTTTGATTACTACCATGAATCTTGTTAAATTCTAATGAAATATAAATAACATCGAATGCCAAATCAGTTCAAGTACTTTATTACTAATCAGCCAAAGTCATCAGCCAAAATTAAATTCTAGATAAATATTTATCAACATTTTAAAATTCTTCTTAAATTCTAATGATAGGCAATTGCACAAATAAGTCTTATGTACCTGCTATTACTTCCCAAAACAAAATAAAAAACAATCTAAACAAAACAAAACTTCTTCTATTTAAGTTAATAAAAATCATTATTCATATTTTTGGTTGGCAGAAACCTGCTTTAAAAGCTCAGTTTCTTTCAAAATGCAGTTGTAAAAATCCTTACACGTCAAATGTTTTATATTAAATTCTACAACCAACATTTTATCTACAGTGTCAACATGTAATCTGTTGCGTTCTTTTGACCATTGCTGTCCTATCAAGGAAAAAAACTGTTTCAACGTTTGCGTTATGTCCTGGGATCGCAAAGTAATACTGACAAATAGTTACGAATTCTGAAAAGCAATCTTGACTACTCATCTATTTAAAATAGGCTACCCATTTTTTGTGTGCTAACAGCTTCTTGAAATCAACGTTCTCTTTGTTATTGTTCAGAAATCTTTTAAGGTTCCACAGTTGGTCAAAACGTTTGCTATCGTCAACTTTAATGTTGTTTTGTGATAGGATACTTATAGTATAGGAAACTTGATTCCATTCAGGAACATCTTTTAAAGTCATCCATGTGAAATGTTTTGTGTCTTTGTATAAGTTTTCAGTCCAAGATCGTAAGTATTGTACCGCAATAATGTACATGTTTTTAATATCCTCTTTGAACGAACGCAGTCACGTGTTCAGAATTTTTGTTGTTGTCTTTGAGATTACGCAAAATAGAAGTCACTTTCAGTGGACAAAAGTGTTGTTCAATCCTTGCATTTATGCTGTTCATTATGTCAGAACAGTTTTCCAAAACCTCATTAACATAAACATCAGCCTTTTCTGTATCTTTGATGCGATTTTGATAAATGGCCATGAAAGAATGAACAGCCCAAAAATAGCCTTCGTTAAGGTCATCTTCAAAAAATCCTCTCAAAGTTCTGTATGCATTATTCTTTTCCTTTTCCAAGAAATATGACTTGGGGGCTCAAACATTTGCAAAATCCTTTCTATTGCTGGGAAGAGACCAACCAGCGCGTCTTTGAATGATGAAGTATTTGTATGAAATGAATGTCTAATTCTGAGCTAATACTTTTGGGTTCCTCTGTACGTACGGTAAATGTAGCAAAATGATTTTGAATCTGCATGACAATACTTTCAAGACACAATGGCAAGGAACCAAGAGCACTATGGACAAAATTATTGAAAATTGTGCAACACAGCCATGTACGCCGGCAGAATATTTCCATGGGGGCGGCAAAGACTACTCCAGGGGGGGGGAAAGACTACTCAAGAGGGGGCAAAGACTACTTCAACGTATGGTTACCATGTTGGAAAGAGAAAAAAAGCAAGGGAAAACACTGCATACAAAAATCAAGGGGGGGGTGCCATTGCCCTCCTCGCCCTGTGCTGCCGGCGCCCATGAAAACAGCCGACTCCATTGATATTCTGATTATTTATTAGAGATTTTAATGTAAAGAAAACATTATTTTGCCCTCCACTGTCTTTGCCGCCGAAATTAGTAGTAGCATTATCAGCCGAAAATGCTACTAGTTCGTCCGAGAGGTTTTGTAATACAGTGAATCATAGATGTAATTAGATACCGTTTCGGATGTCTCATTTTGTTGTGATTGAATATCTATTAAGGAGACCTGAATTTCGTCTTTCTGAGAGTCAAAATACTGAATTAACAGCCGGAATAACTTGATAGCACCATGATTACTTGCGTAAGTGGAACCGCTTATGTACTTTATATCAGACAAGTTCCCACATATATTTTTTAAAACATGTGGCGCAAAAAACTTTTTTCAACATTTCTTCTGTAGTTGCTAATATTTGCTACTCTCCTAATTATTAGATAATTAACAACTAAAATTAAAAACAACGGAATTTTTTTCTTTTTTAAACTTATTTTGAGATTTATTTTCTGAGAATAACCGTCGTATGTCGTCAACAATTGATTGAATATTATTGAGACTGTAATTCAAAAGATAATAATAAAACATTTGAAAATTTTGTCAGCAAAGTAACAAATTTTTGGGGTGTTGAAGATGATTTAACACATGACTCAGACCAATTATTATCGAACTTTATATCATGTTTTGCTTTATTTCTTTAGCTTTTTAAATGTTTAAATCCATCTATACGTTTGACCAAAAAATTTTAAAAATCCGCCTGTGTGCCCCATAGAAAAAAAATTCGCAGAAAGGAATTTCCAAGTTTCAATTAGCAGTTTTGGTAAAATCTTTGCAAAATGATTCGCAGATACCAATAATGCTGTAGAAAAAGAAACGATAGAAAAAATGAAAAACTGAAATTAGTTTTGCTGGATTCACTTTTAGATTTCTAAACTGAATAGGAAAATGATTCATTTGCTTTCAGACTTATGCAATTCAGTCTTTTCATATAAAAACACTTATTTTTGTGGTTACGTTGGGGAAAATTTCGAGAATTGTTTTCAAGCTTGAAAAAGTTTCATGTCCTCCTTCCTTCTCTTCCTTTCTGCAAAGTTTTTTGTTGGCAAAGGACGTTTAATGCTGTTTCCATTTTTGAAATCTATCTTTGCTTCATTCTGATGAAATGCATTTAAACTATATTTTGTTATTATCTTGGTATAGAAAAGAAAACACACGAAGTGGGTTTAAATGAAAATTGCAAAATCAATACCACCAAATGATACTCACACACATGGATGTTTATTCAGCTAACAAAAGACTGCGAGGGAAGTAAACAAACATCTTTGATTGTGTGAGTTTAAAAAATTAGGTCAAAACTATATTTCTAGTGAAGAAATGCTTTCCTTTCTGTAAGTAATTGTGAAGTTTCTTTTCTTTCTGATTTTTTTTCTCTGTATATTGTATAAATAGAATAAAAGCACAGAAATGTATTTTAAAAGCAATTTTCGGATCGGTTCTTTTAAAACAAAAATGTCACAATCAAACTTAAATATTGTTTTGGAATCCAACTGTATTGTATTTTGTAGATTCTTAATTGGTCTAAGATTTGCTCTGATTAAACAGATTATAATAAGAATAAGAAAATAAATAAGAAAAATAAAATATATATCTACTACTGAATATGTATTGCATGAAACATGCACAGTTAAATACTTACATTAATGTACCACCATTTAACATAAAAAAAAATTTCTGTTAGTTTTTAGCCAAAACTTAATTGAAGTTTAAGAAACTGTTCACTTTAAAATTTTAAATGCAGTAGAGTGAAATGATAGTGAAAAAAAAAAAACTCAACAAAAACTGGTGTTAGAATGTAAAATTAATATAAACATTATACAAATGTATCCAAAAGGTGGTAAAGGGCTTCAATTCTTTACCTATAACAGATAACTGGGCAATGAAAGTAGCAAAAAAGTTCAAAATAAGCTCGGAAATAAGACTCCGTTAAGAAAGAATTCCTCTCTTTAATTTTCAAAAACTTAAACTTTTAAAATTTGAATACGACCCCCGTACAGAAAAAAAAATCCGAATAAGTAAAATGTGTCCCATGCACTAATGGGCTGATGTACAAAATTTTAGAAATATATTTTAAAAAGTATCAGAGATGTGAAGATTTAAAGTATACTGAGTTAAACCATTTTTCAACGGCTCTCTAAGGAAAAAAATCACGTCGGATGATCGCATTTCAGGGATCGTACAGAAATTACGAAAGAAAATATTTTTTTTCACTCTAGCAATAAGTGTTTACATTCAAATTCATGTATAGCCGCTGATCATCTTTGTTAAAAGATATCTCAGGCAATTTTTAAAATAAAAGTCTCAAATTTTATACATTACCTCATTTGTGGATGGGACACATTTTACTAACCGGGAGTTTTCCTGTACGTAGCTCGTACACAAACTAAAAAAAACAACAACTGCACACTTATCTCTAGTAGATAAAGAAATAAAGACCGTTACCATCTTTTTGAGATACCCTGTATAATAAGACACACAAGATGGTACTTATCAACGAGATGATCATTTTGGGTGGTAAAAAAGGTCCTTCCTTTTCCCTTGTGAAAAAGTTCAAGCAGCCACACGAATAGAAAAGATAATCAGCCTTTCTAGTTTCGTATTACTGCGGCCTAGGGGGTGTAGTGGCTAAAGAACCGTTCTATCACATCTTAGATCCGGGTTCGATTCTGGGCTTGGGTATTAACTTGTCCGTCCCTGCATTAGGGGTAACGTTGGCCATCCTTTGAGTGTCCTTATAGTAAAATGACAAATAATTCAGGTCTTAGTAGAGGCGAATGTTCGTTGATCAAAATGCATGCTCTTAAAAAAAAAAAAAAAAAAAAAAAAAGTTGAGTTTTACTTTGTATAACAAGACGCAAACTAGACTAACACGAGCAGAGTTAATGGAGATTTTGTTTTCGTTTAAGCCGTAGATGCTTTGTAACATGGCTAATTACACGTACCGTGAAATGGCTGACATCTATTGATTTATGGAGAGACGAGCTGCAATGGACGAGAAGCCGTGCGATTGTATTGAGAAAAATATTCTAATACGAAGATACCTTGGCACTCTGCATCAACGATTGCGCGAAACCGGCTAGTTCGACCTGCACAAGCCGGATGCTGGTCACAAACGAACAACTCTGACAGTTTTTGACAACATAAGAAAGTGCTCTCCAAGAACTGACGCGTATCCTTCAACAAGTTCACGAATTGTATCCCAATACACCCATATCCCAGAACATACACGACGCATTATACACGACGAAATACTGCAACATTTTCATTTACAACACATCGATGAATTAGAACAGGAGGATTACCACAAACGCATGGAATTGGCGCGTTGGTTTTTGGAAAGGAAATACTGCTCACCGAAACTTCACAGCAAGTGTTCTCTTCGCTGATGAAACTACGTTTACAATAGATAGTGTAACGAACGTTCACAACTTGCATACTTGGGTGGATGGCAACCCACATGCTACACGTACACGTGTCTCACAACGCAAATTTACCATGAACGTGTGGACTGGCATTGTAGGAGATTGTTTTATTTTTTACGTACATTCCCCGGAAATATTCGCTGGTTGCACTTACCTTGTAATCTTACTAATAAGGTTCTACCACACATGCTAAATAATGTTTCTAAGCCTATTCGTCGCCGAATTCGATTTCAGCACGACGGAGCTCCGCACATTTTAGCTGATAAGTCAAAACACATCTGCAGGCTACTTTTCCTGGGAGCTGGATTGGTCGCGGTGGATCAATCGCACGTCAACCACGATCATCAGATCTGTCTCCAATTTTTTTTCAGTCTTTTTTATTAAAGGTCTTGTTCATGAAACACCTCTGTAATCGCCAAAAAGACTTGAATAATTGCTGCGGCAGCAGAATGTGTTCGAGTCACACCTGATATCTTCGAGAAAGCGTGCCGTTCAATGCAGAGTCGATGTCAAACGTGTTTCGATGCATCTGGAAAAAAACTATGAGCATGTCCTTTAGAGGTCTTAGATTCGTAGGATGTGACTACTATAAATAAATGACGTGGAATGCTTTTCTTTCTTGTTTTTGTATTACGTGCTATTTTAACCCTTTAACGCGCAGTGTTCCCGCTCTGGGAATACCGAACTCTGACGTTTTGATTGCTGCCAGTCACGAAGAATAGATTTGATTTCTATAAAAATAGTTGCGGGTAACATAGCTCCACGAGATTCCATTACTTTTTAGCACGTCATTTCCCGTCAAAAAATTGTCACGATTATTTTTAATAGCACTGACATCTGCTGAAAAAGGAAGAATGCGAGAACAGCTGGATACATTGCCCAGTGCTGAAAAAAGGGCAGCCGTTGCCATTGCTCGACTTAACTACCAGCGAGATGGCCGACGATCGAAACGTTCATCGCGTGCCACAGATCTAGAGACCCTTTTTTGACGCAGCTGGCAGTGCGCGGGCACAGCTAGCTGTCGTCAAAAAAGGTCTCTAGATCTGTGGCACGCGATGAACGTTTCGATCGTCCGCCATCTTGCTGGTAGTTAAGTCGAGCGATGGCAACGGCTGCCCTTTTTTCAGCATTGGGAAAGGGTTGCGCCTCAAAGGGTTAAACGCCCTCGAGTAGCTCCGGATAACACTCACGACCCTATGTACCTGTGATTTTTGATCCTTGTTGAACGCCTGATTTGCCCTGTTATTTTGCAAACCTTTTTTACCATTATAACATAGTCTTTAAAAAGCGAATCCTTAGAAAGTTTTCACTTATTGATATAACTTGATGATTAATTAATTTTTTATGTTCATCAAAGTATGACTTTTCGGAAACAATACTCATTTAAATATTAACTTCATTAGAGTCCCTTTTTTCGAAGTTTTTTATTTAAAAAAGTAGAAAAAAAGAGAGATTAGCATTTCGTTTCTCTTTGTTCGCATTACAAAAGAGCTCGCAGGTTTTTATTTTATTGGGAAAAAAATCATCTGACACTAATTCTGAGTGACATTTTGTTATCTGCATTTTTCATTCTTTTTATCCTTTAACAAATTAGTCTTTACCTCCCTCCAACAAATTGAAAAGAAAAGAAAAGAAAGAGAAAAAAAACGTGCTTTTATTTTCACAAATAAAAAAAAACAGCCTCATATTGATTAGCGATATTTGTAACTATGAAAATGCAGTTTATTTAAATTGAAAAAGTCTCCCGTTCGGGTATTGTGCTGGGAAAATTGCTTTTGAAAAAATACATTGCCGAGAGGCCAATATTTGTCGTCAAATGAAATAATATTAAACATAATTTAGTAAAATAATGTTCAACTTATATATATGACGTATAGTATGTTTAAAAAATTGTAGATTTAACTAAAAATTTCATTAAACCTTCCCCAAGAAAAGCTATTTAAATACATTAGTTATGTTTACATTCTGTCGTTCTATGTGTATACAGGGTGTCCCATAAATACTGCCCAAACTCCGTACAGCCAGATTCCGCCATGGAAGTACATAAAAAATTCCCGGAGAACTGTACATATGCGACCCATAGTTTTCCAGAAAAATACGAAAAACATATATGACGACACATCCGGTACAAGGAAAAAAAAACACTTTACTTGACACATCAACTGCAGTATTTGCAAATTACAAAGGCAGATGTTCGAAATGTCCGCCGTGCATATTTCGAAGCAGGCTTGAACACGCCCTGGAATAGGTGCGCACGTCGCGACAGCGCGGTGTCCACAGTACAGTGGACTCGGCCGACATCGCGATCTGTCTTACGCGAATGGGATATTACGCGAGTTCTTCACGAGTAACGTGTTTCAGAGAGAACGCGGACTCATCGCCCGCAATAGGAGATTTTTGCGCCTACAGTAATAAGCGCAAACAGAAGTGCTGAGTGTGAGGGGTAAATATCTTCGTCATGATTTGCTAATGAAGCCGAAAGCCAACCAGCGAGCGCGATTTTTTCCTCGCAGCATCACTGAAGGCGGAAGCACCCAACTCGTCCCAGCCTAAGTAGAGCTTCAATTATTAATTTATGTAGGAAATTATAATATACGGTTAGGGAATAGTTTAAAAGGGTTTGGGGGGTGTTTATAATTAACGTCTAATGTAACTGTACATTTTTTTCTAAAAGCCGGTTATACACACACAACGCGAAATTTTCACTTACGCAAGGTGTCCTGCAACGCATCCCTCGCGTAACACAAAACTCCACTGTATAGCAACGTGTACATTCGGTAGACACCGCACTGCTTAACGAAAGATTTTAACCGTAGCATCAAAATGAACACCAAATACACAAACAACACGTTCGGCCCCAGGCTTCACGTCATGATATCTCATATTAAATCAGGGTATTTTGAGGTGTACGCCATTTAAATACTGTCCAACGAGAGCTTTGGAATGTTCACAGTCACATTACCAGACAATAAAAATGTAGACTCGGACAATAACCTTGAGATTATTACGGATATGCTTAGTTTTGAAAAATTAAGTCTCACGTTTCATTAAGCTGATGTATTTTTGAATTGTCTTTGTCTAATTAATATGTTTGATTTTCAGTTACATTTTGTATTCTTAAAAAACAATTTCTTGCTTAAAAAAAATGTTAGACTAATAAAGAGTTCGATCTAGAAATAATCTGCTTGGGAGAGACAATATGATTAAATCTACAACACAAAACGCTGGCTTAATAAATAAATATATAAATAAATCAGTGTATGGCCCAGCGTTTAAACTTCTAGAATTTGGCGTGGCTTCAAAAAGGTTGACTACGTATGGTCGAAAGCACATACGGGCAACCTCCGGCCCGCAATCCGGATGTGGTCCGATAAGGCTTTTGATCTGGCCCGCTGAACACATCAGAAAGCATACAAACCATTGAAAATCGCATATAAATCCTAATTAAACGACCTGAGACTTCACTAACATCTTAATGTTTGGCCCGCAACTTTTCAAAGTTTGCCCATACATGGTTTATAAAATAGAAGTAAGTAGCATTCAGTGTAAGAGATGATAAGCCTGCTCGCTTAGTGAAGGAGCAAATTCTGATGAGAGTCAATTAATACCAGATTAAAAGAAATTCACTAATATCGTACCCTCTCCCCTCCCTGGAAATGTGTCAGATAAACATTCGAAAAACAATCAGATGTAATCAAAAAGTAATATTTTAGTTTAAAAAAAAAAACTTAATTTTCTTGCAGCAACGTTTTCTTTTTTTTTTTTTTCGGTCGCGCGCTTTTAAAGGGAAAGATTTAAGCGAAATGAGTACACCGTTTATTGGAGATACAGACAAAAACGTGTCTTACTGTCTTACTTCTTACTTTGTATGTTATTAACGTTTTTTCTTTTCCTTTTTTCGAAGCCAATCCACCTGGAAGATAAATACCTAGAAGGGAACAAAATCAACCCGAATAAGAATTTTAAATCGATTTATCAATATTTCTGATGAGATTTCTTCGACATTTTTTAAATGAATAATTTTCTACATTATTCAGTCTTAATTTTATTTTGTAAACTTCATCCAATTTATTTATTTTTATGCATTTTTACTATTATGTTTCCAGTTATGTCATTTCATTGAGTTAAAAATTAAACAATATACATGCTGTTGTCTAAAAAGTATTATCTTATAATATACAAGGGGGGGTTAAAAAACTTCCCCCGATATATGGATCTCTAGCTGTCATTCCGTTCAACCTATCCTAACCTATCGTTATGGATTTCAGATCGAGTTATTCAGAGGTATGCTCTCGATATTGTGATTGTTTAAAACAGTAGAGCTCTCACCAGTGGCGTAAACTGTCATGTGACATGGGGGTGCAATATGTAACACTGAGGGGGGAATGTCTCTTATTATAGAAAATCCATTTTCAAATAGGTTATATGTTAATTTTCTTAAATTTTCAGGGCGGGAGAGGGGGGTTACGGTTACAATGAAAATATTTCGAAATTTTCCAATGTCATAACCCACTTTTTCCACTGCGAAAGTTGATCAGCCCATTGAAAACAATGAATGATGTTGGACCCTGTACCTATAACGAAACCTATAACGAAAACTGGTGGCGTAAAACATTGCGTAGAAGAGTATTGTAGAGAACCAATGTCAGCTTAAGAGAGGAGAGGGACGAAATTGTTTTTATTGGTATTAAGTTTTCAAGTGCTATATTCTTAGTTTAATATTTCTCCAGTGAATGAATGCAAATTGTGTCAAAGCACTTTCTCTCTGTGTTGAGTCTGGGTTCTTTTCAGTGCTCTTCTTTGCAAATGTTTTACGCCTCCAATTTTAGTCATACTTGCATCGTTCCAATACCATTTATGGTTTTTCAATGAGCTAATCAACTTTCGCAGAAAAAAAGTAGGGAGTTGCTGTTGAAAATTTTCGATTTTTTTTATTGTAACCGTAATCATGAAAGCTTTGTTGTTTTAAACAATCCCAGTCTCGAGCGCCTCATGCCTCTGAATACCTATATCTAAAATCTCATCCCGATCGATCGAACGGAATGATGGCTGAAGGATCATACATCGGAGAAGTTTTTTTTTATGACTATCTTGTAGATGAATTGAACATTCAATTGCTACCTATAATGATAGTGTTAAAATTAAATTACTGGTAATTTAAGTATAAATGTAATCTTATTTAGGAGAGAAAAATTTATTTTCCTATTGAAATTATTGTAGTTAAATTCAAACTAGCAATTAAGTAAGTTATCTTTCACTGTGTTCATTTAATTAATAGTTTTTTAAAAAAGCTAAACATCATACAATTTCTGCTGAAAAATGTTCACTGGTATCTTTTGTTTGCAGTAAAAGGAAGCTTTTTTACATCACATTTCAAAGAAGGGTTGTTTTTGTTAAATATCTAAAGTCTAAGGCTGCGTTTCCCTTAATGATCCATTTGACTAATTAATTTGTTATATTTTAGAAATATAAAATGGTGCATTTCATTAAATCTTACATTAAAAAAAATTAAATAACTTTAAGAAAAGTAATTTTTTTTCCGTATGTTGCCGGGCATCACATCTTAAGTCTACCGAGGAAAGAAAAATTTTGCCTGCTTAATGCATCTTAGGTGCACAAGCTTGAATAATTTTATATCTTCGTTTATATTTCCGAAAAAGCATCTGAGGGTGAAAAAAAAAAAAAAAAAAAACCAACCGAAAGCCAACCACTTGCAAACAAGATAAACTCCAAATTTATTTTAAAAAGAAAAACGTACTCTAAATTTTTCACATCAGCATTTTTTTTTAACTGTTCAAATCTGAGGTTATATAAAACCTTTGTTCTTCAGTCTTATCTTCACAAAAACTGAGATTCATAGAAAATATAAACCGTAGGTACAATGTACACACACATACACACGCACCGAAAAGTGATTTTTTTTTCTTTTTTGTTTAACCTTCACGCAATTTATCACTTAACTTTTTCTTCCCTTCATTCCCAAAACTGTTAGATACTTTGAGGGAGAGATTAAATCAATTTAAAAATGTATTTTATTCAGTTCATCACCGATTGTAAAGATTACAGTTTGATTCTTCTTAATAAAGGAATGTTTAAATTGTACAGTTTTAATTTTATTTCCCAAACGCTGAACTGATAGATACTCTGAAGCTTAAATTAAATCGATATATATATATATATATATATATATATTTAATCAGTTTTTCAATGATTGTAATAAGCCTTTCTATCTCTTTAATATAAATTGATTTTCGTGTTAACTTTTACTTCGTTAATGTTTTTTTTTTCATGCTTATTTAAGTTGTATCTTTTTAAAAATATTTCCAATATCGCTAAACTGTGCGTGTGTGGTGTTGGATTTCTGATGCATTGTCACAAAAATGGCTGCTTGTACGCGTTTGAAGGAGCTTATCGAACTTTTTTTTTTCCAGTGGCACGATAGGAAGACAAATTCAGCAAATGAATGGAACTTGAGGAAATTATCCGAACTTGAGCGTAAGAGTTTGCTTGTTTGCAAAGGAGGCAGCTCACTTCACCGAATGCGTCGTTTAGTTAACTACATGCCTCCTTTCTAATGAGGATCAAATGTTGCCACAATTTGAATCCTCGCCAGAAACGGGGGGGGGATAATTCTGACTATTGTCACCTTTTGGAAATTGATAGCGAACGCTGGGGGACTTTCCACTTGGTGATCTTCAGTGGTAAGTCTGAATCGAGCCCGCAACGTTCCGGGTACCAGTCCAACGCATAAAGTACTGGATCATCACGGCCCGAGCATTGTATAATTTCCTTCAAATTAGTTTTTCATGTAAGTTCCTTCAAACGAATATATTTTTTGTATAATATATGCGTTTGAAGGAACTTACATGAGAAAACTAGTGCTTTATATGCAAGGGCGGGATCGAGAAACTTTTTCGGAGGGGGCGCAAATCGTGAGTACTCAATTCATCTAATGTAAAGCCCACTTAATATTGGTGAAATCCCCAATTATCTAGTGTAAAAATATTTTTCTCGGAGAGGGCGTTTGCCCCCTGCGTCCTCCCCCGGTATCCGCCTTTGTTTATATACGTTTGAAGAAACTTACATGAAAAATCTAGTGCCTAAGATTTCTACAAATCGCTGAAAAATCTACCGCGTGATACAAAATAATTTTAAAGCGATTATCTTTTGAATCGTAAGTGGTAGAAGCGCACTTGTAGTTAGAAAAAATTCTCAAATAAAGATATGGAAATTTTGTTACTAGGGGCTGTATACATATTAAAATATTTATTTTAATTTGGTCCCTCATTCCCTATCACTTATATTTAGGAAAACATTGCTGTTTGTCTGAAAAGGTAAATAAAAAAATCCCACGTGTCTAAGTACAATATTTAGCCAGATATTTAATGTTAGATATGACGACTTAGACCACTTTACCTGCTGTGTTGGCGTTCATTTTCAGGCGAAAAAATTCTTTACTTCAGGGGACCAGCCATGAGTTCATAAAAATTGAATGATGATCTCTTTGCTGCAAAATTGCAAATAAACGCATTCAAGCGAGTGATATTAACAGATTTTACTTCGACGGATAGATAACAGTTTTATGAAATGATTGATAACTTAGTCTTGTTGGGGTCATCCACCAATTACTTCACACTTTTAGAGAAGGAGTTTCAAAGTTTAATAGAGAAAAACAAAGTAATGGTCCTCAATTCTATTCCCCAGTCTCGGAAGCTTGGAAAATGCAGCTTGGAAATAAAGTTCTTACGTATGACAACAGATGGCAGCACTAAAATTGAAAGAAAGTAGAAAAAAGTCAAGAGAGGGTGTAGCTATGCCGTCACGAGTGGATCGTGATGTCATAGCTACACCATCATTTGTTAAAATCAACCGACCACGACCCCTAGATTTTCCCGTTTATCCCCACAATTAGTACACTTTTTGTGCACAATTTGGTTTTCACTTTTTATGCACAAGCAGAGGTGCCAAATACGCTCAGATCGTGTTCACTTCTTTTTTTTACTTTTTTAAAAAACTTTTTCCAGCTCGAATATCACTTAATGATATTAATGCAGTCAAAATTAAAGACAAAGGAGTGAAACTTAAACATCAAATCTGTGAGCCAGACACAAGCAGGACTCTGGTGAGTCAAGACTCAGAACCCTTACCAGACTCAGAACATGCCACCTGAGAGAAAGAAAATCCGAAAAGATGGAACTGCAAAGTACTTGCACTACAGAAACTATGGCCCTGACACAGAACTGTCACCTGAACATCTTTTCTCCTGCCCTACCATTTTGGCCATTTTACCACAGATTAGTGACTGTTCACAAGAAGATTTTTATTCGGACATTGATATAGCTGAAGCAGTGTACAAAACCTTCGGTCCTATATAGAGTCCTATCCCCCCCCCCCCATGTCCATAACACGGCAACCAGCGAAGCAACCAACATGAACTTTAGCCTATCTTAATCAGGAATAGTGCAGCTTTCTATTAATGAAAAAGTTTTGGAATCAGTTTTGTAGTTAAAGAAGAGATACCCATAGAGTATAATATATTAGAATTATTTTGAGTATTCCTGTAAAAGAACTATTTGTGATATATGCATGAATTTTGGCCTATAATACTCAGGAATGGTGTAGCTTTCTATCAATGAAAAAGTTTTGGAATCGATTCTGTAGTTACAGAGATACACATAAGGCGTAATGTAATTCTTATGAGTGTCCCTGTGAAAGATCTATTTGTGATATATACATGAAAGATAGCCTATAATGCTCAGGAATAGTGTAACTTTCAATCAGCGAATAAAGTTCTAGAATCGGTTCAGTAGTTACAAAGATTCTCATGGAGAGTAATGCATTAGAATTATTTTGAGTGTCTTTGTAAAATAATTATTTATGATATATGCATGAAAGGTTTCCTGTATGTTAATCCAGGGTATAAGCTATTTACATTCCAAATTTTATCCAAATCTGCTCTACCGTTTTTGCGTGATTGAGTCACAAACATCCAAACATATAAACGTGCACATTTATAATACACTGCTGGCCACCCAAATTGCAACACCAAGAAAAACAAGAGATATCACAACAAAATTTATTGTGTAGATAACATGTTGACCAAGTAACAAATGATTAAATTTACAGCATTCTATGAAGCGTGGTTCCTGCCAAAATCAGTACCCAGAGTAGCCGCCGTTGTTGGAGATCACAGCTGCCACACGCCTCGGCATTGATTCAAAGAGACTTTGAATGTGTTCTTGGGGTACAGCAGACCAAGCAGCTTCCACACGTTGCCAAAGTTGATCTGGTGTGACAGCTGGGGATGAACTCTGGGTCAGTCGTTGAGCAACCATGGACCACATGTTTTCTATCGGCGAAAGATCCGGAGAGCGCGCCGGCCAGGGAAGCAATTCAATCTGGTGATTGACGAAGAACCCTTGGACAATGCGTGCCACGTGTGGCCGTGCATTATCCTGCTGAAATATGGCTGTTGGCAAGCCCTGAAGGTAAGAAAGGACAACTGGCTCCAACACCTTGGAGATGTAGCGCTGGCTGGTTAAAGTACCGGCAATGCGTACTAGAGGAGTGCGAGAGAGATATCCGATACCGCCCCATACCATAATACCCGGTGCAGGACCAGTGTGACGGTGCATAATGCAGCTGTTCAGCATCCTCTCTCCACGGTGTCTCCAGACTCGAATCCGACCGTCGTGGTGTTGCATACAGAAGCGTGACTCGTCAGTAAAGAGAATTTCATTCCATTCTGTCGTCCACATCCTTCTTTCATCGCACCATTGGCGGCGGAGACGTCTGTGGTTCAGCGTCAGAGGTAGACAAAGCAACGGACGTCTTGCGGACAGACCATTCTGCTGTAAACGACGTCGAATGGTACGCGCAGACACTGGATGATGCGTTACAGACTGAATCTGCTGTGATATGGTTCGTGATGTGACTGAGCGGTCCGTCACTGCCATGCGTACAATCTGCCTGTCATCACGTGACGTGGTGCACTGAGGTCGATGCGGTCGATCACGTCTGTCCGTCGTACCCTCCTGCACCCAACGATCACATATCCGCATCACAGTTGTTTGGTTTCGTCCAATACGACGACCGATTTCCCTGAAAGATAACCCACAATCTCGGTATGCCACTATCCTTCCTCTGTCAAACTCGGATACTTGATCAAAAGATGATCGTTGTTTCCTACGAGGCATAATTTATCGTTTTTTTGAAAAAAAAGCAAGAAAAACACAATTGCTGTACTTGAAACCGTCGAAATCTCCAAGCCTTAAATAGCGCTTTGAGGTGGCGCCACAGGCGCGCTTGATGTGCGTCTGCGCTGAAATTCTAATCATTTGCATATCTCACCTCAGCTAATGCATGTTGTAAATTTCATATTATTTGCATGCTTCCTTCAGAGTGTTGCATTTACGATGGCCAGCAGTGTATTAGTAGGATTTGAAAATTTATGAAATTTAAGAAATACAATTGGACTTAATTCATGGTTATGCCTTTTAATTTGGAGTAAAACTAACGTAATTTCTAGGCCATTCCATGTTTTTCAAATGTACGCGATTCAGCAAATAGCATTTCTCCTTTTTTTTAAAAAGCATAAATCATTTTATGCGGGCGAATCTCGCCAAGCATGAATACCTAAATTAATAATTAAAAAAAGTAATTAAAATTTCGAAATTCCGAGCCTCAGGTGCACATTACCGAAGTCATCGGCTTATATGTTTAAATTTTCAAAGTTCTGCTTGCTGTAGATTTGTCTAGAGAGTGCACATATACATATTTACAACATTCATTTTTATTATTATAAATTTGGCTTAAACCTGATGAAATTTCCATGCTATTTCATGTTTTTTAAATACCCGCGATTTTTTTTATAGTAACATGCGAGCGAAATTCGACAAGCATGGCAACGTAAAAACGGTTTTTAATTAATTAGAAAAGTAATTAAAATTTTAAAACTATGAGAACGAGTTGCACATTATGGAGCCCATGAGCTCATTTGTTCAAATTTTCAGAGCTCTTCCTACTGTAAATTTGTCTAAAGATCTCACATATATAGATTTACAGACATTCATTTTTATTATTATAGATAAGAAGCATTTCTTGAGTTAAATTTCCATGCAAAACGTCAACTTGTGAACATTTTTGAAACAAAAAAATAAAATAATAATAAAAAAATAAAATAAAATAACTTGAGCGCATCTCGCGAAAGCCCACACGCAAAGGTTGGTGACAATCTGCTCCCCCATTCGGCTATAGAATATTGTTTATAGGGGAAGTTTATTTTGAAAAGGGTCGCAAGAACGAGAAAAAAGCAACGATTGTCCTTGGTATCCTTCGGACTCTAAAATTATGCATGGTCTGAAGGATTAAGACTTTCTGAACGAAGGACTTTTATTATCTCTTATAACTAAAACTGAACATAATTAGAAGAAACATATTTAGCTGAGCTGAACATAAAGTGAGCTTAACATAACAAGAAGAACTTCCTTAAATTACTTAAGCTGACGGACAGAAGCACGGCGACTGTCTGAAGAGCTAGTTGCACGAGCACACACACTCAAAGGCTGCTGGCTGCTAAGACTGCCAGGCTTCATCGACAGCATAGTTCTTATAGAACGACTGCATCAGTAAACATACCTGGTATCGGAAATGAGCATCCGACACCAGAATTTGCACATAGGAAGCAAACTTGAGCGCAGCTACCACTTTGAACCTGAATCAAGTATGGAAGAACAGAATTTGCAATCGCAGTGGCGAGACCTCACAGCCGCCGGCCATCCAGGAACTGGTGTACAAACACGCTGCCATTTAGGTAGATGGCATTTTTGAAACAAAACTTGTAATCTTTCTATCTCCTGTAAAGTCGTCTTTGTTGCTGTATTGGTAATATATTACTTTTTATAAGCATTTAAAACCCTGGAGGGAATTGTGACACACCCTGCAAATATATATATTTACAGGAAGCTCGTTATTTGTGAAACTTAACTTGTAATGTTTTTTCTCCAGTAAAGTCAACTTCGTTGCTGTATTGGTAATATATTATTTTTTATAAGCCTTCCAAACCCGGGAGGAAATTGTGACACACCCTGTATATATTAAAAAGTGTCACGCCAAAGAGTGAGCCTTATTAGACGTCTGCTTTAATGAAAGTGTAACGTGGTACAGTTGTTTATGCTGATGGTAAACGTACGATCACTAAGGTAGGAAATGAAGAAAATAGATGAGCGTATCAGGTACTTCAAATTGAATTAGTTTGTAAAGTAGGCCAGTGTTCCAGATTTTATCAAATGCCTTAGCGACATCTAAGAAGAGTGCTCCAGTAGAATCTCTGCCTCGAGATTGCAGTCAGAAACCTCAAGAAAATGTCAACAAACAAACAAACAAACATCTCTGCCTTCAGTCCGTCAGCCAGAAATTCAATCACTGAGTAGTTGGTGAGTAGTCGCATGTTTAGGTCGAATACCAAATTGTTTGGGGATAATAATATTGTGCAGTTGCGGATGATCATTTATTTGATTTAGTACGAACCTTTCGATCGTACTCAGGCAGTTTAAAAGAATAATAGGCCTATAGTTTCAAGGAAGCGCCAGATTACAAGATTTTGGGATAGCGCAGATGATACATGTTTTCAACGCTTAGGAAATTAAAAATATTTTAAAATGGAATTTAAATGATTCCTGCTATGTAAATAATAATTCCATTAGAGATACTCTTCAACATAAAATTAGGTATGCTATCGAGGTCAGGAGCATTTTTGTTTTTGAGTTTGGAAATGACTGTAACAACTTGTGGTCAATTAGCAGGAATGATTGTAAATAGAAGTATAGTACAAAAGTTAAGGACAGGACTATCGACGATGGTATCATGAGTAATATCGAGTTGATGAATATTGGACAAAAATCGCTTTTTATAACGAAGAGCTGAGGCATCAGCTTTTTTTTTCACCCCTAAAAACCAGGTCCGAAGGTCCCTGAATTGGAGAATAAAAGAAACTTTTCTTGCTGATTTTTAATGACTTACCAGATACTATTTTCATCATCAGAGAGCGTATCTAGAGAGGAAGCCTAATTTTCTTGATTTTACCTTTTAATCTCGCGTTTCACTTAGCTAAGGTATAAATAAATTCCTTCATCACTAATGAGACGGCTGTAGCTCAGTAATGAATTTCTTGGTAATCGATAAATTATATTTATTTCACTAACTGCACGAGTAGACAGAAAAATCAAAATCAAATACTTGTTTAAAAGTGTAAAAAAAGAGATCGGCATGTTCAATTGCTACAAGCTTCGTTTCACCTCATTAATACTAGATTTGCATGGCTGCGTGAAACGAACAATAAACTATTTTTTAAATGTAATTTGAAAAGAAAAACTTATTGCACCACAATGCTTGTTAAATGTAACATTTATTACCTTAAACTTCCACCCAATTAAAGCAGAATTTTTACGATACGAAATCAAAATGATCATATCATAAACGCACAGAATGAAAAAATAATAACTAGTTGAAACGATATATCAAACATTACAAAAAAATCTAATTTAAAGTATTTTTAATTTCCTACAAAATGAAACTTTTCTAGATTAAATAGAAATGCTATTAATATTTTCCCATTTAAACGTGAACATCGGAAGGACAAATCACGAAGCAAAATTTTTTTATGGGAAGTTATTACAAACGTTAATTTCTATGAATAAAAAAGGGAAATTCTTTTACTTGCGTGTTTGTCAAACAAATACCATTTAAATAAAAGAATGAAATAATACTTGATGGGAAAACTAGGAACTAATTATCTTTCAAAATATTTTCTAATAATTTAAAAAAGAAAATCTGCTTACCAAATATTTATCGTTTTTTTTTTTCGGAGGAAGGGGTTGCGTGTGTGTTTGAATACCCATGAATGAAATTAAGTTATTTGCCTCTTACGTAGAACATACGGAGATGAAAACATGTGCATTCTGCTAAAGAAAAGTATTAAAAAAATGTTCTTTAGAGCGTGTAAAATTATAGAAAAGTGGTTATGGATGAATTAATCTGTAAATTAATAATCCTAAATATAGTCTGTCGATGCATAAAATACAATCATGTATAGTTAGACGCCGTTAAAAATTTCAGACACTACAATACGAAGCACAAGAATGCAACTAAGCTCATACTATTTGTAACAACTTTTGATTAGCTTTTAAATCAGGAAACACTTTCCTCCTTTCTTCAACTGAGCAAAACATTGACGATTGTAAACCTTGTGTAGTTTCATTTCAATCTTAATAAAGGTAAGAAAGAAGGGAGGGGATAACGCTAAAACCCAACTTGCATTCAAAACAGAAGTTTCTGTCTGAACCTCACTTGGAAATATGAGTTGATTTTTGTGCATTTTTCAGTTTTTGCGAAAATAAAAGGCATATGAGAAGTAACATGACTTCTACAAAGCTAATTAACTAAATCTGTGAAATATAGTTTGGAATGAGAAGCCTCATGGCGTAGAAAATATCACAGATTTTAATTATTAACCCTTTAACGCGCAGTGTTCCTGCTCTGGGAACACCAAACCCTGACGTTTTGGCTGTTGCCAGTCACGAAGAATAGATTTGATGTCTATAAAAATAGTTGCGGCTGACATAGCTCCACGAGAATCCTTGTGTAGTTTCGTCACGTTTTAGCACGTCATTTCCCGTAAAAAAAAATTGTCACGATTATTTTTAACAGCACTGACATCTGCTGAAAAATAGAAGAATGCGAGAACAGCTGGATAGATTGCCCAATGCTGAAAAAAGGGCAGTCGTTGCCATCGCTCGACTTAACTACCAGAAAGATGGCGGACGATCGAAACTATCATCGCGTGCCACAGATCTAGAGACCCTTTTTTGACGACAGCTGGCAAAAAAGGACAGATGTGCCGGAACTATAATTAAAAGGAAGGCTGTGCCGGCAGTGCCAGCTGTCGTCAAAAAAGGGTCTCTAGATCTGTGGCACGCGATGAATGTGTCGATCGTCCGCCATCTTGCTGGTAGTTAAGTCGAGCGATGGCAACGACTGCCCTTTTTTCAGCATTGGGAAAGGGTTGCGCCTCAAAGGGTTAAAACTATTCTTTTGAATTTTGTGATTATGAATGTTTGTCTTGTTTGAAATGGGATTAATACTGCATCACTTTTGATGTACGACCATAGTGAATCAATCAGAATGAAGCCACCTAGTGGCTGCTCCTCCATTTGAGCACACCAGCACGTGAACCCCCAGAGGAAAAATAAAAAAGAAACACATTAACAAATTAAATTTAAAAAGAAGTATTAAGTACTCTTCTAGATTTTTGTGAATTCGAAACGTGAGTTTTACTCTCCCCCACCCCGACTATTTCTAAATACACTTATTATAGCTAACGCCCTGCATCATAGGTTACTACAGCATAGTATTTCGTCGCTCGCACGCACGGGCGATCGGCCAAATGGCCTTCTGAACCGGTCTTTCAGAAAAGACGCTGAGAGACTTGCGGGAGAAGTAGGGCGCTGCTAATATCACTCCGTTCGCCCGTTTTTACTGTGCTCACTGACGATTTTTTTGCCGTTATCTCTTCCAGATTGTCCCTTGGTCTCTTATGTTCGGTTAGTTAATCCACTCATTTTTAATTTTCTTATTATTTTCTTTATTTCTATCATATAAAATTCCTATCATATAAAATTTCTATCTATATAAAATTCCTATTTCTTATAAAATATACATCATTGTTTTCTTTCATTCTTCAACCTCTATTTTCTATCTAAAAAAAGGAAGAAAAAAAGAAAGAAAAATCACAATTGCAATAATTCTATCAGCTATGACTGTCAAATCGTGAATCCCAGAGTTCTTTAGTTTCTATTTAACTTAAGATTACATCTATCTAATACTCTCCTTACAAAATATAATTTTAAACAATTACATTCTAAAGTATTAAATTACTTTTAAAAGAAAAAATAATTATGATGAAACATAATTTATGATCTCGAGCTGCTGGCTCAGAATTCTATGCAAAGAGAAATATAAGTAAAGAAAACATATTTTCTCTTCCCTGGTCTAAAGCACCGAGAAAAGTAAAAGTGAAAAATAAAAGTTAAAAAAAGAAAATTGTTCAAGTAGACGCATTTTTTACTTGGGACTTATTTTATCTGAAAATAAATGTGATTCAAGATACTAGATATTGGTGTTTACTGTAAATCCGGTAAAAAAAAAAAAACTGTTGGATATTTGCTTACCTTTCTGATATTAGAGCTAAGAAAAACTGCGTCTTTGTTACTATAATACTATTTTTTTCGCACTTTTGATTTGGGTTACTTCTCAGTTTTGATGGCAGAGGGAAAAAAAAGTTAAAGTTACTATGTAAATCCAAATATCAAAAGGACAATAAAAAAAAAAGAAAAAGAAAGGAAATTTAAAACAAAACCATTTTGCCCGTAGAATGCACTGACGAATTTGTGACGCTTTTTTTTTTTTTATGTAGGGTAATTCCGGGACTCATGCCGCAAATTCGTTTGAATTTGTGTAAAAAAAAACAAAAAAAAAACAGGGTACACATACAATAAAATAAATAATGTTGGATTACTTAATGTAGAATATAAAACATGTATACTGCGACAAAAAATATAAACTTAATAATTAATATTTTTAACAATTTTTTTTCTAAAAGATTGCACTGCGGGTGAGACGTCGCCTTTCTTGTGCGGGAGTCATGTTGCGCTTGTGATAAGTATTTTATGAAATAATAAATAAAGAATAGAAAAATAAATATTCATACCGGGACTATGGTTGCCGATGTAATTACAAAAAGAAACTAAATGAGTATTAAGAGACGTAGTAGTAGGTTTAAATCAATATTAGTCTGTGCGGACTTAGTTCACTGCTAAAGTGGATACTTATTTTTTTTAATTGAATTTCAATTCTCATTTCATCAACAACGTAACATTAGCGTATTTGAAATGGAAAAAAAAAGAGTAAAAAGTGTTACATTGTTTTATTTGTTTTAACATGGTTTTATTCTATTTTTTAAATGTGGTCGTTCCTGACAGAATCTGTAAACAAATTAACAATATAACAAATTAACAATATACCGGGATTTTAAAAACGATATTTCATTTAAGGCAGAACGTTAAAATGCAAAACTATTACAATTACAGTTAACGACTAATTACATACGCAACTTGGTGAGTCTGTGCAAAAGGAAGGTGAAAAGGTTAATAGCACTTAATTAAATCCAGAAAATATAGTCGAGTAACATAAATTCAGTAAAATAAAAAATGAAGATAAGGACAGATAAGTTAAAATTTTACTAAAAGCGGCATCCCATACGAAAGAATCTGCGGCATGTAAACCGGAATGGCGAGTGCGGCCTCTATCCCATTTTCTACGGTACAGACATAACACATCACAGTTACAAGTCTTAGCAACTGTAAGTGGTGTAACTATATATACAGTACTCTATACAGGTGCTACACTTAGTTTGTACTTCGAAATCACGCCTGTATTCAGTAATTAGCATAAAAAAGCACTTTAGTGTGACGTGTTGAAAAGTTTGGATAGTGAAATCATGGGCTTATCTCAAAATAAGTATTGTATAGTTACAGCTAAAGCACTAAAAAGGGATTCCTGCTATACACTAGTTAAGGAAATCTCACTGCACACCTAAACTGAAAGTATAATTGCTATCTATCGACAATTACAAGAAATAAAGGGGGTGCGGTATCTGTCCCACATGCGGCGACTCCCGGAATTACCCTGTATTCGGCGATAATTTTTTACCAGATGGACCAATATCGATAATTTTATTTATTTATTTATTTATTTACGGAAAAAAGGGGGGCAGGACCTTAAAGTTGGTCCCATATTTAGTTGGACCAGTTCTGATGCTATAATCAATACAAAATAATGGAAATCTTCAATTCTTATGAAAGCATAAACGATACTCTGTTCGCATACTGATACTCTCACTATACTGACACTCTTAGAGCATATGTTCTTAAACTAGGATCAGCAGAGTCCTGGTAGAAAAGTGTTTATGATTTCGGTTTGTCTGTCTGTCCGTCCCGTGCTCTAACTTCCGTAAATCTGCATCTATTTCTACAAAATTCATATATGTTATTCTTGTCTACTGTACCATGTACCCTATTGAAAATGGTCTATGTAGCATTTTAGTTTTTCTACAGAAGCACTCAAAATATTCCCAATACATTGCGCTCTGTGGGAAGTTAATCTTTAAAGCATATCATCCTACTACATAGATATGCTGATCCCAAAGTAAAACTTTTTCCGTCATTATATTACTGCAAAAAGATTACGAAGTTAACACAAAAAGCCTAATAACATATACACCGTTTGTACGATCCGCTTGAAATTTTTCATAATTATGCATAAAAATATAGAAAACAATCTGTGCTACTTTAAAATTCTGAAAATATACCCGTTTCCTCATTTTAAGGCGATATTTCGCTATTTTCAGCACAATTTTATTTTAACTATACAGGATAGTATAGCCGAGAGTTTACTATAGTCATCATAAAAGCACCTATCTCGTCTCGCATGAAAACTGTAAATCTCTGTCTTGTCTCTGTTCCATTTCTACTATTAAATAATACCAATGAATGCTCCGAATAAAATTAAATTTCTTTGATAATCTTAGCTGCTTTAAATCACGTTTTAGACAACTTCATCAAATTATAAATTGTTCGAAGTCGGGTTTTTGAAGCTTGCTTTGCGTTTACACTAGTAGAGTGCATGTACATAATCAATCAAAAAAATAAATTATCAGGATGAACGATTTTAGAACGTACAATTCCCACCAACACTAATTCCAACCGTGTGCTGAAGATGATTCAAACCTTGCCCGGTACTCTCATGCCATCTAACGATTTCTCGCGTTTCACGTCTAGAAGTTCTAAAGAGGTAACTGAATACAGTTCAGTAACTTCCCACAAGAAACGCAGAGAATTTAAATTTTCATTTAAGCTACAGTCTTGTAAAGGGGTTTCTAAGCGGGCTAAGGCTACTATTAACAGACTTGTAATCTTGAAGCGTTTCTCCAATTAACTGCGAACCCATGCTATGAATATATAATGCTTGTTTTAGGAATAGGAAATGTGTGCAAAATCTGCTGTTTCTCAGGTATGAATAAATTTCCTTCATGTAGCTACACAGAATAAATCATTTTAAATGCTAGATTTGGAATTAATCAGTATAAAAAATCTATATTTTTATTTATTTTAAAAGACCATGATTAAAATATTTTGTTACAGCAGTAGTCCATGCTGGTTCTATATAAAGAATTTTTTTTTCAACATCATTGTAAGTTAAAATATTACTCCGCTTGAAAACTAACTGAATGAACTAATTCAGACAACCGGAATTTCTTTTACGGTTGTGAAAAGCGTGACGTCATGAAATAAAATTGTGTGAGGTTTATAAACTGTATCCCGCAAAATTTATGTCACATATAAAAATAAATTCGCATTTTGTGTAATTCTAAATAACTCCTGAATATTACGCAGATTGAAATTATTCCATAGATTAAAATAAATAAAATATTTTTTCCTGCGAATCACCAAGCATTTAAATACTAAATGGTTTAATAGAAGGATTGTTCAGATTATATGTGTTAAAACTCAATAAATCTTTTTAATAAGAACATTATTTTTTTTTTTTTTGTACTAGAGGCTAAGGCCCCCAGACTCGCTACGCTCGCTTTTCGTATGAGGCATTCGGCCGCTAATCAGGCTTATTCGTAAAAAAGACATAATTTCAACAAAAAAAACCTGAAGATTTGATCAGATAGAATGTTACTGAGCTACACATCGCTTGGTTCTTGCATCGAAGATATTTTGTTATGGGAATCCGTGTTGTACAGGTCCTGAGCTATACTCCACCTGGAGTGCGGACTCCCCTTATAATCGCCGGAAAAATTATTTGCACTCCTCAGAAACACATTGATATTTAATGTTGCCATTCAAAAGTTATATTAATTAGGAGCTATAGCGTAATAAAATCAGAACATCTGTTTCAGCTGTATTTTTAATAATGTAAAACCTATTGGACACACCTTGAGAATTTGCCACTCATGGCGATTTTTCATTATTTGGCGACTTGCGTACATGTAAAGTTAATAAAAGCTACGGAACAGATAGAATAGCCTGCCACCAATGGCGACATTTCATTATTTGGCCATTTACACATGCTCACAACCTATATTTACTGTTCATTTAAGGTTACCGGAAAACCGTTATCTATATTTTCATTTACATAATCGTTTGCAGATTGGCGTACTTAACACCACGAATTATACCATCTCGTCGCGCTAGCAAATATCCAAAGTGTATTATAACTGATGTAATGGCATAGTTAACGCCGCCAAATATTTCTACTGGTAGCAAATAATTCAGCTGGACGAGAACCGGCTTTAAAATAATCTGCATTTTAATTATTTTTCATTTTCAAGATATTAGTTATTCTGTTTTGGAAAAACGAATAATCGCTAATTCTAAACTCCTGTTGTCTAAGCGAACTTACTATTTGAAAATTGTCAACTTTGTGTAACACATTTTGAGTTACTTATTTCATATAGTTTTTATTTTGGCGTAAAATGGGCGTAATTCTAACTTATGTTTGTAAATTTCACGCGATTCTAGATACTTGGAAACGCTTTGTTGCAAAGAAATGAATGATTTTATGCCAAATCTGGCTGGTTTTAGGAAGAGTTAGGTCAACAAGCTTTGACAGCGCCAGCGGCCTTTACTTTTTTTTAGAATAGAGATATTCCTATTAGTGTTAACTCATTTACCCCCCTCATCGCAAATGGACGACTCCAGAAATTCCTTTTTTGGGCCCACTGTTTCCCGGCTTGGATCTGCGAATGACTCTTGCGGCCCAATGTTTGTCTTGAGCAAGCTTGGTTACAGCCCAAGTATTAATACAGAAAAGGTAATCTGCTCCGTCAAATCTTTACAGTGGACGAATGAACACGTTTAATCTAGTTACAATGTATTGGGTTCAACCCCACAGCAAACTTCCTTGCACCGCACCGTTCATAGGTGTCGTGGAATAAAAACAAATTTCCAGGCTTTTCCTTTTCTAAGGCGATCAGATAATTAAAAGGTACACTAGCGTGCAAAAGTCTTTGGTCAACGTAGGAATTATCAATTAAAAAAAAAATATGCATAAAGATATTTATTGATGACGTACTTGGAAGCAATTGTGTAATCTATATAAATAAAGCAAAGTGTAAACTGTCCGTTAGTTAGTTAGTTAGTTTGTCTGTGTCTCGCGTAGCTCCCAGACTGGTGATCGCAGACCTACCCAATTTCGTGTGGAAATTCTCCTGAACGGGTCCCGACATACCTCGAAGCGATTTTTTCGAAATTCGAATTATTTTAGGAGATATCGATAAAAAAAAACCTATCGCATAAAAGGCTAATTTTGCTCTCGCCATTTCGCAATTGTAACCCTGCTGTGGAAAGCGGGAGAATTCAGCATATCTAGGTTGCCATATTTGGCAAGTGTATTAAATGATTCAGACTCTTGAAATAAAAATAAAAGAATAACGATTTTTTTGTTTAGATTATTTGTAAGGTTGTTTTTTAATTAAAATATCGTGTGCATGTGAAATCAGTGCACGAATGAAATGTTTTATACTCAAAAGAAAAATAGGATTTGGAAATTTTCAAAGACTAAAACGCGCAACTTTTTAATTTGGCAACAAATAAAATGGTTGATATGCGATTTTGAGGAGATGTGATTCTAGCGCCAAGCACTATTTATCATCTGCTTCTGCTACTTGAATTATGAATACACCTGAATGAGTTTTTAAACTTTATTTCAGTTCGAATTGTGCATTTTTCTGAGCAGCTTTTTCCATCTATTTCTAATATATTACATCCAGAAAAGGATGTTAGAAATATCAATTTTAATTGTGTTTAATCACACTCATCAATTATAATATACTTTCCAACTTAATGGAATACGGAAAGAAAATAGGGAAGACCCATGGATTATGATACGCTTTTAATACATAGCGCTTTAGTGCGTATTTAAAATCTGAAAGTGTTTGAGATTTTCTTAGTTTTTTTTTTTCCCCCTTTCCATTTTTGATAAAGGCCAATGCATCCAGAAGCTCTTCAGAATTAATATAGGACGAAAATAATTTGTTCCTTGTTGCAGGTTTTTATCATTTAACCATCTTATTTTTGTAACCAGGGGTAACCCGACACAGTAAGCATCGCATCTATGCGCCGGCTTCGAAGGGGCGTCATTTCGAACTCAAAAACTAAGTAGAGCAAAAAAGGGGTTGTCTTTTTTACATTAACAGGGGGCGACACTTACCGCAGGGCCGCTCCTGTTTACCATCTTAATTTTAAATTCCATTCAGAATCTGAGAGATTTCAGTGCCAAGGAAGCCGGTGAGGAAGAGGATTCTCTCCGAACAAGATTTATTAAGATGGTGAACAAACTGGTCGTCGGAGGCGGCTAGTATATTATAAAGAAGAGTTATACAGGTTGGGAAATAAAGAATTTCCGATGTATGGCCCTCTGGTGCCGTCTATCATTTCCGAACTTCCTCCTGAGAAGTTGCATCAATGGCTTTGCAATGTGCGGAGGAGGGCAATCTTGCATGAAAATGATTCTATGCAGACATGCACGCTGTTGAAATGTTGGAATGACCTGGTTGCACTTTCATAGCGTTTACCATGACGGAGCGTTTAACGGAAATTACAGGACCCTCGATAGGAGCTTGCATCTCCTCGTAAAAGATGTCCTTACAACAAACGATACCTTCAACTTGCACCACACCGTTACTTTTGCCGAATGAAGAGGTACTCACGCATATGCAAATGGATTTTTCGTTCGCCATATCTTGCAGTTTTGTGTGCTGACAAAGCCTTGGGGATATACATGGGCTTCGCCTGTCCACAAAATGCTCCATTCTCCACTTCCATGCGAGCAAGAAATTCTAGAACAAAAATGTGCCTTACTGCCAGGTTAGTGGGAAGCAATTCCTGAACATGGTTAAATTTGTCGAAGCAAATGATTTAATTCCTCTGCCAGATTTCACTTAAAAAAAACCTCTCTTTGAATGTCTTAATCATTTTCTTCAGACCCTTGACAGACATCGGACCAGCAGTGGCGGCTCGTGGACTACAGCAGGTACTGCCGGGCTGCACTTGAAATTATCAGCACATACTTTAAAACTATTTATTCTATAAATTTTCTTAAATTGAGATTAGAATTATGGAATTCCTATGGTAAATTTAAAAAAAATCTAAAAAAAAAGTAACTGCCGGATCGCTCATTCAGAAAAAAAAAAAGCCCTTTAATCTTCCCGCAATTCAACAGCGAAAGTCGTTGGTACAGCCCTCAGACCTGATAAAGGAATTGGCAGCACCGTTGCCATGGTAACTACAATGTAAGCAGTCTTTCCGGCTTAGGATAACATAGCGCGTATGTAGCTAAGACTCAGCTGAAGAAAGGTTTTCTGACTACGGCTGCACTTGTGAATTCGACTAACTGATTCGCTCGGACGAGAAGGGAGGGAGAGAATAAGACACAGAGAATATATGTTCTAGCCCAGCGTTTCTCGTGCCTGAGGGAGGCACGCCCCCCGCAGAACGTTTGCACGGGGGGGGCGAGGAAAAACTAAAGAGCAAGTAGTGATGCATGTTTTTAAAAAATCATCTTATTTATTCTCATTTTTACTCAAAAATATATCCATTTTCGCTTAAAATGTTCATTATTAAGGATTAAAAAACTCAATGTATGCTGAAAAATGTGAGGGGGGGGAGCGCCACTGTAAGTTAGCCTTTGTTGGGGGGGGGCACGACGTTAAAAGATTGAGAACCGCTGTTCTAGCCCATTCTAACGGAAACAATAGTTTTTTTTTTTTTTGTGTCTGGGAAGGTTGAAAGTTTTTAGCTTTATTTGTTACTGTGTCCATGTGTTATTGGAATCTATGATTTAACCGTTTTGAAACATGGAGCCCCGTTATGATCCAGTTTGCGGCATGCTTGAAACTCCGTTTAACATATGGAAAGAAGATAATAAACGACAACCACTAAAAGAAAATAGACCGACACCAAAATTGTCCATTCATAAGAAAAAAGCAGGTTCGTCTCAGCATGGTCGTAGCTTCCATTCACCATGATATGCACTATTCTCGTGGCTATGTGGCAGTTTTTATTTACAAAAAAATTTTTTGTTGGCCGTGTTTAAGCGTTGTGATAAAAAAGAGCGTTTGGAATGGTACTGGATAGGATGGATTAATCACCATCACATGAGCATGTAAAGCACACGAAAGCTCAATCGAAAATTTAAAAAAATTCTTTAAAATTTAAGGAGTTGATAAGAAGTGGGAGCTAAATTGCTGGCGAATTAAAGGGAAACTCTCGACTTTATATTGCTGAATTTATCAAGAAGGTAAGCCTGAATAGACGCTTCATGCAATTACCCATCAAAGCAGTATTGTTTTTAAGTAAGCAAGAACTGGCATTTAGAGGACATGGCGAGCGAGAAAATTCTTTAAACATGGGGAATTTTAAAGAGCTTGTAAAATTGATATCTGAATTAAAACAACGCCTTTTTATGAGGACATCACTGACTGATTCGCAAGTTTAAAAGAAAGGAGGATTGATTTGACTTATAAAAAATAAGTAAGTTTTCTTTTTTTTTTTCTTTTTTTTCTTCTCAAGTTATCATTACAAAAGAAAATTCTAAGGAAACTTCGAATCAGACACGGATTAATGCAATTTTGAGGATAGGAGCGGCTGGTTGAAATTTATGTCCATTTTATGGAAGTAAAATAGGATCTCTTACATTTTTTATGTAATTTCTTTTCTTTTTTTTTTAAATCCTGGGTGAGGGCTTAATCCGCCAGCTTTCGAATTCAGTAACAAAGATTTTCCATTCCTGTCCGGAGGAAGGGGGGGGGGTGTCATATGTTCCCGGCTGCACTAACATTTTTGACCACGGGCCGCCACTGTGGACCAGGGGCTCTACCGCGATGTCATCGGAAAGCTTTCCGTACCAGATAAATTAAGCCTTCTTGACTCATGACGTCACAGTCCGAGAAAACATTTCAATGAGTTACCACGAAGCTTTGGAAATCGTTCCCATGTAAGATTCACTTTCGCAAATAATGCTGTTTTTTTCGACACATCAGATCAAGGCGAAAACTAGCATTCCGATAGCAAAGAGTAGAAGATGGATGGGTGTCTTCTTGGACTATTTATCCGAAGAATTTGACTACCATGAGCGAGAACTATCCGGCAATGATACTCTCCGATAACATCGTGGTAGGGCTCCTGATCCTTTTTTCATAGCTCTTCAATGGCCGATCGTCGCTCTTGTAAAAGAGCTTCACAAGCAGAGAGCACTTTATTTGAGAATTTCATTTCGATCTCATGACAAGCTGATCAGATACATTAGGAGAACGACACGTAACTTGATCTTATATAACAAATGCAATATGTCCTGAGCATTAATGCCTTTTAGTTAGCATAGTATGCAGCTTAAAGCGCCATCTATTAATGCACGTTTGAACTCTTTTTTTACGTCATACTGCTCCCCACCCTTCTTCAAGTTCATTTCGCCAAAATTTGATGTTCGTGTGATTATGGCAACGCTACATTAGGGCGATCTGCCAAGAATGGGGGGTGCATTGGTAGGCGGACTTTCTAGAGACTTTCTAACGCGTATTCACATTACATCTGCAGAAAACCAACGAAAACTGCAGACCGTTAGATAGAAAGCCGCACGATGGGACTCGAACCCGGGAGCATCACACTTCGGCCGTCTACCATTTTCTGTGACATAACCACCGTGCCATGTGTCCAAATTTGAAGTCATTCGACCAGTGATTCTTTTCTTTTACTGCATTTTAAAAGTGCTGTTTTAATCCTGCAGAATTGTAATTGCTTGTTTATAGCTGGCTCAAATTTTGTGCTCAAATGCGACTATGTGGTTATCATTATTACAAAATTCATAATGTTCATATTATGAAATTTATTATTTATTTTAAATGGACAAAAATTACATGTTCTGCGGGTAACTTTTATTGATAGATATGTATAAGAGTTATTTTGCTACAAGAAGATTTCTTTATAGAAGCACAGATCGTGAAATTCGACATTCCAGAGCCGCATATACGCAATTTCTTTCGCCTCCTTGCACAGAAAACGCCCTCGATTTTGCGAGCCCGTTTGTTAAAATAGTGCAGTATTTACCCTTGCATACTGATTCATGGCTGCAGTTTTAATGCAAATGAAATGGTGATGGAATTTTTTTTTATAATTGATGCTTTCGGCATATTTTATCTTTCTTCTTTTCTTCGAAAATTGTGTCGTACTGCGAATTATTTGATAACAAATTGAATAATTCATTCAAAAATATGGTTTTCTTTTCTCCGAATGAACTTCAGATTATTCGTTATTCATTGTAAGAAACTCAAATTACACATTAAAAATTGTTGAATGAGAAAGTGAACTCGACATTTAAAAAAATGGGCAAAAATGTAAATGCATTTATTAAAAATTTTTAGTAATTAGTGCGATGTATATACTAGGTAATTACTTTCTAGTTTCCCTGAAGAATTTTAATTTTGATTTGAAACATATTGCTTGAACGAAATGTACTTATAAAATATTTTTCATTTTATTCAATAAAGTTAACTGAATGAATTCTGAAATTAATGCTGCAATATCATTGCTTTAAAAAATCTTTCCGGAATTTATTTTTCTTCCATGCGTATTACGATTGACTGTATTAAAATACTTTATTTAATCCAAAAATATTTCTATTTTCTGGAAATGAAGAAAAAATAAATAAATAACAATTTTCATTTCTTTTATTTGATTTGATTTTAACAAGTAATTTCGTACCATTTTACTCATTTTAAAATAATTATTCAACCTTAAGCAGTACTATGTTTTCGCCGTTCTTTGTGAGCAGTTCAATTTAAGAATTCTATTAATAGCAGTTCAATTTAAGAATTCTATTCTTCTATTAATATTTATTTTAAAAGATAACTGAAAAAAATGACGTGCAGATTTTTAAATAATTTTATTAAAATCGAAAGAAGAAATATTAATAATGTCAGATACTTTTATTTCTAAACATATTCCAACACAATCTCCTTTGAAAATACAGTAAAACTTCGCAGGAGAGACCACCCTCCGTTTCACGAAAAATCGGTCGTTAAGAGAAAAATCGCTAAAAAATATTGTTTGTTTGGTTATTTATGAAAATGTATATTAATACTTAAGCAATTATACAAACATAATTTTTAAAGTTTAAATTTTAACAAAATATTTAGAAATTTTGGAGTTCCATCCTTTTTTATATTTCCGATAGCACTTCTCTCTCTACTTTATTTCTTACATCCGACGGAAAAGCGTTTGCCCTGATATTCTTCATGCATTCTGAATTTGCCATGATAAAATCCCGTTACTTTATTTCTTACATCCGACGGAAAAGCGTTTTAAAATTTACTTTTTGGGTTTTCTCATTACCAAAAGTAACTGCCAACTTACTCCCTTTCCGTTTTCGTGCGACTCGATCGCATCATTGCTCCATCACTCGTTTCCTTAGACATGTCCTTTCTTTAACCTACAAGATTTATACGTAAGTGTACTTGCACCTGTGTTCGATTTTCAGTAGAGAGAGTGAATTGTATGTGCTTTTTTTATTTACTATATTTCCAGAAAAATGCAAGAACATTTTTGGAGAGGGAACCGGGACCGGTCGCTTATAGAGGGTTGTGTGGTCACTGCAAGAGGACTTTTTAATATTAAGTAGACAGGGTAAGAAATTGGTGACTTAAATTGGTCGTATGAGGAGGGGATCACTTAATAGAAGTAGTCGCTGATAGAAATTTCACTGTATAATCAGCGTATAGTCAATGGACCGCAAGCATTTTTCAGCACCTTATGGTCACACTCTATATTAGATGTACCTTTCATAAGATGCAATACATTATGATTAGAGAGTTTTCAATATAACCTGTATATAAACTAACACCCACCTGTTTTTTCGCTGTTTTTTTAAAGTGTTGTTATGTTGTTAAGTTATTGTTATGTTGTTGTAATGCTGCCCCCCATTATAATATACTAGGATAAAGCCCGTTGTGGAGGCGATTAGAACGGGCGCTAGAAAAAAAAATTTACAAAAATTTGTCTACACTCAATATATTTAATCTGTGCCCATTTAAAATAAATAACTTCATATTTAATTTCTATTATATACCAAATCAGAATTGCATATCCCTGTGGAAACTTTTCGCATTCGAAAGATTTCGTTTGGTGGGAAAATCCTTTCCCATATATGTATGCTTCATGCAGAGAAAATCATTTTATTTGTACAAAAAAGTTAAACTGGGTAATATAGATAAACTATTTTAAGGGAGTTAGAATCGTAATTTTCCCTTCAAAGCCTGATAACCGTGACTTTAATATGATGTCAATATCACTTGCGACACCTAATTCTTTCACGCAAATGATAAGCTTTTTATGATGTCGGTGAGAAAACGGAGCTGAAAAAAGCGAAAAATCGTTTAAAATTGTGAAACGGGTGGATTTGCAGATTTTTAAAATAGAGCAGGTTGTTATATATATATGTATTTGCATGATTATGGAACATTTCAAGCCGATAGCATAAATGGTGTGGATTTTATCGTGTTTTTCAGGTGTAACTTTTTAATCTGTTCGGATTAATGATGATAAAAGTTTTGTTTTGGAGTGGTTGAACTTGGCCTGTGAGGTAGTTAGTCAGTACGTGAATGAGTGAGTCAGGAATCAGCTTAATCCTTTAATGCGCAGTGTTCCCGCTATGGGAACACCAAACTATGACGTTTTGACTGTTGCCAGTCACAAAGAATAGATTTGATTTCTATAAAAATAGTTGCGGGTGACATAGCTCCACGAGAATCCTTTAACTTTTTAGCACGTCTTTTAACGTCAAAAATGGTCACGATTATTTTTAACAGCACTGGCATCTGCTGAAAAATGGAAGAATCTGAGAACAGCTGGATGGATTGCCCAATGCTGAAAAAAGGGCAGCCGTTGCCATTGCTCGACTTAACTACCAGCAAGATGGCGGACGATCGAAACGTTCATCGCGTGCCACAGATCTAGAGACACTTTTTTGACGACAGCCTGCGACGAACGTTTCGATCGTCCGCCATCTTGCTGGCAGTTAAGTCGAGCGATGGCAACGGCTGCCCTTTTTCCAGCATTGGGAAAGGGTTGCGCCTCAAAGGGTTAACTAAACAGTAGGATTTCTATGCCTTATTTTTTTTACCATGTAAACCAAATATTTCTTCAGTTACCACATACCTGGCGTTTGCAACCTTAATTATTCACACCACGGTATTGTTATCTAAAATATTTGTTTCAAAATTTAAGAAAAACTTCAATTTTCTACTCTTGAAATCAGTAAGTGCCACCTCCACTCAAAATAAATAAATAAATAAGTAAATCAATAAATGTCAAGCTACGCTTATGAGGTGGCAATAAAAATTATGTCATTGTCAGATCCTATCTTAAGAGTCCGTCTTCCGTAGCAGCTGGTCTACCATGGCTCTGTTTCGTAGCTTTGAAAACAATGTCGCAATAAATGAAAAAGAATCACAACTTTTCAATTATTGTCAACCGAAAACAGGAGGGATTTTCATAGTATATATTGCTGTACAGTTTGAGGCTATTTGTGAACCGTCACAGGGCTTTAGAACAGGTTTAAAAACATTAATGTTGTTTCTCTCTATTCTAAAAAAAGTAAGCGCTGCTGTCGCCGCTGTCAGAGCTTGTTGGGCTATCTTCTCCTAAACCGTGAGGATTTGAATTTCGAGAAACATGTTCCTGAATGCGGAAAATTCCGAGGAACCTGATAAGGTCACTTAAATTTCGAAAATCTATACTTATTTTAAAAGATATTAATAAAAAACTGAAAAATAAAACACAATGGTTGCCAGATTTGGTATAAAATCATTCATTCCTTTGCAAGAATGCAATTCTAAGTATGTAGAATCACGTGAAATTGTCAAACATGAAGTAGAATTACACCCATTTTACGCCAAAATAAAAAGTATATAAAATAAGTAACTCAAAATGTTTTATACAAAGTTGACAATTTTCAAATAGTAAGTTCGCTTAGACAACAGGAGTTCAGAAATACCCATTATTCGTTTTTCCAAAACAGAATAACTAATATCTTAAAAATGAAAAATAATTAAAATGCAGATTAATTTAAACCCGGTTTGGTCCAGCTGTATTATTTGATACCAGTAGAAATATTTGGCGGCGTTAACTATGCCATTCTAGCAGTTATAGTACACTTTGGATATTTGCTTGCGCGACGAGATGGTATAATTCGTGGTGTTAAGTACGCCAATCTGCAAACGATTATGAAAATGAAAATATAGATAACGGTTTTCCGGTAACCTTAAATGAACAGTAAATATAGGTTGTGAGCATGTGTAAATCGCCAAATAATGAAAAGTCGCCATGGGTGGCAAGCTGTCCTACCGGCTCCATAGTTTTTATCAAAGAAAACATATGAATCACTGTTTTCTTAGAGCAAATTATTAACGTATACGCAAGTCGCCAAATTATGAAAATTCTCCACAATTGGCTAATACGCAAATCGTCCCATGGGTTTCACATAATTACAAATAGTGCGAGGTTTAAATTTTTATGGTTCAAGCAACATGCAAAAACCAAGCAATGTGTAGCTCGGTAGCATTCTATCTTATCCAACCTTTGGCTTTTGTTTGTTGAAATTATGTCTTTTTTACGAAGTCTTTTTAGGGGCCGAATGCCTCATACGAAATGCGAGCGTAGCGAGTCTAGGGGCTTTGGCCCTTAGTTCCGAAAAAAAAAAAATTACATTGTTTCATCGCAGATTGTACTATGAACATGTATAAAATGTGACATCGAATAGTGAGTATTTGCGATTTCCACTATTCGAACAGTATTAGCGATTTCTATTCGAATAGTAATCGTGATTTCACTATTCGAATAGTAATCCCGATTTCACTACTCGAATTGTAATCACGATTTCACTATTCGAATAAGACATCACGATCTCACTATTCGAATAATATTCGAGATTTCGAATTGCGTGCGCTGTTCGAATGACATGTCTTGAGCGTCCGAATGGATTTTTAAAATCGATTATTTCGAATGCATTTAATAGTCGATTAATTTGAATAGTTTCATTCTTTCATGCCCATTACTACAAGCATACAGCATAGACCATCAGGCGCGTAGCCAGGAAAATTTTTCGGGGGGGATATGAGCCTGGAAAAAATTTCGGGGGGGGGGATATGAACAACTTATATGTGTATAATAGACGGAATTTCACACTAATCAAAATTTCGGGGGGGGGGATATTCCCGATATCCCCCCCCTGGCTACGCCCCTGTAGACCAGTAATTATCTTGTCTGTGGCGTAGTCTATTCTGGAATATTTTCCAACTTCTTCATGTCTGACAACTTTTCCTGTGTGTTTGATGACGCTTTCTGGTTGACTGTTTGTAAGCACAGAATTCAATTTGTGATGAGGCATTCTACATTTTATGGTACATCGAAGAACGGCATAGTACATAGTCATAGTACATAGCTTTGTGAGATTTTGAAAATCGCTCTGTTTCTTTTCTTTTCTTTTTTCATATATTATTATATTTTTTTTAGTAATTCCATTCAATTTTCAGTTTAATTATTTTGATATTTTCGCTTTCTTATTTGAAAAAAAAAATGCTTTAAAATGGAGTGTTTTGGGGAAATATTTTTTGTGCAAGATAAACCAAGGAAATGATTGGCAGGACAAAGAAGATATTTTACACACACTACAACACAAAACAAATATTTTTATCGAGTGCTTTCTACTTTATTTTTTTCTCTGAAGATATATGTTTTTCTTTCATTAAAAAAAAGCAACTAGTTTTTTTAAACTTTTACGAGAAGCCGCTTTGGCCTTATATTTTTAATTTACAGATGCCTCTATTTGTTTACTTCCATCACGCTCTTTTGTAATGAGAAAAAAAAATAACCCATTTAATGATGCATCATTCGTTAGTATTGATTTTGTAATTTTCATTTAAACTTACTCGCACTACATCGTTAAAGTATTTTAATCAGACGAAATTAAACGATTCAAGGAGAAAAAAAAAATCTGTTTCTAATGCTTTTCAGAAGAAAAAAGTGAAAAATAATAACGATTCGAATTAAAGAAACTAAAGATAATTAAATAAATTACTTTTTTAAAAGTGCGTAAAAGATGTTGCTTTGATACTGTGGGATTCAAAGTGGACGAGAAGAAACATTATTCATATTTTATTTACTGTTATAAATTTTCGTGCTGATATAATACTTCTGGGGTTCAATTTGGACTAAAATTCGTATGTTTTAGCGGTCAAATAATTAAATTTGCCTTTTCTTGCATAAAAAGTGATTGACTAGAAAGCGAGATGAAGATCTTTAATTTTTCCATATAGATAACATTAAGTGGACGATTTCTCACCAAATACTGGGGATATCGCTAACTGGGTTCAGTTTTGGAGACTTGCTTTTTGTCGCTAAATTCAGCAGCATATTCGGCTGTCTCCAAAATTGGCGACATTTGTAACGGTTTTAATTTTGGGACCTATAATGTTTGCTTTCCCACATAGTACTAGTATCTATGCAATCAAATTACGTGAAAATTTTGGATAGGGATGGATTTATGACCACACGAGACGAGAAATAGCCCAGGTCTCGTATCGCCTTGCACTTTCACATCGAAGTATCGTCTCGAGGTCTCGTTTTGTACTTGAAGGTAACGTCTCGAGGTCTCGTCTTGCACTTGGAGGTATCGTCTCGCACCTGGAGGTATCGTCTTGCGGTCTCGTCTCGCATGTTGTCTGACGCCCAAAATGCCTTTAATTTTACTTTTTTGTATGAAGTAAATAATGTACAGTCGTCTCACGTTTATCACGGTTTCGCATATTGTCTTCATATCGATGTCAGATATAGATTTTTTTTTTGGGGGGGGGGCGGCCCAAAACTTGAATACTATCAGAATTACATGAAATATGCCATTGTTAGGAAATAAAGCCATTTTAATTAGTGTAAATATATCTTTCTCGGAAGGGACACTCGACCCCAGCGCCCTCCCCTTGGATGAACCCTTGCTTCATATTTACTTCCGGGTACGAAGTATCAAAATGTAATTGCATGCAATGTAATCTCCTTGCAAATTACCTTTAACACGAACCAGGAATCGTTGCGAGACGTACTTTAGAACAAGGCAGGACTGAGGCATCGGGTGGTTGGGTGAAAGAGCGATTTGCCCGTGGTTTGGTGGGCTGCAAGGGCTGTCCTCGAGAAGCCTCTATAGATTCGAGCCAAGGAGAGCCCTATCACTAGCCCCCCCCCCCCCCCCCGGTCCGCCACTGGCTGTGAAAAATGTGAATTTGCGGGATTACACACATTACGTGATACATGTTAAATTATATATATATATATGTTTCCATTTCCATTTCATTTTTTTCTATTGGCATGTTTAATTGGTTTTGCCACATGTTACTGTGATCTACTGTGAATTACAATTGGCTTCTTCTTCTATTTTTCCGCTCATACTAATTATTTTTAATTTTATAATTTGCCTACAATTACTGGAATCATTGTTTGGATTACTTAATTCGTAGGTTTAGATATTTTACTATATATATGTATATATATATATATACTAGCTGCGTAGACCGGCATTGCCCGAGTGCATAAGTTTTAGTACATAACTTTTCCTCAAAAAAATTACTGTTTTCTTCGTTTTCTATGGTTGCAAAGACGCAAATGCTATAGTTTTCCTTCTGTATCCATCGTTGTTTCCCGGCACAGGTCTTTGCTCCAGCCGCAGGGGTAACTTCCTTAATAAATGTATTTTACCTATACTCGACACAACACTCGCGAAAAAAAGTTTCAATAATTCACTTAAATATTTACTTGCAAGAAAAATTACAGACTAATTTGCAAAATGCATTTTTTAATATAAGGATAATAATTATAAATGCCCGTTCGAACGTTAATTCTAAAATTCATGTTTCCTTGGAGCAGGGGCGTAGCCAGGGAGGGGGGGATATCGGATATATCCCCCCCCCCGAAATTTTTGGATTAGTGGTGAAATTCCGTCTATTTATGCAGATATATGTTCATATCCCCCCCCGAAAATTTTTCCAGGCGCATATTCTCCCCCCCCCCCCCGAAAAAATTTCCTGGCTACGTGCCTGCCTTGGAGTACTGATTTGTGTGCAATGTCGTATATACTTGAAGTACTGACAATAACCGTTCGCAGTCTTGTCTCGCACCCGGTGGTATCGTCTCGAGGTCTCGCCTCGCGCTTAGAGATATCGTCCCGCGGCTTGTCTTGCAATTGGAGGTATCGTCTCGCGGTCACGTCTAGCACACCGAGGTATCGTTTCACAAAATTACGAGACCACAAGAAGTCTCGTCTCGTCTCGCGGTCTCGCGTCCATCCCTAGTTTTGGAATATTCTGGTTTTTGAATGTTTTTGAATACTGGGGCCCTAACACGATGCTATCGGAGAGTATTAGTGACGCCCAGTCAAATTCTTCGGATAAATAGCCGCGACCCTCCATTTGGTGCTACCACGATGGATGTCCGTATAAGAAAAGTGCGAATTTTATACCTGTTACGAGAGCGTCGGAACTGGGACCGGTCAACCAATCAAAACACACTGCTTTCTCCCCTTTTTCCACAATTTCTCAAACGCAGGCATTGTTTTCAGAATTTCCGACGGGTTGGAGGACATCGATCAAAGGAGGGGTGTGTTTCTTGAAAGCAAGGCAGAGTTAATCAATTAGTTCATAATATACATTTTTTTCTTGGTACTTTTAATATGACAGCTTCTCTTGCAGTAGCTTTTTATTTTGTCGAATGACGGCTTATTAAACATGGAGAAAATCAATTACCACCATCACCCCCCTCCCCAACTCCAAATTTTTCACACTTAAACTGGAAATGAAATATAAATATGAAATGAAATATTCATAATGAAATGGACAGTATTCGGGCCTTAGTAGTGATGAAAGACTTGATCACAGTAAATACTCTCCAATTGAAAATGTATTCCTACCATCTTCCTCACAAGCATTTCACATTAGATTTTTATCAACTTGATTATCCCTTTGAGACGCAACCCTTTCCCAATGCTGAAAAAGGGCAGCCGTTGCCATCGCTCGACTTAACTACCAGCAAAATGGCGGACGATCGAAACGTTCATCGCGTGCCACAGATCTAGAGACAGTTTTTTGACGACAGCTGGCTGTACCCGCGCACAGCCAGCTGCGTCAAAAAAAGTCGAGCGATGGCAACGGCTGCTCTTTTTTCAGCATTGGGCAATCTATCCAGATGTTCTCGCAGTCTTCTATTTTCAGCAGCTATCAGTGCTGTTAAAAATAATCCTGACTATTTTTTTACGTCAAATGACGTGCTAAAAAAAGTAAAGATTCTCGTGGAGCTCTGTCACCCGCAACTATTTTATAGAAATCAAATCTATTCTTCGTGACTGGCAACAGTCAAAACGTCAGAGTTTGGTGTTCCCAGAGCGGGAACACTGCGCGTTAAAGGGTTAAAGCAAAACAATCTTCAAACCACGATTCATAGTTTCTTCAATAAAAAGAAGAATAACAGCAGATTTTAATGATATTCAGAGTAAAACATAATTAAAAATAAAAAACTTTATCAACATTCTTTATTACACATAAACATTCTTTATTACATTAAATGATTAATGTGCAACACAGCGGTCGTATTTCTATTCATAATTTTACTTGGAGGAGAATACAGTTTTGCTATGAAGCTTACAGCATTGATACAATTTGAAACATTTTTTTCTTTCTCCCTCTTCAAGTGTATGCATTTCAAATTTGAAATCATTCTGATAAGTGGTTCTTTACAAGATTTTGAAAGTCGAATTTTAATTATAATCATCCCGTACAAGGGCACAAAATCTGAAAATTTCCCCATGCACAAAAGTGCACAGGACTTGATAATGTCAAGTCCTGTTGTATAAGACCCCATATAAAAAAAAATTCCGAATTAGTAAACGGTGCCTCATACACTTATGAGGTGATGTACACAATTTGAGAATTATATCCTAAAAGTTGTCAGACAGGGGCGTAGCCAAGGGGGTGTTAGGGGGTCATGATCCCCCCCCCATGAGGAATTTTTTTGCCATACAAAATGTATATTCTTCATTCCCTTATCACACACATGTATGCATATATGTGAGTTGCAGTAGTCGTAAACCCCCCCCCCCAATGAAAAATTTCTGGCTACGCCCCTGTTGTCAGAGGTATGAAAATAAGTATATGCTGACTTAAAATAGTTTTCAATGGCTCTCGAAGAGAAAAAAATCACGTCGAGTGATCGCATTTCCGGGGTCGAACAGAAATTACGAAAGAAAATAATTTTTTTTTCCACTCTTGTAATAAACTTTTACACTCAAAATCATGCATAGCCCCCGAGCATCTTTGTTTAGAGATATCTCTTGGACGCTTTATGATGAAAGACTGAAATTTTCTACATCAACTCATTAGTGTATGGAGTACATTTTACTAGTTGGGAATTTGTCATCGGGGGTCGTATACAAATTTAAAAAGTGTAACGTTTTCAAAATGAACGACAAGAATTTTTTCTTAGCGTTGTGTTTTCTTCCACCGTATTTTGGACATTTTAAAAATTTACATTGATCATTTATCTCCGATAGATAAAGAATTGAAGCGTGTTACCGCCTTTTTGGGGCACCCTGCATATGCATTTTACAAACTTTACGAATATTTTATTCCGCATTTAGGCAAAGAAAATTAAGCCCTAAATAATTTCGTCATTCAGGTCTGACTAAAGTCACATTAAAGCTACAACATCCTCAGTCCATATTTCCAAACTTCGCCTAACACTTATCCTAAAAATATTCTCCTTGAAAGATAAATGGCACATCGATTGAAGTCAGACAAGACGTGAAAAGAAGCCGGCGCTTTAACATAAATGCTTAATTAGGGGACCCATCTCCTCCAGTCACAATATTGTCTGTCGCATTAATCATAGCTCATATGTTTTTATTAATATGTGTCAGTTACCGGATAAAGACTGATTTGTCCTTCCCATCCCAAGTGATTAGATTATCTATTAATCATGGAAAACTAATGCGAGTTTCATTCCATTATTTATCATTCATCTCCGGGTTATTTTTCATCGATTAGGGTTTACCATGGGCTTCAAAGCGTCGAATAAAAGCAATTGTTTAATAGTATCTGGAATAATCAGTTAAGCTGTTTGTCTTTCTTTAAACTATATATATGTACATATATTTTGATGGGCTATATTGATCTCATATTTTTTATTTCTTTTCTTTAGGCCTTTGTTTCTCTCTGCTTCCCTAACACTTTCAAACTAAGTGTTTAGAATTTTGGTTTGTCTGTAGGTCCGAATGTTCTCTAACTACAATAAATGTGTATCAATTGCTACGAAATTTATGTTACTGCCATGGGTATAGATACGGATTTCACCTGGGAGGGATGGGGGTCTAGCTATGGGGGGGGGGAGAGTTCCATTTCTTACTACTAAATTTGATTGACATTAAATTTTACTATAAATATTGAAAATAAGATTTCAAATGCATTACAAATTTTTAATTTTTTTAGTAAATTTTTCTTATTACTCATAAAATTATATTTTACAAAATTAATAAAAAAATATAAATATAATTAAAAATCTTTCAAAATTTACATGAAATTAAAAATATTTTTACCGCATATTACTTGAATGCGCTGAAACAAAAGATGGATATGCGCACAAAATTAGCACTTTTGCGAAGCCTAAAGGATTGTCCAGACCCCCTAAATCCCCCGCTATGTACGACCCTATTTACTGCTATGCACAATGTCGTACCTTGTTGAAAATTGTGAATATAGCATGAATTTCTCTTTACAAGAGCTCCCAAAATCATTCCAATATATTATGTCCTTTGGTTCGTCATCACTGAAAGTATATTTTAGAGACTTTCGTCTGTTTTAGTTTCTTTATAAAAGTTTTCTTCGGCCTCACCATGGCACAGTGGTTATGTCACTAAAAACGGTAGACAGCCGAAGTTTGAATGTCCCGGGTTCGGGTCCCAGCGCGTGGCTGTCAATCTAACGGTCTGGAGTGTTGGTAAGTTTTCCCCAGATGTAACATGAATACGCGTTAGAATGCCTTAGAAAGTCCTCCTCCTAGTAATATTGAGCTACAACCCGTAATTTTGAATCGTACTTCATTTTGAGTGACTTGGAGAAAAATCTATAAAACTTGAAAAGGAAGATTAACTAACGTTTCAAAATCTTTTTTTTTTTTTTTCGGAGTGATTACTTTTTAATGAAAAAAAAAAAAAAAAAAGATTTGACCCCATTGCAATGGGGGTTCTCAATCCTGTGACACGACCTACTTTTCCTCAAAACTTGTCGGTGTATTAACAATATATCCCGTGTATTAAAGCATTAAAGTGAACTAACATTTTGTGATGTAGATCATACACTCCCAACTTTAATTTGCATTTCAGTTATTTATTTATTTATTTATTTAATGTGTTTAATGTGTAAGCAGTTTAATTTCCAATTTCTTTCTGTTTTCATTTATTTCCTTACGCTGGCTTTTATCAATTAATCAAAATTCTTATTCTTTTTTTTTCGCATGCAGTCAAGCCCCTATTCAGAGGAATGCATTTGAGAAGCAATGGAACCCCTGAGAAAAAATTTGCTTCCCCCTGGAAAAATTTTACGATTTCCACAAATTTGCAGATTGCAATAGAGTCTCGATAATTCGAGGTGGACGGGACCGGTCTTGCCGAATCATCGATTTTTCGTAATAAAATTTAATAAACAAATAAATGGAAGTACAGCAATTTTTGTGGTTTGAGTGCATATTTAAATGTAAAATGTAGTTACATATTATTACATTACTGGTGATTAGAACAGGTTAGTTATATCTAAAAATAACAGTCAATTGTTTTTTGTATTAACACGTTGATCCAGTTCCATGAAGCAATATCTAGCCATCGTGAAAGCAGCATCTCAGTACTGCATAAAAGTGTCTGTGGAGGCATCTATATGCATGAAATTTGTGGTGCGAAAATTTTTTTTCACTTGTTTCGTATACGTTGGTCACTTCTGGGAGCTAAACGGATTTTTTTTTTTCACTAACTCGAATTTATGGGAAACTAGAACAATCAAGACTCTACTGCATATAGAATAGTGATTTAAAAAATAAAATAGTTGAATAAAAAAGTAAGTATTTTAATGTCAAGAAATCCTACTTTATCACCACTAGAATATCAGCAGAACTTTATATCAGTACCGCCATTTGTAGCTAATCGCTGTTCGAACAAAAATCAGCCTTTACGGTGGAAATCATTAAAACTTTGTAAAATGATTCACATGAAAAGTACTTATCGTTCTGTTGTCAAGGGCGGCACCAGCGAGGGGGCCATGGGGGCCACGGCCCTTCCTGAACTCTGATTTCACACGTTCCAGAACGATTTCATACATTCAGTTTAAACTAATTTTGTGTTTTAAGTAATTTATATACCTATCGAAAAAGTCCAATGGCCAAAATGTCAACGTGGAGCCGACTTTGTCTGTTGTGCACGTGTTTCGGATGGAAAAGTTTCGTCCTTCATCAGCACTAGTCCATACACAGACTGCCAGTGTCTATGTATCCAACAGAATTTTGAAAGGAAGTGCATGGCATTAAAGGAAAAAGAAAGAAAATTAGCACTGTTAAAGCCTAATGTGCGTCTCTGTGTGTGTGGGACGGGGAGAGGGGGATAAAAGTTAAATGCAAAACATGTTAATGATTGCATACGGATATAGGAAGGTCTATTTTTAGAACAGTTGCCGCCGCTTCGTCCCAGTATCATTGTAGAATTAAAAAAAAGTTATAACCTGCGATAAGGAAAATGCAAATTTTGAAAGCAAGGTAAGGAAATAAAGGAGAACTAAAACTGAAAGTAAGAATGCTTAATTTTAAATATATCAAACTGTAATAACTGTACTGAGAGGATTATAGACGTTCTCAGTAGAGTCTGTTTAATCAGCCTCAAACCGTGTAAAATGTGCAGTGCATCTCAAAAATTAAAAGGAATTAAGGAACTCTGTAAGTGCATATAATTTTGAGAAAACTAATATAATTTATTTAAATCTAATCAAAATAAATTTTGCATTTCACTTCATGCTGACTACTCTTTTTACCTTTTACTAAGGATGCCTCAGTTTTGCAAGAAAAATTTCCTAAGATGAACAGCAGCCATTTAACCAAATCTGTAAAGTAAAATTCTGGCTGTCTAAGTAAAGATAGAATTATAATTAATTACTCTCTGCGCGGAAAAAGTATACGATTCAATTATAAAATAACTCTTCATTCAATTAAAGATAATATTTATCTATCCGACGAAATAACTTTTTTTCCCTTTCAACAAAGAGCGATAAATTATTTGAAACGAATAAATGGTTATGAAAAAACATAATTTATGATCTGAAATCTGTCTGTTTGTGAAATTCTTCAGGGAAATGAGGCATATGGAAATATTCAAGAATACTTAAAAAAAAGAAAGACACATAAACGTACTCTTATTTAAAAATGGAAACCGTTTTTTCTGCTTAAAAAATGCAGTGTTCATTCTTATTGGTTTAATATTTCAAGTTTTTTAATGCTAAGTTTTACGAGAATTACCGGGGGGAAAAAAAGAAAAAAGAAAAGAAAAATGCGAGATATTTACTTGATATTCTATAACACAAAATTTATTTATATTTTCTATGATCTTGCAAGGGAGAGAGAAAAACTTTTTTTCTAATAAAAACTAAGTATTATTTTTTTTAGTTCCGGGTCTAAACGTTTAATACTATGAAACACAAATAAATAAATAAAATATACTTTCTGTGTTAGAACGAACTTTTACTGGAAATGGAGAATTATAATGCATTAATGGATTTTGCCTTAAAATTTCTAGCATGCATTAATTCAGTGTGGCCAATAAAATGTAGAAAAGTACATCAAAATTTACTTTTCAGTCGGAAACTGAACCAATTTGCATCGTTTGTCTTTTCTAAAAGAAATTTTAGAATGTACAGCAGTGGAAAAAGAACCGCCCACTTGCATTTTATTCGGCCTTCGTTTATTTGTCTGTTAACGTATATGGAGGGTTTGTGTGATTGGTCCGAAGACCGCTTTTAAATCCACGTCAGAAGGACAACATAAAGGGGGTGCCTTCATGAAGGGTCTTTCTAAGGGTTCCTAACCCGCATTAACTCTATTTCTTAAAAAAATACGGAAAACTCCGAACTGTTAGGTCGACAGCCGCGCTATGGAACACGAACCCGGGATCTTCACACTTCGGCCGTCCACCATTTTCCGTGACATAACCATTGTCCCATGGTAACGCTTTGGCCTTCGTTCGTCGTACAGTAAAGTCACATATACCAATCGTGTACGATTGACGTACACTTTAATTTGCTATACATAAAATTCGCATAAGGGGCTATCACATTTAAATTTCTACCAACTTTTTTTCCCAATAGCAACCCCTAGATTTCACTTTATTTGTCAAAAATTTAGCTCATTTTAACCCCGGACACCAATTTTCAATAAATTTGAACTGATAATGAGTGAGTTATGAGCTCCGAAAATCTTCCTTTCCCTATGTTAAAATATTTTCCCATGCTTTAATTCATACCTCATAGAATATTGATATGAAGAAGCTGATTTTTATTCCTACTATTAGAACTAAACAACCCAAACATTATTTACTTTTATTATAATTTTTTGGAAATTATTAATATGAATTATTATTTATGATATTAATATTTGAAAATATATGAATAGCGACCTAACCAAATTTCAGCGGAAATAGATTCAGAAAATAATTTTACATAGCTGTGCAAAATTTCAAATTTTTATGTTCGGTAGTTTATTTTATATTAATTAACATGTCTTATTTTGATAAGTTAATGGGCCATATATCAATTTAATAAGCCACAGTTTTTTCAAGTAAAAAGAAATGTCAATTAGATTTTTTTTTACGCAAAAATAAAAGCAAATTTTGAAGCAAATTAATTGAAGATTTGTACAGTTTGATGGTAATTCTATAAAGCGTCCATTGTTGCGAATCCTCTCAAATAAAAAATTTTCATGTATGGAATTAGATACAATAGACGTATATCTTCCTATGCACTTGCCATTTCTGGAAAACTAACATCCTCGAAATTTCAGGAATAAATTTGACCTAGTAGCGTAGCTAGGATTTTATTTAAGGGGGGGAGAGGGGATGTGTGTCAAATTGTAAGCTGAGCTTTAAATGTAAGTTTAATATCAAATTGAAAGCTAAATAAAAAGTCACATTTCGGGGGGGAGCTGCAGCCACCTCATCCCCTCCCCCTCTGGATGCGCAACTGATTTGACCCCTTTTAATACTGAAATATCAGACCTTTGGACTTCCCCATACTTTACCAAGCATTCAAAATGACATTTTGCTGAATAAATTTTCATCAGACGGTAAATTTAAATACCGCCAAAAGTTTTATAATAGTATTGCACACTGCAGACGATAATGTTAAATGAAGAAAGTGAAATATCAGACACGGTGATAATATTTGGTTGACAAAAAAGGAGTTACGTTTTTCACATGGAATTCAAACAAATAAGGTTTCAAATACATTTTTAATCATGAAACCATTCTTCAAGTTCGACCATAGCTGAGTAACAATCTTGCTTGTAGTCAAAAAGCAGAGAACAGCCGCTCACGTCTAGCAGCATTTCACCTGTCTAAGAGAACCTTCAAATACTCAATAACTATTTCAAAATCATAAAGATTTTCAAAATGGAAAACCGTTGTTCTTCATTTTTTTTTAAATCATGTATACGGACCAGTGATAAATGTGCGGACCACTGATCACTGACTAAATGTTGTAATTTTTACTTCTGATATCCTTCGTACAAAAAAACTTTATGAATAGATAGAGCATTTTCCTTGAAAATGATATTTATTTCTTTTAAGCTATCGCGAGCGACATTGAAAGACGAAAAGTTTGGAACCTACCTACATATAGCTGATTTCAATTTGTGGGAGACCCCTTAAAATCGCGCAAAAAAGAATTTGCCATATCTCCGGAAATTGTCCTAAAAAAGTGGTGAAATTTTATTATTAGGGTAATTTGAAGATTTTCTTTCGTTTAATAAAGTCAAAATAACATGTTGCCATCGAGAAAAACGAAGTTGATGCAGAATTAAATAGGTAGACGGCCCCTTATGCGAATTAATTTTCTAGAAAATTAAATTATAGGTTATTTGCAAATGAATGGTATATATAACTTTGTTGTACGACGAATAACGGGCAAATAAAGAGCAAGTGAGTGGGGATTTTTTTTCCACACACACACTATGCAAGCAATACAGACGGTCAAGCCAAGGCGGTTCGAGGCTGATTTCTCGGAGGGGCCATTGAACATTTTGCATGTCTATAAATTGTTTAAAATGCAAACTGAATACGTGAAATCGGGTAGCATGCGAATGTAAAGTTGTAAAACAAACAAACACACACACACACACACACACACACACACACACACACACACACACACACACACACACACACACACACACACAAAGGGCTCGAGGGCTCTCGAATGATTTTGGATCGGATGTGTTTGGTCATTAAACATGCATCTCAGATCTTGTGCCAAATGATACCTCTCTCTTTCCTGGAAAGAACTTCTGGGTTGCAGCACAGTGTTCCAATAGCGACTCAGAACGGCAGGGAGGTGTCAATTGAAATCGTCAGAAATATCGATTTTCCAGTTTTTTGCGTAAAATCTAGATTGACACAATTAGTACTACGCAGCAAAATTTTTCAAAAGATATTCTCAACAGAAATGCAGTAAAAACGCATTTGAAAATTTTAGCTGCACTGATGACCTTTTAAATGTCGCGCCTTTAAACTGCATTTTCTCAGTTTTAATTTTTTTTCACAAAACCACCCTATTTACAGTATCAAAACTTCGAGATATATTCAGGATTTATTTTGCTATATTTATCTTGAGAAGATAAAATATTAAAAGTAAAAAAGTAAAAAGTAACAGAAATCACTCCTCCCCCCCCCCCCGCTACTTTATTCCATTAACGTTAACTTAATTTCTTTCAGCAAAAACGAATTGATTTAACACAAGCACATGGGTTTCAAATCTGTGTAATAAGTCCACCCTCCCCCCTATCCTTTTACTCAAAAATTATTTATTCTATTTTCTTCTTTATCATTACAAAAGGTAAGTTACTTTTTAGGTTGCCTCGTAGTTATAAAAGAAATCTTTTAAATGTATCCCCAAACTTATCAGAAAATAAAAATTCATGTAAACTTTCACAAAAATTTTCTGAGCTGAAAAAATTCCTAAGAAAATGACGAAAGTTTAATATTTATGTAATAGTTTATATACTAAAAAAGAAAAAAAAAAGCCCATTCAATTTATGTAACTTTTGATTGAGAAAAGTTTTGCTTTCTAAATCTGTAAGCAAAGATTTCTCCTGACGGCAGAAACTAAACAAAGAGCATATATTAGTGCACGCTTGTGGTTATTAAGAATCAACGAGAAAACCTTAATATTAAAGAACTAATATAAATGAGGAAATCAATAAACGCATATTATACTGCTCCCCAGCACACCTAAATAATTCTTTTTCCTAAGAAAAGATGGCCTCGGATAAAGGGTATTATCATAATATTCCTACTAAAGTTTATGTATGAACCCCATTAGCATAATAGTGGCGGGTAATTATAAAGCGATACCTCCAAACTATCGTTAATATTAACTTCAAAATATATATTTGTGAAGTAGGTACCCGCATTTTTACGGCAGCAGGATTGTCTGTTTTGCATAACATAGTCTTAATGAAAAAAGATATTTTCAGAATAATGCTGAAAGTCGGAGCCTCTTTTAAAGATAATGATTTTGAAGCCAATGCTGATATTGAGACTGTTTTGAAGAAAATGGTTTTGAAATCACTGTTGATATAAATGTAAATTTTGCAGTTACACTTGAGAAACATTTCGAAATTATATCCGGACAATATCAATATAAGTTTTGTTTGCCTATTCAAACCTACTCTAATAAGTACTCGAAGGAAAGAATAATTTCTTATTTCAGTTTTGTGAATAAGGAATTGATTTTTCTAAAAGCTAACTACAGGTAAATAATAATAATAATAAGAAGAAGAAGATAAGTTATAATATTATGTACATGCCATTCGTTCTTCTTAAATAACAATACTTAGCCCATGGGGATTCGTAACTCTTGTAAAAACTATGTAAAGCGTTTTATAGGGAATCAAGACGGGTTAGAATCACAAGGTAATGGCGGGTCAGGAACGTCTCTTTCATTTATCTGTAAATTATCATTTAAATAATCAATCCTATAATCAATATGTAGTCCATACTTTAATAATAAATACTGTTTATAATAAATTTTAGTCAAGTGCTTTTTGCGAAAGATCCATATGTGTTTGGCGAACCGTGGTGGAACGTTGACTGTTATTCCAAAGTGATTATCATCAAATACATGAAAACGGCTTTTCCGACCCCGCACCGTTTTGATCCCGTCTATCGCACCTTACATGCTTTTGACACCCTGTATTCAAGACTTCATCCTGTATGTAAAACAAATATAGAAAATTTTATTTATATTCGAATACTTTTTGAGAGGGTATACTTGTAACAAAACTACAAAAAATAAAACTAAATATTTTCCTTACGTATTATACTGTCGACAGCACCAAATTGACCTTAATCATTTTGGCCGTCAAAAAACTTACAGCAGCCGAGATTAAAAAGGATGATTTATTGAATAAGTAAACGTCTATTTAAAATAATGTAACAGGGCTATTAACGCTAGTAAAGAAGAATTATACAGTTGTTTAACGTCATTGACCTTACCCTCACAGATTGTGGTTTAGATTATCATACAATGGTGCTTATTTTAATCGTATATGAAATAAAAAAAGGAACATGTATTTTATAGTTTTATTTCACATATTTTATAGTATTACTAGCTGCGTGCCCGTTCTTCGCACGGTAGGAAACGAATATTATACTAAAATCTAATCGTAACTATCTATGCAAAAGCAAAATGTCAAAAAGTTCAAGTAGTCCTTTTGTTGAAACTACCGTGAAATATATTACACAACGTATGATTATGGTTTAGTTAGTTATAAGACGATCGTTGAGAAATAATGAATATAACACTTTTAATTTCACGAAATAGTTATTAACGTGGAATACTGTTCTTTAATCCATATTATCCAAACAAATCTACTATTACTACCAGAGATAAAAATAAGAATAGTATCTATTACTTATATTAATATTATCTATCTTCGTTTCTCAGTTTTTAAAGCTCAATTTAAAGATACATATTAGATATTTTAAACCAATGATGCCTTTCTACTTTTTGGTGATTCTGTAAAATTTATGCATTGCCATTAAAACAGATCTCCATATATTTTTAAGCATAATTCTTGTCTGATCGGCGTATTTAGCACAGCAAAATAATTCATCTCGCAGTGGTGGAAAGCATCCAAGCTGTACCAATTTAAATATTATTTAAATCCACCATGGTTCAGACTCGTGAAAACATCAAATTGTGTAATCTCGAGTAACTATTTGGAATCGCTCAAATTGCGAATAGGGCGTTAAATTGTGTTGCAAAGGTTACGAATTTCAGACAACTTTTAATCTATGACATCACGTTCTGAACAGGGTAGTCGAATTTAGTCATTTCGCGCAGTAGTTTTCAAACGGAGTAATATTGAAACATACGACGTTGAAAAACTCTAGCTTGCAACAGAACTTTATTAAAGTTAATTTGAGAGATATTGGGGTTATTCCTACCTAATCGGCATTTCAAATATTTTCCGTATCCATTTTGCTAATGATGTAACTTTTGTGCAAGAGCTTGTTAAGTTGCTAAAATTTAACAAAAAAAAAAGAGTATATCTAATATAGATAATATACCGCCAAAAGTCGTCCAAATTTGGTGACATTTTGTACGATTTTTGGGAATACATACAACGACCGTCGTCAAACCGATAGCGAATACTATGAATTATGTTAATTAGTATTTTGCATCTTGTGCCGACATTTGAATTTCCCACGATTTCAAAAAATGCAAGTTTCCTTTCGTTATTATGGTTGCTGAAAAATCACAGAGCTCAAAAATCGCTAAGGGTAACACGCGCATTAAACAAAATACTTTGAATTTTTATAATAGTAATTTTTGCGTCAGAAACTTTCAATGTAATTACATTTCTAACTCATTTTCATGAGGTCAAAATGACATCATTGTCAGTCGCGATATCTAACATGAATTAGTGAAAAAAGAAAAAGAAAAAAAAAACACGTTATTTTATTTTCTACAGCATCTGATAATCTGGATGGAAGTTTATTATTTCGCTCGTGGTGTAATATTTTGTCAAAACTTGTTAACCAGGATTTTTAATGCATTTTTACACTCGTGACATCAAAATGACGTCAGTCTCACTTGAATTATTGGAAGTAATAAATAAATAAATCTAACTTTGTTAACTATGCTCACGAATGTGCTGAAATCGGTTATTTGAGTAGCTTTCTACCCTGAAAATTGCGAAAAATCGTAAAAAGTTAGAGAGTGGGTGGATTTCCAGAATTTTAAGTAGCCTACGGACTATTCTATGTCGTTTTACATGTATGTGCAAAATTTCAAGCCGATAGGTCGAACGGTGTGGGAGGAATTCCCGGATGAACAAATCAACAAACATACTTTCACATTTATATAATAGATTGCATGAAAACTTCGATTATTTTTAAAGAAGCGCAGATATGTTAATGTTCTATTTTTTTCATATTTAATGCGTTTTCTTTTTTCGAGTTTTAAGAGATGTAGATATTAATTATTTCACTTATTGTTATATTTTACAACTTAAGTGGCAACAATGGATTCCGTTACTACGGAAAATGTAGCAATTTTAAAAATAGAACATGAAATGAATTATTAATGTTTACTTTGATAGAACTGCCATATTGGCGTAATTAACGCCACAAATTGATGGTAAATAGCTAAAATGAATCACCAATTAAACTTAACAACAAATTCAAAAATTTACCCGCAATCCTTACAATACCCACAATTTTTACCACTCTGAAAACCATTCTTATTCACCTCCAAAAGCATTCGTATTTTTAAAGAATTCCGATTTTATTGCACCTTGTTTGGTGGGATTAAAAAAAATATCCAAGCATAAGCTTATAATATCGACTCATTCCAATCATGGAATGTAATTAGCAGCACAAACGTGAGAACACACTCTATTAAACACATCGTTACACTATATTTGAATATTTATCGCCAGCTTTGCTAAGAAAGGTAAAGTAGGAATCAACATACATTTTAATTTGTAAAGCAAAAAATTTATTAGACAGTATTAGTTATATGCCATTCTAACAGTTACCAGAAAAAGAAATTTCCATAGCACTGCTTTAATGAATAAGAATCAATGATTTTTTACACATTCCATCGCCAAAGTGCCAACATACACTATTTTGCGAGATTTTTTTCAAGGAATCATTCGAAGCATTGATATAACCGCAACCAAAATGGGAAATAGTAATCTATCACTTATATGGTTTGATCGCCAAAGTACAACAGGCATATATTTGAAAAGGAGCGGTATTTTAAATTATTAACTATGTGTTAATGTGCTTTATTCATCATTAACTATGATGTACAAAATGCGAGAATTTCAATGACCTTAAAATTGGCGGAATTTCCACTCACTTTAATCAATTTACTTAATTTGGTGAAAATTCTCAAGTTAGATCGCTTAAATTCGCCTTAATAATTGCATTATTTCTGCACTAATAACTGCTAAATTAAAAAAAAATTAAAGCTAAACTCTAGTAAAACCTACACTTGTTTTTAAAAATACTATTTCGGTTCGCTCTCAGAAAATTGCGCCAAACCCAAAACTGTGAAAATCGGTAGAACCTACTACTTTCTCAAAATATGCCATATCAGCCATTTTTTGTTCGCCAAACTAAAAAAATATTATACATATTAGTCTCAGATATCTCCAAGTCCTTATTTTTTTATGTATAAAAAACAATGCATCCCTGCCCTAACTTCCCACGCAGACGATATTTTAATTAAAAAATAACCTAGCAAATATACTCTAAACAGAAAAAAAGTGTTATTCCTTTATTTTTAATGCAAGAGTGTAAATCATTGAATAAATTCGCCAAACATGGCAACCTTGATGCTTATTTCTCACATTTTCACTACAGGGGTTACAATCGCGGAATTGCGGAGAGCAAAAATTAGTGTTTTTGACGGGGTTTTTTATCAATATCTCCTAAACTAATTCGAATTTCGAAATTTAAATTTGCGGAAGACCTACCTCGAAATTTTCCGAATCCGTGGACACCTCGATTGAAACTGAACTCCTGCGGTTTCGGAGGAGATGATGTTACACACAGACAGACAAACAGACAGACAGACAGACGCGCACAGATTTTAATAGTATAGACTAGCTGCTTACCCGTTCTCCGCACGGTAGGAGACGAATATTTTCCTTACACACATATAATTCGAATTAAACCCAGTGATAGGAATCTCTAATAGTGAAAAATTGCTGGAGTTCTGACGAAAAGCTGACTCCATGAGTGGAAATTTGAGACGATTGCAACATGATGACACAAAAACTGCGTCATTATCACTGGCGATCAGAAAAGTAAGAACTTTACGGTATGCAGACGAAACGTTTCTCTTTCGAAAAATACATTATTTCTACATCATATAATTCTCTTTTTTAGGTTTAATTTATAGCATTCATACATACCATATGAATAACTTTACATGATGTTGAATACTATTTTATCTTATCTTGCATTTCGTAAAGCGTGGGCAATGCATTAGCACAGTTATGTTGCAGATGACTTTATTAAATTTTACTCAAATTTAAAAAACCTACACGAAACAATCGATGCACATTGTACGCTCAGAAACCAAAAATGCATCCTGTTTCCGTGAAGATCTTGTCGCTTTCGCAAATGAAAAAATTTGTGACGTAACTTAAGCGGAAAAGCTTATTACCCTTACTGAACTCTTAATACAGTAGCACACTTGTTATATAAAACTAACGTTGATCTCACTGCCAATTCACACTAAATAAATAACTAATTTCATATTTTATTTTTAACATAGATTAATTGCACAGTGTCAAATTCAATATTAAACAAAATCTGAAATCGTTTCTAGAGCTCTAGGTCTTGTAACTGGAGTAACTGGAATATATATGAAAAAATAAATAGAACTTTAACATATAAAGTAATTTATATGAAATATTCTAAGCACATTGTATCCCGTTATTCGGAAAGATTCCACAAACGCCATGGGAAGAAAGAACAATTAATTTCATGTTATATTTTGTATTCATTGCAAGCGACTTTGTTATGTACATAATTGCAATATCATTCTCGTACACGATGCTTATCCTATAGTCTCTGGTGATTTATTTTGGATTTTCATTTCATATTCTTGACTTTTCATACTTTCGAAATTTTGTTGCTTTGCGCATGTGAATAATCGATTATCATTTCGCATTACGGCTACCTATTAAATAGTTTTCCATATCGCTTCTTTCACGTTAACGACGTTAATCTGCCTTTTTCTAGTTTAAAAAAAAACGCCTACGAAGTTTCAATGCTTCAATTTAGACACACAGAGGGGTTAGGCAAATACGCACCCGACAAATATCTTCCTTATGTCCGCCGAAGCAGCACATATACTTTAGCGTGTAATGTGCTTCTCCGGATAATCTGACAGTAAAACAGAAGACAATGACGTGAAAATGACGTCACACGCGAAGGAAATATGTTAAAATTCTATTTGTTTCATATTTAATGCGTTTTCACTTTTTTGGGTCTTAAGAGATGTAGAAATGAGTGGTTTCACTTAATTATTAAATTGAACAACTTAAGTGGCAACAATGGATTCCGTTGATACGGAAACTGTAGCAGTGTTAAAAATAGAATATGAAATGATTTATTTATGTTTACTTTGCTAGAACTGCCATTTTGGCGTAATTAACGTCGGCAGTCGATGGCAAATAGCCAAAATGAATCACACATTAAACTTCACAATAAATGCAATAATTTAAAGGCATTACCAGCTAGTCTAACTGGGTTTTAAAAATTTTCTCATTCATCTCAAACAGCATTCGTATTTATAAAGACTTCCTATTTTATTACACCTTGTTTGGCGGGATTAAAAAATATTATCTATTCATACGCTCGTAACACCAACTCATATCAATCGGGGCATAGAATTAGCAATACAAATGATAAAGTTTAATTTTCTGAAATTTGGCGGGGTTTCCCTAACTTAAATCAATTTATTTAACTTGATGAAAATCATTTAAAATCGCCTTAATAACATTATTTCTGAACAGAAAATTAAAATTTCAGGCTAAATTCTAGTAAAACCTGCACTTGTTTTTAAAAAATATATTTCTTAACGCTCTCAGTACATTGCGCCAAGCCTAAAATTGTGTGAAAACCACTAGAATCCACTTTCACAAATCGCCATATAAGCCATTTTTTTCGCCAAATTATAAGGTTATGCACTTTAGTCTCTGAAATTTACAAATCCTTTTTCTTTTGCGTATAAAAAATATTGAATTCCTGCTCTGATTTCCCACGCAGACGATATTTTAATTAAAAAATAACCTAGCAAATATTCGAAACAGAAAAAAAGTGTTATTCCTTTATTTTTAATGCAAGAGTGTAAATCATTGAATAAATTCGCCAAACATGGCAACCTTGATGCTTATTTCTCACATTTTCACTACAGGGGTTACAATCGCGGAATTGCGGAGAGCAAAAATTAGTGTTTTTGACGGGGTTTTTTATCAATATCTCCTAAACTAATTCGAATTTCGAAATTTAAATTTGCGGAAGACCTACCTCGAAATTTTCCGAATCCGTGGACACCTCGATTGAAACTGAACTCCTGCGGTTTCGGAGGAGATGATGTTACACACAGACAGACAAACAGACAGACAGACAGACGCGCACAGATTTTAATAGTATAGACTAGCTGCTTACCCGTTCTCCGCACGGTAGGAGACGAATATTTTCCTTACACACATATAATTCGAATTAAACCCAGTGATAGGAATCTCTAATAGTGAAAAATTGCTGGAGTTCTGACGAAAAGCTGACTCCATGAGTGGAAATTTGAGACGATTGCAACATGATGACACAAAAACTGCGTCATTATCACTGGCGATCAGAAAAGTAAGAACTTTACGGTATGCAGACGAAACGTTTCTCTTTCGAAAAATACATTATTTCTACATCATATAATTCTCTTTTTTAGGTTTAATTTATAGCATTCATACATACCATATGAATAACTTTACATGATGTTGAATACTATTTTATCTTATCTTGCATTTCGTAAAGCGTGGGCAATGCATTAGCACAGTTATGTTGCAGATGACTTTATTAAATTTTACTCAAATTTAAAAAACCTACACGAAACAATCGATGCACATTGTACGCTCAGAAACCAAAAATGCATCCTGTTTCCGTGAAGATCTTGTCGCTTTCGCAAATGAAAAAATTTGTGACGTAACTTAAGCGGAAAAGCTTATTACCCTTACTGAACTCTTAATACAGTAGCACACTTGTTATATAAAACTAACGTTGATCTCACTGCCAATTCACACTAAATAAATAACTAATTTCATATTTTATTTTTAACATAGATTAATTGCACAGTGTCAAATTCAATATTAAACAAAATCTGAAATCGTTTCTAGAGCTCTAGGTCTTGTAACTGGAGTAACTGGAATATATATGAAAAAATAAATAGAACTTTAACATATAAAGTAATTTATATGAAATATTCTAAGCACATTGTATCCCGTTATTCGGAAAGATTCCACAAACGCCATGGGAAGAAAGAACAATTAATTTCATGTTATATTTTGTATTCATTGCAAGCGACTTTGTTATGTACATAATTGCAATATCATTCTCGTACACGATGCTTATCCTATAGTCTCTGGTGATTTATTTTGGATTTTCATTTCATATTCTTGACTTTTCATACTTTCGAAATTTTGTTGCTTTGCGCATGTGAATAATCGATTATCATTTCGCATTACGGCTACCTATTAAATAGTTTTCCATATCGCTTCTTTCACGTTAACGACGTTAATCTGCCTTTTTCTAGTTTAAAAAAAAACGCCTACGAAGTTTCAATGCTTCAATTTAGACACACAGAGGGGTTAGGCAAATACGCACCCGACAAATATCTTCCTTATGTCCGCCGAAGCAGCACATATACTTTAGCGTGTAATGTGCTTCTCCGGATAATCTGACAGTAAAACAGAAGACAATGACGTGAAAATGACGTCACACGCGAAGGAAATATGTTAAAATTCTATTTGTTTCATATTTAATGCGTTTTCACTTTTTTGGGTCTTAAGAGATGTAGAAATGAGTGGTTTCACTTAATTATTAAATTGAACAACTTAAGTGGCAACAATGGATTCCGTTGATACGGAAACTGTAGCAGTGTTAAAAATAGAATATGAAATGATTTATTTATGTTTACTTTGCTAGAACTGCCATTTTGGCGTAATTAACGTCGGCAGTCGATGGCAAATAGCCAAAATGAATCACACATTAAACTTCACAATAAATGCAATAATTTAAAGGCATTACCAGCTAGTCTAACTGGGTTTTAAAAATTTTCTCATTCATCTCAAACAGCATTCGTATTTATAAAGACTTCCTATTTTATTACACCTTGTTTGGCGGGATTAAAAAATATTATCTATTCATACGCTCGTAACACCAACTCATATCAATCGGGGCATAGAATTAGCAATACAAATGATAAAGTTTAATTTTCTGAAATTTGGCGGGGTTTCCCTAACTTAAATCAATTTATTTAACTTGATGAAAATCATTTAAAATCGCCTTAATAACATTATTTCTGAACAGAAAATTAAAATTTCAGGCTAAATTCTAGTAAAACCTGCACTTGTTTTTAAAAAATATATTTCTTAACGCTCTCAGTACATTGCGCCAAGCCTAAAATTGTGTGAAAACCACTAGAATCCACTTTCCCAAATCGCCATATAAGCCATTTTTTTCGCCAAATTATAAGGTTATGCACTTTAGTCTCTGAAATTTACAAATCCTTTTTCTTTTGCGTATAAAAAATATTGAATTCCTGCTCTGATTTCCCACGCAGACGATATTTTAATTAAAAAATAACCTAGCAAATATTCGAAACAGAAAAAAAGTGTTATTCCTTTATTTTTAATGCAAGAGTGTAAATCATTGAATAAATTCGCCAAACATGGCAATCTCGATGCTTATTTCTCACATTTTCACTACAGGGGTTACAATCGCGTAGTTGCGGAGAGCAAAAATTAGTGTTTTTGACGGGGTTTTTTATCAATATCTCCTAAACTAATTCGAATTTCGAAATTTAAATTAGAGGAAGACCTTCCTCGGAATTTTTCGAATAAGTGGACACATCGATTGAAACTCAACTCCCAGCGGTTTCGGAGGAGATGATGCTACACACAGACAGACAGACAGAGAGACAGACAGACAGACGCGCACAGATTTTAATAGTATAGAAGATTTTCGAATAAGTGGACACCTCGATTGAAACTCAACTCCCAGCGGTTTCGGAGGAGATGATGCTACACACAGACAGACAGACAGACAGACAGACAGACGCGCACAGATTTTAATAGTATAGATTTCGCAAAACGTTTTAATCAAATCCTTTTCTCAAAATTTCCAAAACACGGAAAATGAGTTCTCTTTTACACGTTATTCTTTTTCTTTTTGTCCATGTTACATATTTTTAGTATGAAAGGCACTATAAATGAGCAACGGATAAAAACCCTTATACCTAATATTACTTATGGGTTACATCAAAAATTAGCTAATCCGAAAAATGCATTTAATCTTACAATTCAGCATACTGAGATTTTATAAAAATTTTATTCCGTTGCAAAGAACTTAAGCTACTTGGATACTCTTATTGATCATTAAAATAAGATTTCAAGTTTCGAGACTGCAAGTTACTCTATGCGGTGACTTAAAATATATCATTATAAGTTAACAAAACTCTAGTAAGTGAATGCAAAAGAAAATGTAAAAAAGGGAAAAGAAGCGCATAAATTAGATGATTGATAAAATGATAAATGCTTACTTACTTTAACGAAAAATAATGAAAAATATATTAATAGCATTGCTTTAATGAGGATGTTAATTGTGTATGCCTTCCTAAAAAAAAAGGTTGAATGCAAGTCAAACAAAAAAAAAAAACTTTTCGACAAAGAAAATCGTGCCACTCAATTATTCATTTAATTCTTGTAAAGTTCGGCAAGGTTTTAAGCAATTTTAAAAATTTAAATTAATGATAAACGAAACTAATGAAGCCGATTTCAAACGAAATGTATAATGAAATAGAAACAGCACAACAATAACATTCAAAATAATATAGTTACAATAAAAGGTTTCTTAAATGAACCGGGAGAAACCAAAAAATTTTACTGTTTTACAACCACACTGTTAGTAACAGTAGTTAGCATTTCACCATAAAATGGTGTAAATTAGCTGCAACCTTTATACGGAGAAACGTTGAATAATGGTTTGGTGCTTAAACGGATCAAAAGACCATGGATCAACATTTTTTTCATTGAAAGGTTGTAGCCAGGGGCGTAGCCAGAAAATTTTCATGGGGGGGGGGTTACGACTATACTGCAACTCACATATATGCATACATGTGTGTGATGAGGGAGTGAAGAATACACATTTTATATGGCAAAAAATACCTCATGGGGGGGTATGACCCCCCTAACTCCCCCCTTGGCTATGCCTCTGGTTGTAGCTAATTTTGTTCCATTGTATGGTGAAATGGTGAACTACTTCTATTAACGGTGCAGTTATCCGCTCTTAAAAAAAGTGAGAATACAGTCATTGATCGGAATATATTTTTAATCATAGCATGATGTACATTGACGTAATGTAAAAGTAGGTGCTACAGGGAGCCCGGGCTTTTCTAAACTTTACCTAAGATGTTTATGATTTAAAAAATTATTGAAGAGAAGATAGACTTTTTTATTCGAATTCGATATGCGCTTTCACCCTAAGAAACATTTCCGGCCACTCTACGCACACCCACACAAATACACACGCACATGTAGAGACTAAAATTCCCAGAAAGTTTGTTTTGTAACATAAATAAAATGTTAACTGTGTAAATATAGCTGGCTTTTAGAGGTACATTTTATAGAACGACTATAAGAGCATAAGTGCGTAGTTGCGAAGCTATTATCCTGGTTTATCCATTGAGAAAGACGGTGAACCTTAATAATTAAATAGTTACATAACATGCTTCAATACTAAAAATAATTGCATTCATAAATTTGAAACTTATAATTACCGTTAGAGAGGAGGAAATGATGTGCGTGATACTATCGCAGGGATTAAAAACAGAACGCAGTTTTAGGATATTCATTTCGAAACACGCGAAGATGCACACGTTGCATTCCCATGCACGCGCAGATAATCTTCCTAGCAATAACAAACGTTAAAAAGTACATGTACATATATCAAAGTTTAATTTAAAATGAGTTCAGTATTGTGTATTTAAAAGTTAATTTATTTTATATTTACAGATTAAAATAAATTTCATCCAACAAAAAAGTTTCATATCTCTTTAGTTTGGAAAAGGTTAAAAAAATAGCACTGGCTGTCGCTTTTATTATACTGACTGCACGCTACTGCTAAAAATGAAAAAAATTTCGTAATAAGGCTATTAAACGATTACTGACAAATTGTTTTTACTTTTAGAGATAAGCACGCTACGGAGAAAGGTAAATCAAAAAAATGTAACCGAATAGGTTTTCAATTCTTTAATTGCGCGTAGTTCATTTTTTATCAAAACTTCCCAACACATTTAGAAACAGATTATGATTTCAGTTTGTTTCTCTGCCTGACTGTGTATAGGGAAAGACGGGGTACAATGAAACGTAATATCTAAAATCAGTAGGATTTGCCGTAGAAAGTTGGAACTCACACACGTTGTATACAAATATACGTTTCAGTTACTGGTTTGATTTGAAACTTATAATTACAACTTATAAGTACAATAGCATTTTTACAAGAGCAAAAGAAAATTTTTGGACTTTCACCATTGAAAGAAAGATTCATTACTAAAAGTAACTTTGTTTTCTCCTTGTTCTCATGTTTATTTATTTTCCAAATACTGCAATCACTATGTTATAGTTTTCATACTTCAAAGCCAGAATTAAGAAAAATAAATACAAAGAATTAGAAAAAAATTATTTATTTTGTAGCCACAATTCGAGATACAATGAAACATGTTTTATTGTACCCATATGTTTTATTGTACCCCCCCCCCCGGGTGAATGCATTCACTTAAAATAAAGATTTTACTATTAAATATTTAGACTGAGATCTTAATATATCACATGAAAACACTTTAACAAAAGGAAGTGGTAACAGCAATGCCAAACAGTAGTCTTTTTTTTTTTTTAACATACAAATTCAAACTTTGCTTATTTTTCTTGTGGGGTTACTCAGATCATAATAAGTTCATTTTTTATCTTCTGAAAATTTTTAGAATAATCTACTCTCCATATAACATATATACTATTTCTTCTATAAACTTCTCCATATAACATATATACTATTTCTTCTATAAACTTCTTATTCTATAAACTTCTCCATATGAAATAAAACTTTACCCCAAAGCTGGCCCACGAAAGGAAGAAAGAGCAGGAAAAGTGCTAAAAAGGAGATTTGTTCTAACAACAAGCATAAAAAAAAACTCTTTTTGAAGAGTTAGAAAATAGAAAGCGAAATCTGAATCCTAAAGTTGCCATAACAGCACATAAAGCTAACAAGGAATTGTTTTTAAATCGTTCTTCATCTTCTTCAGACTCTGAAGATGGTGACAATCCAGATTGTCTTTCAAAAATCCAAACAGTATAGATTATAAGCTATCTTTATATAACATGTATGACACAAGCAGTATCGCTCTAAATGATTTTGTTTTAATCAAGGAAGGTGAACTTTAACGGAGTTGGGCAAAACACATTTTCGATACAAAATACATCGATTCAAACACACTAAAGTACTAAATAAAAAGTACTTCTTGAAGTAAAAGAATGCAAATTATAAAACACATGCATTTAAAAAAAAACACACAAAATACAAAACATACGTAAATTATTGACATGACATGACAAAATTTTATTTCATAGAACCTAGGCCATTCAAGGCTACATTTCCAGTTTCTTAGTTACAATCCTTTTTTGTTCAAACATTAAATAAATGGGGCCTCCATGTGGTCACGTCAAGAAAAGCAACTTTTTTTTTCTTTTTTTAAAATGTAAATAATAAATCAGATATATGTAATGCATTCAGTTATAATAACGATATTACTATTAAATATCTAGATTGGGATATCCATAGAGCACATAAAGTTAACAAGGAATTGTTTTTAAATCGTACTCTTATCTTCTTCAGACTCTGAAGATGCTGACAATCGAGATTGTCTTTCAACTTACAATCCAAACGGGACAGATTATGATTTTTTCAAACATAATATGTATGGCACAAGCATTATCGCTCTAAATGATTTTGTTTTAACCGAGGAAGGCGAACTTAAACGTAAAGAACAGTAGTGATATCGTAATAGTAATATCGTTTCGTAAGAAAAGTAGTCTGCTGGGAAAATGATACATTTAAATCAAACGTAATGCGAAGTTCTGTACTTCTAAACGACTGCGTCCGACTTTAAAGTTTGTACGTTCTTTGGAAACATACATTTTTGAAAAAACTCAAAACTTATCAAAACTACCACCTCCTGTTGATTCAGGCGATATAGAAAGGAAAGCAGAAATGTTAATTTTTTAATTTGATTTAAGTAAATTTAATGTAAAATGAAAAACTCTTGGCTAACCTCTAATAAAAGTATTATGTTTTCATATTACGCTGTAATAGTTTAATTAAATTTGCTCTTTAAATTTAAATTTCATATTTATGTCTCACTAATGCTCATTATAGATGTTGTTGCGGGATTAAGGCAATTATCTGCACGTGGGATCTAGCCCAGTGAGTGGGATCCCCTCCGTGCGGGTCTTTCTAAGGTGTCCTAACCCGTATTTACGCTAAGTTTCGGAGAAAACCACGGAAAACTGCGAACGGTTAGGTCGGCGGACGTGACTTGGTTTTGAAACAGGCGCCTTCCGTCTTCCAGTTCAGTGCGCAATGCACTATGCCAATGGTGGGGCTATTGCTTATTATAAATGCACATAAAACATATATGATGAATTTTGACACAAATTATTTTTTGTTTGTGAAGTGTTATTAAGAGTTTCATTGTACCCCGGTATATAGGATTCTATGAAACACTGTCAGACATTTACCTTTTGTAATTTTTAAAAGATGTTATTTACAAACTCAAAAAATATTATTTAGATGGGGGAAAAGAGTAGGTTGAAAATGTCCATTAATTTTATTTTTGTACATTCAAATTTGTGAACACAAAAAAAATTTTTTCATTGTAACGCGTCTTCCACTACTAGGGATAGACGCGAGACGAAAAAATAGTCGTCTCGCAAAATAGTCTGGAAGCTTTGTTTCGTCTCGCAAAATCCCTATATTGTAATGCTGAAAATGTTTGTCTCGTCTGCCCCCCCCCCCCCCAAAAAAAAAATGTAAATCTCTGTCCTCGCATCCATCTCTATCCACTACTCAAATTTCGTAAAAATTTGACGACTGTATGAAATCTATATTTGTTATTATTACGCACAATACGTATATCTACCATCTATACTCATATTGTTGAAAAGTAGTATAAAATATCATATTTTCTTATATTGATTAGAAAGTACTTATCTAGTTTCTTTAATTTCTTGTTGCAACTGCTAAAAAACAATATCTGAATACAACTTTTACTACAGACAGGAGTATTCTTAACTCATTTGTGCCAAGCCTCCCTGTTTTGGGTGAAATTTTAGCATTTTTTTCTGTTAACAGGAAAAATTTGTAAACGTTAATTAATTTTCCTAGCTTTAATTCCTGATTATAAAATCTCAAATTCACAAAATACTTCAAGATGTCCAAATTAATATTTAAATTTTTCACTTTATATACACAGCTTTTTTGAAGGAAATTATCACTTGCTCATCCATATTTTTCTATCATATTACTGCCATCAACAAAATTTGAAGAAAGTCGTCCAAACAGTTTAGGCACATATGGGTTAAAACTAAAGCTCCTGAAATTTATGTCGTTTGACCAGAGGTCGCCCTAGGGTACATGGCGCACCCTACAGATGTGAAAATGCGCCCCATTTTATCATCGAAATGGTGCCCTTTCAAAGATGGCACCACGATGCTATGCTTACCTTGCTTACCCTGTCGGGCAGCCCCTGCTTTTGACAAATTATGAATAAAGATACGTATCTTGAATAAAGATGAGCAAAATTACAAGGTCTATAAATACCGACTGAATAAGACGATAAAATAATATATATATATATACTAGCTGACCCGGCAAACGTTGTTTTGCCATATAAATTATTCCTAGGATTATTTTAGTAGAAAGAAATGACTAACTTATTGTAAGTTTGTGAAGATGTGGTATATGAGTAGAAGAGGCATGGAGCGCTGTGAACGATGCTGGAATATAAAAATAACACAATACCAAACATTTATATTTTTAATTCATTGTAATTTATACTTTAAATTTATATATATCGCTAATTACAATAATTTTACTAAAAAATAATATCAATCCCTTAACGCAATAGAGTATACAATATTTTTTGTTATTCCCATCTTTAGATAACACAAACAAACTGGATGCCCACTGTATGGTTTGCCCACCCGAGAGCATGCCACGTATAACTGTTCGTGTGAAAAACATAGCGTGCTCAAATCTAATCCACAAACAGACATAGTTTGGCCTTGAGACTTATTGATAGTCATTTTATAAAAAATTTTGCCCCCCCCCCCCCGAAAAAAAAGGATGAAAATCTGAAACACTTTCAGATTTTAAATACGCATTATAGTGCTATATATTAAAATCGTATCATAATTTATGCGTCGTCCCTATTTTTCGTCCTTATTCCATTAAGTTGGAAAGTGTTATCATTATTCATGACTGTGCTGTATTTTTCTTCCTTATTTTATAAAACCCATCTTTGGAATCGAAATCTATCTTAAAATCGCCTACTAAAACTATTTTACAATCTTCGCCAAGTATATCACAACTACACCGTTTTATATATTGTTTCCTACTTTAAAGCCTTGACTCTCGCCAAGGAGGCGATGATTAAACATATGCAGTTACCATGACGATTTTTTGCATTTATGTAGAAATCGTAATTTAGAATTAAAATGGCGATTTGGAACAACATGTAAGTACAGCATGCCGTTACATTTTTATTTATTTTGGATTACCAATTAATGTAGTTTTAATAATTAAATGTCTCCAATTTCCTTAACTGGTGCGTTTATCGCTAGTTTGTTTACTTTAGTTATCACCTAGTTCTTTTGGGTGCGTTGAAACGGTACTTACGTATTTTCCCGGCGGTCACTTCCGCCAAACTACTTTTTCGTAGATTTTAAATACGTTGCCAATCGTATTCCAAACCATCAACAATTTCATGTGCCCGGCATTTATCTTGATGAAAAAATTGCTTGTCTTGGCGGACCGCCTGGAAAATACGTATGTACCGTTGAAACTTGTGCATAACTCCCAGAGACCCATGACTGCAAAGCTCGCCAAAGTACGGGAATTTTTTAGGTTGGCGAGAGTGGGGGCGCTAAAATAGGAATCAACTCTTTCTTGTACCATAAAACACATCTTTGGAATCGAAATCTATCTTAAAATCGCCACCTGAAACTGTCTAGAATTTCCTCCAGGCATGTTCTTCCTGTAGGCATATTCCTGTAGGCATATATGTAGTAGGCATATTAACTATACCGCAAAGACATTTTAAATACTGTTTGGAATGGACATCATAATCCATGAGTGTACCGTGTTTTCCTTTCTTGTTCCACAGAGCACTTCTTCGGAGTAGAAATCTATATTAAAATCGCCTAATGAAACTCTTTTACAATATACGCCAGGCGTTTTCTAACTATACGCGAAATATATTTATAATAAATTGTCGCGTTTTGGCACCTCATTTAGCGATCAATTATCAAAAATTGCAAACCTTGTGCGACTTTCAACATTTTATTAACTTCCCCCCCCCCTCTCCACATTATCTGGCAAACACATTTGAAAAGTGATTCGACAGGCTAATGTCTACACAGAAATCCTGATTGAAATGAATAGCACTCGGGGGCTAAACATTTTGGGGTGGACCGCCCTTATGACTTAAGGGTATGAGACATAGTTAAAAACCTATTCTATGACCTAACGAATATACATAGAAAATTTCATTAAAATTGGTCGAGTGGTTTCGGAGGAGTTAGGTGACTAACACTGTGACAGGAGAATTTTATATATTAGATATATATATATATATATATATTTCCGAAAATTTAAATTAGTCTATCTGTAATTCTAGTACGATAGATTTAAACGAAACCTACAAAAATTGTGCAAATGCAAAAGCACATTCATCCATACCGTTCTACACATTCTCGCACGTAAAAACAGTCATGAGAAAATGACATTCTTGAGTTGTGCATTAAATCCCTATTCTGTATTCTTTGTTTTAAAATAAAATTCCCTCTATTTATAGCTGAAAGTTTCTTGTAACCTAGGAAAATCCTTTGTAAGCTGCTTAAAAGAATGCTGTTTTGTTTTCCAAGACTTGCTTTTAAATTAATCACATCAGAGTTTCTTAAGCTTAATATAAGGTAAAGGACTAAAGCCTTATTCCTGCTTAATTTTTATTTCCAAGGAACGAACACGGAAAAGAAAACACCCCCCTCCCTCCCTTTGCAAAATTCCACGAATATAAATGAGTATTTTCAATCAAAAGCAACATTTTCTTAACGTTTCGTACCATTTAAACTCCATTCATCATTTCAGTCGAATAAAAATATATTTCAAGGAATTCTTTGCCTGGGCGTAAATAATGAGTCTTTTCTTATCACAGGCTATGTAATGATAAACAGTTATTACGTTCTAAAACCTTTTCAAAATTTACTCGGAAATTAGATATTGTAGACACAAAGAACGGATACTAAAGATAAGATAAACATTGTACCTGCAAAACTTCAGCTGCATAATCGAATTTATGCGTCCGGAATGAAGTTTCCCGTGTTTAAATTTCTCTTAGAGAATTAATTGGGATTTTTATATTCTTCCGTAATAAAAGATTTCGCTTTTGGATTGGGTAATGCACTTTAGAGAGAGAACTAACTTCGATCGCTGGAGAGAATCTTCTTTTTCTTTACTTTTCTTTTAATAACTAAATTTTCTTGCTTTTGAGTCGTTAAATGCTTAACGTTTTCAAAAGTCCGCTTTGACAGAAGTTTGGAGACGGCGAAGGTGCTTCTAATTAAATGTTTTGTTTGTTTTGAAACTGAGGTGAAATGGGAGGTACTTATCTCGAACAGCCCATGCTAGGTTGCAATCGATTTCATCAGCTCTGTCATTAATTTATGGGCTCAAAGTTAAGTAGAATTCATGTAATGGAAATTTAAATGTTGCACTGCTTTTGTGCATATTTTTAAGAGGCCGGAATTTCGCTTCAGATTCCTTTTAAATTGCATTTTTGAATACTTTCCCTTCTAATACTTATCTCGGAGATATTATTAAATAAAGGATATAATACATAATGCTCATTGTTCATTCTATTCCCATGACATTTTGATGTTTTATAATGCGAATATACAGTATGTCCCAAAAAGGTGGTAACAAGCTTTAATTTTTTATCCATTATAGATCTATTTTCTTCTAAATCTCTTCCCCGCCAAATAAATAAATAAAGAAAGAAAACTGAAAGAAAACTGTTTCTTGTATAAAATTATACTTCTTAAAATTCATTGGTGAAGTTGATATTAATAATCATCATTAGGTATGATTATTTGTCTACTTTTATAAAAAAAAAAAAAAAAAAAACTTGCAATTATTTTTGTAAAGCAGGGACGTAAATGTAAATTTAAATTATGGTATGAGAATACTTTCAGGCCACTTTTTTCTAAAAAAGTAGCATATTAATGCAAAGTTCATATTTTTAATCAAAGTGGGGTATCAAACTAAAAATTGAAATACAGTTTTAATGACATTCAATTCAAGTTTTGAAACATTGGTAAATAAGTGAAATTTTCTTAAAACATTGATTGCATTTACGCTACATCTCTTGTAGCCAATGCTAATAAATATTTTAAAAGAATATTTAAACACTTCCCAACTAACATATTTATTTATGGTACGAAGAAAAAATTTATAAAAGTTCTAATATTTATGAATACATTTTAATATTTAGATAAAAACTATTTATATACACATGGATATCTTTTTTTATAAAACAGCATTTTTCAAAGAAGGTATTGATCATAAAATAATCACAGGAAAAAATGATCCGTAAATAAACATATTTACATAAGAGAAAACTTATATTTTGTTTCAGAACACAGCTATTAATGATCGAAATATTCTGACAAATTTTCAAGTCAATATTTGCAAGACGTTATGAGGTATGACATTTAACGTCATGAAAAACAAAGTTATACTGAACATACACAATTAAAAATTAATAAGGAGAATATTGCTGTATCTTTTTTGAAAATGGTGCTTAAAAGTGTTTGAGAGTAAGAAAAAAGCAGTTAAAAGAGTTTGTTTAATTTTTTACGGCCTTTTAAAAGATTATTTTTTATATAACTTTTCCTCTAGTCTTCTTGGAACAAAAATAAAATTTTGAAATCCTAATCGTGTGGCCTACAAAATTATAAAATGATAATAATAATTAAAAAAAAAAACTTTTCGGAAATTTCCACAATAAAAGTATTTTTGCGCAGTCTCATATCAAACAATACGTTGTGTATTTTCTGATGGATTGAATTAAACCAGGGTTTCTTAACCTATGGGTCGCGATCCAAGTTTGGGTCGCGAGGGCTTTCGAGATGGGTCGCCGAGTGTTCATGGAGGCAATTCTTTCATTTTAATGTGTTTTTAACACGTAACAAAACTTTTACATGTTAATTTTTAATGTGTCTTTAACACATAACAGAATATTATAAATCAGTTAAAAAAGTGAAACGTAAAATAAAGACTAAAACAGTTCTGCAATATATATAAATATATGTATATATTTAAAGTGTAGCGTTAATTTTGCTTCCCTTTCAATTGCCTTTCTGTCGCGATTTGCAGACGACGCCAGATAGTTTGACGGTGTTCTCTTCTAAGCCATACATCTAACACATGACCTCTTCAATAACAGAACAGGATAGCAAAATATGCTTGAAATTATGTATTTCTGCCTCTGTTGGAAATCGCACGTTTTTATTTTTCTGCTTTTGTGATATTTCTTCCACGTGAAAGTTTATCGTTTCATTAAATTAAGCGCGTTTCCCAAAATGTCAAAACGGCAGTATAAAGACGATTTCCTATTTGGCTTTACATTTATTACTGACCGAGGAACGATAAAACCTCAATGCGTCAAATGCAGTGAAGTACTCAGTAATGAGACACTAGAAGAAAATAAATTAAAGAGACACTTAGAGACTAGCATCGCACATTATTAACTAAAGAACGAAGCTTCTTTGAAAGAAAAGAACAGCAGTTGGAGACAACGTCTCGATGCTGAAAATAAGGCAGTTTTATCTGTGGAAAGGGCTACTCTTGCGTCTTACAGGGTTGTCCAAATTAAACTTTCCCAACTCAGAGGCCTGTGCAGGATGTTGTAGGAGTCATAATGTAATGAAATTTTGAAAACAGATACTTCAGATCACGCGCTCGTGATTTATTTAAAAAATATATTAGTACAAGAAGTTGCCGATAGGTGGCGCTGTAACACTTGTAATTTGCATATTGCAATAACGTGATTTGCAGAAATAAAGTTTCTGAGCAACGTATCCAAAAGAGAGCCCTACAAAAGTGGAAGACAGGCGCTGCACAGGCAGTTGTTTCCAGCTCGCTGATGCACAATGGCGGCTTTGAAAGACAAAGCTCTGTTAGTGAAACTTTTCTACCAGAATGACGAGAACTCCTGTGCTGCGATAAAAGCATTCCGTCGGCTAAAGAACTTACGCCGAGGACCAATGACACCACACGCTTTACGAGACATGATGAAGAAGTTCGACGGTGAACCGGATATGTGGGAATTTTACCAGGTAGAGGACGACATGTTGTGGATTCTGCACGCGTTCAAGACGTTGCTTTGGCGATCGTGGACGCCGCTAGCCAATCGCCACATGATGTTGTCAGTGTGCCAACTGTTTCTCGTGCTGTTGAACATCTGTAGAACGTCTTGTTGATCTGCAGCGCCACCTATCGGCAACTTCTTGCACTAATAATTTCTTTTTAATAAATCACGAGCGCGTGATCTGAAGTGTCTGTTTCCAAAATTTCATCACATTATGACCCATACAACATTCTGCACAGACCTGCACAGAGTTGGGGAAATTTAATTTGGACAACCCTGTATTATGTAGCATGGCGAATTGCAAAAGAAAAAAACCACATACTGTTGAAGAAGATTTGATCAAGCCAGCAGCAATAGATATGGTCCGCATTACATGTGGAGAAGAGTATGTCAAAAAAATCCAACAAATACCACTATCGAATGACACAACAAGGACGCGTATTGATGATTTTGCAAAAGATGTTAAAGAACAAGTTATATTTCATCTATTAAAGCAAGTGGGCAGTTTAGTTTGCAGCTAGATGAAACTGCAGACGTGAGTGACGATACTCAAATAATTGCTTACACTGTTATGACGTCGAGCAGACCCTTCTCCGTGCGATGGCGCCATACGTCAGAAGTTGTTTTGTTCTCAGTTCGAGAAGGCGCAGAGTCAGCGACGGTGTTTGAAGAATGTATGGAGATGTAACCGCGAGTTTTAAAAACGGACTCTTGTGGTTGTAGCACATACCTAACACCGCGAATATATGTAATGTGAATGTAACCCTGTGTTTTTTATGGATGTGTTTTGTGACAGTGAAATAAATCGTCCCTGTTTCGTCCTATAATTGTGTCCCCATCTGTTTTTGCACGCTACCGTACAACACACGCTATGCTGGTGACAGCGAAATGGAAGAAGAATTTTTATTTTGCCGTCCGCTTATCAGCACTGCGTTAGGTGAAGATATTTTTAAGTTAACTAGGGCATTTTTTAAAGAAGAAGGTTTATCCTGGGAACAAAGAGAGAGAGTGCATCAGTCTTTGCACTGATGGTGCGCTGTCAATACTTGGGGCACGTCAGGGTTTTTGTGCAAGAGTGAAACAAATCAGTTCTGATGTAAAGGTGTTTCATTGCCTTCTTCGCAGAGAAAATCCTGCGTCTAAAAGACTATCAGAAGATTTGAGTACTGTCATGAGAGAGATTGTTCTAATCGTCAATTATATAAAATCAAGATCGCTTAATAACAGGATATTTAACCAAATTTGCTTAGAAATGGGATCTGAGTACACTCACTTATTATATCATTCTGAAGTCAGATGGTTGTCTCGAGGAAATGTACTTCAAAGGGTTATTGCTTTCCGCAAGGAAATCTAAATCTTCTTGTCAGAGTAAAATCATACTTTGACTTCCTGGTTTCAGACAAAAATTGGATACTGAAGTTAGCCTACCTTTCAGATATATTTGCAGAACTTAATAAATTAAATGCATCAATGCAAGGCCGTAATCGAACGGTAATTTGGTTAGTAGAGAAATTAACAGCTTTCAAAGGGAAGTTGAAAGTGTGGAATAAAATGTAGAAGAAAACCAAATAGCTTCATTCCGGCCTTTAAACCTCTTTTTAGAAGATGAAAATGCTGAATTGGGAGACAACAAAAATGTAATAATTGAGCATATGGAGAAATTAATTATTGAGTTCATGAAAATGCTGAATTGGGAGACAACAAAAATGTAATAATTGAGCATATGGAGAAATTAATTATTGAGTTCGATCGCTACATTCCAACAGACATGCTCAAATATAGTTGGGTGCGCAATCTATTAGACATACATTTTGAAAAGTTACCGGAATATTTTCCGACACTGTTGGTCTCGAAGAGCTTATTGAGATTCAAAATGATGAATCTTTACGTCAAAGCTTTAAAAACCAAATACTGAACTCATTTTGGATAAGTCTGAAAAAAGAAAAACCCATTTTCTTCACTGAAGCTTTGAAAGCATTACTTCCGTTTCCCACTACTTACCTATGTGAAGCGGGCTTTTCTATACTTTCTGTCATGAAGACAAAAAACAAAAACAGATTACAACCAGAATATGACATGAGATGCTGGCTTTTAAAGACACTTCCTCGGTTTGAAAAGCTGTCAGCAGTAGTGCAAGGCCAAGGTTCGCACTAAAAAAATATTTTTAATTTGATTTAGTTTAATTTAATTTGATTTGATTTGATATGAGTGGTGTATTATTGGGCAGGATTTTTTCTTTTAAAATACCTCTCTATTATCTTACAAATACATATGATGCTGCCTTGTTAGGATAATTTTGATAATGAGATATTTTGTTAAAAAAGAATATTAATAATCACTTAAAATTGTAATATAGGCCCAAGGGTCGCGAAGCAAATAATGTTGTTGATTTTGGGTCACGGGAAAAAGGTTAAGAACCCCTGAATTAGACAATCAGGCATTTTATTCTGATTTTTAGGTACAATCGAATCTTTTAGTGCTTGAAGGATAACTGTACTGGATGTGTTGATATATAAGGGAGTTTTGGGAGACCCAGAATCCCCCCCCCCCATAATTCATCCCAGCTCATCAATGAGGTATAAACTGATATTACTTATTAAATTTTTACAGCTAAAACAGTAGTCACTAAACCCTGTTTCGCGCGCCACATGCAGCTCTTTGGCTCCTTGAATGTGGTTCTGCCACAAATAACCAGATTTAATATTGCAACCCCCCCCCCTCCCCCTGCTAAACAAAATGTTTTGAAGACCTGGAGAAAGAAAGCACGACGAGCATGAACCTCACCAAAAGCTCAAAAGTCGTTTTAATTATGGAAATCTTCAATTGTGTCTAAAATTAAAAACAGCAGCATACAAAACCGTAATACATACAAACTTTCAAAGAAGGGGTAAGACCGTTTTCCTAATTAAGTGCTTGTCACTCGATGTCATAATTTAATTTTTTGGGCTTTAAAATTTAATTTCTATTAATAAAGAAGATCACCACTAAGCATGTTATCAAGTTTTATTCAGTGTACTTATTGTTTAATAAGAACTCAAAACTTCAACTAAAATTCAATCTACCTATATAATTAAAAAATTTAAGAAATTGGGCTCTCAATAAAAATCTCAATCTTTGTATTTTTAATATGTCCGTCCGGTTGTGATGTGGCTATAGAACCATTCTATCACCTAAGTCTGGGTTCGATTCCTGGGATGTTCTTGGGTATTGTTTCGTCCGTCAGTCTATAGGAGGCAATCCTGTGGTAAACCTATTAAATTCCTCCATAATAAAGTGACCAGTGGAAGTGGATCTCGTTAGTAGTGGCGAATGACTAATGGTCAAGTGCCCACACTTAGAAAAAAAGTATTTTTGATATGTGCTCTCTTGACAAACGAGTTTGCCGACCACTGTCATAAAATACAGCTGAAATATTGCGTAATACCGTATCTCTAATCTTTGCTTTTGTAGATTAGTAATGAACACATTATAAGCGAAATTTTGATTGGAATACAACATTTAAATGTTCGCCATTTTCTGCACCAGTTTATTTTCTCATGGGAAATATGATAATGAAATAGAACATTCTGAAAGAACATTCTCAAGTAATTTTTTTAAACTTTAAAAAATATCCCATTTCTCGTGTTTCACCTCGAAACCGTAAGTAATAAATTATTTATAATGATTGTCCTCAGAGGAACAATAAAAAGAAAACTTATATAAGGCCAAAAGTAACATTCTTCATGCTGTTTAGTCTTTGACTTCTTGTAAATTTTTTATGGAAAAAAAGTTGTTAAAACCGCCGAAGATAAATAAAGACACTAAATTCTGAATCCTTTGCTGCTACTTTTTCTGAGAGCTGAATGATTTATATGAAAATTTACAACCCAGGTTAAATATTTAAAGATAGACTTACATTAAAGTTTGGAAACATGGGTAAAACTTCATATTCATTTTTAAAAATGAAAAATTCTGGAAGAGGTATTTCCTTATCAGTACACTTTTTCTTTTCTTATTTGCTTTTAAAAAAAGTAAGGTCAATGCAATTATGACTTTGTGAAAGCTTTTGAACAAGTGAGAAGTGGAAAGAGTTAGGCGACTTTAAATTACGAAAACATTTTTAATTATTTTACGTTACTAATCAGAAAAAACTTAAGACCATTACATTTTTAATTTTAAATATATGCTCTTATAGGAATATACTCGTAGAAATTAATTTTTATAAGAGTAACTGCAAACAGTTTCATTAAGAAACGTTAAAAGGTTTCCTTCTTTCATTTATTTTTTTACTTTTTACAGTGGCAGGTCGTATCGAATTTTTATTGTTTTTTTTTTTTTTTTTTTTAACTGAGTCATTGAATGTAGTTTTGAATTCAAAGCACTTATGGTCTCTTGTTTATTTGTTTTATTGATACGAAGAAAGAAAACTGTCATTATTATTATCATAAACTTGGGCTAAATTAGTTGCTTTTGATTTCAGTTCTTGAAAAGTTTTCTTCTGCGATAGATTCCTATAGTTGGCTATCCTCATTCATATACAACATGATCAGAATTATACTGCTGTTACAATTATTTTTAATTTGCTAAGTGGTATTGTAAACAATAACTGACAGTATAATTTTCAATGAAATCATATTGTTTTTAAAAAGACTCTCTCGATTTCGTATAAAATCAAAATTACACATTATATTCACTCCGTAGAGTTCGCTTATCTCGGAGTGAATATTTTTAAGTTTTATGTTAAACTAGCTGAAGTACCCGTTCTTCAAACGGGAATAGAAACTGCTTTAAAATAGTAATGCATACAAAATGAGAAACAAAATTTAATATTTATATTTTTAATTTAAATTTTGTATGTTTTTCTCAGAAATTTTCAATTAGATTGGACAAACTCAGCCATAAACATTTGACACTTGAAAATGGGGGAAAATCAGGGTTACCCAGATTTCCTGATTTTTAAATTGGCCAACATCTTGTTTTCTTTTTTCTTTTTTTCTGGTTATTTGCATGAAATTTCAAACCATCTGGTATAAATATGTCAAACGCGATTTCAAACATTAAGAATTTTGAAAATTAGATAGATAAATGCATATATTTGCAATTTCATAAAATTGAATTGCGACAATTTTGATCTGACAGTCCTAGGTAATTTGAGTTTTAAACTTCGTAAAATATGCTCTTGATGTCTTTTTTTTTTGGGGGGGGGGTCAGAACAATTAATATCAATGCATATCAGAAGAATGAAGTAGACAACTGGTCTAAAAATAATTCGCTCTGAATCTTACTACTAACATGCTCAATCTGTTAATTATTAATTAAAATTTAAGAACATTTAAGGTCAATTGGTGTAACTACGGCCAGTGGAATTTTTAAAAAATCTATAAATGATAAATGATAAAATTTTGCAATGTGCCAGGAATTGGACGTATTTATCATAATGCTTGTAATGTATCTTGAATGTCAGGTACCTTTTATCATTAATATTAAGTATATTTAAGGTAGTGAAATTTGAAAAACAGATTCTATAGTAAGATTTTCATTCAACGGTTTCGACGTTTCGATGGTTAAAGTTATTTGGCGCATAAAGGAAAAATTTTTAATCAGGTTAATTCATACTAGAAGGCTTGTCGGTAATGTATTTAAGAGCATCCAACATCCTTTTACTGCTAAATATTTTTCAACCCATGGTCTTACCCAGACAGCACAGCAAACTTGCATCAAACTTGCAGCAAGCTTGATTTATCAAGTCAATAAGCTTGAATTAAACTTGAAAATTCCAATCGTGTAAGCTTGATGCAAGCTTGAATCAAGTGTTCTAGTTTACACTTGCCCAGCTTGCATTGAGCTTGACATTTCAAGCTTGAATCAAGCTTGACATTTCAAGCTTAATTTCAAGCTTAAAAAATTTTCCAAAAAAAAAAAAATACATGGCTAACGCGCCCCACATAATTTATTTTTCCGCGCATTTTCCCCCTCTACGCTGAAATTTCAATTTAATTTAATATATTTCCATCGAGTGTTCGTCGCTGGGATAGAAGCCGGGCCCTTTGGCTTCGCAGTCGAACACGCTATCCATTTCGCCACCATAGCCTTGTGCAGCTATGACTAAAGTTTGAAGTGACTTACCACGCTGTTTTCTCGCCAAATTGATAAATAGGCGATGTGCTATTTGTTTCTTTTATTTTTCCATGGGATGCATCAGAATTAAAATAATGCATCAAAATAAATTAAATTAAAATCAAAATTAAAATAAGAAAACACGTTTTAGAACTTTCAGTACCGCAACACTCATGAAGCAATACTGCTGGCCAAAATCGAGACAAACGACTGATTTTGAAATCAAATTCGTAGTATAATTGTATTTTATTTTGAAGAATTTCCATATTTGGAAATATAGAATGGGTTTACTTAACACAAATTTTGTGTTAAGTAATCTGAAATGAAAGAAACAGATAGTTAAAAGTTACTTCGAAATGCTATATCACAGTTGCTAACATGTATGGAATACAAACACTTTAGTCATTTTTGTAAATATTTCTTAAAATAACAAATAATGGAAAAATTTTGCTATTTTTTAACGCTGAAAATTCTCTTTACAAATGTGGTTATTTTCCTACATATTGGTATGCTATATTGATATAGAGCATTTCGAAGAATTAAAAATAAGTTAAAATTAATTTATACAAATGTAAATTTGAATTATTTTCATTGTTCATACTTTATAATTAAAAAAATTATTTAACTTCTGAATTTTTTTTATCCTTTGTAATTTTATTTTAAAATTACAAAAGTGTAAGATGTAAGATTTTTGGGCCCTAAAATCTGTAGGCCCTGGGCAGTTGCCCCGTTTGCCCTACCGGTAATATGGCACTGGTAATATAAAATAAAACACATCTTTTACGAACTTTCAGCAAATATTAGGACGCTAGACAATTAATGTCCATTCTCTTTCACTGATGGCGCCATCAACGCTCCTTTAAAAAGGAAAAATCACGCGAGTATCAATTTTCAAGCTTAAATCAAGCTGTATTTAAACTTGACAATCCAACTTGACTCCTGCAAGCTTGCTGCCAGCTTAGAATGAGTTGAACTGTCAAGCTTGCATTAATGCGTCAAATTCAAAGAAATGTCAAACTTGATTTAAGCTTATGTGCTGTCTGGGTAATTACCCAAATTTTTTTAAAGTGGGGGTAGTTATGACCAGGTATAAAAACAAAGTAGGAAACGTTATTCTGGCCTAAAAAGCTCATGCTTCTCTTATATCACTTTACAAGACAGGGAAAAATTATTTAAAATATTTTTATTTGTTATATTTTACTTAAAAATAAAATATAAAATAGAAATTTTGCTATTAATTATTTTTAACATTTAAAATGCTTAAAACTTGTGTCATGTTTTGTGAACAGAACCAGAAGTATTACAGGGCATTAAGATTATACCAGATAAGCGTTTGTAATCTATGTATATATAAATACGCTAAGCAAAACCTTAGTGTCCCTTTTGCAGCGCACTGCTCGAACGGATGACCGTGAAATTGGGCACAGTTAAAGTTCTTATGGAGTTGTTTGAGCGAATGTTAAAATTTTTGTGTAATATGCTAATGCACCGTAAAAAATTAGAGAAGTAATTTGGCACGCAGTATTTCGCGCCAAGTCGGGCGATGTTTCCATTCTTGTGTCAATTTTGAAATAACAACACTTGGTTTCAGCAGTACTATAGGGTTATAGTATTACAGCAAATTTTGCAAAAAGTGGAATTATTTCCCAGTTTGGTGATACGCCAATAACTAAAACATGCTTTAGCAATGTGCTTGGCGACTTTTTTTTAGACGACGATAAGTGAACGAAGTGGTGTAAATTTCATGTTTTAAAGCTGTAGAAAACCTTGGAGGAGAGAATAATATTTACTGTTCGTTTCGGGCAGGTCGCAATCCAAGAGACGCTGCACAGAAACGGGCCAATTCGACAATTTCTTCATAACCTCCCGCCAGGCAGTAAACTAAAGCAAATTTTCTCCAAAAATATTAATAAAGAAATATCTCAGCAATGAGGAGGGACTTAAAATAATACTATTAATGAAGTGTATGGAAATATTTCCTAAAACATACTCTCAGATAACATATTGAAATTACTTGTAATAGAACCTAAAAAATGATGATTGAACTTTTATTTATGTTGGCATAATCGAATATCTGATGAATATAGAATATATCACCGTAGCTACGATAAAATAATTTGCTATGATGACAGTGAAAGTTTTTCAAAAGTCCAGTAGAGTTTTTAAACTCTTCGACTGTGAGTGGTTTTTTTTTTTTTTTTTTTTTTTTCCGGGTTGAGCCAAATAATTGTGATCTGCGCGAAATTCTTACAAACTTAAAGCGATTTCCTGTACATAGTTGTTTATCCCTTTCCATATTTTGGAAGTTTAATTTCGTATTTTTATTCAACTAGGGGCCAAGGCCCCCTAGACTCGCTACGTTCGCTTTTCGTATGCAGAATTCGGCCCATAATAAGGCTTATTCGTAAAAAAGGCATAATTTCAACAAACAAAACCCAAAGGGTTGATCAGAAAGAATGTTACCGAGCTACACATTGCTTGGTTCTTGCATGTTCCTTGGAACATAAAAATTTAAACTTCGCACTATTTTTAATTATGTGAAACCCATGGAACACCTTGCGAATTAGTCATTTATGGTCATTTTTCATAATTTAGCGGCTTGCGTATATGCATAGTTAATAATTAGCTCGAAGAAAACAGTACTTCACATGTTTTCTGTGATAAAAACTACGGAGCAGCTAGGATAGCTTGCCAGCAATGGCGACTTTTCATTATTTTCGATTTACGCATGCTCACATACTGTAATTTCTGCTCATGTAAGGTTCCCGGAAAACCGTTATCGATATTTTCATATACATAATCCTTCGCAGACTGGCGTATTTAGCTTCACGAATTATATCATCTCGCCGCACTGGCAAATATCCAAAGTGTACTAGAACTGATGTCATGGCATAGTTAACGCCACCAAATATTTCTACTGGTAGCAAATACTCCAGCTGGACCGAACCGGCTTTAAAATAATTTGCATTTTAATTATTTTTCATTTATCAAGATATTGGGTTCTAATATTTTGAAACTCGCGGTTTAGATTCACCCTTCCTGGTATGATTCCTAATGCCAAGATGGCGCTTTTAAAATAAGTTACAATTAGTTATTCTGTTTTGGAAAAACGAATAATCGCTAATTCTAAACTCCTGTTGTCTAAGCGATCTTACTATTCGAAAATTGTCATCTTTCTGTAACACACTTTGAGTTATTTATTGCATATAGTTTTTATTTTAGCGTAAAATGGGTTTTATTCTACTTCATGTTTGTCAATTTCACGAGATTCTACATACTTGGAATTGCTTTGTTGAATGATTTTATACCAAATCTGGCAACCACTATGTGTATTTTTTCAGTTTTTTTTATTAATCTCTTCTAAAATAATTCGATTTTCGAAATTTAAATCAGCTTATCAGGCTCCTCAGAATTTTCAGAATCCGTGGACACCTTATTCGAAACTCAAATCCCCACGGTTTAGGAGAAGATATTCAAACAAGCTCTTGACAGCGGCGGTGACAGCGGACGTTACTTTTTCTTTTTAGAATAGAGAGATTCCACACGTTTTCAAAAATTCCCCACTATGTAACTAATAGGCATACAAATTTCTTTTTAGTATATCGGAATTTTTGTATTTATTAAATTCTGTATCTGAATACTATTTTTTATACGGATTAAAATTTCCGCCTTTTTTGGGGGAAAAGACAGTGTTTCAGAAGTAGTCTTTAAACATTTTCCAGAAAAAACAGTTGGCGGGATTTGCACCTGGCTAACAAAAAATAACATAGATCCTCACCACATAAGTTATTAAATTGCATCGTTATACTAATAAGAAACTTAAATAGAGAGGAAGCATTAGTCAGAACAGGAATGCGCATCAAGTTTATACATCGTAATGTTATTGATTGAAAAGTTCGAACTTTAACCGCAGGCAATAAAAAATAATTTCAACAAATAATAATTTTAATTCCACTTATAAAATATTCTGGTACTATTTTACCATATCCTTTAAAAAACACAATAAACTCAATTTCCAAACATCAAGGACAATCATTCGAAAAACGGGCCAATCTCAAGGACAATCATTCGAAAAACGGGCAAATTTATTCAGGCAGCAAGGTGCGCCAGTGGATGCGCTCGAGAAATATTGGTGATAGGCTTAGTTGACCTCATTTCTGAGAATTATTTTTGGTGCCAAATTTGGCAATATATCGCCAAAAGTCGACAAGCTTGGCGACATTTCGGACACTTGGCACCTGTAGTGGCGCCTGTAATTTCCAATGAGGCCTGTAAAGCTTGTTTTCCTGCATTAGTGTTGCACAATAGCCTTCTATTATTCATTAATATTTCTTTGACGTAATCAAAACGCGATTGTTTGGGGTCTCTCTAGAGATCCTGGTTTTTATCGAATGTACGTCGGAATGTATATGTCACAGTGAAAACCCGATATCAGTCAAAACCCGAATTAACTAGGGAAAACGCGTTCTGAGTGACAGCGATAGGCAAAACCCGAATTAACTAGGGAAAACCCGTTTTATTCGAGGAGTGGTAGCACGTTTCCGAGGGGCCCCTACAGCGGAGGCATATTTTCCAGGGGGCCCCCTACAGTGATGGCCGGACCCACTGATATTTTTTTCGGTCTCGCAAAGGGCCAGCTTTAGCATATTTTTGAGGGGGCCCCCCTAAAGCGACGCCCGGACGCAGTAATGTTTTTTAGGGTCTCGCAAAGGACCAGCATTAGCATATTTTCTAGGGGGGCCCTACAGCGGTGCCGGACCCACTGATGTTTTTTTGGGTCTCGCAAAGGGACAGCGTTAGCATATTTTTGAGAGGACTCCCTAAAGCGATGGCCGGACCCATCGATGTTTTTTGGGGTTTCGCAAGGGGCCAGCATTAGCACATTTTCGAGAGGGCCCCCTAAAGCTATGGCCGGACCCAGTGATGTTTTTTTGGTCTCGCTAAGGGCCAGCGTTAGCATATTTTCGAGGGGGCCCCTTGAAGTGGTGGCCGGACACACTGATGCTTTTGGGGTCTCGTAGAGGGCCAGCGTTAGCATATTTTCCAGGGGGCTCCCTACAGCGGTGGCCGGATCCACTGATTTTTTTGGTTCTCGCAAGGGGCCAGCGTTAGCATATTTTCCAAGGGCCCCCCTACAGCGGTGGCCGGACCCACTTTTTGGGGGGTCTCGCAAAGGACCAGCGTTAGCATATTTTCGAGGGGGGGGCCCTACAGCGATGGCCGAACACAGTGATGATTTTTTGGGTCTCGCAAAGGGCCAGCAATAGCATATTTTCGAAGGGGGAGCAAGATCCAATTTTTAGTGGATAAAACATTAACATTCCGGAATTCACATGGGAAAACATGGGGTCCGGTTACCACTGTAGGTGCCCGCCCCCTCTAAAATATGCTAACGCTGGCTCTTTGCGAGACCCAAAAAAATCAGTGGATCTGGCCATCGGTGTGCCCCTGGAAAATATGCCTCCGCTGTAGGGGCCCCTCGAAAACGTGCTACCGCTACTTGGATATAACGGGTTTTCCCTAGTTAATTCGGGTTTTGCCTAGCGCTGTCAGTCAGAACGCGCTTTCCCTAGTTAATTCGGGTTTTGACTGTAACATATACATAAAAGGGAGAGAGACAAGGAATTCGAGTCAGTTTGTTTCTGTCTGCTGCAGAGAATAGAAGTCCGGGAAAGACCGTAAATGCTTTGTATTGGCGCTTATAAAAGCAATATTTTGCTTGTTTAAAGAAGTTTGTTTTTGAAAGATGTGTGTGAATTCTGCATTGAGTAACTGTTTATGATTTTCCTAGAGTACTTCGACTGAATTTTTGCCTGCGGAAGTGTTTTATTTTGTGTGACAAATACAGCATCCGTGGAAGCTTCTGTTCTGAGCGGACTGTTATTAGCACGTTACTGGCCGTTAGTGCCTGTGTGTTTTGTACAGCTGATTATTTGACGAAGTTATAGAAGCAATAAAGTTCGTGTACCATCCTGACAGATGAACATTTTACTAGAACTTCCTACACATGCTGGTAGAGCGACGTACCGAGGAATCAAGCGGAGTTTTTCGCAACAATATTAAGAGTTATCAAGAATATCAACTTAAAACCTTGTATTTTCTTTCTTTTAGTTAAGACCATGAATCATCTTTACTTATTAATGTGATACTATCTACGTAGCGCTGCGTGTCCCGGATCATTGATATAAAGGCATAAATTCGAAAAAAAAAAATTATCCGCTCATGCTCGCTAATTTATTCTCGTGGCTTATTTTCACAACCGTGAATGCATAAAGTAAATATGGATTTTAAAAACAATGTGTGTAATTCTTCAACCATTGTATGTGAAGCAGCTACCAAAAAATTGTTTAATGCTCCAATAATCTCTCTTCTCTCTATTCTAAAAAAAAGTAAAGGCCGCTGTCTCCGCAACTGTCAAAAGCTTGTCAGCGTATCTCCTCCTAAACCGTGGGGATTTGAGTTTCGACTAAGGTGCCCACAGATTCGAAAAATTCCGAGGAACCTGCTAAGCTGATTTAAATTTCGAAAATCGAATTATTTTAGAAGATATTAATAAAAAACTAAAAAAATAAACCGAATGGTTGACAGATTTGGCATAAAATCATTCATTCCTTTGCAACAAAACGTTTCCAAGTATCTAGAATCGCGTGAAATTGACAAACATGAGTTAGAATTACGCCCATTTTACGCCAAAATAAGAACTATATGAAATAAGTAACTCAAAATGTGTTACACAAAGTTGACAATTTTCAAATAGTAAGTTCGCTTAGACAACAGGAGTTTAGAATTAGCGATTATTCGTTTTTCCAAAACAGAAAAACTAATATCTTGAAAATGAAAAATAATTAAAATGCAGATTATTTTAAAGCCGGTTCTCGTCCAGCTGAATTATTTGCTACCAGTAGAAATATTTGGCGGCGTTAACTATGCCATTATAGCAGTTACAGTACACTTTGGATATTTGCTAGCGCGACGAGATGGTATAATTCGTGGTGCTAAGTACGCCAATCTGCAAACGATTATGTAAATGAAAATATGGATAACGGTTTTCCGGTAACCTTAAATGAACAGTAATTATAGTTTGTGAGCATGTGTAAATCGCCAAATAAGGAAAAGTCTCCATTGGTGGCAAGCTATCCTATCTGTTCCGTAGCTTCTATTAACTTTACATGTACGCAAGTCGCCAAATAATGAAAAATCGCAATGGGTGGCAAATTCGAAGGGTGTCCAATAGATTTTTCATTATTAAAAATACAGCTGAAACAGATGTTCTGATTTTATTATGCTTTAGCTCCTAATTAATATAACTTTTGAATGGCGACATTGAAAATCATTGTGTTTCTGAAGAGTGGAAATAATTTTTCCAGCGATTATAATCGGAGTCCGCACTCTAGCTGTAGTATAGCTCAGGACCCGTACAACACGGATTCCCATAACAAAATATCTTCCGTGTTATGAGGGGGAGGGGGTCTACTGTAGTGTAAAGTTTAAATTTTTATGTACCAAAGAACATGCAAGAACCAAGCAATGCGTAGCTCAGTAACATTCTATCTGATCCAATCTTCGGGTTTTGTCTGTTGAAATTATGTCTTTTTCACGAATAAGCCTGATTAGGGGCCGAATGCCTTATACGAAAAGCGAGCGTAGCGAGTCTGGGGGCCTTGGCCCCTCGTAATTAAAAAAAATTAATTCTTAAATTAATTATTTAAAACAATAGTCAAATTCAGTGATCCTAATTTTTTTTAATTAAAAAATCTTAGTTCCATTATTTAACAATTTATAAAAATTAAGTCACTGCATAATTCCTAATCATTAAATAATAATAATAACAAGATCACTTTCTGAAAATTGTCAAAAAAAAGTGCAATTGTCATAAAGTGACTTTAAGAAAAATTGAATTCCCGAGAAACCCTGAGTAGCACGCTCAAAATGTAATTGCTGATGTTCCCTCCCTCCGCTCCCTCCTAGTGTCCCCCCTCCCCTCCAACTTCATATAAAAAACATCTGCCTGGTTGTAATGTAAACGCTTTACGGAATAGAGATTTTTCGCTGGATTTCTTTTCAGAAAAAAAGTCATATAAAAAATCTAATTAATATTTTTTCACAGTTAAATATTTAAAAGAGGGCGAAATAAATGTTTTATCGATGGTAAAAAGATGAAATATTTTTGCCAGTTCGATTTTTCGAAGCGACAGTTTCAGTTTCAAACTGCGAAAATTTACCTGAAAATTGATATTTCTTTTAAAATCTCTTAAAAATCTACAAAATTAGTTACGATTTTGAAACAAAGCTTACTTGAAAAAGAATACTCTGTAGTTTCCGATGATATAAAAATATAGCTTTCGGACGCAAATTTAGCTCGCAATAACGCAAAATGCGCGAAAAATGGCCGAATACCGAGGAAACAAAACAGTTAAATAAATATCGGATTGATTTTCTTTCTTTTTTACGGCAATACCATTTTTTCCCATTTTAGCTAGTGCACCAAATTTTGTCCAGATTCGACGAACGGTCTATCTGCCTATAGCGAACAAGCATGCATCTCATTAGCATACAGCGCTACAGCTACATTAAAGAGAATGAAAGAAAACTGAAATAAACTATTCAGAAACTCTAGCTATACTTCAGATGAATGTTTCATAAGAATGAATTATTATTTTTTAAATGAATATAGAGAAAAGAAAACTGAAGAAGTCAAGTAATACTTTTCAGTGACACACTTTTGGGAAATCTAATCCTTTTATCAAACAAACGTCTGACACTATTTCTCATACTTTTTGGCTGGCTCTGATTAGAAAGGGAGCGGAAAATTCTCCATTTAAAACAATTTTATTTGATAGAACATAAAGTCATGATGTAGACTGATTAAATGAAATATTTGGTAATGAGTTTTCAAAGAAATGGTGATAATGAATCAATACAGTATTTTTAAAAATAATTTTATTTTTAGGATACTTCTAAGTGTCTTCAGTAGATAAAGGGAAAAGAGCCCCTAAGAATTAAAGTTTAAGAAATTTTTACCAGGATCCATTTATTTTCACTCTTGTTTTCAATATTTTTAAAAATTAAGCTATTTTAACTTTCTAAGCCCATGATAGCATATATGCTACGACCTTTAAAACGCTTTTTTTTTTTTTTTTTTAATTATTCAGGAAAAATGTTTAAAAATGTGATTTTTAAGTCATAAAACCATTAATTGCACCTTTAATTAATAATAGTAGTAGTTTGGGTCACCAGATGCTAACATTAATGGATGAAAAACATTTATGTTTATAATTAGACTTCCCCTACAAAAGACATCCTACAGCGCAAACGGGTGAATGGAATGCAACGAAATTTCGTAAATGGGCTATACACGAGATGCGCGCACGGAATTTAAAAAAAAAAAGAAAAAAAAATTAGTTCAAAACATGTGCACTAGGTTTCGCTTCATATGAAAAACAGCAAATTTAACAACGGAAATGGCTAATTCGATATGTATAGACAATTTGAACATTTATTCAATAGCTTTTTTAGTCTTTTTAAACTTATTTGGGTCATTTTAAAACTGATTTCCTCATGCAAAGCGTCACCTGGCGGATATTTTTTTAACTAATATATTTTTTAAACTTCCTTGAGCTCATCTCGCCGTAGTCCGTATGCCAAATTTGGTGGCCATCAGCTCACCCGTTTTTGCTGTAGAAAGCTGTTTATAGGAAACTTTCATTATAGCCACCCTGTATTTTAAAATCAATATAGATGAAGTCAACAAAGAAAACACCTTTCAAATGATAAAGTTCTTCAACGATTTTTATCATAGTTAATGTAAAGAAAAAAATTAATAATTGCTATTTACATGTAAGGAAATATATGCTTTTTCACTAGATCCAAAATATTTTTTTTTTTTTAAGTTTCATTATTAATGCTTAGAAGACGTTTAAAATCCTAGTGCTACCATTGAAAAAACATAAAAAATAATACTTTTTACAATTTTTTATTATATTTACGTTATCTGGCTTAAAACAGCACCAAGGAAAAAATAATTTTTTGCTTGGGAATTTCTTATATTGGGCATTACAGGTTTGACACATGCTAGTATTTCCCCCAGTATGTAAAGAATAAAATGATTGACTGAAAGATGCTTATAATAGTTTTCAGTTTTAGTAACTGATTTTTTCCCCTCTCTTTGTAAATGATTATTTTGTTTTCCATCTGATGAAAGAGGTCACAAATCTTATTTCCTCTTTCCCAGTAATGAGCTTCCTCAGAAGGCTTCAGATTATCATTTGGAAAAGTTTGATGACATAAAGCCCAGAAGATGAAATCTTATCGAATGGTATGAAAATGTAATCTGTTTAAGACTAATTCCACAAACTTTTAGAGAACGAGGAATTCCTGGATGTATTCCAGTTATACATCAGTATTCCATTACTTCAGCTTTTCTCTGTATGTTGTTCTATTATTTCTGATATTAAACTTAGACGAATACTTTCTTTAGAATGATACTAGTTTATTTCACTGTTATCCATTTATCTTCATTTCTGTAATCTATATTAAACTCATGTTGCCTCATTAAAAAATATAGACTAATTAAAATCGTTATCCATTTATTTTCATCTCTGTAATCTATATTAAACTCGTATTGCCTTAAAAAAAAAAGAACCAACTAGACTAATTTGAATCAGAACTGTTTTTTTAAATACTTTAAAAAGGAGGAAGTTATCATATAATTCCAAATTTCATTCTATTCCATTGCCATTTTTCAGAAATGGAACAAGCATGTTCTGAGTTTTCACAAAATCTCAAAATCCATAAAAAAGTTTAAGTACTTTGATGCCTATAGTTTAAGTGACCGCCAGTGACGATACTAAATTTTATTTCATTCGCATCAGTAGTTTATACGTAATCGAAAAATATTTTCACATTTTGAATAATTTTGTGCAAAAGATCAAAATCTAATTAATTTTTTTAAATTAGAAACCTGTTGTTTAAGTTGAATGACTACCTATCATGTCACCAAATTTCATTTCATATGTTTTAGTCGTTAATACGTATTAATGTTGTGTCCATTTGGTGATTGTGTGTGATTAAGGCAAACCTGCTCGAGGGGTATATGCCTATGATGAGGGATGCCTTTGGTAGGAGGACTTTCTAAGGGGTTCTAACGCGTATTCACGTTACATCTGGAGAAAACCTACCAAAACTACAGACCGTTAGATCGACGACCTCGCGATGGGACCCGAACCCGGGACCTTCACACTTAGGCCGTCTACCATTTTTAGTGATATAACCACTATGCCATGGTGAGGCGTGTCCATTTGGATATTACAGCATAAAGTTACAACGATCCAATAGGGTTATAATATTCCAACAAAATTTGCAGAAAGTGAAATTATTCCTCAGTTTGATGAAACGCCAATGACTAATATGTTCTTTAGCCCTCTGTTGGCGACTTTTTTTAGACGATCAATAAGTGCGCGAAGTGTTGTAAATTCCATATTTTAAAGCTGTGGAAAAACGAGCCGAACAGGACAGGTTGCAATCCTTGAGTTGCTCCACTGAAACGTGCCATTTTGACTATTTATTCACAATCTCCCGCCACGCATTATGCTAAAGCAAATTTTCTCCGAAAATATTATTAAAGATATACCTCTGTAATTAATAGGGAATGAAAATAATATTATTAATGAAGTGTATGGAAATATTTCCGAGGACATACTTTCAGATAACATATTGAAGTCAGTTATAATAGAACCTAAAAATGATGATTGAACTTTTATTGACGATGCTGACGTAATTGTATATTTGATGAATAGAGAACGTATCACCATAGATACCCTAAATTAATTTTCTATTATGACATTGAAATCAATAACTATCCAGTGGAGTTTTTGAATTCTTTTGTTATAAGGGTTTTTTTTTTTTTCGGTTCGCCGGGAGCAAGTGAAAAACTGCCAAATAATTGTGATCTGCGCCAAATGTTTACAAACTTAAAGCGATTTCCAGCACATAGTTGTTTATCCCTTTCCACATTTTGGAAGTTTAATTTAATTTGATTTTCTAATTTAATTCCACATGTTTTCCACAATTCCAAATTAGGGATTGACGCGAGACGAAAAAGAGGCATCTCGCGTCTCGCAAAATAGCCCAAAAGCTTTGTCTCGTTTCGCAAAATCTCTATATCGTAATGTTAAGCTGTAAATCTCTGTCTCGTCTAGCAAAACATCCTCTCGCGTCCATCCCTATTCCAAATTATGTAACCAATAAGCATACAAATTTCTTTTTAGTATATTGATATTTCTCTCTATTCTAAAAAAAAGTAAAGGCCGCTGTCGACGCTGTCACAGCTTGTTGACCTGTCTTCTCTTAAACCGTGCGGATTTGAATTTCGAGAAACATGTTCCCGAATGCGGAAAACTCCGAGTAACCTGATAAGGTGACTTAAATTTTGAAAATCGAATTATTAAAAAATTAATAAAAAACTGAAAAAATAAAACATAATGGTTGCCAGATTTGGCATAAAATCATTCGTTCCTTTGCAACAAAGCAATTCCAATTATGTAGAACCACGTGAAATTGTCAAGCATGAAGTAGAATTACACCCATTTTTCGCCAAATTTAAAAGTATATGAAATAAGTAACTCAAAATGTATTACACAAAATTAACAATTTTCAAATAGTACGTTCGCTTAGACGGCAACAGTTTAGAATTAGCAATTATTCGTTTTTCCAAACAGAATAACTAATATTTTGAAAATGAAAAATAATTAAAATGCAGATTATTTTAAAGCCGGTTCTGTCCCGCTGGATCATTTGCTACCAGTAGAAATATTTGGTGGCGTTAACTATGCCCTTACAGCAGTTATGGCACACTTTGGATATTTGCCAGCGCGGCGAGATGGTATAATTCGTGGTGCTAAGTACGCCAATCTGCAAAGAATTATGTAAATGAAAATATTGATAACGGTTTTCCGGGAACCTTAAATGAACAGTAATTATAGGTTGTGTGCATGTGTAGATCGCCAAATAATGAAAAGTCGCCATTGGTGGCAAGCTATCCTACCTGTTCCGTAGTTTTTATCAAAGAAAACATATGAAGTACTGTTTTTTTAGAGCTAATTATTAACTATACATATACGCAAGTCACCAAATTATGAAAAATCTCCATAATTGGCTAATACGCAAGGCGTACCAAGAGTTTCACATAATTACAAATAGTGCGAGGTTTAAAATTTTTATGTACCAAGCAACATGCAAAAACCAAGCAACGTTTGGGTTTTGTTTGTTGAAATTATGTCTTTTTAGGGGCCAAATGCCTCATACGAAATGCGAGCGTAGCGAGTCTAAGGGCCTTGGCCCCTAGTTTGTATATATTGAATTCTGTATATAAATAGTATTTTGTATACGGATTAAAATTTCCGGCTTTATTTTGGGAACGATGGTGTTCCAGATGTAGTCTTTAAACGTTTCTCAGAAGAAACAGTTGGCGGGATTTGTGCGCCTGGCTAATAGAAAATGCCACAGTTTGTTATAGTAAGTTAGTATTGAAAGCTAATTGCATCGTTATACTAATCAGAAACTTAAATACAAAGGAAGTATTAGCCAATGGAACAAGAATGTCCATCAAGTTTATGTATCGTAATGCTATTGATTGGGAGGTTTGAACTAGAACCGCAGGCAATAAAAGAATTTTAATTCCACTCATAAAATATGGTGGTACTATTTTACCATATCCTTTTCAAAAAACCAATTTTCAAACATACCTGCATTTATGATGATAGTAAATAAATTACAAGGACAATCATATGATAAAAGTGCAAATTCGAAGAGGCAGCGAATTTTTATACATGGTAAGTGATACGCATCAGCAAGCAGAGTTCAACCATTCGACGGTTTAAGATTTTATAGCTCCAAACATAATGGGCCTTTATTGAGCCACCGAACATAATGAGCCTAAATTGTTCAAAACGCAAACTGAATTTATGAAATCGTACGGGAACGTGCGAAATCCAAGGTCGGCAGAGGGAGATGACCCCTATGACCCACTCGCTGGATCTGCTTTTTCATTTAGGAAAATATGATAGAGTTTTAACAAAAACACCGTCTTCATAGAAAAGTGTGGTGGTTGTAAAGTGAAATTATACAAAATTGTTCACTATATACAGATGGTCTCTTAGCCAAAATGGTCGCTTTAGTAGGCTCCATTGTATATGGAATCTTGCAAGGGCGGCTCCAGTGAGCCGAAAGTTTGTTTTACAACTTTAGATTCGCATAATTCACTATTTCACGCTTTCGGTTTGAATTTTGAACAATTTATAGACATGTAAAAAGTTCAGTGGCCCCCTCCGAGTATTCACTCTGGAGCCGCCCTTGGAATCTTTAGACATGTTCTTTGACAGAAGAACATTATTCAAGCTCAAGTAAAAAAGTTTAATTCTTTATGGTCGAATTTCGACCACTGGCAGACAACAAGTTGTAATAAATTTAGTGTACCAAACCGTAATAATTAGTCAAAGTGATCCTGGATAATGGAACATCCCGTTTATTAGAATAATTTTTCGCGGCAAATTGACTAATCCATTAAGCGAGTTCGAATGTATATAGAATCGACATAGAGCTTCATCTTATTTATGCAAGTGTAATAGTATGGTTCGTCTAGCATTATTACTTCACTTCGAAGCCATTTACTAAAACAATATAGGGTTAAAAAATCCCCCATTAAAAATCGTAAAGAATGGGTTGACAATATCTTAAAAAACAACCTTTTCTGCTATAGAATAATAATGGATATCGAAGGACTCCAAACAACCAACAAAATATATTCCCACGTGATCAATCAATCCACCTGCAATCTTAAGTGACTGGCATTAATTATAGTTCATTCATATTACCATTTCCTTCAATACAGATCTTACCTTTCCTTATTTACCTGCCACCCTGTTATAAAGAATTCACCATTTATGTTTTTTAGCACTTGTACTTTTCTGTGTATTATTGATTTCTATATTCTATATTTAATAAAAGATATAGAAATATAAATTATAGATATAAAATATAGAAGATAAATTTGGAAATAAAATATAATTTATATGTATATTTCTATATTTTATTTCACATAATATTATTCTTCTGCACGAGATTTTCTATTTCAAAACTAATATATTTTCCATTTATTTTCGACTTTTCCGATTCAAACGATATCTAACCGAAAACAAAGCATAAATAATCAATCAAATTAAAATACTCATTAATATTTTTTTTTCATAAAATGATTTTCCAACTTGAAAAAAAGAGGGGGGGGGGCGATGCAAAAAGTTTTGCAACTGAAATACAGAATTCTTCTTCATTGGACCCTGCAGTAACTTTTTTTAAATGATATTTCTCCTTGAAGGATTCAGAAATATTGCATAATATTTATTGAGATAGAAACACGATGATCAATATCCTGTGTAATGCCTTCAGAATTTAACAGGTCCCATGTGCTGTGTATCTGAAAAATGAAGAGAAGATAAGATACTGCCCTGTTCAGATGCCCGTAGACTTTAGCGGTAGCGGCAAATCGTTTTTAGATAAAACCCTACTGAGGATACAAACACTGATAGAAGGCAGGCGGTCGTCAAAATATAGGATTATTGAATATCTTTAAGTATTTTTTTAGTGAAGAAGTTATATAAAATGGATGAGTTCCAAAGATTTATATATGTACAACAATATTTTTCTCCAGCTAGTAAATTTTGTTAATTTTTATGTTTTTTCCCCCGCTCGAAGAATAAAAACTTCTGATATCGGGTATATTTTCACTTACAATGTGATGTTGAAAATGATCTCGGCAAAAACGCATAGAAATTGTAAATGGAAAATATCGTTATAAAATATACTTTTTAAAACACACCGTGATGAAACTGAAAGATATTCATGGATTTTAACCCATAACATTTTATTTCCTTTTGTCTGTTTTTGTAAACTTTTTAAGTTACTTTGTTAGAGATAATATTAATCATAGTCCTTTATTTAAGATAATTTTCAAGAAAATGTGAAATGAAAAATTTTTAAAGGATACTTAAATATTTATTACACGTAAAAAAAATGCATTTATAAACATAACGACAGGTAAAATACCGTCTGAAACAGAAATATTCAGTCATACCATCCCTTTATAAGAGACTGGACGACTTATCATCAACTTGCCGAAACCACTACCGCTAGGATTACGAAATTTGGCATGTGTGTTATGTTAGGGGTGTTAGGTGCTCAAAAAGGGAGGATTTTTCAAACTTTCCTTTTCACATTTCCTTTCGTACCGAAATAAATAAATAAATAAAATAACTTAGAAAAGGAAAAAATATGGAGTACTTTCATATTTTTACTACGCAAGTGCCAGAGACTAAAAGCGTATTAAAATCCATGTGTCGTTCCTAGTAGACTTCCTTGTTTCATTACGCCGGCAAATGTATCATTATCCATGTGTCATTCCTAATTGTTCTATTACGTTGAAAAGTGCATCATAATCCGTGAGTGCGCCGTATTTGTTTTCCATGTTCCATAAAACACTTCTTTAGGTTTGAAATCTGTTCAAATCACATTCACATACTAAAACTGTTTTACAATTTTCGTTAGCATTTTCTAACTATATTTCACATTTATAAAGACTATTTGGGAAGTGCATCATAATTCGTGAGTGTGCCGTATTCTTCTTCCTTGCTCCGTAAAACATTTCTTCAGAATTGAAATCGATATTAAAATGGCCTACTAAAACTATTTTACAATCTTCGTCAGACATATTCAAACTACACTTTATCTTTATTTACAGTAATATTGGCACCTTTATATAGATAAATATAAAAGCTACCCCCAAGCAGTCTTTACTTTGCGGATTTCCTTTTTGGCGCCAAACGCAGCGGTAAAGCACCAAAAATGACCAACTTTTGATATTTCACCGACATTGGCTGACAACCCTTGAAAAGTGATTCGCTGTTGTTTGAGTAGTTAAAAATTCGGTCTGCAATTAATAGCACTTAAATGCAAATAATATCAATAAAATAAATAAATAAGAAATAAAAATATAGCTATAAAATATTTACTTTATAATTATATAAAACGAATTCCCAAATACCAGTTTCAGGATTTTTTTAAATCTGTCCATGATAGAAATATAGGTAGACATGGCATGAGACATGACATGAGAAATTTCACTACATGGAACTCCCAGGCCATTCAGAGCTACATTTCCATCCAATATTTTAGTCTTTTTTTAATCATTAAGTATATGCGTCCTTTCATAGAGACATGGCTAAGTCAGATCCAAATAAAACAGATGCATATATAGTAAATAAAGAATAACATAGATGACATGGAATAACAATATGCAAATTATTTATTATCACAACCAATAAATATAAATTGCAAAATAACAACAGTGTATACAGTAAATGAAAAAAATCTGGAGTGACTCCACTCGACTTTCCGAACACTTACGATTAAGATCATTACCAAGTATTTAAATAAATTTTAATCGATGAATGATGCAGCAAAAGTTCTTAGTTTTTTTTTCAATTTGAGCTCAATCGAATGTACCGTTTAAACGCTAGTGCACTTTCAAGAATTTTCTCCCATAGGCCATAATGTAAAAGAAATCTTTTTCGTAGCCCTGCAGAAAAGCTATAAGTCCTATACACACCAAAATGAATACCGGTCTTAAGTTTGTGGTTTATAACATATATACCCAATTTGAGCTCAATTTAATGTACCGTTTAAACACTAGCGCACTTTCAAGAATTCCCCCCCATAGGCCATAAAGTAAAGGAAATCTTTGTCGTAGCCTTGTAGAAAAACTATACACATCAAAATATTATACACACACATGATATTTTGATCAACACAGACACATCATCCTATACACATCAAAATCAATACCGGTCTTAAGATGTTGTTTTATAACATGTATATCCAATTTGAGCTCAATTGAATGTACCGTTTAAACGCTAGCGCCCTTTCAAGAATTTCCTCCCATAGGCGATAATGTAAAGGAAATCTTTGTCGTAGCCCTGTAGAAAAACTATAAGTCCTATACACACAAAAATCAATACCGGTCTTGCGACGACGGTGGTTTATAACATATATGCCTAATTTGAGCTCAATCGAATGCGCCGTTTAGGAGCTATCATGTTCACTCACACGCACACACACACACACACGCACACGCACACGCACGCACACACACACGCACACGCACACGCACACGCACACACACGCACACGCACACGCACACGCACACACACACACACACACACACACACACACACACACACACACACACACACACACACACACACACACACACACAGTGCGAAACTTATGTTTTTTCTATGTACAGTACCATGTACCTTATACAAAAAGGTGTAAGTAGCATTTATAGTTGTTTTGCAGAAAAAAAATCCAATACATCGTACTCTAAGGGCAGCCATTCTTGAAAATGTATTAGAAGTATTCGGTTTATTGAAAGAAAACAAAGCTGGCATATATATTATCAAGGCTTCCAAAATAATGCTCTCCACTGATAATGATGTCGGTATTATTAATAGTTCTTCTACAGGTGCACTCAAAAGAATTCCAATACATTACAGTCTGTGGCATTTGAGAGACCTAATAAATTTCTAGCACAAGCCAATGAGTATAAAATTTTTATATTCTTCAGTTACACTTTTGTAAAAATTTCAAGGGCTTTTATAGGGTCTCATAAAACTGCATTTATAGTAATAATACACCATTATCTTATCTACGAAATCTCGCCAATTTTAAGGAAAATACATCGCCAAATTTCTCGCAAACATATTTTTGTGCTGGCAAGTGTTTTATAATCTATGCCTTTGGCATGATTTATCTTGATTTGTTTTGTTTTTTTTCCAGGAGGTTCGAGAGTAATTCTATTTTAATTCATATTACAAAACTTTATAAAAGTAAACAATTTTTTGCACAAATTTTTAAACTAGCAGTTCATTTAAACTGTCGAATTTCATTTAAAAAAGTGAATTCATAAACTGATAAAAAAATACCTAGTATGAAGTTAAATTTATAAAAAGCGGCATAATAATTTTTAAAGTTATTTTCTATTTTATTACTGATTATAATCATTAGATTGTTAATTAATTAAATTTAATTGATAGGTTAATTAGTGAATATAATGATTAATTAATTTAGTTAATGATTATAATCATTAATTAATTTAATTAAAAACTTACAGATGTATCATCAATTTAGTTAAAAATTTAACTTACATATACCTTTAACTTGAAAGCAAATTAATAGATTACATTGCGTTCAAACAATAGAACGAGTAATTAGATAATCATTAATTAAGAACGTGATTATTTAATTAATAATTTTAACGAAACTTAACTTACGGTTAGCATTAAACTGAATGCAAATTAATGAATTACAATACATTAAAATATTAAATAATGAATAGAACCGATAGTTTCATAATTATAGTAAAAAAAAAAAACTTATGGTTAGCATTAAACTAAATGTAAATTAATGAAATAAAATCTAAGATAGCGGCCAGGATACGAATCTGCACTCGTCCCAAATTATAAATATATAAATAAAAAATTACTCAAATTAATTATCGGTATTATGCCTCTTCTTATACAATTAACTTCATACTAGGTTTCTTTTTTTTTTTTTTTTTTTTTTCTTTTTCTTTTTTTCCTTTTCTTTCTTTTCCTTCTTTTTTTTTTTTTTTTTTTTTTTTTAGTTTTATCAGTTTATAATTTCAATTTTTTATGAAATTCGTTCGTTTAAATGAAGTACTGATTAAAAAATTTGCTCTAAAAATTATTTATTTTTAAAACAGTTTTGCAATATGAATTAAAAAAGAATTATTCTCAAAGCCCTTAAAAAAAAAATTAAAATCAAATTCAGGCTGTCGGTCTAAAAATCGAAACCTACTTCACATCCCTTGAGCAGAAATCAAAATACTAATTTAGTAAAGGTTCACCCACTCCCCCGAAAAAAAAAAAAAAAGCAGTGGACCTGTGTCAGCAGAAAGTTGTTGATGAGCATGATCTGGTGAAAAAGAGACTCGGCGACTTTTGCAAGACTAACGATACGTAGCAGTCGTAGCCAGTTAATGATTTTATACGATAAACATTTATAAACCTATTTCTGATGGGATAAAAAAATAGAATTAGTTATATCAAATGGTAGAGTAAGAAATGTATAAAATTTTACACTAACAACATTTATTTACAGATTAAAAACTAAGATTCTTAGAGTTCCCATCATACGTCGTTTCGTTTCAAAAACAATTGTGGTGCCATCTATTTAAAAAAAAAAGAAAATTATCGCACTAACAATAACTTTACTACTATTTTAAGTTACATAGTATCAATCGCCACATACATCCTCCTACGTATACGCCCACGTAAGGTAGGATGGCAAATCCAAACATTTACTGTGAAAAAAATTATCGGAAATATCGTGTTAATCGCTTCCGTTAGAAAGTAGAACTTTTCTAGTAATTTATGCATATTAATGTCTCTGTTAAGTCAACTCAAGTCTTTTATCAGCAGAAGAAACATTTGTTTCACCTTCTTTTTTAATATCCCTATCCCTGGTTTTAAAACTGTGCCGTTCGTTTTTCGGACATCCTTCGTGTTTACTGTTATTTTACAATTCGTCCGTATTTGTATTGTCAACAAAACTGCCATTTTCTGGTCCCACCTTTAAATAATATCGCCGAGTGTTAACACCGGAATTAATACAAGGAATAAAATATCCGTTTATAATACTAGAAACATATAATAAGAAGAACGCATTGTAGACGGATCTTCGACAATATATATAACTTTTGATTCGTTTGAAATAACTTAATATCTCTAAAATACGCATTAATGACTTTCTGCCCATAGAGCATAATGTATGGAAAATCTTTTGGGTGGCCATGTAAATAAATTATGCAGTCGATTGGAACGAAAAAGAGAGGTGCACAAGTAGATGTTACAGCAATCCTAAATATAAAATTTCAACATTCTACGACTAATTGTTTTTTAGATACGCTTAGTTACATACGTACTGACATACAGACGTCAGTGAAAAACTGGTCAAAATGGACTTGCGATCTGTCAAAATGGATCGCACATGCATTTATATGAAGACACATGCGTGCGCACTATGAGTCCTAACAGAAAAACTCCTAAAAGTAAATTTAAAGGTAATCGAAATCGATTTTTTGATCAAAATCCGTTTACCGAAGTTTTTCGCGATCAAATTACTTCCTTTTACTTCGTACAAAGAAGTAAAATTGTAACCTTGCTGTTATCACTGAAACTTATCATAAACTAAAACTCACGCACAATAAATTCATTCATAATTGTTCTTCAGACATATCTGATATGTCCAGAAATCGGAGGATCCGCTCAGCAATGAAAAAGAATTTTTCATTTGATTTGGTGGGATTTAACATTGTTATTCAGCGGGGTTAAATGCGATACATAGGAGGATCGTTAACATTCTTCTGCAAATAAGTGAAAATTTCATTCATGCCACGTGTGGTTCGTAAATCAATAGTAATAAATTGATAAATGTGGTCTAATAATTCAATGAATAGAATGGTATTTCAAGCTATTTACTGTAGTGTTCTTTTACTTGCATGTAAAAAGCAGACCAGAAATCAAAAATAGCAAATTTATTATTAAAAATATCTATAGTGAGGAAGCATCAATAGTAAGTACTATTTGATTCTACGACTGAAGCTGTTAATGACTGACTCAGTTTTAGAATCAAATAGTAGTTTTTGACTTAAGACAAGAATAACTGGCTGAAATGTCGGTTCGAAAGAGAGTACTTGCGGCTAGCCCGTGAGCTACTCCTCCGAAAAGTAAACAGAGCGAGAGCACTGCGCATTTAGATATGCGCATCTTACTATCTATGCGCATCTGCAATTGTACGGAACTGACTAAAAGATTTAGACGTATTAACAGAGAAATAATAATTCGAATATTATAGCAGTTAAAATTTCTCTAAACTTAAATGTGCAAAAAGTTCAAAGCTTAGTATTTTTAAATTGATTAAGATCTTACTAGCTCTTCGATGCACGAAACTTTGTTTTATCCGCAACGTAAAATTATTTACATTTACAAAGCAACTAATGCGATTGAAAATGAAAACACTCTTATTTTTATTTTACTAATTACCAATACATTTGTAAATTGGTTGAATAGCAATTGGTAGTAAAATTATACTAGCATGTGATAGCTTAGAAAAAAAGTTTGAATGAGTGGTATGTCTTTCATACCACAATGCTCTAATGCAGCGTTTCTCTACCTGTGGGGCGCGACCCCTAAGGAGGGCGCATTACGTTTGGGGGGAGGGGCGAGAAAAACCAAAGAGCAAGTAGTGATGCTTGTTTTTAAAAAAATCACCTTATTTATTCTCATTTTTATTCAAAAATGAATCACGGAAAAAAGCGCACAATATTGAATGGGTTTGTATTTTTAGAAAATAAGAGGGGGTGGGGGGCGAATTAAAAAAAAAAATATGAGAAAGAAGTGGGAGTCCAAAAGGACGTAAACAGAGGTATATTAGTGTATTTTGTATTTATTGAAAATTGCCATTCAGACAACTTTTCCAAGAACAGTGGCTTGATTTGTAAGTATACATTATGCAGAGTAGCCCATGGCCATCCGAAACGCCTCACTGCCCTTTTCCGTTTTATGATTTTTTTTAATATTGTGATTTTTTATCAGTTTTATACTAAATTTTTCATAATCTGAATGACCCTCTTCCCCTTCCCAATAGTTCAATTTGTTTGTATTCTTAGGACAAAGTCCAAAACTAGACATTCAGTAACAAATTATAGCAGTTTCGAAAATTTTAAATACCATTTCTCACCTAACAGCAACCCTAAAAAAAAAAAAAAGAATCTAAGACTCTACAGATTTAACATGCACGTTCACTGTAATATGTTATCACATTCAGTCTGATTTCTAATCAGCTATGGCTTGTTATTACTGATTTTCTTTTTATAAATGCAAGAATTTATTCTGATTCATAGTAATTTATCTTGTTAACTCTGTGGTTTTAAATAATAATTCTTAGAATGAATGATTTATAGGTATATATATTTACATATAAATATTTTTATTTTTGAAAGTATTTAATTTAAATATTAGTTCTTTTATTTTAGACATGCTTTTTTTTCTTTGAATCAATTCTTGCTTCTTAGGTTTTACTTCATCAAAAAGCGCACTTTCGGATGCCCACTCCTTTCTTACATTTTTTATTTCAAGCGCCACCCCCCTCCCCCCACCACACACGCACATACACACACACTCTCCATCCGAAAAAATAAACCCCTTCAATATTGTGCGTTTTTTTCCGGTGCGCTTTTTTCCGCACACCCTCAAAAACATACCTATTTTCGCTTAAAATGTTCATCTAAACTTTACTGATAACATTATTTTGTAGAAAATTCGACTAAGTGTTCATTGTTAAAAATTAAAAAACTGAATGTATGCTGAAAAATGTGAGGGGGGGGGCGCCACCGTAAGTTAGCCTTTGTTGGGGGGCGCGACGTTAAAAAGGTTGAGAACCGCTGCTCTAATGAGTTTGCTCTAAAAAAATCTAAATATTTTCTTCAAGCAGCGTACTTGTTTTTATAACTAACTTTTTTTGTATTTAGAAGCCGGCATATGCTATTGGTTTAACGTCTGGCACAAATAAAAATGTGCATTTTTTAATTACTAATTAATGGTTAAAAACTGGTTTAAAAACGAACGTATTAAGAAAAGCCTCCCTCCGCACACGAAAGCGAAAGTAAATACAAAATAAATGTAAGAGAAATGTCGGGGACAGAGAATCTTGTACATTCCTCCTCTGCTTGGAAGAGGAGTAAAGATGCGCAGAACTGAATGCGCAGTGCTCTCGCTCTGTTTACTCTTCGGAGGAGCAGCTCACGGGCTAGCCGCAAGTAAAGAGTGTTACATTCAAGTAGCATCAACATATTTTTTAATCAGTATTATTTAATTAAAAATGCCAAAAAGTTGAGTAATATATATGTTTTTATCTCGTTTCATTGTTTAATTCGTCTAGAAATAAATTCTAACAAAACCATGTCAACTTCTGTTACATGTTACAAAGAGCTTGTTGTAACTTTTTTAATCAATGATACTCCACGAAAACAGACTTATATGTTTATTTACATAACTCAGTGTCCAACGAACTTATCAAATTCGTCTGTGAAACTTATTTATTATCTTCTGGCCATACTCCTAAAAAGTATTGATATTCCCATACAAAAAACCGTAGCGGGTTAAAAGTTTGTGACGCAGCATTTTACTTTATAGCTATATGAATTTTAAATATGGATCTTAAAAATCATGTTATCAAATTCTGAGTGACACCCTGATGGGACTTTATAAGATTTGTTTTTAAATTTCATTACAGTTACTTTTTTTTTTTTCTGAAGAAGATTTACACATTCAAACAATGCATTTAATTATCAAATACACACACAGTCAAATGTATTACACTTTCACTGAGCACTGAGCCTGACAAATGAATTTATTTCAATAATTTAATATATCTTTTACGTCACGGGGATTTAAAATATATATTAAATCCAAATCCTATAATGCTATCCAAAAGGGCAAGCAAAATCTACATAAATGTTTGCTTTGTGTCGGGCTTCCAAACTAAGTGAAATGTATTCAAATACATAGTGTGCTACAAGAAAACATTCATGCAAATTTTGCTTGCCCTTTTGGATAGTGTGACGCAAACGATAAGTTAAATTATTAAAATAAATTCATTTGAATACAAGATATAGGCTCAGTGAAAATGTGATATGTTTGGAAGAGTATTAATAATTAAAAGCACTGCTGGAATGTGTAAATCTTTAGAAAATAAAACAAAAGTAACTGTAATGGAATTTAAAAACAAATCTCATAAAGTCACATCAGGGCGTCACTCAGAATTTGATAACATGATTTCTAAGATCCATATTTAAAATTCATATAGCTATAAAGTAAAATGCTGCGTCACAAACTTTTAACTCTATACGGGTTTTTGTATGATATTATTTACGCAAAAATAAATAATAAAAAAACTCTCAAAAATATCAAAAAATATCACTCACCAAGAATTACCCCAGTAAACTTAGGGATAAATCAGTATACTTTAAAAAATTAATTTTAAAAATAAAGAAGAAGAAGTATATGTTGGTATGAAAAGTTTAGACCATCTGCAATTAAAGCACAGTAACAAAAAAAAAAAAAAAAAAAAGGGGGTTTATTTATTTACTTACTTATATATACTTACTTACTTTTTTTTTTCCAAAAATTTTTCACGGATAAGAATCTTTAAAGAAAAATCATGATTTTCAAAGATTATATTTTTTGAAGATATTTATATAGTAGCGTAAAAATTCTTTATTTTCTTTTTTTATTTGCTTCATAGTTATATTGTTTTCGAACTTGACAAAACAAAATAGGATGTATAAGGATCACTTGGCATAATTTAGCTATTTCCTAACACGTTTTTAATGCCATAAAGTTAATGGACATTATTTACCCCGATTTCTACATCTTTGTATTTGTTCATTTTTTTGTTCTCAGATTATTTTTCTCAGCACATTCCGTGTTTAAAAGTACATTTTTCGCAAAATACTTATTCAACATTGGGTGGGAATGTTCGTTCCTTTTTATTACCCTCAAATTCTGATATTTTTAAAGTAACAACAAACAATATAGTCTACTGACAATAATTGTTTTTATTTAACAAAAATTGTTTGATGTCACACTTCTTGTTAGCCCTTTCCCTCTTAGTCAATATTTCATGACGCCCCATTTCCCTATCTAAGAGTAACATGAAATAATGAAAACACTGTAAAATAACATTCATAAAAAGTACGTATCAGTGTTGTGAGAAATAGATAATTAGTTTATAACTGTTTGATATTTTTGTGTATAAAACAACAACGATTTTAAGGAGTTTACAAATATATTCTTTTCCAGAAAAAATTAGCACCTTCAAAGATATACATTTAATTTAATTGTGCAGTATTCAGACACAACGAAAAGTTAAAATCACTATATTAATATCAATTACTTTACGAATTGTGTTTATATTACATTAAAAGCACCAGAAAAATTGTATAGTAATGTTTTACCTAAAATATTTTAATCTTATTTCAGGGTTCTAATAGTGGCATATATTTAATTCACCATGTTGCTCTCTCCAAAGAACGGCAGTGGCTATTGTGAGAGGAGCACACCATCCACCAATGCTGTTCAACAGAAACGAGTAAAGTGATACTGAAATTTATTGAATTCGAACCGACCGTAGTCAGTTGTGCTTGATAGTAAACAAGAAGACACCACGCATTCTTGCAATTTGGTTTTACTTAATTAAAAAATTTAAATTTGCAATTTTCGATTTCCGGTGGTTTTGCATTACATGTAAGTAAAGGGAGATATTATTATTAAAAGTTTGAAACATCATTTAATGTATTATTAGACTACATTTATCAATTTATTACTATTGCTTTAAAAACGAAACGGGTCATGAGTGAATTCGTCATTTATTGTCCGAAAAATTTTAATAATAATTATCTCGCTCAATGACATTGTTAAATCCCACCAGATCGTATGGAAAATTCTTTTTCCGTTCCAGGGCGCACCGTCAGATTACTGGATATATCAATGTGTGTGAAGAACAATTTCAAATGGAGTTATTTTGAGTGAGTTTTAGTTTATGTTAAGAGTCAGTGTTAACAGAAAGTTACACTTTTTACTTCCTTGTACGAAGTAACAGGAAGTAATGTGATTGCGACAAATTTCGATAAAAGATTTTGACTACCCCAAAATTTATTTTTAAGAGTTTTCTCAAGGCATCTCATCGTATACATATGCATGCGTTCATATAAATGCATGTACAGTTGCGGAAAAAAAAAATGCCCCACTTGTACTTTTTTCGGCCATCGATCGTCGTACAGCAAAGTTACAGATACCAATCGTTTTCGATTGACGTACACTTTAATTTGCTATGCATAAAAATTGCATAAGGGGCCATCTACATATTAAAATTCACACCAACTTTTTTTTTCCCAGTAGCAACCCCTAGATTTCACTTCATATTTCAAAATTTTAGCTCATTTTAACCCCGGATACCCATTTTCAATAAATTTGAACTGAAAATGGGTGAGTTATGAGCACCCAAAATCTTATCCCCATCTGTTAAAATATTTTTTCATACTTTAGATCACATCTCATGTAATATTGATAATAAGAAGCTGATTTTTATTCGTACTATTAGAACTGAACGACCCAAACATAAATTAATGTAATTATGATTTTAAATAAATATTAATATAAATTATTAATATAAATTATGAATTATTAAATTAATATTAAAAAAATTATGAATAGAAACATAGCCTAATTTCGATGGAAATATCTGCAGAAAGTAATGGCAGGCTGTGCAAAATTTCAAATTTTTACGTTCGGTAGTTTAATTTATATTAAATAAAATATGTTATTTTCATGAGTTAAGGGACCATATATAAATTTACTAAGTGACAATTTTTTGAAAATTGCTTAAAATAAAAGTAAATTAGATCTTTTGTGCAAGTAAAAGACACAGTAAAAGATAGTGGTATTAAAAAATATCCAATTTTGAAGCAAATAAATTAGAGGTTTTTACAGTTTGATAGTGATTCTATAAAGCGTCTATTGTTGCGTCCGATACCATATTCTCCCAAATAAAATATTTTCCAGTTATAGAATTAGATGCAGTAGATGTATGTCTTCTAATATAATGTCCTATTTCTGAAAAACTAACATCGTCAATATTCGAGGCATGAATTTGACCTTTTTTAATATTGGAAATATTGGGTCTTTGGACTTCCCCATACTTTATCAAACTTTATCAAACCCCATACTTTATCAGACCGTTCTTCACATACGTTTCAAAAAAACATTCAAAATCATGTTTTTCTGTCTAAATTTTCATCTGAATATAAATTAAAATTCCGCCAAAAGTCTTATAAGAATATTGCACTTTGCAGACGATAATATTAAATGACGAAAGTGAAATAACAAACACAGTGATAATATTGGGTCAGCAAAAAAGTAATTGCATTTTTACATGGAATTCAAACAAATAAGTTTTCAAGCATGAAACCATTCTTCAAGTTTGACCATAGCTGAGTCAGAAGAGCAGAGCCTTCCTGCCAACATTTCACCTGTCTAAGAGAACCATCAAGGGAAATACTCAATAACGATTTCAAAACTAGAAAGATTTTCAAAATCGTGAGCAGTCGTTTTGCATTTTTCCTTTAAATAATGTGTACGAACCAAGGAACTTATGAACTCACGGGTCATTTGGACCACTGACTAAATATTCTAATTTCTACCCTTCATATTCTTACTAAAAAAAACTTTAAGCGAAATGGAAAAAATATTTTCCTTGAAAATAATGTTTATTTCTTTTAACTCTCTTGAGCGAAATGAATGAAAGGCGAAAAGTTCTGAACCTACAAATAGCGTTTTTCAATTTGCAGAAAGTCCCTTAAAAACGAGCAAAAAGTAATTCGCAATATTTCCGGAAATTATCGTAGAACATTGGTGAAAATTTATATTCAAGGTAATTTGAAGGTTTTCTTTCGTTTAATAAAGTCAAAATACAGTGTTGCTATTGAGGAAATCAAAGTTGATGCAGAATTAAATATGAAGACGGCCCCTTATGCAAATTAAATTAATAGCAAATTAAAGTATGCGTTATTTGCAAACGAATGGTATAGTATATAACTTTCCTGTATGACGAACGACGGCGAAATAAAGAGCAAGTGGGACATTTTTTTCGCAGCTGTACATGTAAAATTCATTTTGACCGATCGCTAGTTCATTTTCACCAGCTTTTCCTTGATGTCTATACTTACGTATGTACGTATGTAGCTTGCCTATTACAAAAACTAATTCACCACAAGATACTATCCCTCATCATTGGAGATAAGGCGGCCTACGCTAAGGTGCTCCTGTATGACCGTACTTCAGTCAGTTCAGTCATCTCAAAAACTATTAGTCGTACAATGTTAAAATTTTTGACTATTTTAGAGATATTGAGTTATTTCTAACGAATTAAAAGTGATATATGTTGTTAAGTACTACAAAATGAATCTCTCCATTGAAAATGGTGTCTTTATCTTTTATAGTTCTTCTACAGGAGCACTCAAAAACTTGCAATACATTTCGGTCATGGCAGTTTTACACACATTCATCCATTTGAAGCACAATACCATCCTCCATATAGTGAGATAATGGTCTGGCGATGGTTACTTGTCTCCCTCAAAAACTGCGCCAAACGTCCACAAACTTGACGACTTTTGGTTTTCTTATGTATGTATTTAACTCGCATATCTCAAAAACTATTAGTCGCACATTGTTGAAATTTTATACATCAGATTTTTGTAACATCTAATTGTGCATCTCAAATTTTGGTTCCAATCTAAGGGAGAGTTTATTTACAGGAATACCCTTGGATAAAATAAAAATTACTAACTACCATTTTTCCCTCTAAGAAAAGTTCTCTGAAAGTTTTTTATTTTTTATTTCAGCGGAATTCAGACGTGCAACTAATAGCAATTTCCCACTACCTCTTTAAGGGGATGGTGGACACCCAAATCATCAAAATTGGCCCCAAAAATGTGTTTTTTCTTTTTTACATACTAATATTCTACAGTTAAAGCTGAACCATTTTAGAAAAAACCAAATTATGTCTACGGCAATTTTTTAAAAAGATATTAGGGTTTGAAAAAATTAAAAGGGACACTTAAATGTCCACAAAAATGCAAACAAACGCGTAAATAGACACGACACAATTTTTATTGAACGTTTTACAAAATAAGCTAATATTCGAATGAAATTATTTTAAAAATATGTTTTGTTAAGGTAAAATCATAAATAAAATTATTCAGAAGAGACGGTATTAAAGGTAAATGGAAAACTACACGTTAAAATATATTTTCTCCAAATCAAGTTTTTTGTGATTTTCTTGCCTTCAAAATGCTCTATGCGACTTAATTTTGGTCGGAATTGTACAAAACTTACTACGAACATTCTTCTCATATATTACAATAAATCTGTGTATCCTTTTTAAATATGGTCAAAATTTCGATTATGAAATTTCACTTTCATTTACGAAAACTGAAAAATTTCGGGAAAGTTTGGTATATATCCATGAAAATATTTCTAAAAAAATTAACTACTCGGTCGAATCAAAAACCGATACACAGACTTTTTAAAATATATTTTTATGCTATTATAAAACAAAATTACTAAAAAAAAGTTTAAATTAAAACGCATGGAGCATTCTTTCGAAACCAAAAAATTAATTTTTAATTAATTACTAATATTTTTAAAATTTATTTTAAATTTTTTTCAGTTGTTTATAATGCTTTTAGTTTAATATATTGAAGTACAAAATTTCATAATCCTATCTTCTTAAATAAATAAAAAAAAACTTTTTAATGTCCACCATCCTCTTAAGCAATGAGGTCGTTGCTGAAGGAGAGGACTGACTGACTGAAGTAAACTTTTTTCCGAGTACCTGCGCGGCGCGCTTACCTCCGGTGTGTTGTGTGTGGTATGTTTTGTGTTGGATGTATGTAGTTGCGGCGAGGCCGCAGTAATTCAGACAGAAAGTCAAGAACAAGATTAGATTTTTTTTTTTTTTTTCCAAAAATGTAGAGGGTGCCTACCAGTCCTCCCTCCACCAATAAATGGTGAACTTCCACGGGCAGGTTACTAGGCTGCGTGGTGGATGTAAAGTCTGCAGGGCGTGGAGGACCGCTTTAGGCCGTCTTCGAAACGCTGGGTCCGAAGGCTCATAGTCTGGTAGGGTGGCTATGACTTCATTAGGGATGTTCCTAATGCTGTTATAGAACTTCTTGGACAGCTTGAGTAGATGGTATTTGAGAGACTTCATACAAAGGTCTTTCAGAATAATATCATTTGCCAGATGGTGATGACCGTACGGAATGGTACGCAGGAATTTGTTTTCTTTGGTGAGTAGGGTTCTGAGGTTGGTTTTGGCCGCGTAGGCCCACACGGGGGCATCATATGTGGCGATGGGGCGCACGACCATCTTATACAGAAGTACTTTGTTCTGTGTGTTTAGTTTTCTCGTCTAAATCAGACTTGAGGGGCGCTGGATGGCCGCTGTCATTTTGCTAACCAAGTCCCGCCCTTCAGCCTCATGCATGTTTCTTTGATTTCTGGTGGTTTAACAGGTAACAAAAAGAATGTTTTGGAGCAAATGTTTAGAAATAGCATTGATTGCATTATTAGAGCATATTTATCAATTTTTTTATTGTTGCTTTAGGAACCAGACCCGTCATCAGTGAAATTTTGATTTAATTCACATTATTATATCTGCACATCTAAATGGAAAATTATTTTTCGTTACTTAAATGCATCTTCAGATTTCTGGATATATCAATTAGTCTGAAGAACAATTATAAGGAAAATTATTCTGAGTGAGATCTATTTTATGATAAGTTTAAACTATAACAGCAAGTTACACTTTTTTTATGCTTATCATTTTGAATAATATAAAAATTAACTAATTGTGCCCCCTTTTTTTTCTAAGAAATGTTTTATGAAATTTTGTTATTAAATTTTGTTATTTGTTTACTTTTTTTAAATGATGAAGGCGTTGCTAAAGGGGGTATCCAAATAACACCCGCCCTTCACGCTAATGTTTTTTAATCAAACGAAATGAGAATTGGGGGAGATAGACTGAGGTATGTACGTATGGAGCTGGCGTATCTCAAAAGCCGTAGAATGTTAAAATTTTAGCCTATTTTAGAGATATGGAGTTATTTCTAACGAATTAAAAGTTATATATGTTGTTGATAATTACAAAATGAATCTCTCCATTGAAAATGGTGTCTGTATTTTTTATAGTTCTGCAGGAGCACTAAAAAAAATTCAGACACATCAATGGTAATTTTAGAGACATTCATCCATTTGAAGCATAACACCATACTGCCACAGAGTCTGATATTGGCCCGACTTTGGTCACTTGCCTCCCTCAAAAATTGCGAAAAAGTCGCCAAACTCTGCGACAGTTGATGTACTTATGTATATATTTAACTCTCATATCTCGAAAACTATTAATTGCAGATTGTTGAAGTTTTATTAATCAGATTGATGTAACATCTAGTTCTGCATCTCGAATTGTGGTTCCAATCTAATGTAGAGTTTATTTACATGACCATCCATCTATAAAATAAAAATTAACTAACTGTACCGCCCCCTCAAATAAACATTCTGTGAAATTTTGTTATTAAATTTTTATTTAAGGCGAATTCAAACTCGTAAGTAATTGCAATTTCCACTACTTCTTTTAAGTGATGAAGGCGGTGCTGAAGGAGGGGATATCCATGTAAGTCCCGCCCTTCAAAAATCATGTATCCTCCTTTGATTTCTTTGTTTCACTGATATGAATCTTTTAAGATAATATTTTTTGAAGATATTTTTATAGTAGCGAAAAAAGTCTTTTTTCTTTCTTTTATTTGCTTCATAGTTACATTGTTTTTCAGCTTGATTAAAAAAAAATGGGATGTATAAGGATCACTTGGCATAATTTAGCTATTTTGTAACACATTTTTTAATGCTATAAAGTTAATGGCCATTATCTACCCCGAATTCTACATCTTTGTATTTGTTCATACTTTTTTTTTCTCAGGTGATTTTCCTCAGCATGTCCAAAAGTACATTTTTCGCAAACTACACTGCTGGCCACCCAAATTGCAGCACCAAGAAAAACAAGAGATATCACAACAAAATTTATTGTGTAGATAACATGTTGACCAAGTAACAAATGATTAAATTTACAGCATTCTATGAAGCGTGGTTCCTGCCAAAATCAGTACCCAGAGTAGCCGCCGTTGTTGGAGATCACAGCTGCCACACGCCTCGGCATTGATTCAAAGAGACTTTGAATGTGTTCTTGGGGTACAGCAGACCAAGCAGCTTCCACACGTTGCCAAAGTTGATCTGGTGTGACAGCTGGGGATGAACTCTGGGTCAGTCGTTGAGCAACCATGGACCACATATTTTCTATCGGCGAAAGATCCGGAGAGCGCGCCGGCCAGGGAAGCAATTCAATCTGGTGATTGACGAAGAACCCTTGGACAATGCGTGCCACGTGTGGCCGTGCATTATCCTGCTGAAATATGGCTGTTGGCAAGCCCTGAAGGTAAGAAAGGACAACTGGCTCCAACACCTCGGAGATGTAGCGCTGGCTGGTTAAAGTACCGGCAATGCGTACTAGAGGAGTGCGAGAGAGATATCCGATACCGCCCCATACCATAATACCCGGTGCAGGACCAGTGTGACGGTGCATAATGCAGCTGTTCAGCATCCTCTCTCCACGGTGTCTCCAGACTCGAATCCGACCGTCGTGGTGTTGCATACAGAAGCGTGACTCGTCAGTAAAGAGAATTTCATTCCATTCTGTCGTCCACATCCTTCTTTCATCGCACCATTGGCGGCGGAGACGTCTGTGGTTCCGCGTCAGAGGTAGACAAAGCAACGGACGTCTTGCGGACAGACGATTCTGCTGTAAACGACGTCGAATGGTACGCGCAGACACTGGATGATGCGTTACAGACTGAATCTGCTGTGATATGGTTCGTGATGTGACTGAGCGGTCCGTCACTGCCATGCGTACAATCTGCCTGTCATCACGTGACGTGGTGCACTGAGGTCGATGCGGTCGATCACGTCTGTCCGTCGTACCCTCCTGCACCCAACGATCACATATCCGCATCACAGTTGTTTGGTTTCGTCCAATACGACGACCGATTTCCCTGAAAGATAACCCACAATCTCGGTATGCCACTATCCTTCCTCTGTCAAACTCGGATACTTGATCAAAAGATGATCGTTGTTTCCTACGAGGCATAATTTATCGTTTTTTTGAAAAAAAAGCAAGAAAAACGCAATTGCTGTACTTGAAACCGTCGAAATCTCCAAGCCTTAAATAGCGCTTTGAGGTGGCGCCACAGGCGCGCTTGATGTGCGTCTGCGCTGAAATTCTAATCATTTGCATATCTCACCTCAGCTAATGCATGTTGTAAATTTCATATTATTTGCATGCTTCCTTCAGGGTGTTGCATTTACGATGGCCAGCAGTGTATTTATTCAGCACTGGGCGGGAACGTCCCTTCCTCTTTATGGAAATAACGCCCATAATGCCATAATTTTATGCACATTGCCATTTGTTCCATAATATGAACAATGAACATTTGAGAATTTACCGAAAAAAAAAATAAAGTACGCAGGTAAAGACTATTGAAACAATAGATTCCACACATATCATAACAAATATTACTTGCATAAAAGTTTCTGATCCAGATCAAATCATATTCAGAAATTTTTTATTGCCCAATATTTTGTTTTTAAAAAATGCTATGCAGTAAAACCTCGATATAACGATACTTAAGGGACCAAGAACAGTTATCGTTCTACTCGGATGTATTGTTATATCGAGGAGAGATTATGCTGTATTCAAATTTTCCAACAGATATAAAATAATTAAAAATAACTAATTATATTTTAGTTGGCAGGTTTGTGAATTGCACTTCACAGAGTCTGATTTTATGGCGAGATTTCTGCTTATGGTGACAGAACTGGAAAATTAATTACAGGGGCATTAAAAGATTAAAGCCAGAAGATATCCCATCTGAATTACCCGTCTCCCAGCACATCAAAAGCATGAGTACCGAGAAAATGTCCTCATGATAAAAAGGTTGAAAAGGAGATGGTCGATTTAGAAAAAGTAATTGCTGAAAGCATTAAAAGTTATGAAGAATTTAACGAAACTAGAATTAGAATAGTAAAAATTTTGAACAATATTAAGCAATGTGTTGAACACTTCGGTGTTTCAAATTTCTGGACATTTCATACTGATGACAATTCTAGCTCCCTATTGTTTTTGCATACAGTATTAGACCCAGAACACTTTTTTAAAATATAGTATTAAAATTGATAGAAATTTAAGTTCGACATTTTCTTTTGAGAAGAACCCAATTCAAAAATTAATGAATTTTTTATTTCCCGTAAAAGTGCAGCGCTTCAATGATATAATCACTATCCTAGATCATATTGAAATGGATTTCAAGTTAAAAAAATCTGATGTGTCCAACACATGACTTCCTTGCACGTCCATTAGATCAAAAATATTTTCGACGCACTTCCTCTAAATTTATTTGTTTGAAAGAGATAAAATATCAATAATAGTAAGGTTTAGCGATTTCCAGCCAAATAGTTCGATATCGCCAAGCTGAATTCAATTTGAAAGATTTCCTTCTGACACTTTATTTGGCGATATTTCACCAAAAGCCGACAAACTTGAGATAGTCTGCGAGATTTTGGGGATAGCCAAAGTAGTCATTGACCACAGACTTTCAATGAATTGAATGCATCCATACACCTCAATGTATTCAAAGTCATTTGGCTCACCCTGTAAATAAATTCTCAGTCGATTGCTGTCAAAAAAGATATTGAAAACAGTTAGATATTACAATAGTTCTAAATACAAAAGTTAAAATATCTATGGGTTAGTTTTAGAGTTATACAAAATACGAAATAATTTTTAGCGCCAAATTTGGCGATATTTCGGCGAAACTCGTCAATATCGACGACATTTGGCGAGATTTTAAGCATGAACCAAACAATTACAGATTATCGCCAAATTTGGCGATATTTCGCCAAAACTCGCCAAGAACCAATACAAATGGCGATACTTTGGGCATGGACCAAATGACTGACTATCGCCAAATTTGGCGATATTTCGCCAAAACTCGCCAGGTCGAGGACAGACGGCGAGATTTTGGGCATGTACCAAACAATGACTATCTACAGTAGTATTATATTGAAGATGTCCATAGACATTAAAGTACTGAAATTCTTTCCGGTGGTCCTGTAAATTGGGTAGATTGGAACCAAAAATCGAGATGCACAACTAGATGTTACAACATTCTTATATATGAAATTTCATAATAGTTTTTGAGATTTGAGAGTTAAATATGCACACACGTACACCAAAAGTCGCCAAGCTTGGCGACTTTTGGCAAAGTTCTTGAGGGAGGCACGTGACCGTGGTCGGACCATTACCTAACTTATGTGGTAGGACGGTATTGTGCTTGAAATGGATGAATGCCCCTAAAATTGCCATTGACCGTAATGTATTGGAAATCTTTTGAGTGTTCCTGTAGCAGAACTATAAATGATAAAGACACTTCTTTTAATGGAGAAATTCATTTTCTAACTCTTTACAGCATATATCACTTCTGAGTCGTTTGAAATAGCCCAATACCTCTAAAAAAAGCTTTGATGAATTTCGGCCCTTAGAGCGTAATGTATTTCGAATCTTTTGGGCGGTCCTGTAGATAAACTATTCAGTCGAATGGAACCGAAAAGGAAGGTGCACAACTAGATGTTACAACAATCCTCAATATAAAGTTTCAACATTGTACGCCTAACAGTTTTTGAGATATGCGAGTTTAATGAATTTCGGCCCATTGAGCGTAATGTATTTCGAATGTTTTGGGCAGTCCTGTAGATAAATTATCCAGTCGAATGGAACCAAAAGGGGAGGTGCACTACTAGATGTTACAACTATCCAAAATATGAAGTTTCGACATTCTACGCCTAATAGCTTTTGAGTTAGGCGAGTTTAATGAATTTCGGCCCATAGAGCGTAATGTATTTCGAATCTTTTGGGCGGTCCTGTACATAAACTATCCATTCGATTGCCACTAAAAGGGGAGTTGCACAACTAGATCATAGAACAATCCTAAATATCAAATCTCAACATTTTACGACCAATAGTTTTTGAGATATGCGAGTTACATACATACGTACGTACGTACGTACGTACAGACGGCATGGAAAAACTGACCACAGTAGACTCGCCGCTGGTCAAAATGAGTTGCAGACGCGTTAATATGATCGTGCATGCTAGCCTACGATGAGATGCATCGAAAAAATTTTTAAAATTAAATTTAGAGGTAGTCAAAATCGGTTTTTTTGTCGAAATTTGGCCCCCAAAATTTTTCGGGATCACATTACTTCCTTATACTACGTACAAGGAAGTAAAAATGACCAGTAGAGTTTTAAATTTTTTATTGATTTAAAAAATAATTTAATTCTAATTACTAAAACTGAAGACAATGAAATTGTTTTTAAATTTATGCAGCAGCTCTTAAGTCTTTTATTAAGCAATTCCAATCAATTTCGCTACTCAAGTGAATTATAAATTTTTGCTTGCACTATAAAAACTATTTCACCACATGCACATTAATTCGGCAAAGTCAAAATATTATTTTATCTCATCCAGACACTTTGAGAAAAATTTGTAATAGCCTACAGGTATCTCCTCATTTGGAACAGTATGATGATAATTTTTTGAAATACATTGCAAACATAGTTAATTTCCTTAACGAATATGAAAAAACTGTAATATTAATGATTGATGAAATATATATCAAGCCATTTTTTATTATAAAAGTGGGTCGATAGTTGGTTCTGCTTTTAATACTGATAAAGCTGCTTCTAGTGTATTTGTTTTCATGATTTCTAGCATTCTTTCGCCATTTAAAGAAGTAGTACATATTTTGCCCGTAAATTGCATCAAATATCAAATATTGCATTATATCATCGAAAAGGTAATAGTTCGTTTAGAAAAGATTGGTTTTCGAGTTGTATCTATTGTTATAGACACTAACTTAATTAATGCAAAAGCAATGAGCTCTCTTGTTACACCACCGAAGAGATCATTGGTTTATCCACATTCTGTAAATCAAATTATACCGTTGTTCTTTTTAATGGATTCTGTATATATTATTAAAAGTATAAGGAACAACTGGTTAAACCAAGAGATCCTCAACAAATGTTTTTTCTTCCCAGACTTTGATGATCCTCAAAATTTACATTTAAAACAGCATCCTTTGCAGCCCTTAAAAAGTTATATGAAGCGGAAGGCAGAATGTTAAGCTAGTTTTAAATTTTTTTTAACAAATTTGTTATTCAGGCATTATTAACCTTAGGACCTTAGCATAATATTCCACATTTTAAGGACACCACATTATTCATTGACGTAATTTGTAAATGGTGGGACAATTTTAACGTAAAAACTGTCAGAGAGGAAATACATGAAAGGAATGTGTACATGAATTTACTTAATGGGGATGAAATGGATGAAAAGTACGTATTTTTAAATAAATTTCTAACATGGCTCGATTCGTGGGAAAGTATGAATTGTCTAAAGAGACACATACAGCACACTCTCCCCAGACTAGTCATGGTATGTTAGAATTAACACGTTATTGTATCGATGAATGTAAAATGAAAAACGTATTGCCAGGAAAATTTCAGATTCTTTGGAATCTAGGTTTAGGAAGTATAGACAAATGACTGGATCCCATTACCACATTTCGGTTTCGACAGCTTTTAGAAACTGAAAAAAAAATTAAGATTACGGCCATGCGTAAAATTAGAACTATTTTTTAATTCAACTGAGGTTCCACTTACACAATTTGTTGACGAAAAACTAGATTACTTTGGAACCAGTGGATAAATTTAAAGATTTGCCTGCTATAAACATTGATGTTAGCAAAATTTAAAATGTTGAACCAATTTTGCCTGTTTTAATATGTTTAAGGGGATTCTTCAGTCATAATTTAATTAAAAAAAATTTAAGTGCAATTTTGTAAAGAAAATATAACTATCGGTTCAAATTTAAGCCTCGATGAATAATATAATTTAATTAAAAATCTTGGTCATGGAGGACTTAAATACCTCACACAGTTTGTGGTATCCTGTATCATTATAAATTATATAGTCGTAAATATGCTATTTTTAGATAGTGGATGTTTTTTAAGAATAAAAGATCAACGAGGGGCATGTGTAAAGTTATCTCATGATGAGCTATAGAATAAGGAGCTAGTTTTTTAGAGTCTGAATATCCTAATGGTGATACATTACAGTGATGATATCTGTAGAAAGATATTGTTTATATCTACAAATATAATGCTAAAAAATCTTTGTAATAAAGAAAACGATAGTTTAATTAAAATTAAGTAACAGAAAATAAAATTGTAAGCGTAAATTACAAATGTTACAAAAGTAAAATTTTATGACATTTATGTTATATGTGTAAAAAAAAAAAAAAAAAAAAAAAAAGTGACCTATAAAATAAAAGCTTCTGTGCTCATATGATGTTTCTATTTTATCATTGAATTTTTTATTCACAAATTTCTTATTAGTATGCATTACGCTTGTCAGTTCAGGAGAGCTTTGAAACAACAAGATTAGTCATTATTGCTATTTTTTAAAAACAAAAATGCTTACTATCTTTTTATGGAGTCAATCCATTTGTAGAAATATATAATAGTAGAGTAAAATAAGAAATTTTTAATTTTTTGTTTTTTTGTTTTGTTTTAAGTAACTGAATTCTAGTTCTTTAAAGTTCTAATGCGTTAAGTAAATATAGTATCTGCAAGTCAAAAAAAAAAAATCTTCATATAATTTGCATATGAAGTTAAAAACACACAGATTTTGAAAAAGAGACCAATAATTTAGGATATAATATCATGACCCTGCTTGGATTGGATCAAGTTTATTTGACAAATTTGATTGTCTTTTATTTATTCTTATATTAATATAGCACACGATATTTTATTACCAATTTTTCATATAAGAAATAGCAGATTAAAACTTTCGGTGCAAAATATCTTATTTTTTTTAAATAATCCCTAAATAAAATTCAGGAAAATATTACATCACTTTTTAAATGCAATCCGCTCATGGAATAAGGAATTTTAACAATAATTAGATAAAGCTGAATTGCCCAATCAAACACAAAAAATATTTCAAATTTTCTTGATATGTTATAAAGTACCAGTACATGCTTGTTTATATATATATTTTTAAATAATAATTTAATAACAATCTCAAATATTTCTTTTTAGAAAAAGGAAAAAAATAGCTGCAGAATATAAGCACTTTGTTTCTACATAAATATAAAATAAATTTTTAATAATAAGTAATAGAATTTTTAATAATAAGTAAAAGTTTGTCTGTCCTGAGCGAAAATTCTATTTCAAATGTTGTTAAACATCTTAATGTCTTGATAAACATTAGAAGAATAGTTTTAAAACTGAGAGTTTACTTGAAAGAGACCCAACTTCTTATAAAGCTTCAGTTCTATGATCCACATCCCAGTCACCGCATCACCGAGTCTCGTGACGTCAATCGCCGTGCGACTCGGCTTTCTCTTATTCGAGTCGATGTTGGTTTGAGGCCTTTGGATGTTCTTCGATTTGAACAGGAGCCTGCCTTTGAACGACCGATATATTTTGCAATCAATACATTATTTTTCGTAATTTCCAACACAAAATCTAAGGTGGCATATAATTCGCATCTCTAAACAACGCACGTTAAATATCATATGCACATGAATCTGAAAATTATTGTAACAATTGTATTGAATGAATCTGAAAATTATTGCGTATTTCTGTTGATTATTGTAAAATCAGAAGAAATAGACGTACGGGGAATGAAAAAATGTAAAAGAAATCAATCATTAAAAAAGAACTATCCATGTTTTTGGAAAAACGCGCGATTTCGCAACTACAGCTCAGGCATAAGCATATCAGAATAAGGGGTATTGAAAGGTTGCGGTATTCGTTTTTAGATGAACCACATCGTGGATTATTCTAGCGTTGCTGCCTTGTTGCAAACTTTGTGGAGATAGAATTATGGAATACATTTAAGCACTTCTTTCAGGACTAATCCAGATTTTCTTTTCTTTTCTTTTTTTCTTTCTTCTTTTTTTTTTTTTTACAATTTTTTTAAGGGGGAGGGGTGAGGGCAAAGGTCTAATACCAGTCTAAATCCAATGGAACGCTCAATCATTATCAGAAAGCCAGTTTAATCTAGTATAAATATTTTTATCTCGCAAGGGATTTTTATCAATTCCTGCGCCCTCCCCTGGAACCGCCCATGACTTCTTTAGCAAGTAAGGTGCAAAAATATGAATGAATTTCAAAGATATAAATCTGTCTATAACTTTTGTATAATATTTCCCCCCCCTCCTGTTGTGTAAATTCTAAAAATTGTATTGATTTGAAGCGAAATAGTTCCCCTCAGAATAAACATCTACATGAGAGCGCTAAAAAATTTCATTAAAGGCATGTCATTATTAATGTATAACTTAACTTTTAACGAAAGATGTTTATGAATTCATATTATATATTTTTTTCCTTTGTAGTCCATGTCTGCCTCATTGCATCTTTCGATGAGTAGAGGGAATGCGTTCATGTTCATGCACAGAGATTGATTTTAAATTTTTTAACAGCTGAAGAACGGATTATTTTATTTATTTATTTTTTTTTTCTGCCGAAATCCTGAAAAATTTAGATAACAGAAAGAATTGTAATGTGGACCGAGGTAGCCCGGTTGGGAGAGGCGTCGATCTCGTAGTCGAAAGGTTGTGAGTTCGATCCTGGGACTAACTAAAGACTGCCGTGCTCGCTAATGGCACTGGGGCACGTTAAAATGCATTATAGTCCAATGTCCTTCCTCCAAGTTCCCTTACGAAACGATACCTCTGTGGTTGCAAGAATTGGGATCTTCTGCTTGGTATTTGCTTCAAAATTAAAAGCCCCTCAACTAACAATCGGTAGTGATGCAATGTATCGGCTTTTGAATGAGGTAGAAAGGAACTCTTTGGGAATTTGTTGTAGAAATTAACACCTTTCGTAGATATTATCGCTATCGATCTAATCTGGATTTCGGGTTGATACGAAATGCTGTAAAAGCAGAAGTGTCTAATCCCTCAACTTCCATGAAACAGGCAGACTGACAAGAATTATAATGGAACAGTGTAATATAGTAAGGAGATTTTACTGCATATCCTTTAAATGTGAAGGAATGCGGGGAAAGAGTTGGTACGATTTCTTGTGATGCACGTAAATGAATTTTTAATTTAGCAGTACCTATGATTCATCAATTTTCCCCCCGAGATTTAAGTTGATTAGAATTAAAGTTTTCTGCAAATATGTGTTTTCCTGGTCAAGTGAAAACCATACTTGTCACAAGTTGCAGGTTTAAGTTAATTTATTAATTTAGCCAAGCACAGAAGTAAATGTGGTCCAGTCTAGTTATATTTTATGTTTATTTTATGACTACACCTGTGATGTTCTGAATTACAAAATCTGCTACATTAAAAATGCATATGAAAAGTTATTTCATATAAGAAAAATTACATTAAAATTTTCAAAACGAGCAAAAAAAAAAAAAAATAGTAAAAAAAAAAATGTTTTAAAGTTAATCATAACAAACAACAAAAGTTCAAAATATTTACATCGTTTTAAGTGCAGAAGAAAACAAATTCAATGAACTTGGGGTTTTAGAAAAAGAAAATGGAAAATCACGTTCCATTATTCGAAACTGTTGCTTTTACTTACTTCTTTGTTGGAAGAATTTCCACGTCGCCCTTTTATCGTTTTCCGTAGAAAGGTTCCAAAAGAGTTTGAAATTAAGAAAGTTCTCTCTCTCTTTTTTTTTTTCTTTCCTGCATAGTTATTTTTTATGGGATGAAAAGTGTGCAGCTCGTTAAGGGCAAAAAAAAAAAAAAAAAAAGTAAAATAAAAATTGAAAATAAGGGCAAAAATTCTGACTGGAAATTATATTTCGAAAGAAGCACTATATACTTTACATGTATATATTTTTAAATATTATTTAAGATCGTTTTAAATAAATTTCTTTGCTGAAGTTATTGTATTGCTTTGTATCGGTGCGCCTGGTTACAGCTTTCATTTAGAGGAACATTTTGAAAGTCTTTTAAAATATCTCCTTAGAATAGTATTTTTATGTACAGGTTTACACATATTTTATACGTTTTTTACTTACCTATCATAATTTCATCCTGTTGTGCAAAATTCGGTATTTTGATGCTAGTTTTTCGTGTAAGCTTAATTGTAGATTCCTATCTATCGTCTGATACGTATCTCTCGCCAACCGAAGATAATGCGTTTTTTTCAAAGGTGGTAGCGATGATGATCAGACTTCTCACACTGACTACGTTAAATAGTCGTAGTGTACACACGACTTACGCTCAACTATCGTAATTTAGTCATTAGTTCTCAGGTCTCTCACTGAGTTTGCGAGAGCGCAACATCCAGTTTATTGCTGTTTTTAAAATATAGGACCATTCACCGAACTCTTCGGACCCATCTTGTACTACCAATAGAATGCAGCTCATTCATTTACAATATTTATACCAGTTTCTTTGAAGCCATACAAAATGGGGAAAGGGGGGGGGGCGAACTTTTCGGACAATAGGAAGTTTCTTAAAATGCCTTATACAGAAGGGGTTCTTTATTTGGGTGCTTTTAAGCTTTCGGTTATTTTCATATAAAATTCGCGAAATTTTCAGCTCGAGAAATCACCGAAATCTTCATTTTCGCGAAAATTACGGCTCACGAAAACAAGTGCTTTTGCAGTATTGAAACTGAAAACTTTTCAATCATTGATTTTTGAAAATGAAAGCTCAATAAGTTTGTATAATGCACACAAATATAAAAAAAATGTTCATTATGAAAATTCATATACGTTTTCCTTTTACTATTCCTAAATTTTTATAGTGTTAACAGTAATCTTTTGCTGCTTAAAAAAGCTCTACATCTGGAAACCTTGCTCATTAGAAAATCCTCATCCGGTGGACCTCTCCTACTTGGGAAATATGAGGGCGCTAGTCTTCTTGTAAAAGCAAAAACACAAATCAACAGTGATCTCTTTCACAAATATTATAATAATAATGTTATAAACAGAAATACTTCTAAATCCAAACCATGCAGAATTTAGATCCAACAATATAAATAAATCGGTTTTATTAAAAGTAAAAATAAATAAAGCAAACACTTTCATTTAAATTCATGGTCGCGAAATCACACATCAGCAGTTAATACCAGCATCGCGCAAAATGTCTGTTAGCGAAATTATATTAAGGCAGGTAGGTTATAGGACAAAAATTTGGTTAAAATTAATATAGAATCCAAGTTTTTGAATTCTTTGTTATCTGAAACACATTAGTATGCGAAATTTTAGTTCAATTGGAGATTGAAAAACTAGAATAAAAAAAATCGAAATCTTGTTTTTCTTTAAAAAAAAAATAAATAAAATAAAAAAAATGATTTTATATTGGTCTTTCAAGCAGCTTCTGAGAGGTGCTAATTTTCAAGAGGTTTCTTTTCTATTTGGAATTTAAATTGAGTTTAATGGGTAAGAACCTCTGTAATTCATTTTTCACACGTCCACTGCTATAGTGTATTAAAATTCTTTTATGTGATCCTGTTACGAATTATTCATACTATGCATCGCATTTTTAATATCATCGAGATGTCAGCAAAATTTCAAGCTAGTGGAAATCGGGATGTTAGTAAAAAATCAATTATAATAATTGGCCCATACATACAGCAGGAGTTCAGAAATTAATAAATAATAAATAAAACGCTTACCTCAGTTAAGCAATGCCGGTTTTAAAACCACGTATTGCTTAGCTGGGGTTAAGAAATACGTTGTTTTTTCTTTAAATAATTTTTGAAAATTACAAATGATATAAGGCCAGTTGGGGAAGGGGGGGGGTAGTTATGACCACTGTTTCCTAATTTCAATTTTGAATGTCTAACAATTTTATTAATAGGAAAAATATTATTTTTGTTAATTAGGGTGAAATTTTGGCCTTTCAAGAACACCTAGTATAAATTTTGTTTTCGTAGGATTATGTGCTTAAAATGTAGGGGGGGGGGTCATAATTACCCCAACAAAAACACAAAATTGGAAATAAAATTGGTGTATTTATTACGATTATGGTAATTAAGTCCGCTTGATTTCTCTAGGTACTTACGCACACAACTTTTGTTGTCGCAGTTGGGACTACTATTCTTGTTTTTCTTAACGATTGAAGTTACCCAGATGTGTAAATATTCGATACAAATTGAGGGATAAGGTTATAAGTATGTATATATATATATATATATATATATACATACATATATATACATATATATATATATATATATATACATATATTCTATATATATATATATATATATATATATATATATATATAGAAAATTGAATAGAAAACACCCCCCCAAGCCAGTCATTGTTAATACAACAAAAAATTACAAAAAAAATGTAAAATGCAAAATGCATTGTCCTCTTCAGAGGGGGAAATGCACAATAGTACACCATAGGTTTCGAACTCACAGCCTGAGATTTTGCCAAGGTATTGTATTGTATTCAAGAAATGTAAAATTCAATATTTGTTGTATTAACAATGATTGGCTTGGGGAGTGTTTTCTATTCAATTTTCTATATATTATTAAACGCATGTTTTCTTTTATGCTGCTTTTTTAAGCGCTGGATAGCATGTGGAGTAACTATAATTTTGTTGTAATTTTAAGTAAAGTGTAACTATATATATATATATATATATATATATATATATACAGTAAAGCCTCTCGATAGCGCACACCATCTGCACCTCAATTTATGTCCGCTAACGCGGAGTGTCCGCAATCGAGGAGTGTGGTAATTAATCGAGAAATTTTATGAATTTTAAAACTTGGTGTATGATGCGTACTTTTTTAAATATGATTGGTGAATATTTTGACGTACCTTGAAGTGATGAAATAAATGCACTTACCTACCTAATGAAACAAACTGCTGGGGTTATTTTTTTTTTTAAATGGGGTTAGTTTTTTAAAAAATAATTTTTTAAAAACCATCTCTGCTCCTAAAACCCGTATATAAATTTCGCATTCTTGAAATCTATTGTTTGGATTGTCATTTTTCGACAATCTCTATTTTTTATGTCAATATTATGCTTGCAGATTATTTTATTTCAAATGTTTACAGGTGATTTTGAGAAACAAATATTTTCAATGTGGGCGTTAATTTTTATTAAAGCGATGGGTGGAACTTTGCCCGCCCATCGCTCTTTATTAGTTTGTGAAAAACGTACTTCTACTAGGGAATGCAATCCTGCTTTTACGGGATTACTATATCATGGCTATAATTTTCATATTTATGTGTGTTACGGGATCCCGCAATCTTGCGCGGGATTGACATTTCATTCAAATTCAAATTAATTATTCAAATTAATTTTAATAGAGAAAAGTAGGAAAAAATAAGTTTGTAAGCACTATCAGGTTTAATACTTTATATTAATTCATAATTAAAACAGTACCTTACATAAATATGGAAATTATAATCATTGTATAGTAATCCCGCAACAGCGGGGTTGCATTCGCTAACTTCTACGTGACTAACGCATAGCATATTAATGCTGTAAACAAAAATTAACCAAAATTTCCTTAAACCAACAAAAGTTTCTTGAATTAAACATTTCCCCCCTTAAAAAAACCCTTACAAATATTTTCCGTGACTAACGCATAGTGTGTTAATGCTGTAAACAAAAATTAACCAAATTTTCCTCAAACCAAAAACAATTTTTAGAATTAAACATTTCCGCCCGTAAATATTACTTTGTCATCAATCTCTTTATTTATTTTTATTTTTATTTTATTTTTTAAATTATAATCTTTCATCAATATATTTATGGAAAATAAACTCAAACCAAATCTTATTAGCAAAATAGATGATTAAGCAATTCCTTTTAGTTCTCAACAGTTTCATCACATTTATTAACTTTTAAAAAATCATTTGGGAAGTTTTAAAAGTGGGAGAGCATAAAAATTATTTTATCTAGCTATATTTTTTATCTCAAAAGTATTATCTCCATATAGAGCTTTCACGTATTAGCTGCAACTAGTAGTGGATTCAGGGGAGGGGCTAGGGGGCTTCAGCCCCCCCAAAAGAGATTGCTAAAGGGTTACATTCTGCTTCAATATGCGCTTTTAATGCGTAAAGTTATCTTTTTTAATCACTTAGCTCCTCCCCAAATTTTTTACATTGGTTTAGACTAAAATTTTGCTTAATTGTATATTTTGTTTGGGTGATATAAGTTTTTTTTTCAAAATTTAGCCCCTCCCAAAAGAGAATTTCTGGATCCACCACTGGCTTCAACGGTAAAATATTCAAGATTATTTTTTACCCTAAAATTTCACGACCCCTGCAAAAAATGCAATTTCCTCTATTCTTCTAAAGCATTACCTCAGTTAAGTATTCGTTTGCAATTTTTTGCTCTTTATATTCTTAACAAAGAGCTTCAGATATTTACTTTTTCATGTGTAACATAGTGTATAATTAAAACGCTAACGATGCATGTTTAAAAGTATATTTGCAGCTAACAAAAAATACTTTCAATTTAAGTTTTTATTATGTGTCAGAAATGAATTTACTCTTAAAAAAAGCAACGTTTTATAAAAGCATGACTTTATACTTTCTAAATATGCATGATAAGCAAAATAGTAATGCTAATCATAAATGCGTAGAAAAACACCTTGAGGATATATATATATATATATACTTTAATAAAAGAAAACAACATTTTAAAAATGAATTGGGACCAATGTATAAAATAGAAAATTTATTTCGCAGGTTTAAAAAAAAGGGAAAAAAAAGTTCAGAATGTTTTATGAAGATTTGCCTTTTTTTACTTTGCACATAATGAGTCTATATAGCCCATGAAATTCAAAATAAATAAATAAGAAAGAAAGAAAGAAAAGAAAAAGATCTTAGGGACAGACTAGAGGTGTGCCGGAGCGTTAAAAATTTTGATCCGCGGATACGAATCTGGAAACGGATAACTTGGTTTTATATCCGCAGATACAGATATGAAAACGGATAATTTGCTGTCATATCCGCGGATACGGATACGGATTTTTTTTGTTTAGATATTATTTTGCAGAATACATCCTCTTGAAACGATACTTTTATGCACTATGTGTGAAATATTCTTCCACTCCCACCATTTCTTAAACGAACCAAATTACCCTACTAGCAATTTTGCTCGGGCCTTCACCGGCCACGTAGCCTTGAGCCGATGAGAAGAAATCGGGCCGTCCACTGTGAAAGTGCTCGGATACACGCAGTTCATGTCCCCTCGGACGTGAAACGTCCGAAGTAGTCTAACCGATGAGTTTTCATCGGGTTGAACACGAATTCAAGGAACTAGCCCGTTCACTTTATGCGTGAGGTTGGCCAATCACCAGCGTGAGTATCACTTTTCGATAAGTTCTTATGTGATGTTGACATGCATTTAACCCTTTCCGTCCCTACGATGCAATCTGAATGATAACATTCACAAATGTTTTATAGATTTCTTGTATATTTGAAATGTATTTGTAATCGCATTTTTCTTATATGGTAATGCAGTGCAGACGCAATATAGTATAGAAGAAATACACTTTTACTACGCGACGCATATGCATGCATGTAGGTACGTCGTATACTCCATCTTACATATATAGTCGTACTATATACGTAACTATACTATACGTTAACGTACTATAGTCGTATACTCCATCTACGTATGAAATTATATACGTATGTTACATGTTCGATAGTCCCGCAGTGGTCTGGGCGCTAAACTCCGTTCCCATAAGAACACGGTAAGTGAAGCAGCATCCGGCTTGGCCAGTGCTTGGGAGGGCCATCTCCCTCTCGGCTCGTCCGCTGTGGAACCGTGTACGCTCATGGGAGCTGGTGCACGTAAAATCCGTCGTGGATCCAATGTCCTCCAAGTTATTAAACGATACCTCTGGGGGTGCCGATTTCAGGTGGTGGTTGGTCCCTCATCTGGAATCGGTTCAAAATTAGGGACCAATAAGTAGAAGTTCAACCACCTCGGGGGCACTCGGCACTGGCACCCCTCTTTCCATGGATAGCGTCGTCTATCATGGACACGACAACAACAACAACAGCATGTTCGATTTGTTTTAACTAGTCCGAGCGCATAGCGCTCTGAACTGGAAGACGGAAGGTATCTGGTTCAAAACCAGATCGCGTCCGCCGACCTAACCGTTCGGAGTTTTCCGTGGTTTCTACCGAAATTTAGCGTAAATACGGGTTAAGACACCTTAGAAAGAGCCCCCACGGAGGGCACCCCATCCACAGGCCTAGGTCCTTCGTGTAGATAATTGGCCTTAATCCCAGAACTCGCTTTAACTAGTATTTTGGTAATGTCTGTACGTACGCATGTTGCATTTTCGATCTAGTTTGATTAAATTTGAGGGACGTCTGCTCGTATGCATGTATTGATGTACGTATGTTCTTGTGTAATTCGATTAACTCAAAGTGGAATAGCCGAAGAAATTTCAAATTTTGGATTGTCTTAAAACATAGTTGTATGTGTCCCTTTTTGATTCCAATTGGCTGAGTAGTTTATTTACAGAGTTATATGAAAGACTTTCGATGCATTAAAGTCGATGGACATGCCTTTTACATTAAAAATCCCTGAACTATCTCTGTTTAGCTCATGCTCAAAATATTGCCAACTGTCCCCAAGCTTGGTAAATTTAGGGGCAATATTAAAAATTTTGGCACTAAAAATAAGTGCGTATCTCGAATAAAAATAAAAACTATTTGACATAGAATATTGAAATTTTGAATTTAAGACTGTCGTAATATTTGGTTCTGCACTTTTATTTTTGATTACAATCTACAGGCTACACGCTTAAACCCAAAGAGCGAAAAAAACGATACATTGCGGAGCGATCCGTTTCCATGGAAACCTACCGATATTTCCGTGAAAGTGCTCTTTGAGTGGTCTTTTTTTCAGAGAATTCCCGTCCTCGCTTCCTCTTTTTTCTGAGAACTCCCCTCCTCGCTTATTGTTATATTTCGCTCAGCTCTGGTGATCGAAAAACGCTCCTAAAGGAGAAGCGCACTTTTGAAAACTGGCTCAAAAGTCGCTCCGACTGATCGAATTATGCTCGTTCGGTTTAAGCGTGAAGGGTCATGCTTAAAATCTCGCCGTTTGTCGCCAAACTGAAAGAAAAGAAAAATGCCAATTTTTCAGCCAGGAATAAGTTTGCAATGCTGAAATCTCATCCTAGTGATATCTCTTACGCTTAACGAGATACTGAAGTATCGCATTTCAGTTTCCAATATATTTAAATAGAGTGCATCAAGAAGGCGTAAAGTTTAACAGCCATACAAGAAAACTGTGTAGTTCACATCAGGACTTTTTTTTGTGATAGGAAATCGACTTTCCGAACTTTCTTGAATTAGCTTACAATTTAAAAAAGATTATTGACCACTGGAACCTATGGAACCTAGCTTACAGTTTTGTAAAATAGGTTTCTAAAAAAAAAAGTATATAAAAAAAAAGTATCTAAAATAATAATTTTTAAAATAAAGTAAATTCCAAAATAAAGTAAATTCCAAAAATTTTTATTGAAATTATTCTACACAAAATATATCATACACATAATTTACAAAAGAAGTATTTTCTTTGAGTTTTGCAGCAGCATCTTCAAACATCTTATTTTATGAGCAGCTTCTAGGAGAAAAAAAGAAAATTTTTAGAACTTAATTTACACAAGAATAGGAAATGCAGAGTAAGTCTGCTTCATATGTTTTTTTTTTTTTTACATAATTTCTATATCAGGGATTTCCAACCTTTATATTACTTCAACTCTCTAGAAAACGTTTTTTTTCTGAATAGACCCCTACGTTTTCCCCAACACATCGGTATCTCGAAAAATTTTCCCGATGCACTCACGATTTTGCTCAAGACAGCAAAACATTAGATGAAAGAAATTTTTCATGTGTCGGCAGTAGAACAGTTGGTTAAGCTCGGCTCCCATTGGAACTCCTAAAGGGAAGCAGCACCTGCTTGGCCAGTGCCTAGAAGGGTAAACTCCTTTCTCGACTGAGGCTGATGTAAACTGTGTACGCTGTAGGGAATTAATGCACGAAAAATGTGTTATGACTTCAATGTTTTCCATGTTCAATCCATATCTCTCTTTGGGGTACCAATCCAGCTCTTAGGTCATCCAGCTGTCATCTGAAATTGGTTAAAAATTTAGGAGGGAGACCCGGGATAAGTCGGTATTCCCCTCACTGGGGATCAGCAAAAAGGAAGCTGCCCAATTAAGGCCATTTTCGTTTTATATAAAGGATCTGATCCCGCTCTGCAGTTGGCCAGAGGGTTTCGAAGCAACAACAGCAATTTGCATGCTCTGCGTTTGCAGAATTTACAATGATTCAGACTGCGGGATGCAGAAAATGACCCCAAAGACGGATTTTTACATATCCCTTCTTTTTTCAACTTTTTAACCCTCTGAAGTCTTATTTCATGTCAGTTTGTTTGTTTGTGTTGTGATGGCAACGCTAAGGGTAAACGATCATCCTAAGATGAGGGGTTATCTTAAAATGTAGTTTTAAAAAATATAATTCCCAAATTTTGTTCATCACCTCATTAGTGTATGGGAATGCTTTTGTACGAGGGTCAAATAAAAATGTAGAAAGTGTAAGTTTTTGAAAATTAAAGAGAGGAATTTTTTTAACGGAGTCTTACTTCCGACCTCATTTTGAACACTTTTCTCAATTTTCGCTGTCCACTTATTTCTAATAGATAAAGAATTAAAGCCCGTTACCACCTTTTTGGGACACCCTGTATAAGTCTGGTTTATAGTATCCACAGGTTCTGAAATCATCATTAACCAGTGTTCTGCTTAAAAAAAAAAAAAAAAAAAACGTGGTCTGCTTTAAAAAAGAAAAAAAAATCACTGTATTTACGTATACTATTTCTAAGCTAATCTAAATTCATCAAAGCGGGTTTCGAAGTTTATAAAGCGAAACAAAACGGTCGTTTGAATATCAAATCAATGCTGTACAGCTTCTCATTTCCATAACCCTAAGAATCTGCGCTTTATGCCTTTGGAAACTATCTTGGCGAGTAATCGCATCGTTTGGATTTTTTATTATTATTTTTTTTTATGGTCAACGGATGCAAATAATCGGTACTTATTTTACCGTCAATAATTCACGCCAACAAGTTTTTTCGCCAAAGGATTGCAATGCACTACATTGTAACAATGAATCTGACGTATTCCACACGCACACGGAATCGCTCTTTTTGGCTGACTGACTGTAAAATACATAAGTACCAAATAAGCTTGTTTTGGTCGGAAGTATGATTTTTTTATTAGATTCAATGAAGAATTTACCCGTATATCTTAAAACTAAAAAGCGATTAACTGTATGAACTAGTGTAATTACACACTGTACGCCGTGTAAAGATAGGAAATAGATACTAATAAAAAATAGTGTTATTCCATTAGTGTTATGCAACAGTATCAAGAGAGAAAAAAATAATTACAGAGATGTGAACTTATACTTTACTTATATTAGACTAATACTATATTAAAAATAACAAAAATTTGTTACAAATGATAGTTATACGTACCAATATAGACTAATCACCACCAAAAAACTTCTTCAGTTTTTTTTCGTCTCCTATTCTTATGAAAACAAACATGGCGCCTGCCGGTAGATACTCTGATGTTGCCATCGCTCGACTGTTGCATGAACAGAGCGCATGCGCCAATTTTCATCGGCTGAATGCCGCTCGGCCGTTATGCGGGCCGAAATTCTTTTTCAGTTCAGCGTATTTTGATCAAATTTAGGCATATGGCCCGATAACTCAGGCCGGATATCGTTCCGAGCATCGTTTTATGGGTACCGGACCGACCAGTGTCTGCCGCACACATAACAATCATCTTTTTAGATGGAATTCCGTGTCTGGGCCGAGTACCGAATTTCGGTGAGCGATGAGTTGCGATGAATGCCGGTGGTTGGCCGAGCAGAAACTGGGAATTTTTGCTTGTAGGGTACACTGTCTGGGACATCAATCTGGACGTACGTTTCGGCCGAAACATTTTCTAGGCACAGTACCAGGAATAGCTTTAGTATGGTCCCTTTTTGGCGATTTTTTGATTTGGCGACAAAATGTTGTCGCCAACCAAAGTTTGCCTTGCCAATGCCAATTGTAAACAATATGGCGGATCGGATGGCGCTGGTTTCGGAGATAATCGATCGTCGCCGTTAATTTTGCTATGATTTATTTTAATGGCTTTTAAATATTTTTATGAAAAAAAAATTAAACGGATAACAAGCTTACATGTACATATAGATTCGGTTTAATAAAATATAATTACTTTTCTTTTATGTGTGGGGGCTGTGCCCCCCCTTTCTCTTTTTAGTAGATTTAATTAAATAATTCAAACAAATAATATTCTAAAGAACTACCTCACAAAAGTAACAAATAAAAAAGACAAAAAAAAATATTTTAGCATCCTGACAAAAGATTACGTCAGGGGCGTAGCCAGGGGTGGGGATATCGGGATATATCCTTTCCCCGAAATTTTTGGATGAGTGATGAAATTCCGTCTATTTATACACATATAAGTTCATATCCCCCCCCCCGAAAAATTTTCCTGGCTACGCACCTGGATTACGTAAGCAAAAGTAAAGAACTAGTTTAAATCATAACAAACAATGCTTATCTCATACGTTAATTAAAATCGCTAAATTATTGCAATATTGAAATAATAAAATCAAAATATCAAATATTATATTAATAACGAAATTATTTGTTGCTCCTACCCTTAACAAATAAACAAAGGAAATCGTAACAAACAATGCTTATCACATACCTTGATTAAAATCGCTAAATTATTGCAATATGGAAATAATAAAATCAAAATATCTAAATTTATTTCATTGTATTAAATATTAACGTAAGTATTTGTTGCTTCTACCCTTAACAAATAAACAATCGAGAACTAAAATATTAACCTGAAACGTACTATCAAAAGAATGTTTATTCATACAAAACTGTATGTAAACAGTCAGTGTGAACCTGAACATCCATTTTAAATTTCAAAAATAATTATATAATAAAATTTAATGTAAAATAAAGCCATTAAAATAAAACCATAAAGCACATTGTCTGTCATCGCCATTTTTCGGGAAAAAAAACCACAGGTTTAGGTTTACCATATCTTAACTTCCGATCATCAAACGGCGGGGTTACCATAATGGCATCCCTTATCACGCCGAGAAAAATTCGCCAAATAAAAAGTGCGCCAAAGGAACCATACTAAAGCTGTACCCAGTACCAGCAGCAGTGGTGGCGCTAGACTTTCCCCGACGGGGGTCACCACTCCCCGACGAGGGGGCACAAATATACATGCACATATGCTAAGTGGCGTATCCAAGAGGGGGGCCCCTCTTGGATGACATTTTTGTCACCAAGTATGGAAATTTGCAACTATTTGCACCAATTGAAAATATTTTACTTTAGAAAGTGATTTGTTCACAATAAATCATTTTCAAATCTAAAATATCCAGGATCCAGATAAGTTTAGAGGACATGGAGGACAATATAATGTTTTGTATTGTGAAATATTTCCAGGAATCGGATCGACATACATAATCGGACACCCAGCCCCCGGATATTTTCAAAAACCACTGCACAATCTTTCCTGGTAGATTATTATTTAAACTGACCCTAATTAACGTATATCAAAATCCTTTTACATTACACAAATATTTCCCCAATGCCTCAGCAAACAAAAAATTTCGGTGGGTGGAGGGGATCTGTAGTGCTAAAATTAAATTAACGGATCTCTAGAATCAACGCAAATAAACTGATAGTGCATTTACTGAAATTTAGGAGAGGGGCGGGGGGTCAAACCCACATGATCCTCCTCCCTGGTAACGGCCTTGCACGTTTCTGTAAAACCTCGAAAGCTACTTTTAAGAGTTCTTCAGGTTAACGCTTAAAATATTCATATGAATGAAATTCTTTGAAAAAAGTTCAGCGGAGAAAGTTCTACGCATTTTTTTTTTCCCCCCGCAGAAAAAATATCAGAAACAAAAGTTTTTTGTGCAAGAATATTGCTGTAAATTCACTGCAAATTTATTTTATAAATTAAGCATGACTAAATTTGCGCGCTTTTACACAAATTGCAGTTATTTTTATAAAATTAAGAGATATATGTAAATTTAATTACAGTTTAACTTCGATATCTCGAACATCGAAATTCTTATCTCAATAAATGTGTTTTCCCTTACAAATTGAATCCCGCCCCACCAGTGGCATCTGGAAGACGGAAGGTGCCTGGTTCGAAACTCGGTCCGTCCGCCGACCTAACCGTTCGGAATTTTCCGAAACTTTGCGTAAATACGGGTTAGGACCTCTTAGAAAGTCCCCGTATCAAGTGATTCATGTTTTGAGCTAACAAGAATGCGATTACTTCAATGAAGAAGCACGTGCATCTGAAAAACATTAAATAATACGGAAATTATGCCAGTTTTATGCCAAATCTATCTATCTCTAATAATAAAAATGAATGTTCTCCAGACAAATCTACAGAATCAGAGCTTTGAAAATTGGAGCATGACTGGGCCAATGACTTCGGTAAAGTGTACCTGAGGCTCAGAAATTTGAATTAATTTTCTAACTATTAATTAAAAACCGTTTTATCGCCCGCACAAAATGATTTATGCTTTTGAAATAAAACAGAAATTCTATTTGCAAAATCACATGCATTTGGAAAACATAAATAAGCATGGAAATTATGTTAATTTTACGCCAAATTAAAAAGCATAAATAAAGAAAAGTGTACTTGCATATTATTCCGGCGGTCCGCCAAGACGAGCGATTTTTTGCCGAGATAAATGCCGGGCACATGAAATTATTAATGGTTTTGAATACGTTTGGCAACTCATTTGACGAAAAAACAGTTTGGCGGGAATGACCGCCGGGATAATACGTAAGTACCAAGAAAAGTCCAGATGTGTTTCTTAAAGTTCGTAAATTTCCAAATCCTACGAATAATATAAATGTGTACGTTTATGTGTTTGGATATTTTTGACTGAATCACACAAAAATGGTTGGAAAAATTTGTAATAAAGATAGCTTATGCCCTGGATTAACATACAGTCAACCTTTCAAGCATATTGCATAAATAATTCTTTTACAAAGGCACTCAAAATAATGCTAATGCATTGCGCTCTATGGAAATTTTGTAGCTACTAAACCGATTTTAAAAGTTTTTCACTGATTGAAAGTCCTAGGCCTATATGGTCCTAGACCTATAGGGTCCCAGGCCTATATGGGGAATTCCTCCGTGGGGAATTTTCTAAGGGATCCTAGCCCGTATTTTCGCGAGGTTTTGGAAAAAAACACGGAAAACTGCGAGCGGCTAGGTCGACAGGCGCGACCGGAGTTTGAACCTGGCACCTCCCGCCTTCCAGTTTTGAGAGCAGAACTTCTTAGACACCGGGGGGGACCCTGAATGTTATAGGCTACCGGCTACCTTTTATGCATATATCACAAATAGTTCTTTTACAGGGATACTCATAAGAATTACATTACGCTCTATTTGTGTAAGTATTTAACCGATTCCAAAACTTTTTTCACTGATAGTAAGCTACACTATTCTTGAGTATTATAGGCTAAAATTCATGCATGTAGCGCAAATAGTTCCTTTACAGGAACACTCAAAATAATTCTAATACATTACGCTCTATGGGCATCTCTAACTACAGAACCGATTCTAAAACTGTTTCGCTAATAGAAAGCTGCACTATTCCTGATTAACGTAGGCTAAAATTCATGCATATAGCATAAATATTTCTTTTGTAAGAACACTCAAAACAGTTCGCAAATACTGTCGTAACTGTCTCTATTCGTCAAATGCCTCAAAAAAATCTAAATTTAGTAATTCTGCATACTCTTATTTTAAATGAAGTATACTACCATGCATTATACTTCATTTAAAATAAGCGAAAAGGAAATAATATTTAAATGCAGTTTCTTTAGACACAAACATATTTGTTATTCACACATGCTTCGTTTCTCTAGGGTCCTAATTCTAAAGCCGACGCGGACGAAGTCGCGGGTAGCCGCTAGTAAATTATATAAATGTTGAGAAAGTAAAAAGATATTTTTATAACTAAGTGGTTCATTAGATAATTTAACATTTAACTTCTTCCGAATAAAAAAAATTAGTACCTTTCTGTTTCTTAGATGGCAAATTTGAATAAATTCTAAATATACATTTTATTTATTAATAGATTCAATCGAACACAATATTCACGATTTAATCTTTAATTTTATAAAAATTTAGCAGTAAGATTTGTTTTTATTTTTATTTTTTTTTTTGTAATTTAAGAATTAGTCAAATACATAGTTTGTTTATTTGGTAACATACTTATACATGTACAACGAGTGAGAATTCGCATTATATAGAGAAATCTAACTGGATTAACTGGCCCTCTTTAGCTAAGAGTTCATAGCTATGCGCACCAAGAAGATTAACAGCTGCAAGAGAATTAGAATTTATTACATTTTGCTTGGGGTAAAAAAAGAAAATTTTTTTAAAAATATAACCAGCCCCTCTGATAGACCAAAGCCCTCTCCAGTCCAGTATGAAGATGGCTGTGGATAGATCTGAAAACGGAATATAAGTTAAAAGAAACTGATTAATCTTGACTGACAATTTAATTTTTAAATCGTTGTGGAAAAAATAACTAACTTTTGTGAATTTTAATTCAGTTATTTTACTGCAAAGTAAATAAAAATTATGGTATACAGCGTCTATATCGTCTTTCCGAAAATTTAACTTTTATCCTGTAAAATAAGTAAAATAAATACAATAAAAGTTTTATATTTGCGTGTAGATTTGTATGTTTTATACAGTGGCGTATCGTAAGCTACCGAAACTTCGCTTATTTTGAATCTTTATACAAATTGCTATTGAATCCATGGATGGCACCAGCATTAATATAAACTATTAAAATAAACTAATAGTTTGTGTTCTAAACTGATTTTTGAGTTACAGAATTATATGGATCAGAATTCAACTCTTTAACTTTTAAACAGATTATGTTTGTTATCCGCCTTATTAATTAAACTCTTTTTTGTTAATGTTGAAAATTTAAAAGTGACACTTTCACTATGAGTTATTAGTAAATGAGCTTGCTTTATAAAATTATTCATCACGTTTGTGGAAACCTCGTTCAAAACTATGTTGGAGTATTACAAAAAAGTGAATTTTTATCAAGGTTAGTTTCGCTAAAAATAATTATTTTTTTTGTGTGTGTCTTGGCATATTATAAGCTGACCGATTATATTTTTCTGACGATATTTTTTATTTTATTTTATTTTAGATTTTAAAATAAAGTGGTTAATTTTCTTCGTGAGTGCTTGATTTTATAAAAAAATTTAATAGCGCATATATTTACATTCTCTTTCGGAGATTTTTATAATAGAGAATGATGAGAAAGAGAGAGATGAGTAAAGTAATAAAGTAAGGATTACTGTGATAAAATAATTTTAAAGACATAGAATACTTATTTTATAAATTGCATAACACACTAACTTATAAATAAATAAAATATGACCAGTTTAAAATATTTTTAATTAAAATGAAAATTTTTAGTTAAAGCGTTTAAATATTCATAGATTTATATATATTTTGAATGCCAGAGATGATGAACTGTAAAATAATTTTATAAATATTTTGTCATGTCAAATTATTACACAATTAAATATACATTTTAAAAAGTTTCCGTAGTAAACAAAATCCGAAATTTCTTATTGCCCGAGTCGTAAATCTCTTTAAAAAATATCAAATAAGACTTACAAATTTTGTAGCTCTCCGAATAAAAGTAATAAAATGGAAAATTTTATTTTACATTTATGACACAAAAGCTTTTGACTCGTAAATTAAAATACTGTTAATTTACATACAATTACATTAAATCTGTGTTTAATCTAAATTTGCATTAATGCAATTTGAAAGTTTATAAGGACATACCTTTCGTCTTCACTCCAATTACTAAATCGTATTTGATAAACATACCAAAAAAATCGAAACTGCAACGAAAGAATATATCTTTAAAATGTATATCCTGTCCTGTAATTTAGCGGGAATGACATATAATGGGGTGAACAACATGTTACTTATCAATGGTTTAAAAGCAAGAGCACATTTAAAAGTACTCATAAAGACCAATTAGGAGAAAATTTAGATTAATTCATAGATTACTCAGACAGTTAATATAATTTAAAATACAATAATGTTGTACAACATTTCATAGAATCAGAATGTGGGGTCAAAAAGCCCGACTTCTACTCCAGCTTTAACTCAAAAAGTTATGACTCTGGGTTCCAGTCATGATTAAACGTGCACTCCAAACCATTACGAGCATCCATGTCTAAGGACATTTAATGATATATATGTATCATTAACATGCTGTTAATAAATAAACTTAAAGTAGTATTTTAAAATTTCTGAGGCAGAACAAGTGACTCAGTTTTGGAAATATGTGCCTTATTTTAAAATTATTTTTATTTTTAAATAACGCAGAATGTGGTCATTAAAAATTTGTGCTCAAAATAGTTTCAATTCTTTTTTAATAGGGGGGGGGTGAGGGGCAAGGGTGGTTTTAGGGCGAGGGCAGAATTCCCCGAGAGGAAAATATTTACACTAGTAAAAATACGCTTGAAATAAAATTGTATGTTCATGCAATTCTGAATTGGTATTCAAGCTTTGCACACTTCCTGAAAAATACTTATGGATCCGCCCTTGGGCATAGTATATTTGTACAAATACATAACAAAGAGCAAGTGCTTAGAATATATAATTCAATGCTTTAGAGAAATAAACTGACCATATTCTTAATAATAACATATATTAATTAAAGCTTTTAAACACATTTAAAATATATATATGAATCTAATTTACATATAAGTTACTTGAACTGGCGCCAGACGATTTTGTTTATGAAGATCTGAATGCTTAGTTACCCTATGTTTTTTTTTTTTTTTTTTTTTTTTAACATAATCATTATAAAAAATATCACGACATAAAGCACGCTGTACTTTATATCTTGTGCTTTTGGCACCACCGATGTTCTTTTTAGGAAACATAAAGCCAAAAGTGAAATTAAACTTATAAACTTCACAATGATATGCTATGCTGCCGTAACAAGAAAAAAAAAATGCCCACTATTTTAAACTCTGTCTAACTCACTGGCACAATGCACAATAACAAGTGTTGGAAAAGTAATGTACTATGGGTTTGCGAAGAAAAAATAAAAATACACGGGATCTTTTGACGAACCATTTCTTTCTCATCATTCTGTCATTGAGGACCAATAAAAATACAAAAACCGTATTTCTGGAAAAAAGAACATCCCCCATTTGCTTGTGTAAGCAAAGCCATACTTCCCTTCCCTCGAAATTTTTTATCTGCCCGACTGGTCTAATTAACGGTCACTGTCTCCCCCATCCCGACCACCCACACCCATATTGTACTTTTCTATGGTGTCGGCGACAAAATGCACAATCGTTTAAGCAATTAAAAGAGCCTCGAATAGAAAGTGGTCGCCCATGTGGTCTCATAAATTTGTCGTTTGAAGAATAGACTGGCACTTTTGTTACCTTAAGATTGATGCCTTGCTGCAAATCCAGTAAAATGCCTCCTGAGAGTGGGATCACAGATTTCAAGTATACACTATTCGAATTTGAAGTCTCCCCCGTCGTTCATCAACACATCACAGTATTGGAAGATGCAGGAAGTGGCTGTTTTTCGACATGAAAAGGATGGCAGAGATAAGAGGTGAATGAAAACGGAAAATAGTTTTAGCCATTATTCAGAAGTTCTGAGGAATATACCCCCCCCCCTCCCAGAAATGTAAACATTTCCGCTTCAATCTCCAATACTCATTTGCCTTTCATGTGTATTTAAAAAGTACAAAACTAATTTTTTTAAATCACAAAATCAAAATTAAGACTCAGCTAAAATATAGATTTCTTCTCATGAAAATTCCCCGACGAATTAATCAAATAGCCCCGATGGGGGGTCACAAGTTCCCCGACGGGGGGTCATGTGCCCCCCCGGACCCCCCGTTGGAGCCACCCCTGACCAGCAGTACCACAGAAGAGTGGGGACTTAAAAATTGTTCTTTTTAAATTGATAAGATTGATAAATACATTTTATATACTGTATGTGTTAATTTACAATGTTCTAAATATTACGTCTTTAATGGCCTTATCACACTAAAGGGAAAATCCGAGCAACTTCGCGCTGGACCCACTTTTCCGACGGACTTGAAGGCGTGGTTATCTTTAAGGGTTGCAAAAGTAAACTAACTCTCTCCGACGCGAAATAGTCATCGCATCGCTGATTTGGCGTGCAGGTTCTTATTTCACTTATCGTGCGTTGGTATATTTACATCGGATCGGCAGCAATTTCGGCAGCATCGGATGGGCAGCAATCTCTAATTCCAAAGTCCACTTGAATGTGGCCATAATTTTATTTACACGTGATTCTGACATCGAGACAAGCTGCCAAGCTTCGAACATAGTCGCCATTGCTCTAAATTGCTTATGACGTAGCAGAAAGAAGTACTCTGATTGACCGAAATTTCGTCCGACTCGGATTTTTTCCTTCGGAAAGGAAAAAGTTGGAATTCGCGGTCGTCAAGGTAACGGCGGAGAAAATCGGCCGGAAACGTGATTTAAAGGAAAGTTGGTCGGATTTTTCTCACGATAGCCCTATTAAACACCACTTTCTTTTCGAGTTTTTCTTCTCAAAAGTAAAATGATTCGTGAACGGCACTTCCTAGAATAACTTTTTTCCCTGTAGGCGTTATTTTCATCAAGAGGCCAGACTGTTCCCACCCAGCGCTCGATAATTAGTACGCGAAAATCCTGCTTGTACATGGCCAGTAACCAGTATGTTAATCAGTAATAATTCTGGGAGGTATAGGGGGAACTAACGAATAAATAGTAGTTTTAAGAATTTTTCTTTTTTTCAAAAACGTGCATCTATTACATTTTTCCGTATTTATTTATTTAACTTCCTTTAACTATTAATCTTTACCGACATTTTTCTTTCCGATCAGTACCAAGTAATCATCTTTTATTTTTAAGCTTTAATTATGTGTTTTTCTGGGGCATTTGGGAGCATAATCTTTTGAGTGAAGAACTGTTGCTGCCGCCACCCGGGTTGCGTAGCGTCTAGAGAACCGGGGTTCATGGTCTAGGTTCAATTCCAGGCATAGACTTGGGTGTCAATTTGTTCGTCCCTTCATAGGAGGCAACACTGGTCCACCTAATAGGTACTTCCATAATAAAGTGACCGGTACTTTCGGACTCGAAGTGGCTAGTGCCTATAACCGGCTGTTCTGTTGGCTGTGCTACAGAACTGTTGGCTGTGTTCTGTTGGCAGTTCTGTTGGCTGTGCCACGCCAACAGAAGAAAAAAAAGACCTCTGCTGCTACGTTACATGAAATATTTAACTACATGAAAAAAGTACCCTCAAATACTGGTATTTTTAAAATAACTACAAATAGTCCACTGACAATAAGTGTTTTCATTTTAACAAAAAAGTTTAATGTCACATTATTTCTTTTTAGCCCTTTCCCTCCTTGTCACAATTTCATAAAGCCCCCATACCCATCTATGAGTAACATGAAATAATGAAAACACAATTCTCACACAATTCGTAATAACGGCGGTAATTACGCTTGCAGCAAAACGACATTTACATCATCGGATACAGGAGAAAATTTTCTTTTTAAAATATTTTTTTCTGAATATGTAACATAATTTACAGATTTTTAGGAATTTTTTATTTAAAGGTGACATTTGAAAAAATGTTTCGTAAAATAATTTTAAAACTGTCGCATCTTGAATTCTACCTGTCAGTGGCGAAGAGAGGGAGGGGCAGCAGGGGAAAAATTCCCAGGGCCCCAGCTTATGTAGCTCTGCTACCTGTCATAACTTTCTGATATTTTGGCAAATGATAAAACAGACATTTCGCCTCTTTTAAAATGAAAACTAAAAGATTATATAAATTAGGTGATTTCTTTCGAATTTTAATGTAACATAATGTTTAGAATTTAATAGCATCAACGCGGAGCGCTTGCGGCTTTGCATTAATAAATGATGGCACGAGAATTTATGTTGGGTTGTTGCCACAAAAAGGATTAGAAAAAAGGTTTTTCAGCCGATCCATAGAAATTTTTAATGGTGCACCGTCCGTTTTCTCGTTTCACAAATGAGGATCTATGACGTCAGCTGCTTTAAGATACATAAAAATTACGCCACAACTTTAACGCATTTATTCCCGCTCTTTTTTTAACACAGGGAGACGATATTTTGATTAAAACTTACAGTAGAAATAAACTAAGAAATTCGCGATTATTTTTATTATAAGTGGTATTTGGATCCCTTGCTTATTTAAAAGTTGAAATGTTTTAACGCAGCTGAAAGTGTTCTACATCTTAAAAGTTGCAAAGTTCATTTTAAAGCGCGATATATTAAAATTTTTCTATTTACTTTTTTTATTTTTGGCATGTAATTATGGCACATGCATATATGTTTCCTAACACACGCATTTTAATGTTGGATTGCGGTCCTATATAAAGCAAAGTTTTACTATGATACCGTTTGAAAACTACTGTGCGAAATATCGAAATTAACTCCCTCAACCAACCAGGGTATCTTTTATGCCAATGAAACAGTGACGTCATAAATTTAAAAAAACGGTTGAAATTTGTAAATCCTGAAACTCTGACGTTCTGTCAAAATTAAAGCGATTCTATATAGCTCCTCGAGATTTCACAGTTCGATGTTTTTCAGGAGACAGAACCATGGAGGATTTAAAAGATATCGCTATATTGGACAAATGGATATTTAAATTGGCACCGCTTAAATATTTTTCCCCATTCGATATTTTTCCCCCCAGACGCTTAGGGCACATTGGTCTATATGCTCGTAAGCCTGTGAGATGTGTTCCACTTACCGCAACTCACTGTCGCCTGCGATTAACCTGGAGTAGAGAGCATGCATTGTGGACACCGCAACAGTGGTCTTGTGTGATGTTTTCCGACGAGTCCAGGTTTAGTTTGGAGTCTGATTCTCGCCGGACATTCATCTGGAGAGCTCCAGGTACCCGTTACCACCAAGAGAACACCATTGAAAGACACCGTTACGGTGGTGCAGGATGGCTCGTTTGGGGAGGAATTATTCTTGGTCCCAGAACTGACCTGCATGTTCAGAGTGTAACGATGACAGGCCACATCTATCGGGATGTCATTCTGGAACAACATGTACGTTTGTTTCGGGGCGCCATGGGTGCTGAATTTGTGTTTATGGATCACAACGCCCGTCCTCACCGTGCAAACATTGTAGACAAATGCCTTCAATCGGAGGATATCACCCGTATGCATTGGCCAGCGTACTCACCGGACTTGAATCCAATAGAGCATGTGTGGGATATGCTTGGCCGACGAATTGCAGTCCGTCAACCCCCTCCCACCTGTCTACCGGAACTTCGGAGTGCATTGCTTGATGAGTAGTGTAATATTCCCCAAGATCAGATTGATCATTTGAGACTCAGCATGCCTAGGCGTTGTCAGGCCTGTATTGCATCGTCCGGGAGACATACTCCGTATTAACCATCCTACTAACCATGTTATACTGTTTTTTGTAAATAGGTTCTTTTTTGAAATTTGGTCAAGGGAGTAAAACTTGCAATTTTTATTAATTATGTCAAACATATAGCATCTTTTTTGCTCTATGTTTGACATAATTAATGTCAATTTACTTTTTGTTTAATAAATAGACTTTACAAATAAGTCAAATTTGTTTTGCTTCTTTCTCTTTCTTTGCCTGAACTTCATTATCTTAATTTATGGACATGAGTGTATGTGAAGAGCTTCCTTAATGGCAACCATTATGTAAAATGTTTATTGTTTATGCTAATGCATAAATTTCAAAGAATCTCCATTGAATATGTCCTATTTGTGCCAAATAATCTAAGTTATTTGTTTAAATCCAGTCTTGAAGAGGGAGAAGTGAAGATAGATAGTATTAATATGCGTAACAGGCAGTATTAGTAGATCTGTAAAGATAATATGAATGAATCACAATATACCACGTTAATAAATATTTCATGAAATTAAAAGTATTCTGTTCATCCCTTTTCAACGGTTGTCTTACAGCCAACTAAACGATACTTGAACTTTTTTAAAATTGAAATTCTGTTTTGTCACATGCAGATATGATTTTAGTAAAATAATCGCTTCTTCCCGTATGAAGAGCGGGTGCGCAGCTATTTTTTAAATAAACGGTTGAACATTTCTTGTAGTATCTGAGGAATTTAATGCTACAACTTGGACCTAAAAAACAGTATGATGTACAAAGAAGACATTTTGAAAGTCAGGAGTTCTTTGTAAATCATGAAGCTTTTAACTTTTCTGGTCGCGAAAGACACTGACATAGTATTTTCTAGTCGTTATATTGCAATGATGCCAGGTTAGTACTCATGACGCAAACTGTACTTCAAGAGTAAAAAAATTTTGATTTTTTTTAGATTCCACAACACTGGAATTACACATGTTAGGAAAATATTCGTTTCCTACTGTGCGAAGAACGGGCACGTAGCTACTATATATATATATATATATATACAGTAGCGGATCCAGAAATTATTTTTTGGAGGGGCTAAACTTTGAAAAAAGTTTATTTCACCTAAACAAAACGTACGATGAAGCAAAATTTTAGTATAAAGTAATGTGAAACTTTTTGGGAGGGGCTAAGTTATAAAAAAAGATCATTTTATCTACTTAAAGTGTGTAATAAAGCAGAATTTTACCCTTTAGCAATCTTTTTCGGGGGGGCTGAAGCCCCCTAGCCCCTCCCCTGGATCCGCTACTGTATATATATTCTAATTATACTTCATTTTTATAATTATTGTTTGGTAAGTGCACTCATGTAAGTGTACATATTATGTTTAAAATTAAATTTCATAAAGTTAGGACTATTTAATCAATTTTCAAAATTCCAGTCATGCTTCAAGTGCAAAAAAGGATTTAAATTAAGAAATGAAATATATATTGTACTAGGATGGTCCTTTAATTGTAGGTATGATGACAACGTCCATTAAGTATCAAAAAGGATTCTTCTACAATCTCATGGTAACGACAATCCCATAAATCTCTCTCTCTTGTTAAAGATAAAACACCAGATTTTCCTGCAAGAAATATTTTAATTGGATTTTATGTCAATAACCGACTGTAGACAAATAAATACTGTTTAAGTTAAGTGAATTCCGCCAATTCCTTGGCTGGAATGGTTGAATCGAATTGTGAGGTAGTCTGTCCGCTCATTGGAGTTGATTCACAACGAGCACATCACATTGTGTTTAAAGTCATAGCAATCTTTCAGCTAAGTAATTAGTTCAGAGATCTTCGTAACAAGGGCGCTAACTGACTACCTAAAAGATCTTTTATTGTCTTCTGTTAAGGCGTCTTCTCACTTTGAAAATTAAAAAAAATCGAATTTTTTTTTTAATTTTTGAAAGTACATATCATCAAAAATGTTATATCAAAATTTCATAAAGATCGGACGAGTCTAACTACATTTTTGGGCGACCGTTAGGTGACACGAGAGGCTGGGCAGGCCGGATTAAAGTGCTCTCTGGCGATTTGGCGTGCATCCTTTGGCAAGAGTCGTTTCTCCCGCTGTTATACACTCCACGCTAGGGGTTGCCGCCCGCACCGCAAGTTGATCCGCGGATGTTCTAAATATATATTTTAATCCATTTAAAATTGCAGTCTAAAATTACAATTTTAGATTTGAAGGTAATATGTTACGGAAATAAAAAAGAAACAGTGGACAGTTAAAAAGCATCATTTGAAATGAATTGATGAAATATAATTCATGCAGATCCTATATATTGCATTATAATTTTTTTAATTTTTTTGTCTTAATTATCTGTTCTTTTAAAATTCATTCGTTCTTATTTCCCCCTTACTTTGGCTTTTAAAATTGCTATATTTTGTATGTTTCTTTTTAAACAAACAAAATCCTAAATTATCCTATACAGTATCTTAATGTTAGCAATTCTGAGGTCGTTCTATTCTAATCGAAAACTCCCACAGCTAGGTTTAGAGGATGGAGAACCGATATTTTAAACACACTTTTCTAATGAATATTTTTTGCTTGTAATTTTTTTAAAAGCACACTTCATGTAATACACAAATGAAAAAAGAGATCTAGTTTACATGCGAATGAACTTTACAAGTCATGACCTGCAGGCTCTCTACTTTACAATGTTTAAATTAGGATAGTTAGGATGTTTAAATTGACTAGTCCCCTTATGCGTCCAGCGTTGCTTCCTAACTTTAGTCTTTCAATGCTAAAGTGAGGAAGCAATGCAATTATTTGAAATGAAAAATTTATGAAACATAACTGATGCAGATCCCATAAATTGCATCAATCCATAATCACCCCACAGGCCTCAGCGTAAGGCAACGTTGAGCGCTCTATTTATAAATCGAAAAGAGCAGAAAAACTATTTCGTTTGCATAGATCAGCCTTTCTTAAAATGTGTTCCAATTTTAAAGTTTAATATCTCTTAAAAATCCCTTATCAACACCAGTCAAAACATTGTCATAGCTGCGAGATAAAATTTCATGCGGGCGACAACCCCTAGCGTGTAGTGTGTAACAGCGGGAGAAACGACTCTTGCCAAAGGATGCACGCCAAATCGCCAGAGAGCACTTTAATCCGGCCTGTCCAGCCTCTCGTTTAGGTGACTACCTGAGAGCACCCGGCCGATTCCTTTGACGCCGCGCTTTCAAAAACCGTGGAAGTTGCTTGTCAAACAGCAGCATGCATTTATAATGAAGGGCTACAACCTGTTTTAAAAATTTTGGAGGTGATGGGTGTCAAACTTGGCCCTTACGCCGAGAAACGCGACAGTGATCGCGTACGCGTAGGGAACCGCCGCAGCTCTAACGCTTCAAAAGAGACTAGGTCGAGACGAAGGGAAGCTATTTTGGACGAGCACAACTTCTACGAAGAATCGGAAGGTCCATTGTATGGAGCAGGCATCGCTGATTAACCCGAGGTAAGGTTTTTCATGATTTTTCTGCAACCAAAACTTTAAACGCGTTTATCTCAAAACAAGGTTTTTCAGTGCCTTGTTGATGAAATCTCGGAAACTATCCGGCCGATTGTCATGAAATTTGAATGACATATTCTTCATAGTTATCTCTATAGCGCATATCATCATTATTATGTCAGTCATCATTATTAATTATGTCAGTGGCTATAGCGCATATCTGATGATATGCGCTATAGCCACTGACATACTGAATCTAAAACTGTTTTAATTTTTTGTTTCAGATGACCTGTCTCGGAGATACCATCAACAAGCCACGAACATTACATTTCTACACGGGTTTTTCGATGCTACTGTTTTATTATAATAATTGTTCAAAAAAATAATTTTTTTTTTCTTGTACTTGAAAGATGTGTTTATTATATAGGATCCATTTTATCCCATAATTGTTTGCAAAAATCCTCGAAAAAAATCGCGAAAATAGCCTATTTTCGAGGTGCCTAAAGTGAGAAGACGCCTTAAGTACTTTTGCCTGCGTCAAAATGCAAGTAACCTCTTGGTCCCATCACATGAGTGCGAAAGAAAGTTCCAATAAAAGTACGTAAGTGAACAACGTGAGATTAATTTTTGAAGTAAAACTTCTTTAGGCGCGACTAGGGAGTAACTCAGATTTTTTTCTGACGGAAGTAACGCTCACATGGTTTTGAAAAAGCGGAAGCTGCCTGCGATCGAACCCAACCAGCAGGCGAAAACTACGGTTTAAGAACACGGTGATAGAAAAACATGAAGAAATTCAACCTGCAATCGAGCCAAACTAGCAGACGAAAACTTCATTTTAAGAGTACGGAAACAGAATAATACGTCGAACAAAACCAGCAGAAGAAAACAAAGATTTAAAAACACTGCCATAGAAAAACGCAATAATAGACCCCACGTGCATTCGATAACAACCAACAGAAGAAAATTCCAGTTTAGGAACACAGTTACAGAAAAATACTAGAACATAGACATTCTCTCGATTCAAATCCTACGGAAAAACCACGAAGGCAAATATATTGGAGGGGACACTTCTCTTAGAAAGTTGGATAACGCCGTTGTTGTAAACAGATGGCGTTACGCACACTGGGTAACTGCTCATCTCAGGTTGTTTATATTTCCATCGAGGCGAAGTAAATGGGGATCGTTGAATTAGCAGAACTTCAAAAAATTAAATACATAGCCTTATGAACGTGATATATAATAATTACTGGCTTCGGATGCGTTTTAATTACATAACTGTCTCAGAATACTATTTCGTAATTAATATAGGCAATAGTTTCAAAGCGAAGTAATATTACGTACACCCCCCAAAAAAAGAATTCGAGCAAGAGAGAAATTTCCTATTTTAGATTGCGAATAATAATTGAGATTTCGAAAAACGTACTACTTGATAGAAATATGAAAGTCATACTTATACATAGCCTAATTCATATTCTATGATAAATAATTTTTAATATATGAAACCAACGTAGGAAATTTCTCTCTTGCTCGAATACTTTTTTTGGAGGGTGTATGTAATGTCGTGTTACTATTTTGCCCAAAATCTGTATTTTAAGAAATATTAGAAAATTTTGAAGAATGTAGTTTGTGTGAATGCAATATTTAAAGTGTCTATTTATAATGACGATCATACTCAAACAAGCAGTATTTACATTTATTTCATGCTGCTAGAAATTTTAACACAGCTTTAAATTAAAAACCTCATATTAAAATATTAAATTCATGTTACATAAAGAATTTAGTAATGAATTCAGAGCCATTTTCTAATGTAGATATATACCGTGGCAGACGGAAAACTTCTTTTCTATTAGCCACGATATACGCACTCGTTAACAAATAGAAACTCAATATTTTAATTATCTTAAGATAGAACGGCTTTTTTCTTTTTTCACCCATTTGTTACTAAGGCAACCAGGTAAGCAAAAGTGAACAAATATAATTAAAATTTAGTGCTCGCATTCATAATCTCGTTCACATGCTAGGTTAGAAAATTAAAAACAAGTAAAGTTAGTTATCAGTCAGCAGGGGAAATGCTTTATTCTTTTACCGCTAGGATCGCAGCACGTCACTAGATTTCCAATGTTTACATAATTGAAACTTATATGGGGTACCAAAAATCCAGTGTAGCAGCTATGGAGAGTGTCCACTCCTATATCTCCGTGTTCAACACGGACACTTTCTGGATGCTAAGCCGATATCCAGACGGAACAACGGTTTAAGAACACGGGTATGTAACAGGGGAGTAGTCAGCGGGGGGATATTGGGATATATCCCCCCGAAATTTTTGGATTAGGGATGAAATTCAGTCTATTTATACACATATACATTCATATCCCCCCCTCCCCCGAAAAATTTTCCAGGCGCATACCCCCCCCCCGAAAAATTTTCCTGGCTACGCGCCTGGTATGTAACACCATAAAGAAAAAAACACTGACTCCAAACGGTTTAAGAATAGAATAAAAGAATAACAAATGGTCCGTAGATTCTAACCCAACCTCAAGACGGAGGCGGTTTAACACGGGGATGGAACACCACAGAGAAACGGACCCTGGTTGCAATCAATCCCAAACAATAGACAGAACCTGCAGTTTAAAAACACGGATACAGAATAATAATTCGAAACCTACCAGCAGACGAAATCAACACTTTAGATCTCGTAATGGCTCTAGGCGTCCTGAATAAAGTGGATCCCGTATCGCCCGGAGACGCCTGAGAAAAAATGCCATCCCCCCTTTCACACGTGATAAGTGGTTTATCATTTCAGGGTTGGGGGAAGGGCAGCTTCTATTCATACGACCAAAAGGAATCCGTGAGTGTCAGCGATAATCTCCCTCCCTCTCTGCTCTCTTCTCAATTACCGAGAGGTAGTCCTAACAATGAACTATTCTTCACATTTCACGTGTACATGGAAAAGGCGAGAACAGCTTGGTTACTGATCGTCCTTAAAAGAAAACCGAAATTTCTCAAGAGAGAGGATGAAATTCTAGCCAATCTTCGGGACTCTGAGGCTTTGAAAATATCTGTAACGTGGGAATGAAAAGGTTAAGAACACTGTGATAGAAAAACACAAAAAAAAAAATACACTACCTGCATTCGAACCCAACAAACAGAGGAAAACACCAGTTAAAGAACACAGTTATATAATACTAGACTATGTACATTCTCCCCATTCAAATCCAACCTCCAGACTGAACAATGGCATACGAAAACAGTTAATGAATAATACGACAACATGGACACTTCCTGGATTCTAACCCAATTTCCAGACGGAACAACGGTTTAAGAAAACGGGTATGGAGCACCATAGAGAAACAAACCCCGGCTGCAAACGGTTTAAGAACACGGTTAAAGGATAATACATGGGCACTCCCTGGATTCTAACCCAACCTCCAGACTAAATAACGGTTTAAGATCATGGGGATGAACACCACAAAGAAAATGAAACTGGCTGTAACTGAATCCAACGTAAAAGAAGTTTTACTTCAATCGCGCGTAAAGATTACACGCACACACTTTTTTTGTTACTGCAAGTGAGACTGGCTTTATTTTGGTGTCACATGTTTAAAAATGCAGTTTCTAAAACTCACGATTTTAGAAATCCGATTATGTTAACAGGCTTTCGCGAAACAATTACACGACGAGCAAAACAACATTAGAATGGTTTTTTAGAACTAGGGTGCTTTTTCTCTAAGTAGCAGAATTTGTCTGGGCTATTTTGTCTGCGCGATCTTGTCCACAAGTTCTGCAGATATGAACTGTCACAGTGAAGATATTTTCAAATGTGTTTGTCAGATAAGATAATAAAATGCTGAAAGTCGCACATGGTTTGCAATTATTGATAATTGATCTCTAAATTTGGTGCCAAAACGCAACAATTAATATATTTCGAGTATAGTTAGAAAACGTTGACGAATATTCTAAAATAGTTTTAGTAGGCGATTTTAATATAGATTTTAATTCCAAAGATGTTTTATAGAACAGAGAAAACAAATACGGTACACTCATAGATTATGATACAGTTTCCAAATGGTATTTATAAAGATGAAGTATAGTTTGAGAATGCCTGCCGAAAATTGTTTAACAGTTTTGGTAGGCGACTTTAATATAGATTTTTATTCCGAAGAAGTGTTTTACAGAATAAGGAAGGAAAACACGGTACACTCATGGATTATGATGCTTATTCCAAACAGTATTTAAAATGTATACGGGATATAGTTGGAATATGCCAATGGTTCGAATATGCCTGGCGAAGATTGTAAAACAGTTTCAGTAGGCGATTTTAAGATAGATTTCGATTCCAAAGATGTGTTTTATGGTACAAGAAAAAACTGATTCCTATTTTAACGCCCCCCCTACTAGCAATTTTGCTCGGGCTACCACAGGCCACGCAGCCAGCCGATGACGGCCCGAGCAAAATTGCTAGTAGGGCCCACTCTTGCCAACCTAAAAAATCCTCACACTTTGGCGAGCTTTGCAGTTATGGGTCTTTGGAGTTACGCACAAGTATCAACGCTCCCAAATGATGAAAACTAAAGTGAACAAATAAGCGATAAACGTACCGGTTAAGGAAATTTGAAGATACTTAATTATTAAAACTACATTTATTGGCAACCCAAAATAAATAAAAATGTAACGGAATGCTGACTTACATGCTGTTTCTAATCGCCATTTTAATTCTAAATTACGATTGCCACATAAATACAAAAAAATCGTCATGATAACTGCATATGTTTACTTATCATCACCTTGGCGAAAGTCGGGGCTTTAAACTAGGAATCAACTCAAGAAAGACAAACACGGCACACTCATGGATTATGATGCACATTCGATACAATATTTAAAACGATGAAGTATAGTTGTAATATACTTGATGAAGATTATAAAATACTTTTAGTAAGGCGATTTTAAGATAGATTTCGATTCCAGTGGTGGGGTGAGTGGGGATTTATTTTTCTCGAGTTGAAAATAAATAGCTTTAAATATCAATTTAAATTAATAATTTCTGAAACAAAAAGTTACGTCACGAGCAAAATTATTTCGTAACTTATCCCATCTCGGTTCTTGGAATATCTCTTTAGAAATTATCAAGGCTGATTGATCCACTTTTTCGCGAGACCTGGGTTATTATTTAAAGCAAATCAGAATACGCAATTTTCTGAAATTTCTTGGTATTGTAGCTAAATACGCCGGCGAAGTGATAACGTCATTTCAATGGCGCCGCCGATACAAACAAACCTCCGTGTTATTTTCCCATAGGAGTGAAAAAATTGGATTATATCTTAACTCCCCATTAAAGTATTTAGACTTCATTTTCACTGACGAAGACTGTAAGTATTGCCTGATGCATCAGCTAGAATCAGGAAAATTTTTTTTGTAGTATTTGTAAATCTCTGAAAAATATTGAACTTGACTTAAGCCTACCGCGAGTTCAGAAGTAAATAAACAAACGACACGGTGGCAGTTAGATGACTACTGACGTTTTATAATTTTTTTGAAAATGGTGTTAAATTTTTTTCATTTCTAGCTCATGCATCAGAAAATACTTACAGTCTTGGTACTGAAAGTGAGGTCTAAATACCACAAATTGGGAGTAATAAGAATATATAATTCAATTTTTTTCATTCCTATGGGAAAATTACACGGATGGAGGTTTGTTTGTACGGCGCCATTGCTCGTGACGTCACACTTCGCTGGCGTATAAGATGGGTATAAAGAACGAATCAGAGACGGCCCAAGTGGCGTGCGGGGCCCCAGGCGAAGCGCAAGAGCGGGGCCTCTTCTCTATCATGTCTTATGAGATAGCAATAAAATGGCCCAGGAGCGGGGCCTCTATAAGCGCGGGGCCTTAGGCGATCGCCTACATTCGCACCCCCCTTGGGCCGGCCCTGAACGAATGCACTCCAAAACAATGTAAAACACAATGTGAAAATAATTCCTCCTATCATGGTGTTTACTGAACGTTTTTGAATTACGGATTCCCATTTGCTGGGAATAATCATTCCTAGAGTTCTTAGACTGGAAAAATGAAAATACATAAAATTAAAATAAATATAACATTAACTTAATGGCACTTTAAAATGCCTCGGAGTTTCAATTCTATTCTCGCTATTTTGCACTTTATTTCCTTGTGGCAACATTTGTAACCCTGTTGTTTATTGTGGCAACATTTCTAACCATGGCTTCCTGCGATCTTACATATATAGTTATCCAAATGGAGCGAAAGACGTGAACAAGGAGAATTTCCCCTTTCTGCCACTTGGTGCTGCTATCATGCTTACCGAAGAGAGATTTAAAGGAAGAGTCCATGCAGTTAAAGAGACGTTCCAGCTGTCAAAAAGTGATGTTTTTCTTTTTTTAATTATTTAAACAAAACATCTTTTCATCTATAAATATTAGGAAACACTTTTAGATCTGTGCACATTTTGAAAAAAAAAAAAAAAAAAAAAAAAAAAGATAAGAAATTATTACAATTTAAGCCAGTGGTTCTCAACCTTTTAACGTTGCGTCCCCCCAACAAAGGCTAAGTTACGGTGGTACCGCCCCCACCCCCCACATTTTTCAGCATACATTCAGTTTTTTAATCTTTAACATGAACATTTAGTCGAATTTTCTACAAAATGCTATCAGTAAAGTTTGAATGAACATTCTAAGGGAAAATGGATATATTTTTGAGTAAAATTGAGAATAAATAAGATTAAAACATGCATCACTACTTGCTATTTGGCTTTTCTCGCGCCCTCCCTGCAAACGCTCTGCGCCCCCCTTGGGGGTCGCGCGCCACAGGCTGAGAAACGCTGATTTAAGCTACAGACGAACGTCTCAGCAATATTCCGTGAGAGAAGTTCTGAGTACTAAATGAAAAAAGTAAGACAATCTAGAAAATTTAATTGCATTACGTTGATATATTCACGAGATAAAAGCCTAATTTATATCCTTCATCGTACGACTTACAGCATCTCAGGGACGTATTCAAGGCTAAGCTGAGGGAGATTGCAGGCCCCCCCACACCAAAATGAGCCCATTACTCAGCTTACAATTTGATATTTAGCTTACCGTCGGAACTTGGCTTACAATTTGATACACAACACCTTCCCCCACCCGCCCCAACCTAATGAAATCCTAGCTACGCACACTGCAGCTTCATAATGTGGCGCTCAGAGGTGGAGGGGGACTAAGAACAGTTGCAGAATTAGATGACCGCGAATTCCACGTCCCTCTAGCATGCATATTTTGAACACTATTTTAAGGAATTCAGTTGAGCTAGATTCTCAAAACATTTGGATTATCTCTTTATAAAGTGCGATTGCAAACAGTGAACCTATAAAAATTACGATACATTAAGGAAAAAAATTTAAAAGTATATAATTGCAATACTTTCCCAGCAAACGCACACCTGTTGGCGGAGTACCTTGCCAGTGCCTTTCTGCCTTTACGTCCAGTACCGGCCCGGCACTTCAAAAAGTAACTGAATCGTACCAAAAGTGGTCGACCGAGAAGTACCTTGCCAGAAGCCCGAGAAGGCAACAGCACTCTGCTGGCATACTGCATGTGCCGGCCGCTACTCACAATAAAGGCACTGGCCCATTAAGTTTATAATGCCCAAAATGAAACGGCCGGGTGCCGGGTAGTATTAAAAATAAAGGCACTGGCCTTTATTTTATTTGTAGTCACCTTAACAGTGACTACAACGTAATGGCACGGTACCGGATTAGTGCCTATTTACAGTAATGCTGCCATAATTAAAATACGAGCCAGTGGCGGATGCGGGGTAGGGGGCTTATTCATCAACCCCTACCCCCACAAAGAAAAAAAAAATTCCTTAAGGGTAACATTTTGAAAGATAAAAAATGAAGAAGATATTAAACAAGGATAAGGGGAACAAGGAAAGATAAAAAACAGCAAAATCCGTTGTCAATCGTTTGCAAATTATGTGCGCCTATCATTAGTGAATTGTGTGCAGCTTTCATAAACTGCAATTTTCTTACAAATTTGCAGTCGCAAAAGATTTTTTTTTGTGAGAGAGGCGTTAACACATTTCAGTACCATATGTGTGTGTGTGTACTAATCAAAATCTTACAGGAAGTAATAATAAATAAAATTGTACTATGATTACACACATAACTTTAGGGTAACATTTTGCTTTATTGTACATTTTGTTTAGATCAAATTATTTTTTAAATCTTAACTATTCTGAAAAGACATTTTCTGTATCTATATCTGTTGTATACTGCATGATTCAAATTTTATGGAGGAAAGTACTTTTATACACTAAACTAAGTATCATTAGTAACATCACCGACTTAAAAAAAGTCACCAGTTTAGTAGCCATTTTCTCAATTTTAGTTCCCAAAATAGTAACATTTTTGAATGATTTTGTAGTTAAGAAGTAAACATGCTTAATTTAGCTTCATTTAAGAAGGATTGAATAAAATGATAAATTTAAAAACTTCATATATATACATAACAGAACATATAATACATTTATTTTTATAGCACGATTAAAAAAGAGATTAGAATGTTTGCTGAAAGCTCAGTAATAGCTTTAAAAAAAAGGGAGTTGACAAAAACCAACACCAGATTTTCAAATGAGTCGCCTGGAGTATGTTACAAGTAGACAAAACTTGAAAATAGTATGAAAATGACGTATTTTTTGTTCAAAAAGTCCCCTAATCTTTAAATTAGTTGCTAAATTCACCGGTGGATACCGTGTGTACATAAAAACAGTAAAAGTAAAAATTTACTTGTAGTATTTTCCCGACTGTTTAAAAAATGTAAAATCTAATTGTAAAAGTTCCAATAATCCACTTTCTGTATCCATAACCAGCAAGATATCACTGCAGAAGCAAATCTTATTATAATTACTATTGCTCCTAACAGAGATATCTTACTAGTCAATAGCAGTAACCTTCTCGAAAGTCTGCAAGTCCGGAAAAACTGTATCCTAAAAAGCATATTTCATAACTGGCTTCCCGCTCAACGTTTCAAGATTTGCAAAACGAAATGAAACATCACAATAAAAAAGAATCTGTTACTATGATGCAGTGGTGGGAGGTTTACTTCATGGGCCGTGAAAGAAGCAGACAAAATCAGAGGATGTAGTAATCTATATATACGTTATGTAAAAAGGCAATAACACAGAGAGAATTCTCCAGCAAGATGACTTACAAACTTGGCAGTGCAGCGCTAACACAAAATACGCCAATATATAAAAATAGGCGAACGCATCCAGAGCGGTTAAGAATAAATCAATGTATTTAATTTAGTAAACAAAAACAATTAGGCCCAGAAATTTAAAGGGGTTACCAAAACCTGTCAGTGAAGAACAACTCGATCATGAGACATCTCTGGGAGACGGCTGAACAAAGCAAAAATTAACAGCCTCGCCCAAAGAGAGCAGCTGCAAAAGAAATTCTTTTTAATGTACAGAATAAGAATTAGCCAAGCTGCGGTCATAAACCACAAAGGGCGAAACAGATTGAAAGAAATAATATGTAATTACTGGTTCATTGCTGAATTTCTCACAAAATAGCTGCAGGAGCTCTAATTTGTTTTATTGTAAATTTGAGCATTAATTACCTAATTTATATTTAAAAATTAAGTAATCTTTTGTTTTACCCCTGCTATATTTAATTTAATAAAAAATGTCAATAGAAGCAATTATGTAGGCTGTTAAAATTTTTAATTTAATCTAAAATTCTCTGAAGAAAAAAAGACTACAGGAGCTGAGCTCTCATGCAAAACCCTGACTGGTCTTCGTGTAATACTCCCTAACATATTTCTGCACCCTAATTCGGTAGATTTTAAAAGGGGCTTAACCCTCCGAGCGGCCTGGAGTTTGCCTAGTGATAACTTCAAAAAAGTTCCAGTGTATGGGATCTGTATCTCTCGAAAATGCACAAGAAAAACCTGCTTTCCCCCATTTCCGCATGGAAGGCGTGGGGAACAAGGTAATTAACAAACTGCCGACGTGACAGCCTACCTACCGCCTGATAAATTACTTTGTATTGTAGGAGCACATGTCCGGTGAATCTGACCAACTGGTCTCCCTCACCTCTTTCCCCCCTAAATACTCGGGAAACTACGCAACGTTGTAGGAAACCAAAGTTCTTTTCTCGGTGGCTTACATGTACACTCACCCAGAGCCAGATTTTTGTCCGATGAAGATTGGAAAAAGAGATATTTTGTTTTTTGCCCCCTCTCATAATGAGCAGGTAGTGAGAGTGACGCTTGTGCTCTAAAAATAGTAAAATTAGAGATGATCTTTTTACTATACTTCTTTATCTGAAAAATTTCTTTATAAAGTTTTAATAGAAATGAACGAAAAATAATATATCTAATGGGCCCCTTTCAAGATGAGGCTCTGGACACAGCCCCGATTTGCTCATGCGATAAGACCCCGTGTACATATTTTCAATAAAGTGTCCAATGTCAGATATATCCCATTCACCTGAACCTTATATAAGACGCTGCCCTTCATAGAATGTGCAAAGTGTTCCATAGAATTATTATTATTTCTTATATTTTTTTCGAACTGTGCATTTTTTCATAAAAGTTTATACAGTTAGTTAGGAAAGAGAAATAGGAAATTTGGCTTTCACTCGATCATTTTTGAAGTTGTAATGCAAAAAAATATGACAGTTAAAAAAAAGAGAGAGAGAGAGCAGTGGCGCACCCAGGATTTTAGTTTAAGGGGGGCTGGGCTTCAAATACTGCTGAACTCGATTATAGTGACCTCGATTATAGTTATATCATCAAAATATTTGGTACTAGACTACTTGCCCATAGAACACAAGCTCACGAGCAATGTAAATCATTATAGAGTCAAATAATTATCCGCTCATTTCAGTTATGTTATAGCCGAGATTAATTGTGTTTCATATACTAACTGTAAGTTTTTACTTAAGAACTATCATCTTTTTTTTGTAAAAGGTATTTTAGAAATAATTTGAAGGCAATTTTAAAAACGAAAACAAATAAATCATTTGTGACAATTCCCAATTTTTAATGCTTTTCAATTCTAACTTTCCAATTTTAGGGGGGGCTTGAGCCCCCATAGCCCCCTCCGTGGGTGCGCCTATGAGAGAGAGTATAATGTACTTGAGTGTAGGGTAATAAAGCTTTCATTTAAATTATCTCAAGCGTACGAGAAAAATAAAAATTAAAAATTCTTCGATGCTTCATTTAAAGGACTTGTTTAGTAAATTTGTTAAATGAAATATCTATATTAATCTTTGTCAGATAATAAACGTTTTTAAAGACCTTTATTTATGTTCTGCATATGAGAAAAAATTCCAAGAAAAATTAAGAGCACGAATCTGAGAAAATAACACACTTAGGATTCATGCCATCTGAGATTTTTACCAAAAAATTCCCAGTTGTTATTAATCTTATTAATGTAGCAAATCCAGAATATTTTGTCTCAAAGTGAAGTTGTTCATCTTTTATGGCCCACTAAAAAATCAGACCAGTAGCCAGATTTTCTATTCAGGGGGGCACCCTCTTTTTTTCAGGGGGGAGGGGCACCCTAACTTAAGTGGGGTGGCATCCTATATTTTTTTGAATGATAACATTTTTATCTATATTTCTCTTCATTAAATAATAGCATAAGTTTATAATTAAATAAATTCTGAAAAGTCCAAACGGCTTCCAAGAAGTAAAAGTTCCCTGGCTTAAACAGAATGGATTTAAAGTTGTCATCTTTGGATCATAGTATTACAAAGAAAAACTTTGTATATATAAAACTTTGATATATAAAACTTTGATATGTAAAACTTTGATATAAAACTTTGATATAAAACTTTGATAACTTTACCTTATATACAAAAATTTTTCAAAGCGTCTGCATTAAACTTTTTTTATGTGAAATTTTCTAGGGGGGGTGGGGTTCAGCCCCACCTGGCACCCCTTTGGCTACGGGCCTGTAAAAATGTCCGTGCAGCACACAAAAGTGGGCGTTTTTCTCAGACATAGAAAATGCTGTGGTCAAAAACTCTTTGGGGGACAACTTGCCATGATATTTATTTAACATCTATAATGTTAGACGATAGAACTTCATGAAATATATGAGAAATCTGTGGCACGTTATCGACGCAAAGTCACTGCAGGTCACAAAAACACACATTTTCTTTTCTTTTTTCTTTTTTGCCATTTTTAAGGCTTAACCATAGCTTGCACCTTCGAGTTGCTAAGGCAAAAGAGGTGTCCTTTGAAAGACATGTATTAGAACTTATTAAAAAATGCTTGTATAGTTGACGCAAATTGAATGCGCTTTTAGATTTATAAGACCAAAATCTGAAAATTTTCGATTTTGACGGAAATTTGAAGTTTCATAAATTCCTGCAGCAGAAGTTTATTGAAAGTAATTCTTTTGGATCGTTTTTATGTGAATATATTGTATTATTTGAATGCTTATTGAATTATTTGAATGAATGAAATTATTTGAGCGCTTATACCAAGTTTTGCGCGCAAGATTAGGACCCACTGGCGCATTGACTTAAATTGAATTGAATGAATTTAATTCAATTTAAATTATCTATATTTAATAATTTTAGCGACTTAAATTGCTAAATTTAAGCAGGGCCTGATTATGACCAACAGGGGCCCCGGACATTGATGAATTTTGGGGGCCCCGATCCATGATTTTTTTTTTTTTTTTTTTCAAAAAATTTTGATATAAAAGAAGACAATTTCAGAACATTTGAAATTGAAGGCCCTTTACAAAATCCCGATTTTCCCATGCGATAATAAGGCTCTGAATTTTAGTTTTTTGGGGGAAACGGGTGGATTTTCAAAATTTTAAGGTCGCCTACGTCTTCTCTCTATCATTTTGCTCATCTTTATGCAGTTAGAGGGAGTAATCAAAAGCGAAGCGCTGTTAATTTGTCAACGGTAATGGTTAAAAAAAACATGAGTACAAATTTTTGTCAATTTTAAATGTATAACGTACAACTGGCGCCATTCCCACATGTAATCTAAAAAAAAAAAAAAAAAAAAAAAAAAAATCCTTCGGAACTGGACCACTGAAATGCTTAATATATATTAATCCTTATATCAATGCTTTATTTAGGCGAAAACAATTTATTCGTTTTAATATTCTTAAAAGAAGTAGAAGTTTAATAATTTCGAGAAGCTATTTCAAACGATTTAAAATCGCAAAAATTTGCAAACCTATTTAGATTATGACATATAATTTGTTAGAGTTAACCTTTTAATTCATTTGGAACGCTTTTCTTCTTTGAAAAAGTCTGCATTTTAAATTAAGCCTTTCTGCTTAATAATTTGATATATATATTTTTTTTTAAATAGCCGAATACTGACAGCTTAGCAGTGCGGGACTGATTTATAGCTATTATGCCAGACTTGGGGATCGTCGAGAATCTTTTTTTCCCTACAATTTACACTCTCTCAAAAAAAAAAAAAGCAGTTGATTACCAAGAAATCTCTAGGAAACAATGATTCCATTACTTGTTACTTTCCGAACATGTACCATGTAAGGAAAGTATTGCAATCCTGAAAAAATTCGACTTCGAGACTTTGATGTATTTACACGTTTTGAGGTCTTCTGAATTCAATTCTGTTTTTACGAGATATGTGTGTGTGTGTATGCGTGTGTGAACGAACTTCGATAGCTCCTAAACGGATCATTCGATTGAGCTCAAATTGGACATACATGTGATAAACCACCGTCGCAAGACCGGTATTGATTTTGGTGTATATAGGACTTATAGTTTTTCTACAGGGCTACGTCAAAGATTTCTTTGACATTGTAGTATATGGGGAGAAAGTCTTGAAAGTATGCTAGCGTTTAAATGGTGTATTCGATTGAGTTTCAATTTGGTATATATGTTTGAATGATTCATCGATTAAAATTTATTTAAATGCTTGGTAATGATCTAATCGCAAGTCTTCGGAAAGTCGAGTGGAGGCACTCCAGATTTTTTTAGTATGATGCCATAACTTTTCTTAGTATTACTACTAAATAAAGCCATGTTTGCCAATTGATTTACATGACTTTATTTTGCAGCAATACTATGAAAAGTTATAGCATCTTTGTTTCAAAGAGATTTCTAAGTAATCCACAAATTTTTTTATAGTGTAGGGCATCACCCAAAAGGATGTTATTTTCGGATCCGCAACTCTCATCCGTATACCAGCCTATATACAGCTGGAGGAGCTGCGGACCCACAGATTTATCGTTCACGTTTGCGCCATGTACATATAGCGGTTTTTGATCAGCCGAGATGTGAAAACGAATCCTTTCACTTTCTGCACACCAGGTTATTACAACTCCTTAAAAATTTATTTTAGGATGACTAGGAAAAATTAAATTACTTAATTAACTAAAACATTTTTCTAATTTATGTGTATTGAAAGAAGAAAGGGTTGTCACCCGATCGTTAACACTGCCAATATAGCTTTTGGGTCATCGTGTGACAATTGAGACTATGACAGCATATTTTAATATCCATAACGCTAGGTTCTAGTAAAAGTTTTCTGCATTTTTTCAGTTTCCGTATAGCTGGAATAATTTAAAATGCATGTGTAAAAAAAAAAAAAAATCATTACTTTCTTCGTCGTGAAGAACTGATACGCAGCTAGTTATAACATGTTATGTATATGTAAAAATAAATAACTTGAAATTCGAATTAAACATTTAATAATTTTGCGATTTCTCAAAATAATCAAACGAAAATCCCCACTTCTCTCTCCATGTGTTTATATATCATGGCTTTGATTTGCAACAGTGCTTCGATTTGAACTTCATATTTTAAACAGTTACACTAAAATTAATCTTTATTTTTAAATTTAGGTAATTGGAAATTTTATTTATTTACTTTTTCGTCTATTTGGCAGCTTAGTTTAACCAATTGTTAAAGCAATCTCTATTCCCGTGTGATGAGCGGGTACATCAGCTAATATAGAATAAAAATAGAAATTAAAATTCGTATTGTTCAATTAAAAGCAGCAATAATAAAATAATAAATCGATGACAAACTGACGCTTTCGATCTGATCCGGTATAAATTTAAATGCCTCGAAATCTAAGATGAAAATTTTGGCCTTATACAAATTGGTCTATTTCTGTGTATTTCTTTACGTAACAATTTCTATAATTCTTTACAGGTTGAAAAGTTTTTCTAGCATGTATACATATTTACATAAATGAACTGACACACACACACACCACATAACACCAAAACAACAATAAAAAATCTTGCAGTTCAATGTGGGAAGTTAGTTTTTCTGGAAAGATGTTGTAGTTAGGGTAAAACTAAGACAGTGGAGGATCCTGAAAAGTTTCAACGCAGGAGGCAATATGCGAGAAATTTTGTAAGAAAAATGGATCTTCTTAAATTTAAAATTTTGATTAAATAATTCTTATCGTCTGCAACCAGGTTTAGGATGGTTGCTCTCATCATTCATTATTGAAAAGACGTTTTTGAGAAGATTCCTCTTCTCTTACATGTGTAATTTCTTAGCGTGGATCTTTGAACACTCCGCTAAACCGGCAGATTATTCAAAGACCCATGCTAGGTGAGCAGGGAAACCACACAGATCATAGAGTGTAATGTAGTGCATTTATTGCAAGCCTGCACTCAGGGTATTTGCCAAGTCGTAATGCCTTGGTCAGAGGATTTTTTCAGGTGTTCTTCCGCGTCTTCACGAGACATCTAACGAAACCTCCCGAAACCCTACACCGTTAGAGAGACAGCCGCGCGGTAGTCCAGAACCCTCGACATTTACTCTTCAGGCATCTACCATTTCCAGTCCCTTGTGCAATGGGCCATGGTGGGACCGAGACCCACAGATCACAGAAAGGGAATCATCACCACTGAATCCAACTGGGATTTAATTTTATTTTATCTTACTTCTTCTTTCACTGTTATTCACTAGTTCTTTCACTATTTATTTTATCTTTATCTTCTTTCACTGTTCTTTTCAACTAGTTATTTTAATTTTGTTTTAATCTTTAGGACGGGATAGAGCGTTACTGATAAATTTGATCGCGCATTTAATCGTGTGACTTTTCTAGTAAAATCAAACTGAAACATCAATAACTGAGGACTAGTTTACAGCAATACAGTCTGGACACATACTCAACTTTCCTCACTATTTTTAGGAGGGCCCAGTGTCACTTTGCTTAAATATTTACCTTACATTTCATTGTTTACATGAAAAATACTATAAGGACGTTTTGGCTTCTAACTATGTTTCAAGAATATTATTTTTATCATTCCAATTTTAATGAACTAATGCATTATGTAAAAGTTGTCTTTATTTTATAACACCAGGCAGCTTCTACATAATGCGTTAGTTCATTAAAATTGGAATGGGAAAAATAATAGTCCGGAAACATAGTTGGTTGCCAAAACGTCCTTATAGTAAGTATTCTTGATGTAAACAATGAAATGTAAGATAAACATTTAACCTAAGTGACATTGGACTCTCCTAAAAATAGTGAGGGAAGTTGAGTACGTGTTCCGACTGTCTTGTAATTTAGTCCTCTGTTATTGACGTTTGATTTTCATTTTACTAGAAACTTAACGCGATTAAATGCGCAATAAAATGAAGCTGAAACTAGCAAAAAATTGCTTAAAAATGAGAGAACGGGTGGATTTTCAGATTTTTAAAATAGCGCAGATCTTTTTTTAATATTTTTTTTACATAATTATGAAAATTTTCAAGCCGATCGCACGAACTGTGTGAATTTCATTAAATTTTTACACAGTAACTTTTTAATCTGTTTGGATTAATGATGGTAAAAGTTTTGTTTGGAAGGGGCCGGACCGGATTTGTTAGCGAGTGAGTCACGTATCAGCGTAACTATATAATAGGATAATTACAGAGTTAATATTTATACAGGAGTGGTTTATGACATGTAAATTTGAATTAATTTAAATAATAATATGCACTACATTTCTTTAAACCCCCTCTTCATCCGTAAGCATGCGTGCCCAAGACCCCATATATGTTAAATCGGTCTCTTCTAATAAAATATTTTTTTTTATATGCCAAATGTTTTGTTGTATTCGAGGCAACACCTTTTCCTTTTCAAGTAACATTTGAAAGAAGTAAAATATTTACTCAAAATTCGTTATTTTAATTAAAAATTTAAAGTTATTATAAATGAAAAAGTATCCTGGTGGTCTTTGAAGAATACGAAATATTCAAACTTATTTCCCGTGCCCAACCATGCTTAGAAGGGACTCCGGTTCAAAAGATTACTTATCTGAAAAAATACCGAAAGCATTCGGCTTCTCTCTTCTTTAGTTAGAAAAGGCATGGTCACCACATCTGTAAATAATTTTGTGGGGTGCTACAATTAAAGTATCGGAGGTGTGTCTTGGCCATTGTGCGCTCTCCCCTCCTTTGCAATCCATTAATCTAAGTGTCACAGGTGTTTTGGCGAGTGGGGGTAAGCAGTAACGGGATTTTATGTCACAGCCGCTTTCGAAGCAGAAAAAAGGGAGCAGAAAATTATGTCTCAGCCGCTTTGAACAACTCTTACAAATGAAGGGATTTTACGTCTCAGCCGCTTGGAGGGTTAACGTAGAAAAAAGTCTCCAAATATGTTTTTCAGGAAAAGTTTAGCAAAATTGTAAAAAATTAATATAAATTATAAAAATGTTAAGATTAAAATTCATAATTCTGTACAAAGTGGGGGTTATATACTGTCATGTACAGAGTGGAGGTTCCACTGTCTGTGTAGTAAACATTTTTATAGCATACTGAACTCGTTTGTGTTATTTTAGTTTTCAGTACTAAAATATCTGAAGGCACAATGTGAACTTCTCCCCTTACATTCCCCCCCCCCCCTCAAAAAAAAAAAAAAATATTTGCAGTGACCCTGCCTTAGGGTGCCCGGAACTTATATCCCCTAACACTTCTACACCGTATGAATGTGAAACAATATTATTTAATTAAAATAACGAAATTTTATGCCAACACTACGAAATATATACAGGCCCATTACTGCCAAATAGTGCTGGCCCGGTACATTTTAAGCAGTATCACGCCGTTAACTTTTTTGTGCATGTCATAGACACATGGCAGTTCGCCGTTACTAGTAGTTATGTACCGGCGCATATGCACTTTTCAGGCACTGGTACTCCAGTGACTTCCAGACGATGGCAATCTACCTTGCTCCCGTTATACGGCACTTCGCCAGCACGACGGGTACCCGGCCGTCATTTTGCGGGCAGTTGTGTGTTTTCTGGGTTCGTAGAGTTTCTTCAGCCCATTTTTCAAAACACCATTTGTGCTTACAATTTCCCCGTAAGTTGAATGAAACATATACTTACAAAGTCAATAATAGTGTATAGAACATTTGGTGATGAGGCAGCATTAATTTATTCGAGGGTTTCATGTTATTAGATTTTAAAGTTGTTAAAAAGCTCTGTGACGCATATCTCTGTTTCAAAAGAATAGCTTTTACATTTATATAATAAAAAAATAATAATTTGAATGACGTTTACTTAGTAATTTATAACTCAATTTTTTTATAATTAGTAAAATGACTAGTCATTTGAAATGGTTTCAAATTTCTAATTATTTCTTTCATATAGATAGTCAGCATTTATGATAAAAATATTTATTATTTAACTGAATAAAAAAAAAATTACTCAGCATTATAAACTTTAAAAAAAAACCTTTTTTTAAGTGCTTTTTAAAGCATAATACAAAGAGTTTCTCTTAAGAATTGAGTCAATACTCTCAGATTAGAGTCAATACTCTATAGATTTCTTGGAAAAAATTAGCCATCTGTATTTTTTCTATATTTATATCCGGGGATCCTATATTATGATCCGGTTTTCATTATTTTTATAAAACTCATTATTATTTGGAAAGATCACAATGCATTATTTATTTTTTTAGGAAATCTTTTGTTTACTGATGCGGAGCATAAAATACTGTGTTGAGGGCCGCATTCACGTCCTGCATCCAGAGTCAAAATTAAAACCATTCTCCCATCTGCCGTGCTCCTTTTATTTATATATTTCCATGCATACTATTAATGTGTCATCGGTTTTTAAAAAATGTAATCTAGAGATAAATTAAATTACAATGAAAAGGAAAATGTTTTTTTTAAGTACTTTATTTTATTTTTTATTTTTTTTTAAAAATAAAGTACATTTTTCAAACGCATAAAATTCGTGTATGAAGTATTGGGAGCGGCTTCCATAGTCATTCGCCCAGCCAAAAGGCTTATGACATTGAAAGCTGCTACTCTCGACGAAATGAATGTACTCGTGGATAAATACTTTTTAATAACGAAGGGGTTGGGGCAATGGCCTGCATCAGCTGAATTCCGCCTGCGATTTAAAGGGGAAAAAGAAAAAAAAAAAAAGAAAGGAAGAAAGAAAATACCACCTTTGACCAAATTAGAAACGTGGCTCTGTCTGCCTTTCTTACTTATCGAAAGTCATACGTTTTGTTGCTATTGAAGTGGGCGTAATCATCGGGAAAAGGTTTTTATCTACCCGCGCAACTACTGTTCATAATGCAGATTTTATTATTTTAGCAAAATTATATGTTACTTTCAAAGATCGCGCTGGGTTATTTTAAATATTAATTTAATTCTTTGTTTATTTTTTGAGGAGCTTAAAAATCTGTGTTCATAGCCGGATTCAGGTCCTGCATCCACAGACAAAATTAAAATCATCCGCCCCGTGAAATTTTCCTTATATATTTCGATGCAGACTATTAATGCGTTATCAGTTTAAAAAAAAAAAAAAAAAACTCTATTCTAGACAGAAACATTAAATTAAATTACAAAGACGTAAACATCGGGCGTAACATCGGGAAAAGATTTCCACCTACACGCGCAACTACTGTTCATAATTTAGATTTTATTATTTTAGCAGAATTATTCGTTAGTTTGAAAGCTCTCGATTGGCTACTTTAATTATTAATTAAATTTTTTGTTTTCTCTTTTGTGGAGATTAAAAATATGTGTTTCTTACCCACCGAAATTCAAAACCTTTACTTAGAAATGATATGGGCGTAAATATCATGAAGAGGTTTCCAGCTACATGCGCAAACAGTTGCTTAAAGATGCAGATTTTAATATTTCAGCAGAATTCATCAGTACTTCCAAAGAACAAGATGAATTATTTAAATTTTTCATGAAATTTCTTGTTTACTGTTTGGGGGGCTTGAAATTCTGCGTTTCTTACCTATTGGACGTCATAAGGACTTCTGAACAGCTTCATTGGAAACCGATAGCGTTAAACACCCATTCTCCGATTTCTTTAAACTCACACTGCTTATATGTTTAAAGAGAGATGTAAAGTTTTGTTCATCACTAGATCGAAACATGCTTTTGTTTTCCTTGTGAAGTTAATAAAAAAGGAAAAACAAAGGGTAAGGGTGGTTTTATGGGATGTTAATGGATTTTTAAAAGACAGGATACTACTGAGGAATGCTTCCGAGAAAAGAAACGGACTTACTTGTCACAGTAATTCCCTAGAATGGAAATTTTCTGCATTTGTATAACCTCGGCAACAGGTTATACAAATTATATAATTGTATAGCCTGTTGCCGAGGTTGCTATTAATAGTATTACAGGTATATTTAAGTTATACTAACCATTTTGTTTCTGATCGAAATGTAAAAGTATCATTCCGCGATTTTTAAAAGAAATGAAAGTACTACAAATGTAACTTTTTTTAACATTTCAAAATTAAAATTGGCCTAAAAATATGATTGTTTCTTATTTTAAGTATTCCCCGACGAATGAATCAGAAGTCCCTGAAAGGGGGTCACTTTCCCAGACACGGGCACGTGACCCCCGTGGACTTCCTGCTGGTGACACTTTCGATTACCTGAATAATCCATGAAAGCAGAAAAAGATTAAAATTTACAACTGTCATGGGTTATACTTCAAAACAAAGTATAATAATACGAACATACGTATGTAGGGGAATATAGGGAGAATGCTATATTAATTCATTAAAATATGCACTAGTTACGAAAAACAAGCCTTTAAAAAAGTATTTCAATTTTTGGAAGATCAAAATTAAAAATAAATTAAGATATATATGTATTATTAATTTATTACATCTAGAAGAAGCGTCTAAAAAAGCGTCATCCAATTAATAATTTTTTAAAAGTAGTTATTAATATGTGCATGGATGAAAAAGCGTTCCAAAATATTTATACATGGAGGTACATTCTGTTAAAAAAAAAAATCAAGAATTTTGGACAGTTTTAACATATGTTTAATTGTATGGACTTTCCCTTCAAATCTCCCTATGGTGTGCATGATACTAGCGCAACGGCGGAGAAAATGTCAACTAGAATGTTCCGCAGTTTCCTATTGTTCTCAGTTTCGTCTGGACAGTCTTGTGGAGATCGTAAGAAGCCATGACTAGGGATCCTAAAAAGGGGAGCTGGCGCACTCGCCATTCTGGTTCCACAGGGTTACCACGAGGTTATAATCTGGTATATGCTACGTGTATTACGAACATTTTTTTTTACTACTCAACGGATGTTTATATATTATAAATTTGAATAAAATTGATTATGGGGGGTTGTTCAAGTATGAATTGTTCTAATCGTTCAGGAAGCGGGGGGAAAATGTTTAGATTTCCTAGCGATATGGAACGAAGAAAAAAGTGGATGGTGAACTGTAGACGTGAACAATGGAACCCGAGTCCAGAAGCTCGACTTTGCAGCGTACATAATTCTATTAAAAATATTTGTTTGCTTGAATTTGTGATATGTAGTATAAAGTTCAGGTTCTAAATAATCGTATAATGTTGTAATTTAGTCTTTGGAAGCTTCTAATAACGTTTAAAGTACATGTTTATAGTACGATGTTTGGATATTGGCGATATTCTAAATGTCGCCAATCTGAGTTCCGGTGTGTGGTTTGTTTGTAAACTGTGGTGGTTGTTCGTGGTTTGTTTGTAAACTGTGGTGGTTGTTCGTGGTTTGTTTGTAAACAAAACCACGGAACTTTTAAAAAGGTTATGTTCATAGCTCATGAATGATAGTAAATCCTCAAATTGTATTTATTAATTAGATAACGATATAACTTTTATACTGCTTTTATTTTTGTTAAAAAAAAGTGCTGTTTTTCATTTTATAAAAGTCAAGATCTTACATATTAACTATATTGAAACATTAATAACGCCATTTATTGTATTTTAATAGTTTTATCTTAAAGAATATGTAATTGTCTTAAGCTAACATAAATTCAATTGAAAATATAATTAATTATGCGCTTTTTAATGACTATTTTGCTAAATAAGTAAATAAAACAAGCATTACTTTTAAGACTGTGTGAAATATTAACATGTGTAAAGTATGTTACTACATGTGTTGAGTGAGCACTGCTTACAGTTAGCACATTTTTTCGGAAGCAGGAAACATTTACAATCACAATCGAAATTGCCCTTCTCCTGAACATGTTGATTTTATTTGATTTTGTGTTTAAGGCAACACTACACAAGGGTGATCTGCCAAGGATGGGGGATGCCTTGGCAGGAGGACTTTCTAAGGGGTTCTAACATGTATTCACGTTACATCTGTAGAAAACCTACCAAAACTCCAGACCGTTCGATCGACAGCCGCGCAATGGGACCCGACCCGGGACCTTCACACTTAATTATTAAATTAATTATTAAAATTTTAAATATTTTGAATACCACTTTAGTGTCTGTTTCTTTTTGTACAAAATATGTCATTAGCAAAAAAGTAATATTTTCCTACAGCTTTAAAAATGACTTATTTTTATTTTCACAGGTAAGTAACTAAATTTTGATTTGTAGTAGTTCTATAGTAGAGGTTTTCCTTATTGCTATATTTATTATTCTTTTCTTATAACTTTAATATATAATCGTTTTTATTATTTGATGAATTTTTGTAATTGTATGTTTTGAATGAATTAATGTTTTAAAATATCATTATGTTCATTCATTTGTGTATGTTATTCTGTTTCAGTAGTCATCATTTTCCCATTATTCAGACTCCGTTTTTTCAAATATCAAATATTTTGGGGGGTTTTTCATATGGATTGGTGAAAATTTTGGGAGTAAAAACCATTTTCTCCCCCCCCCCCTTATTTTGATAGATTAAGTATAAATTTCAAATTGTACAGAATGCAGATCAAGTATTTACTTCATGACATTTTTAGTTTTTACTTAAAAAGAATAATAACAAATATGTACATATGTAGAAAATATTTCAGAATGGTGAATTTCCAAAAGAAAAAAATCGTATAACACCTCATGTGTAAGAAGTAGATTTCAGGAGCCTGTTTATATCTATCAGAACCATATAGATTAAATAAGAAGTTAGATTTGAAAGTAATTAATATTTGTGAATTTGATACATATACTAGAGGCCTAAATAAACATTTGTAAAGTATTAAAAAAGATCTTTTCAAATTTAACAATTAAGTAGCAAAATGCCTTTTTATAACATAACATAATAATAATAAAAAAAAAGTCAGTCCATAAACTAGCTCTTTGAAATATAGTAATACTTGTATCAGTTGTTCTAATGATTTGATTGTTTTTGCTTCAAAAGACGAATTTTTTTTTCTATTGTGTACAATTTATATACAATAGTTAAGGTCTAAAATGTAGGATTTAAGTTTTTTTTTCTATTGTAAAATACTGCTTTTTTTTTCTTTCATTTATTTAAAATGTTACTGTGATTCATAAATAATTTCTTTATAAAAATTTATTTTTGACAAATGCTATTTTATGACAGTTTTTATTTATTTATTTCAATAAATGCTAACAATACATTTTTTCAAGTATTACTTTTATCCTGTATGTTATTTTTTATCGGTGTCCGCTAAACTAAAAATGCTTGCTCCAGTCGCAGGTTTTTCCGTTTCGAAATCTAGCTTGAACAACTTAAATTATGAGTGAAATGACTGGATATCATAAACGCGCCAACGCAGCGAGGAGCTCGCCGAATACGTCGGCCAGCGGAATCCGTGGTTCAGATGGCCGCTGGTGAGCTGGCCCACGTTATTCCAGGGGCTCTAGCCATGACAATAAGGAGTATTCACCTGACGTCATAATTGAAAGAGCGCCACGCAGCGGTGAAATTCGTAAGCTAGTTTTGTACAGGAAAACCGTACCAGTGCGTTCATTTTAGGTAAACAAGCGGTATATTTGAGGTTTAGCTTTACAAATAAGTTTTAATAATGTTGATGTGCGCCGAAATAAGTTGTAATAACCGTTCTGTGCGATAAAATAATGTATCGTATATCGGTTTTGCTCGTACAATTTTAAATAATCGATTAAAATACAAGTGACTTAACATTTAGTTTCGGTTTTCGTCCAATAACTTTAAATAAAGGAGTAAAACTGCATGAGACTTTGTATTTTTGAAACTTCCCATGTTATTCAGCTGTTTTTAACAAAAATCTATTGTATCAAAAAGTTTGGCATTCATTATTTTAATCAATAAATCGTTATGACACTGTTTGCTTTATAAAGTATTAAAGAGTACAGCGTATACTTTTGTCTAATGAACAAGTAACTTAATCTTGGATATGTATACGAATAATTCAGTATTTTAATATAAACCCATGCGCTTGCTTGCCTTCCCTTCCATGATAGTTCATTGATTGGATATTCGCCATACCATCATTTTTTTTACTAACAAGTCCAGTTGTAAAATGGTTGTGGAAGGGTTTTGAAGACTTGTAAGCAAGCTTTTTTTCACGTGTCACAGAGATCTAGGTAAAACCAAATAGTTGACCTTGTCTATGTACGTAATATCGAACCAAATACATGTATTCTCTTGTCGTCTTCTCATCTATGCAATTTTGCCAATTTTATTAGTATAATACTTTTTAGTACTATCTTCCAAATTAATATAATAATTTGAATTAGTTTTTACAAAATTTTCATTGCTTTTAAATTAATAATAGGGAGTTTGTGCAGGCTCGATTTCTCTCACGGTAACGATAACGTTAAATGACATTGGACAATAAAGCGCATGCGCACGCATAAAATGCAAAACATGGTTGGTCAAAATACTCCGTATAGCGGATAGCGTTAGCGTTAGCGTAGGAAGAAACAGTATGCACAAACTCCCTATTATATCAGCTCACAGCACAACTTCAGAGGTTTGTTTGTGCACAGCTGTCGTCTGCATTTCGAAACTAGTGTTGCCAGATACTAAAGTGTGACGTAGGTCAATACACCCTTTTCTGAGAAAAATTCGCCACGGGTGTGACTTCCTAAGGAATTCACGAGATGCTGGGGAATCCCCTACTAAAGTGCTCCCTGGCGATTTGGCCTCCAGTCGGACTGCTTTGGCAAGAAACCGTTTCTTCTGTTGCTATACGTTACAAGCACGGACTAAGAGGGTTCAGGACAATCATCCAAGCATTGCGAAAGAACTAAATGAAATTTGCCAAAAAGGTGGCGCTGGGAGTCGTACTCATTAATTTTTGGCGCATGCGTCGTCTGCTAGTAGCTGAAACGTAAACAAATATCAACGGAAGCACCCTGCGGGAGATACTTACGCCGTGTGTCGTCAGAGGGCGCCCGTGCCGTTAATTATTAAAAGGGGGTCGCATATTTTCCTTTCAGAGGCTGACGCAGTTTCGCCCGTCTGCCGCTTCCCGATGACCGTCCTAAAGCCTCTTAGTCCGTGTTACAAGCTAGATACCTTGCCGCCACAATACGGTTGCCGCCTGCAAGTTGATCAGCGAAAAAGAATTGAGAAATCGCGCGTTAGAAATTCCGTGTTCTATGGTTCTTTTCCTTAATATTTTATGATTTTATTTATTTACATATTATCCTACATGTATATTTGAATGTATTTAAAATTGCAATATATTTATATACGCATGCATTTAACAGGAATAAAAAAGTAACAGTGGACAGTTAATAAATAATTATTTAGCTTTTGTATGAAATTTCGGGGAAAAACATAAGATTTTAGAAAACCCTTCTTTATTAAATGTTTCGCTTCGCTTTGCTTCGAATGTGGTTCTCCAGAGTGCCTGGCCATTTGCGCCTTCGATTCCGTTCATAAGGCATTATACTATTAAAGGCAGTTTATGTCCAGAACAATCAGTACCCTAAAAATATCCGAGGCTTTAGCGTTTTACATATTTGAATCATCATTATAAATTCAGACAAACTCTTCTAGTTAGAATCTCTATGTTCCCATCGATGCAGATTGAAGCGAGGGCAAAAATTGCATTACTGATTCTTGTGAGATGCTGAAAGATTAATATGGCCTTAGTTCGCCACTTCGTCTGAAGGGGGAGGGCACGTACCCCTGTGCCCTCCCTCTGGATCTGCCAGTTTAGGGGGCATCACCTGAACTTTTGACTGCTTTAAATGATCTGAAAAATCAGAAACTATATTATTTTGATTGAATAATTGATGAAACATAATTGATGAAGATAAAAATATATTTCGTTACAAATTTTTGTTGTCTTTTTAGTTAATCTGTTCTTTAAAATTCATTCGTTTTCATTTCCTCTCCTTATTTTGTCTTTAAAATTATTAGTACCTGGCTACCGAGCCATGCACAGTATTTAAAAATTCCTTAAGTTTAAAATAATGGGCACGTAAATGCCTTGATTCGTATGAGTGATCTTCATGATTGCCAAAGATTTACATCGCTGTCGGATCACCCATTCATCATTAGGTAAGCTTTGGTCGGCATTCAATGTTACAATGGCATATACTTTGTTTTGAAGAGGGATGCTTAGTATTCGATGGTCAGGATTGAGCAAAAAGTAGTTTAACGTAAGGTGCCTACATTCCTTCTATCGCAGAGAGTGCATCAGAGAGGGTATCAGCGAAAATCTTATTGTCGTATACAATGGGGATTGTTCATTCATTCACTAACAGCTTCTTGATTACTTCAGAATTATATATATTCATAATATTTGGAATTCAGCATCAGGAATTTGAGTTCGTTGAACTGTCAAATGAATGAGTTTATAAAAAAATTCATCAAGTCTATTATACAATGCACGCAACGTAGCTGCACACACCGCAATCGTTAATAGTTTCACTCGTCATATACTGTGAACAAAGCCATTGCAAAGTATGCGCTCACATTTCGAATTCTTTTATTAAATTCTTTAAAATGTGGGTGGCATCGAAAATACAACCACACCAATTCATTAGGAAATTCGGAATGACCTACATCAATCTTACAATACCCAAAATGATTTCTGTTAATTTGAGTTTTTACTCTTTCTACATAATAGAGGAGATAGGAGGAGAGTTTTAGGTGTAGCTAATTCCCACAAAAGGGGTGTTTGTTTTTTCTAATTAGTTGATGGTGTCTCTTTGACGTACTAAAAGTCTAGAAAAATCTAAGTACGACAAACGCGATTTTTGGCTACCGTCTTGAAAATTTTTTTTCAATCATGTTAGGTATCAAATTACACGATATTTCACGCTGGAAAGCAATATAATAATGGTTACTGGAAGTAAAATATTTACAAAGTAGGGGTTTCTTTTATATAACAAAAGTCCAGAAAAGTCTATGTAAGGAGTACTAGCTTTGAACTTTTCTAAAATTATAGCAACTGGTAAGAAATAAAGTAAAATAAAGTTCTGGTGGTGCAACCAAAATGATTAAAACTGTTTCTCCACTTTATCAGCATTTAATTACTCACTACATATTAAAAAAATCGTAATTATTCTTGACAAAATATATAATTATAAGCGCGAAAGAGCCACCTGACACAGTTCAGCTCAACGAGAGCGAAAAGGATCGCGACTCGACAAGATAAATTACGTTGCAAGTCTCTTCGTAGACCTGCAGAAAGAGAAAACATGATGCTTTTTTGGAAGTATGAATGTGGTTTCAAGAAAATGATGAACCGGTGGTCAATATCACATGCTGCAAAAGCTTAAGAACATTTTTTTGATAACATCATAGCTTCCAAAAAAGATGGGACGCCTAATATGGTAACTATGGGTCAAACAGTGGATAATATTCTCTTAGATTATTTAAAAAAAAATTATTAAAAAAAAAAAAAAAAAAAAAAAGAAATTAGAAAACCCCGAATTGGAAAATTTTCGTCTTATTGAAGCAGCAGCAAAACTGATCATAACAGAAATCAAACTAATGTCTACTTCAACGGAGTAGTATTCTTCGTCTTCATAATTAAAAATAGTGCGTCACATAATTAAAAATAATGCAAAGTTTAAATTTTTATGTTCCAAGGAACATGCAAGAACCAAGCAATATGTAGCTCGGTAACATTCTGTCTGATCCAACCTTTGGGATTTGTTTGTAGAAATTATACCTTTTTCACGAATAATCCTTATTAGGGGCCGAATGCCTCATACTAAAAGCGAGCGTAGCGAGTCTAGGGGCCTTGGACCCTAGTTGAATAAAAATACGAAATTAAATTAAACTTCTAAAACATGGAAAGGGATAAACAACTACGTACTGGAAATCACTTTAATTTTGTAAGAATTTCGCGCAGATCACAATTATTCTCCAATTTTTCACTTGTTCCCGGCTAACCGGGGAAAAAAAAAAAAAAAAAAAAAAAAAAAAAACACTCTATGTTGTCTATTCATCGGATATTCGATTATGCCAACATTATTTAAGGTTTAATCATCATTTTTAGGTTCTATTATAACTGACTTCAATATGTTATCTGAGAGTATGTTTTCGGAAATATTTCCATACATTTCATTAATAATACTATTTTCGACCCTCTTAATTGCTGAGGTATTTCTTCAATAATATTTTTAGAGAAAATTTGCTTTAGCATACTGCCTGGCGGGAGATTATGAAGAAATTGTCGAATTGGCGCGTTTCTGTGTAGTGTCTCTTGGATTGCGACCTCCCCGGAACAAATAGTAAATATTATTCTCTCCTCCAAGGTCTTTCTACTGCTTTTAAATATGGAATTTACAACACATCTCGCACTTATCGCTGTCTAAAAACAGTCGCCAAGCATATTGCTAAAACACATTTTAGTCATTGGCCTATCACCAAACTGGGTAATAATTTCACTTTTTGCAAATTTTGTTATAATACTATAACCCTATAGTACTGCTGAAACTAAGTGTTGTTATTTCAAAATTGACACAACAATGGAACCATCGCCTGACTTGGCACGAAATACTGGGTGCCAAATTACTTCTCTAATTTTTTACAGTTCATTAGCATACTACGCAAAAAATTTAACATTCGCACAAATACCTCCATAGGAACTTTAATTGTGCCGAATTTCACGGTCATCCGTTCGCGCAGTGCGCTGCAAAAGAGACACTAAGGTTTTGCTTAGCGTATTTATATATACACGGCCCTCCAAAAGTTAAGGTACAACCTGTTTTTTGTGAATAGTATGGAAACGAATGAACATAGAATCAAAAAATTTGGACTAACTGAGCACTAAATAATTATTAAGTACGACATAGAAATTTACATAAATTCAACACAAACATGGTGTAAAAGCAAAAGAAAACTTTTGGTAGAAAAGTCCACTTTTGGAGAAAACAGTTTATCAAAGCTTTTTGTGGAAACATGTGGTGGAAACATTACAAAAATGAGTTCTAATAAGGAATGTGTCCCCCCCTAACTGCAATGCACTGGCGGCATCGATTCTCCATGCTGCTAATTAAGTTGTTCACCTCAATGGGGAACGAAGACCACGCACGGATTAGTCCTTGTTCCAGCTCATGCGACGATCTTGGAGGAGGACTTGAAGCAGCTACTTGTCTGCGAAGGTAGTCCCAAACATGTTCTATCGGATTGAAGTCTGGAGATTGAGCTGGCCATTTCATTCGCTCCAAAACTTGACTCTCAAGATAATCCTCAACAAGCACAGCTCGGTGAGGTCGGGCATTATCATCCATCAGATTGAAATCATTGCTAATAGCAGCAGCATATGGCCGAAAATAGTCATCAAGAATCTCGTCCCGATATCTCACACCAGTCATAGTTCCTCCCTGGAACACATGCAGGTCTGTGTGACCATCGAGTGGGATCCCTGCCCAAACCATTATTCACCACCTCGATAACTGTGTCTTTCCACAGTGTTGGATTGATGGTATCGCGTGCTTCGTTCCCTCCAGATAAGCAGACGCCCTGAATCGCTCTCCAGTGTGAATCTGGACTCGTCTGTAAAGAGTACAGAAGCCCATCGCTGTCTGGTCCAAAGAACGTGTTCTCTTGGCCAAGATAAACGGGCCCTTCTGCGTCGTCCGTTGAGGGGTACACATACAAGTGGTCACCTTGAATAGAAACCTGCATTGTGAAGAAGCCTTCGTACCGTAGTAGCGGATATTCGTCTCTCTGACGCTACAGAGTGGTCTGCAATAAGTTGCGGCACGGAAATGCTTCTTCTTTTCCAGGCCGAAAGAGCTATAAAACGATATTCTGCGCGTGTTGTAGCTCGTGGTCGGCTTAGAACATGTCTTCTGGGCACAGAAGCTTCCGTTTGATATTGATTCCAGAGACGATGGACCACACTGTGAGACACATTAAGACGCCTAGGAGAATAAGCCTGTGAGAACTCCATTTCCATTCATACGACCACCCTCCACCTTAACGAATCGGGCAAACAGTTTCTCTAAGACATTGCGGGACCCTGCTACCTATTAACGAATCTGCTAAAAAAAGTTGTAAATCAACAAAAGTTACATGCGTAATTATGAAAGCCTGATATTTGCACATTTTTCTCTCACTCATAAATGCCCTTTTCTATAAAAACAAACTAGTAGCTATCGTTTTTGATTAAATTTCCATAAAGTACATTTTTATCAACTATATAAATCATAAATTTTACTGTCAGTGTCATTTTTTTTTATGGTGAGCTTCGAAAAACATGTTGTTCCTTAACTTTTGGAGGCCAGTGTACATAGATTTATAGGCTCGAGCTCTTAATGGGTGACTAGTCCATTAATCTGAACTGATTCCATCCTCTTCATTGTTCGGGGACCCTACTCTTCATTAAATCTAAGACGAAGGTAATATATAAATACTGGCGATAAACGCAACGCGCAGGTGCTCCCTTGAACCACAAATTTCAGTCAGTCAGTTTATATTCATTTATTTAGTTTCATTTGTAGAAAATTACCTATTAACTTTTTTCCTGAATATAACTTTTATGAGAAATTAATAATTCAGTCAGTTTTAAGAACGAGCGTTTGAAATAGAACTCTGCGTTACACTGTCTTCCAGCAAATTAGTGTAGGATTGATATAATCGGATTTCTTTCATTTACAGTGGGGAGGGTTTATAGACGTAATCTTTATATTGGACTTCTTATTCTGTTCATTGGTCCAAGGAAAGTTTGAATCCATTTCCTTTTTGTATGCTACTGCAAGTAGCCAGGAACCATATTTGGAGGGGTGATGAATCTGCTGCTTGAATTTTTCTTACAGCTCACATATCGGGTAACTGAATACAGTGGTGGAAACTGATTTATGAAATGATAATATTTTTATTTTTATTATTGAACTGTGCATACAAATTGGTTAAAATTCCCTATGCTGCATGTTTTCTTATTAACAAAGTATTTCTGCAAGGAAATTTTTATATAAATATAAACATATATTCATAAACAAATAAAACAAAACAAAACAAAGTTTTTTGTTTGTTTTTCTATCTAAGTAACATGGATATTGATTTATGAAAATGTAGCTGTTTTTGCTCATTAGTTATTAATGACGCGTTCGACCACATGAAGCCTGTGTACAATGTTCAGAAGATCTCAAAATGTTATTCAGTTGAAAGAAAGCACTTTAGTCCATTTTGTCACGATGGGTAACCGACTAGTGCTATCTGAGATTGAAGATGCAAAATCGATGCTTATCTAAAATGTGATAAATCTTTTCCTGAAATTAGTAAATTACTGAGAAGATCAGTTGGTGAAACATATAATTATAAGAGAGACCCCGTGAATTACAGCATGAACTTTAATAAAAAGAGCAATCCACTCTTGACTGAAAGAAACTTTGATGAAGAGAATTAAAGAAACTTTGATGAAGAAAGATGTCTTTACAAAATATTAGCTACAATTTATTTAGATTTCTTAAATAAATTTCCATATATAAAATTCAAAATGTTGAATATTTGTTTTTATTTATTAATGGGAATGATTTCTTGTTGTTTAAACTATCGGTTATGCGTAGCATGCATAACATGTGAAACATGAAACAATTTCAATGAATAGAAATAAAGTTATTTTGAAAAAACTAGGTATCATTTCATAAATCAATTTCCACCACTGTAGGTATTCATCTGAACAAGATTTCGGTGAATGATTCATCCCCCAAATTCCCCCTCCCCCATGTTCTGTGAGCCAGGCTTTTTAAACAAGTTTTCTACATTTTATGCTACATAAAATTTTGGTTCAGTCTATCACTTTGATAGATACATTCCATATTTTGTTCAGTTTTTACATTTATTTTATCTCCAAAACAATCACATACCAACAGCTCTCCATTTACTTTTATAAATCATGCTGCGTTACCAGTTTAAAAAAATGTAATTTAGAGAGAAATCATCTAAATTTGAAGGTCAAAGCTCGGAAATCCTTTTTCGGAAGAGGTATAAGGTTTCCATGGGTAGACACCCATTTTCCGCTCTAGCGCAATAGCGCAATAAAAAAAATTAAAAATAAAAAACAGTAAGAAAATCTGAAACAGTTTTATATTTTAAATACGCACTAAAGTGCTATATTTTAAAAGCGTCTATCCTATTTTCTTTTCAGATTCCATTAAGTTGGAAAGTGTATCATTATTCAGAAGTGTGTCATATTTTTCTCCCTTGTTCCATAAAACACACCTTTGGAGTCGCAATCTATCTTAAAATCGCCTAATGAAACTGTTTTACAATCTTCGCCAAGCATCAGTTATATTTCACCATTTTAAATATTGTTCGGAATGGGCATCATAATCCAGGAGTACGCCCTGTTTGTCTTTCCATAAAACAGATCTTTGGAATTGTAATCTACATTAAAATTGCCTACTAAAACTATCTTACAATCTTCGCCAGGCATATTCTAATAATAAACTGCCGCGTTTGCCAGATTCTAAACAAATTTAAAAGATATCGCCAAGTTTGGTTCGGTTTTGAAGTTATTTTTTTGGCAGCAAGGTTGGCGATCAATTATCAAAAATTGCGAACCTTTTGTGACTTTCAATATTTTATTACTCCCCCCCCCATCCACATATCTAGCAAACACATTTGAAAAGAACTTCATCGTGACAGTTCATGTCTGCAAAACCTCTCTGCAAATCATGTCTACAGAAACTGTCTACAGAATCGCGTAGACAAAAATCTGATCTTGAATGAAATAGCACCCTAGTGTTAATAATAATAATAATAATAATAAATACAATAATAAAAACTGAGGAATATCCAAAATGTAAATAATAAATAGATATTAAAAGTCTATTGCTGGAAGGAAATGAGCTGAAGTCACGCTTTACAGAATAGAAATACCAACTTTTCTTCTCGTTCCGCGGCAGTTCGGTCATCACAAACCATGCACACAGTTGCCCACACTGGATTTTGACGGCATTCGGGGGAGGTTTAAAAGTACCCATTTTACGAGTTTTCTTTACACGAAAATTAGGTATACAGCAGTGCCGTATTTAAATACAAGAGGACACGACAGTCGCAGAGAGTCTCAGGCTTAAGGGAACATCCAGAGACGATCTCAGATATCACATGTTAGTTGCAATGGGCAAAAGCAAATTTAAACATTTACAACTGTATTCTTGAGTTACCGCTCTAAACAATACCTCTAGATTGAAATAAGACATTTTTAATTTATTCCTTTTAAGTATATAACAGTAAGCAAAATAAAAAGCAAAGTATATTTCAATTGACTATCGACAGTAATTGTTTGCGAGTGATAATGACTGCAGTGATAATGACTCCATAAATGATGCCACACCTTTTTCGATATTTCTTCTCCCGCCCCTCGTTAATTGCCACGCTGTGATACATAAACATATATTTGCAATTCAGAAAATATTATTTATAATGCAACGCTTTATAAATCATATTTTATTTTTAAACTATGTGCTTTTGCATAACATTTGTGAGCATAATGTTCTTTTATGTGGAGACTTTCTGCCGCTACCATATTCGCAGAAGCAGCCTTTAATGATTTTTCCGAACGAAAGAATACATATAAAGATTAACATAAACTGGTTAACTCCATGGAAAAATACCCTCCAATACTGGTAATTTCAAAATAACTACAAAATTTAATCTACTTAGTTTAAAAAACTGTTTAATGTCACACTTCTTATTAGCCCTTTCCGCCCCCTTGTCACAAACTGTAACAATCTCATGAATCCCCCTTCCCTATAAATAATAAAAACGTCGTAAAATAACACATATAAAAGGTAGTTATGGATCTGGTAATAGGTTTCGGCAAAATATTTTCAACGCTCCTCGAATTAGCTTAAAAAGGAAGATAATTTTCTTAATTGTCATATAAATCAACATCAACAAACAAGCCAAACACAACCAGTAATTTTACAAGGGAAATTTTTATATAAAAATATTCAAACATCGGTGCTACAGATTACCTTACTTTCGATGCTATCGCATCAAGACAGAAGTTGCGCATTGCATGCAGCTTTAGTACAGATAACGTGATGGAAATACTATGATGGCAACGCTTGTGACCTTGTAAGCCACACACAAGCCCCCTTGTGTCAATTTTGTTTACGAGACGCTGGGCAGGGCGGATTAAAGTGCTCTCTGGCGATTTGGCGTTCAGTCAGACTCCTTTGGCAAGAGTCGTTTCTCCCGCTGTTATACACTGCACGCTAGGGGTTGCCGCCCCCTCGCAAGTTGATCCGCGAAAAACAGTAGAGCTTCCACATTCTTTTTCTGTTGCAGTATATTTACATACAGCATTTCAATAATCCGTTTCTGTCACTGCTGTGGAATAGAAGTAAGGTGTTAGAGGGGGAGGGGGGTGGGTTTTTAAAAAGTACATATTTATTTATGCAATAACAATAATGGAAAATTGGGAAATTCAACGTTTGAGCATGAAATTTTATCTTGCAGCTATTTACAGTTTTCTTGTTATCTTTTTATTTTTTCTTAATGTTTTACTTCTTTCATCAATGATTTTTGTTTTGAATTTGTACGTGCATATTAAATGCCTTATATGCTTAGTTTTCCTGTCATATCCTGTGTACCGACGTTAATTCATACTCAAAATAAATGATTAAATAAATATTATCACGCCATAAGTGTTTAACCCATTTATGCCTAGCGTCCCTTTTTTGGAACGGCATTTTCGCTATCACTCGAAAACGTTATTTATTTTTCCTAGCCTTTATTCGCGAGTATTGCACCTCAATTCCACAAAATATTTTAATAAGGCCAAGTAGGATGTTGACATTTCAATTTTTATACATAATGATTTTAAATGAAATCATCCCTTGTTCAAAAAGTTGACATCAGAAATTTATCAATTACTGCTGGTGTTAGCAAAAATCGAAGAAAGTCGCAAAAATATCCAGGCACGAATGGGTTAACAGCATTTTAAAAGAATATTTGGTGCTGAAGATCATAATTTTTATTTTCACTTTGACTGAATTACAGTAAGTTGTATTTAAAACAAATAAGAAATCTTTTGCGGTTTAAAACAAAGTCAACAGTAAAAAAATTATCTAGAATTTGCTTTCTCATTTAATTTTAAGTTTTTAGCTATTTACCTTATTAATTTTTCACTGAAACAAAATGGTCCAAAGAAAGTCTTAAAAAATCGTTCTTGAATACGAATTAGTTTTTTCTTTCATTGAATTAGTAGTTTGTGCTTGATTAAAAGAATTTAGCATTTTATAAATATAGATCATATGTAAATGAACTTTACACAAAGTTTAACATTTACTTTCCTACCGTTATAAAGACGAGCGGTTATTATTCTTTGTTGTTACACACATTATTGCTAGCCCATATTAATCTTTCAGTATCCTACAAGAATCAGTAATGCAATTTTCGTCCTCGCTTCAATCTGCATCCATGGGAACATATAGGTTTAAACCCGAAGAGTTTATCTGCATCTATAATCCATATCTATTAATTGCTAAAACCCCGGACTAAACATTTAATAAAGAAGGGTTTTCTCTAATCGTATGTAAATTTCATACAAAAGCCAAATGATGATTGCTTTTTTCTGTCCACTGTTTCTTTTTTATTTCCGTAACATATTACCTTCAAATCTAAAATTTTTTATTCATATTTAAATGCATGCATTTAAATGTGAATAAAAATTTTAGATTTGTAATTTTAGACTGCAATTTTAAATGCATTAAAATATATATTTAGAACAATTAAACAACAAATAAAATAAAAAAATATTAGGAAAAGAACATGGAATTTCTAACTCTACTGTTTTTCGCGGATCAACTTGCGGTGCGGACGGCAACCCCTAGCGTGCAGTGAATAACAGCGGGAGAAACGACTCTTGCCAAAGGAGTCTGACTGCACGCCAAATCGCCAGAGAGCACTTTAATCCGCCCTGCCCAGCGTCTCGTATTTTGTTTGAGACTGAGAGTGGAGTGGTATACCCGAACTGGGAGGACAGAGAGGCCTTGCCTTTCGACCTGGTATCATGCCTCCCATAGAGAGATTTGAAAGGTCAGTCCACACAATTAAACAAGCTAAAACAGTCCAAAATTGTCTAGTTTTTAAGAAAAATATATTTTTTAAACAGGATGTATCTTCTGTTTTAATATATCCATGCACATATTGAAAACAACTTTTAAAAATTATATGTTGGCTGATGCTTTTCTAGGTGCTTCTGTAGGCAGGAACTTGGTGTTTACACCCATTTCAATTGTAAGAAGGAACATCACTTACGGTGGGTAAGAACCACACTCTTTTAAGCTTCACAAACAGCAAAAAAGTAAAATAAAATAAATAAATAATACATCGTAACCTTTTGAAAGTAATGTTGAATTCTGCTGAAATAATAAAATCTGCATTATGCACAATTTTGAGAGGGAGCGATTACTCATGTATTCGGAAATCAATTCTTGATCCGTACGCCCACATAAGTTGCTTATGACGTTCGGTGGTAAGAAACGTTGAATAAAATTTCATTAAAAAATTTTAAAATATAATAAAATTACATTAAAAATTTAAATAATCCATCTTGTTCTTTGAAAGTAATGATATGAATTCTGCTCAAATAATAAAATCCGCATCATAAATAATTTAAACAACCGTTTGTGCATATAGTTGGAAGCCTCTTCATGATATTAACTCCCACATCATTTGTAAGAAAAGCGTTTGATTTTCGATGGGTAAAAAACAGATTTTTAATCTCCACAAACAGTAAACAAAAAATTTAATTAATAATTAAAATAACCCATCACAATCTTTGAAAGTAACGATGAATCCTGCTCAAATAATAAAATCCGCATCATAAATAATTTAAACAACCGTTTGTGCATATAGTTGGAAGCCTCTTCATGATATTAACTCCCACATCATTTGTAAGAAAAGCGTTTGATTTTCGATGGGTAAAAAACAGATTTTTAATCTCCACAAACAGTAAACAAAAAATTTAATTAATAATTAAAATAACCCATCACAATCTTTGAAAGTAACGATGAATTCTACTGAAATAATAAATCTGCATTGTGAACAGTAGTTGCGCGTGTAGGTGGAAACATTTTCCCGATGTGTACTCCCACTTCAATTATAACAAAAGGATGAATTTTGATAAACAAGAAAGACAGACAGCCCTAGTAGCAATGACTGCTTGTTTTCTGCTCGGTCGTTCATCGACTCATCATTAACTCATCGACTCGTCAAATTCAGTCATCGGCAAGTGCACTTTTGTTTATCTGCAATAGATGAATTTTTATTCATGGATAGAAGTGATCTAGACGAGCAGTTTCGCCGATGGGAAACCGAAAAACAATATCTTATCCGAAACTGCAGTTCTATAGTCATCGGGCCTCGCAGGTGTACCCAGTGGTTTACACTTTACCCAAATTCCTATAAATATTTGCGTAATTTAGATGTGCCTTTGCATAATCTAAGGGAAATTTTGAAAAAATCTTGAATTAATCGCATAATTTACTTCAAATTTCTTGTATTAGGGTTGGGAGGGGGCAGGGGGTGGTATCCCCCCCCTTGCTCCCTCCCAAAAAATTAAATTTGAAAAGAAATATTTACAAAAAAATGTAAGTGTTTATTATATAAAAATGGTTTGTAATATTTAAATAATTTTTTAAAAATGTGTTTAAAAAAAAGAAAAGAAAATCTATTTGAGCGTCAGCTGCATTATAAGAAAAACGGAAACTTCATTACAATGAGCAACTCTTTTGAAACCTCTTTAATGTAAACAGCAAGAAGAGAAATCAGTTAATTTTTAAAAGTTATCCAAGAAATATGAAAGTTAAAATCACACTAAAATTCCTATACAATTGGCAATATTGTTTCTTAATTATTAATTATGAATGTTGTTGCTACTTACATACATTGGGAAAAAGTGAAATTAATTTCTTACCAATCGAATATTTTGACTATTATTAATAACAGCTGAACAACACTTTGTCAAAATTTCACTCAAAGTCCCAATCTGAGACTAAAATAACCGCTACTTCACACTTTGCCTTTTGCATGACAAGATCGATGGTCTAGGGGTAGCGCGCTTATCTCGTAATCAGTACGCTCAGGTTCGGGCCTGGGGTAGGAAGAATTTTTTTTTTTTTTTTTTCAGAAAAACGAAAATTTAGCATACAAAAGACGAAAACATAATAAACAGAACGGACATTTTTTGAAAATTTTGCTGCCAGTCGTTTATTTTTTATTAACAAATATATTTTAAACAGTTTATCGGTTTCTTTTCGTTATTTCATCGGAGTCATCGGGAAACGATGATCGGCTTTATGGCCCCCCGAGCGGACATTTTGTACCAGTTGCCGATGAAATTTCCCCTTTTTTGGATGAAAAGCCGTGATCGGCCATTGCTCCTTCTCCTCGGATTTAACTGACCCGCCTCTCATCGACCGATGGGTTATTGCTACTAGGGAGGGCCGTGTTCTAATTTGGCCTAAGGTGGTATTTTCTTTTTCCTACCTTTTTTATTTCTCTCTCTTTTAAATCGCAAGCAGAATACAGCTGATGCACACCATTCGGCCCCTTCGTTCTTATTAAGATGTATTTATTCTCGAATACATTCATTTCGTCGACAGTAGTCACTTCCAGTGATGAAGAAACATGTCTTTACAAAATATTAGTTACATTTTATTTATAGATTTCATAAATCAGTTTCCATATATAAAATTTAAAATGTTGAATATTTGTTTTTATTTATTAATGTCAATGATTTCTTGTTGTTTAAACTATCGGTTATGCGTAGCATGCATAACATGTGAAACATGAAACAATTTCAATGAATAGAAATAAAGTTATTTTGAAAAAACTATCATATCATAAATCAATTTCCATCACTGTAGGTATTCATCTGAACAAGATTTCGGTGAATGATTCATCACCCTCCCCCATGTTCTGTGAGCCAGGCTATTTTTAACAAGTTTTCTACATTTTATGCTACATAAAATTTTGGTTCAGTCTATCACTTTGATAGATACATTCCATATTTTGTTCAGTTTTTACATTTACTTTATCTCCAAAACAATCACATACCAATATAAATAACATCAAAATATGCACTAAACTAGTCAGCAAGAAACGTATTACAACCACAGAACCTTTTTCAACCTTATAAATACATTTCGAATCACGAAAGGCACAGAATTAAATACCATTTCGACAGAAACTTTTATCAAAGCTGCATTTTACTTAAATGAACTTACGACATGTTTCTGAGGCGTGAATTCCGACTCGTACACATTCTTCATACATTACTGAAGGGAAATGTTGAATCATAAAAAGTTGTTACAGTATTTATTTGCAAATCTCAAAATATTTCGGGTTCTAAATCTATCTCCAGCAATGTGCTTAGTGAATAAATATTCAACTATTTATGATTCTGCAAAACCATCAACATCTGAGCACGTTACCAAGCTCCAGACGCTTGGAAACAAAAATACTTCTCGAATTTTCTGAGTGAAGAAACGCAGTGCTACGTGATGCAGAAATTCCAAAGAGATTCGTTCTTTTACGTGCCAAACTATTTTCGTCACGTCAGTTCTTTACTCCTGTATATGTTCTAGAATTTAATCTTCTATGAATTTGTAATCTATGTTAATGTGAGGTAAAGTCGACAACGGCAGTGTATTACATTTGTTAACTGTTTCTAGAGGATTTGAAGTAAGAAGCTTTATGTTTGGAAGTACTTAGATTAATACTTTAGCAAGAGTCGGTCAAACAATTATGCTTTCTGAGTCAGATCCTCGCAAATTATTTATGTCTTTGGTAAAAGTCCATATTTCAAGAATAAAAAGGAGGCACGGATTGAGGGAAAAGGATTTCAGTTACTTTTGGTATAGTTGTTTGGTGTAGTTTCCATGTTAATATGCTACATGTAGAATACTAAAATGCAATATTCAGATATAGTCGAGAAGTATGAATATTTATTTCTGAACCACTTTATCGAAATTTTATATCCAAGTTATACGAATTTTCAATAAACTCACGGCCTTATTACGGCAACTATACATTCCACGTCGTACTTGGTACGCCACGGAATATATAGTTGCCGTAATAATGTATAGTTGCCTCCGGGCTCATACTCTAGCACTAAAGTTTCGAATCTCATGCTGTGGAAGCATTTTTTTCTTTAAATACAATACATCAATATTTATAATGAATTCATCTATTAGAATGCTTTCTTATTATTTATTTTAAGTTTCATTTCCACCATTCCAATCTAATATTTTTTATAATTGATTGAATTAAGTGTGTTTCTTATCAGACCGGTTTAAAATATCTTGCTAAAAAAGCATTGTTCCCGCACATACGCACCCAGTGACGCCTTTTGAGTGGCGCTCCAGTCACTTGGACTCACAGACAATCGAACTGCATAGACACTTGACATACGCATTACAACCGCACGACCTGACGGTCGTAACTTTTGGCTCCTTAGCCAATACGCACTTCTCAGAATTATTTTCTTAATGTTTTGTAATATTTGTAAATATTTACTTATTGTAACCAAGTATCAATTATATATCTTTGCATTTATCCAAAGTTCGCATATTCTTTATGGATAAAACACACCACTAAGCAACGACGCAACATTTTTTGGAGGCACCGGCGAGATTAACGGATGAACGGACTGGAAAAAAGATAAGTACTCTTTCCTTTTGCAATAGTTTGTCTTTGGTTTTGATCGCAAGTAATTTCGCATTCTTACCATTACACGCGTAATGGATGACAAAAACAAAACAATAAATTCAGCGGAAGATGCCGAAAAAAACGCAGTTATTCTCCGAGGCAGAGCAAAAGCAGCTCTGACCCGCATCTACAATTACATCAACAATGAAAATCAGACATTCAAAAAAAATGATCTTAACAACAAGATCGAAAAACTTGAATCAATATATAATGATTTTGACAAAGCGGACGCAAATCTTCCTCTAGAACAGTCAGAAATGGAAGAATTTGAAGATAAATATTACGAAACCAAAGCCAAACTACAAGACGCTCTTGAAAAATTATGCATTAATAATATCAGTACTACAAATTTTGCATCTAGTAATTCTAATACTAACGGCCAAATCAACAATTTTAAACTACCGAGAGTGAATATTCAGTCATTTAATGGCAATTACAAAGACTGGCCTTCATTTAAAGATTTATATACATCACTAGTTCATAATAATGATAGTTTGTCAACCATTCAGAAATTTTCATATTTAAGAGGCCTATTACTTGACGAACCTGCAGCTATAATCAAACACATTCCAATTTCCGAGGCTAGTTACAAAGAAGCCTGGGATAAGCTTCTGAGTAGATACGATCGGAAAAAACAAATAATTTCTTCTTTAGTTCAAACATTTTTTGATCAACCAGCTTTCAATCAGGCAAATGCTATTAATCTGCGAAGCCTTGCCGATGTTTCCGACGAGGTAATTCGCGGGCTTAAATCAATAGACACACAAGCTAATTCTAGAGACATTTGGCTCATTTATATATTATTACAGAAAGTTGACCCAAAAACTCGCGAAGAATGGGCACGACATACAGTTAACAACGATTTTCCCACATTCGAAGAATTCATTGAATTTATTAACGATAAATGCGCTTCTCTAGAATTGTACTGTGATAATGAGTCACAAAATAAAAACCCAAAGGTTAACGCTTCAAAACCAGTGTATCACGCAGCGAAATGTTTGTTGTGTAAAAAAATGCCCTTTCACTTGCTCTTTAAATGTAGCAAATTTAAAGAAATGACGATCAAAGAACGCAATCAATTCGTACGCAAAAATAAGTTATGTACCAACTGCTTGTCTGATAAACATTCTAATTCCTCCTGCCTGTCCCCTTATTCATGTCATTACTGTGATAAAAAACATCACTCAAGCTTACACGAGAATTTCCAAACATTCCGCACTTCAGTTTCAACCCCTTTAAAGGCCTCTCAGCCATCATCAGCTTCTGGCGTCAGCCCAGCTGGAGAAGCGGCTAGTCAAAACATACTACAAGCAAATAACTCACTCATTAATACGGATCGAAAAGAATCTTCGCTCCTACCAACAGCCTGCGTATTAATAAATGATTCATCGGGCCAGGCCCATAAACTTCGAGTCTTGTGCGATTCCGGGAGTGAATCATCCTTTATCACAGAGAGTGTAGTTAACTCATTAGGAATCGCGAGGAAAAACGCTAGATTTCCAGTAAAAGGTCTAGCTGACCGGAATATTTCGGTCACAAAAGGATGTGTAAACATGGAATTATTTTCTCCATATGACTCGCAGGTCAAGATCCGAGTGGACGCATATATTTTAGATAAATTGACAGCTCCATTACCGAGCTCGAAAATAAATGAAGAGCATTTATTGCATTTTAAAAACATTCAGTTAGCAGACACTACATTCAATATTCCAAACAGAATTGATTGTATTTTGGGATCAGATATATTTTTTTCACTGTTGCTTCCCGGTCAAGTAAATTGTGTTCAAGGTAATCTGATCGCACAGAATTCAATCTTCGGGTTTATGGTTTCGGGAAAATTGCCTAGCGAATGCACGCAAGCTGATTCAGTATCTAGTCTCCACATCTACGAAATAAATATTGACAAAGAACTTAGAAGATTTTGGGAGCTGGAGGATATTCCTCAGTCCAAAAATAAAATGCTCACACCGGAAGAAGAATTTGTGGAAACACATTTTCAACAGACATATACAACAAATACACAAAATCGGTTTGTCGTAAAACTACCGTTTTATAAATCTAAATCGGAGCTTGGCAGTTCAAAGCCAGCAGCAATTTCTCGACTTCTTGCAATGGAAAGAAAATTTAAAGATAAACCAGAGTTTGAAACTCAATACAAAGATTTCATGCGTGAATATCAACTTTTGGGTCACATGGAGCTAGATGGCAATGCATGCCATAACTCCGAATTACAACATTACTTTCTCCCGCATCACGCAGTAATCAAACCATCCAGTACTACTACCAAGCTAAGGGTAGTATTTGACGGTTCGTGCAAAACCTCGAGCGGTTTATCTTTGAATTCAATCTTAGGGGTCGGTCCTAAAATACAACGGGATATTTTTGATATTCTAATAAATTTTAGATTTCCCAAAATAGTTTTCACCGCTGACGTAGAAAAAATGTACAGGCAAATTTTAGTATCAGAAGAAGACCAAAATTATCAGCAAATTTTATGGAGGTACAATTCTACAGATGAAATGCGCACTTACAAATTAAAAACTGTAACTTACGGTTTAGCCCCAGCATCTTTTTTAGCCACTCGTTGTATCAAACAAATCGCTCTTGATTACACAGAAGATCCCAACATTTCTAGAATTTTACAAGAAAATATATACATAGATGACCTTTTAGCGGGATCCCACACAACACAAGAAGCAATATCCACGTGCAAAAAAATTGCTTCTCTTCTTGAATCACACGGATTCAACCTTAGAAAATGGAATTCAAATTCACCAGAATTCCTTGCCGAATTTCAAGGTCAATCTTCCAACAATGCAAACTTTGAAATAACTCCTGATTCTAACTTCAGTTCGAAGGTTTTAGGGTTATTTTGGAATCCGAGCTCTGATACTTTTGTTTTTAAGGCAACATTAGCACTTACACCACCTATAACAAAACGACGAATATTATCGGAATCCGCACGCATATTTGACCCTTTGGGGTTACTTTCTCCTTGCACTGTTTCGATTAAAATATTCTATCAGAAATTATGGCTCACCAAAGGAGATTGGGATACAACTATTCCGCAGCATCTAATTGATGATTGGTACAAATTTCAGGAAGCATTCAATGAAATCAATCACATCTCCATTCCTAGATCTGTCACTCTGGCATCAGATTCCGAAGTACAACTCCACGGCTTTGCCGATGCGTCATCTCTTGCTTTCGCGGCAGTAATCTACTGTCGACAAACATACAATGGAGTTACTAAAGCTACACTTCTAGTCGCAAAAACAAAAGTTGCTCCCATCAAGCAGATATCCATTCCAAAGTTGGAGCTCTGTGCAGCCCATTTACTATCAAAACTGTTTGTGTCAGTATTAAACACGCTCAAAGACAACAACGTTTCGGTTTTCGCGTGGACTGATTCCAAGGTTGTTCTTTCGTGGTTATCGGCTCATCCACGTAAGTGGAAAACTTTCGTAGCCAACAGGACTTCCCAAATTTTGGACGTTCTTCCCATTAAACATTGGAGACATGTACCTACAAAGGAAAATCCCGCAGATATCGCATCCCGCGGTATTGATCCGAAATATCTTCCAAATTGCAATTTGTGGTTCAGTGGTCCACAATGGCTTCGACTAGACGAAACTAATTGGCCTAAGAGTGAAGTAAACAATAAAGAGATAGATGACGTTGTAAAAACAGAACAAAGATCTGATCCAATCTTCAATCTTCATATTAGTACATCAAATGATTTAATTGATAATTTATTTCTAAAATTCTCCTTGTTATCTAGAATAATTCGCATTTTTGCATTCTGCCAGAGATTCATAAAAAACTGCAAAATATCTGTTGAAAATAGCAAAGATCCAGACAAAAACTTGGCAATACACTCCAATCCTCTCACATTTCCAGAAATCAAGTTTGCCGAAGAAACAATCATTCGATCGATTCAGAATAGTCATTTTTTTGACGACATAAAACGCATCAAAGATCAAGAATCCCTCTTAAACAAAAGCAAATTGCGCTCTCTTCACCCATTTTTGGACGAAACCGGTCTCTTACGGGTGGGAGGTCGATTGCAGAACTCTGAGTTGCAATTTAATAAAAAACATCCCATCATTTTGCCATATGAACACAAATTCAGTGAACTGCTGATCAAAGAACGTCATGTAGCTTATCTGCATGCCGGTCCTACCTTATTAGCTCATATCATCCGACAATCTTATTGGATCATTGGTGGTAGGAGACTCATAAACAAGCACATTAATAAATGCCTGAAGTGCCACAGATTTAAGGCCTCCACCAAAACCCAACTAATGGGTAACTTACCCAAGTGTCGAGTAACTCTCGAGAGACCCTTTTTCTACTGTGGAACTGATTACGCCGGACCAATACCGTTGAAATTCAGTCCAGGTCGTGGCTCAAAGACTACAAAGGGTTACATAGCCTTCTTCATATGCTTATCCACAAAAGCAGTACACATTGAAGCTGTCAGTGACTTAACAGCTGACGCGTTCATAGCAGCTCTTCGTCGTTTTAGTGCTCGTCGAGGTGCTCCACGTCACATTTATAGTGATAATGCTACAAATTTCGTAGGTGCTCGACGAAAACTGAACGAAATACAGCAGTTTTGGCTTTCTTTGCCAGAAAATGAAGTGACTGCTCATTATCTTTCAAGCTCATCTATTGAATGGCACTTCATACCGCCTGCCTCACCTCACTTTGGCGGTATTTGGGAAGCAGGAATTCGTAGTGTGAAATTTCATCTCAAACGAGTTATGGGCGAAACACTCCTGACCTACGAAGAACTGTCTACTTTACTTTGCCAAATAGAAGCATTGCTTAACACGCGTCCTCTTACCCACGTAAAAAATTCTGATCCTGACTGTATCGATGTACTCACCCCTTCTCATTTCCTTTCAGGATACACTCTCTTTTCTCCCCCAGACAATCATCCATCTATTACAACAACTAACCGATGGCAGCTCCTACAGAACCTCAAGCGAGGCTTCTGGAAGCGGTGGAGGAGAGATTTCATCAGCTCCCTTCAAGAACGCAAAAAATGGCAGACTCCACAACCAAACATCAAGAAGGACGACATCGTCTTAATTCACGAAGATGGGGTTCCTCCTGGCATTTGGCAGCTCGGACGTGTCATTGAGACGCATCCAGGCAACGATGGTCTTGTGCGAGTTGCCTCAGTACAGACCAAAAACAGTGTTCTGAAGCGTACTATAGCAAAGCTCTCACCTCTTCCTTTATATCAGGACTAAGGCCCTGATAGGGTGGGAGTATATGTTCCCGCACATACGCACCCAGTGACGCCTTTTGAGTGGCGCTCCAGTCACTTGGACTCACAGACAATCGAACTGCATAGACACTTGACATACGCATTACAACCGCACGACCTGACGGTCGTAACTTTTGGCTCCTTAGCCAATACGCACTTCTCAGAATTATTTTCTTAATGTTTTGTAATATTTGTAAATATTTACTTATTGTAACCAAGTATCAATTATATATCTTTGCATTTATCCAAAGTTCGCATATTCTTTATGGATAAAACACACCACTAAGCAACGACGCAACAAGCATTTATTTGTTGTTCTTGGTGTCGACGGATTTTTTTTATCTTGAATGCTCTTACCTTATTTATTCTACAAAATCATGTGTACCAAACAATTATATATGTAAGTATTATTTCAATAAATTGAAGATAACACGAGAAAAGCTCACATTTTCTGTTTTATCGACCAAATATCTTTTATTATCACAACTAAAATTTAAATTATAAAATGTGTTCCTCCTACGACCCGATAGGTCCAGACGCCCATGATAGTAATAAATATAATCAACTATAAAAATGTTAAAATTGGAAGAAAAAAGTATTAAAAACAAATAATGAAAAAGTATCAAACAAATCTATACCCTACAAGCAATTTTGCTCGGGGCTCCACTGGCCACGTAGCCTTGAGCCGAGATAGATAAATCTGTTCGTTCACTGTGAAACTGCTCGGGATACACGCAGTTCATGTCCCCACGGACGTTTAAACGTCCGAAGTCGCTCTAACCGATGAGTTTTCATCGGGGTTGGAGACGGATTTAGGGGACTGGCCCGTTCACTTTATGCGTGAAGTAGGCCAAACACCAGTGGGAGTATCACTTTCCGGTAAGTTCTTATGTGGTGTTGAGATGCATTTAACCCTTTCCTTCCCTACGATGCAATTCGAATTATAACATTCACAAGTGTTTTTCAGATTTCTTTTATATTTGAAAGCGCATTTTTCTTATTTGATAATGCAGTGCAGAATCAATACAGTATAGAGGAAATACGATTTTACTGCGTCACGCATATCCATGCATGTAGTTATGTCGTATACTCCATCTATTTTCAGTTTTATGGTGACTGCAATCTGACTGACTGACTGAAGTAAACTTTTTCGGAGTACCTGCGCGGCGCGCTTACCTCCGGTGTGTTGTGTGTGGTATGTCTTGTATTGGATGTATGTAGTTGCGGCGAGGCCGCAGTAATTCAGACAGAGAGTCAATAACAAGATTAGATTTTTTTTTTTATAAAAAAAACAGTGGGTGCCTACCTGTCCTCCCTCCACCAATAATGGTGAACTTCCACGGACAGGTTACTAGGCTGCGTGGTGGATATTAAGTCTGCAGGGCGTGGAGAACCGCTTTAGGCCGTCTTCGAAACGTTGGGTCCGAAGGCTCATAGTCGGGTAGGGTTGCTATGACTTCATTAGGGATGTTCCTAATGTTCTTAAAGAATTTCTTGGACAGCTTGAGTAGATGGTATTTGAGAGACTTCATACAAAGGTCGTTCAGAATAATGTCATTTGCCAGATGGTGATGACCGTACCGAATGGTACGCAGGAATTTGTTTTCTTTGGTGAGTAGGGTTCTGAGGTTGGTTTTGGCCGCGTAGGCCCACACGGGGGCAGCATACGTGGCGATGGGGCGCACGACCGTCTTGTACAGAAGTACTTTGTTCTGTGTGTTTAGTTTTCTCGTGTAGATCAGACTTGAGAGGCGCTGGAAGGCCGCTGTCATTTTGCCTCTGGTTTTGGCAATGTGCCTCTTCAGGTTAGGTTTCTATCAATCTCAATGCCTTGTTAGGTGACGCTGTCGGCCCACTCTAGTACACAGTATTGCTGACCTGTAGACGGGAAGGGGGGAATTTCCTGCCCAGGGAGAGAGCTTTGCATTTTCTCGGGTTTAATTTGATCTTCCAGTTCTGCATCCACAAGTCCAGTTGGTTGATGTGGTCCTGGATGTTTTTGTGCAAAACTCGCGAGCTGCTGGCCCTGCCAATTATCGCAGTATCGTCTGCGTAGAGCGCTATTTTAGTAGATGGATTCCTCGGTACGTCATTGACGTAGAGAGAATATAAGGTGGGTCCAAGAATTGATCCTTGAGGCACACCACTATTAATCGGGTAGAAGTTAGAGACAGTATCTTCTACTCGTACAGCAAAACTACGGTCAGATAGATAATTATTTATTAAATGGACGAGGGAGTCTGGCACGTCCATACTAAACAGTTTGTAAATGAGTCCGACGTGCCAGACTTTGTCGAACGCCTTGGATATGTCGAAGAGTACCATGGCCACACTATCTTTCATTTGTATGGCTTCTGAGAGTTGCTCCACAACTCGGAGTAGTTGGTGGGCAGTGCTGTGGTGATTCCTGAAACCGAATTGTTCAGGAATCATGATGTTGTTGTTGTTAATGAAAGCAGCAAGTCTTTTTAAGATGACACGCTCAACAACCTTGGCCAGTCCACAGAGTAGACTTATGGGGCGGTAAGAGCTGGGATCCGAGAGGTTTTGTCCAGGCTTGGGGATCGGACACACAATCGCTCGTTTCCACGTCTCAGGGTAGTGCTGCAGCCGAAGAATTGCGTTGGTGATGCTGGTAAGTCTCAGTATGCAGTTGGCTGGAAGGCTTTGGATTACCTTGTTAGAAATCCCGTCATGTCCAGGGCACTTCTGGATTTTTAATTTGGTGATGATATTAATAATCTCGGAAGGGAAGACTCCGGCAATGGGGGTCACTGACCGAGCTTGTAGTCTTGTGGACACTTCATCATCAAGTTCGAGATCCGAGTGTTCGTGATTGGTAAATTGGTCACAGTACACTTTGGCAATAGCTTCAGCCTTGTCAGCATTCTGGAACACATATGAGTTGTTTGACTTGATGGGAGGAAAGTCAGTCCTCTTTTTGATCAGGCTCTTTAACGTTTTCCAGATCGAAGAGTCATCTGGAGACAGGGTGGCAAGGTGATTCGCCAAAGACTGATTCTGGAAGTTGCGAATAGCGATGCGGGTCTCAGCTTGGAGTCTTTGGAAGATGGCACGATCCATGGGACTTCTGGTACGTTGAAAGATACGTCTCGCTTTATTCCGTGCATGTATAAGCATGCGGATGTCCTGTGGAAGTCCAGCGGCGTAATTTTGCTGGCATGGATCGCGTATGGAACGCTGTATATTCGATCCACTCTGGCAAGTTTTGTGGTGACGTCTTTGCGACTAGCGTCTAGCCCCTGACGGCAACTACTGCGGCGGGCGATGACGTCGTTTCATGGTAGGAGTGGTAAAGATCTTCAAGCTGAGAGCTCTGAGAGCGCGCATGCGCATTAACACATTAAGGAACTTATTCATTTTCGGCGAAAATTGACGTGACGTGCAAGCGCGGACGCAGCAACACTTCAATGGAACAAAATCTGATATTGTTTGTCATACTGGTATTCAATGTGATGATAAATAAATTTAAAAATAAAATATTCAAAAAAATTAACCGCTATTAACGTTTAAATATTATTATTGACAGAGCATTCAAATGAATTACTGTAATAAATTTTTTAAATGAATTAAATAAAATTTGGTCATTATATAAAAACAATACTAAATAATTAGATTAATTTGTATTAGTTAATTACGTTAATTTAAAAAATATTTGTTTATTATTTATGATTTATTTTTGTTCTTTTATTAAAGAAACAGTGTAGAATGCAACTGAGATAATAAACAAAAACATTTTTCAAAATAAATGGAATAATGAATATTAATTAATTAACTATTTTGTTTAATTTATAGTTGTTCAATTCAATTAATTATTTAATACACGAGTAAAACTTAATACATATATGCAATAAGCTAATTAATTGGATTAAGCCATACAAATTAATTATATGAATTAACAATGTATGGCTCATCAATTATTTATTATGTTTTTATTAAAATAATGGTAATTTAGGATGCAATTGATAAATAAGAATACTGTACCTAATAATTTGTTGTCTTTTGTCTTTTGATTTTGAAGAATAAAGTAAAAAAAGGCAACAGATATCGTAACAAGGCGTAGTAAGCAGTAAACTAATATTGTTTTCGTTTCGGATTTTAAATAACATCGTTACTCTGATTGTAAAATAATGTTAAATGTAAAAAGCACTCTCATTGGTTGAAATCTGCTCGTCACTCTCGCATCCTATCCTAACTAAGGCTACTAACCACTCCTACCATGAAACGTCATCACCGCCGCAATAGTTGCCGTCAGGGGCTAGACGCTAGTGTCTTTGCGTACGTTTCATGTTCGATCCCCTTTGACGAATAGTGTTGATACGTCTGCACTTACGCAAGCATGCACGTATTTTCATTTTCGATCTCTTTTTATTATTTTTCTGGTGATGTATGTACTTACGTATGAAAGTATATACGCATGTTACATGTTCATTCGTTTTAACAAACCCTCTTGGCGTAAAAAAAAGAATATCACAAAATCTTGTCGCCAACCCAAGTTTGCCTTGCCGATGCCAATTGTAAACAATATGGCGGATCGGATGGCGCTGGTTACCAGATAATTGATCGTCGCCGTTAATTTTGCTATGATTTATTTTAATGGCTTTTAAATAGTTTTATGGAAAAAAATTAAACAGATAACAAGCTTACATGTACATATAGATTCGGTTTAATAAAATTTAATAACTTCTTTTTGTGTGAGGGGGGGCTGTGCCCACCCTCAACCCCCCCTTTCTCTTCTGAGTAGATTAAATTAAACAATGCAAACAAATAATATTCTAAAGGCAATACCTCACAAAAATAACAATATTATATTAATAACGGAATTATTTGTTGCTCCTACTATTAACAAATAAACAAAGGTAATAATAACAAATAAAAACAAACAATGCTTATCACATACCTTGATTAAAATCCCTAAGTTATTACAATATGGAAATAATAAAATAATTTATGGTTTAGTGGACGTGGATACGTTAAAAAATCTTTTATGATAAGGATATTTTAAAATATGGAAGAAAAAAAAAAAACGGTACCACACACACACACCTGTGAAATCTAATTTCAGAAAGCCTTTTCACTAATCATGAATTGCATCTATATATAATGTACCATTTTTTCTTAAAAATATAATGGTGATTAGCACGCTAGCCGCAAATACTGTATGGGAAACGGAAAACCGAGTTGAATCCGAAACAATCATGTGTGCATGAGATTTTGCCACAAGTCAACTGTTGCGACAAGTGTTTTAATCTACCGTTGCCAAAGCACTCTCTGTCCCTTATATCATAGCTCTATGGTAAAAGCATTAAAAACATTGTCGAATTTTTCATGATTTCAATACTTTACTTACATGGTCGATGTTCGGAAAGTAAAAATCATTAATAATTATGTGTAAATATCACTGGCATAACTAGGAAGGGCCTAAATCCTCCCTAGAAAGATTTTACCACCGTATATGAAAATCACACTTTCTATAGCAAGATTAAGAAATGAGACCGGTGCATGGGCGTTAGGGTTGGGATAAAGCCCACGACACGTAAGATATTCGAAAACCTTCCTACGTAACACCAATGGTAAATGCATGCTAATAGCTTTGAATTACTAATACAAACTTACTTGCTTAGTAAAAGATGGACATTTGTGCTAAACAAGGAGAATCTGTGATAAATACCCATTATTAAGTTATAAAAAATAAAAGTTATGTTTAATTACAAAAAAGTTATTCAATACCAAAAAATTTGATTTTTTTTCATTTCTTTGACTTGTCCTGAAAAGCTATTAAAAGATCCGTGGAAAATCCACTGGAAAAGGCGGATCCGGATCCAGATAATTATTTTCCCCTCTGACGGATCCGGATAATTTTTTTCACTCTGACGGATAAAGATGATTCGTTTCCCGATCCGCATCGAATATCCGTGGATACGGATACGGATATCCGGCACACCTCTAGTAGAAACTCACTTTTCTAATCAAAATTGTAGGAGGAAGTAGGAAAACGGTCTAGGTAATCTCATTATTATTAACTGTCTCAATCATTTATCCGTTCTATGAAACTCCCACCATTTCTTAAGGGAACCAAATTACACTGTCTGGGACATTAGTCTGGACGTACGTTTGGGCCGAAACATTTTCTAGGCACAGTTCCAGCAGTACCACAAAAGAGTGGGGACTGAAAAATCGATCTTTTCAAATTGATAAGATTGATAAATACCATTTATATATGAGTTAATTTACAATGTTTTAAATATTACGTCTTTTAAACGCCAATTTCTTCTCAAGAGTAAAATGATTCGTGAACGGCACTTCCTAGAATAACTTTTTTCACTGTAGGCGTTATTTTCATTAAGAGGCGGGACTTTTCCCACCCAGCGCTCCATAATAGGTATGCGAAAATCATGATTGTACGAGGCCAGCAACCAGTATGTTAATCGGTCGTAATTCTGGGACAGGGGGAGGGATGTACAAATAAGTAGTAGTTTTAAGATTTTTTTTTTTTTTCAAATACGTACATCTGTTACATTTTCTCGTATTTATTTATTTAACTTCCTTTAACGATTAATCTTTACAAACATTTTTTTTTTTTTTTTTTTTTTTTAAAATCAGTACCAAGTACATTGGCTTGAAAATGTTTTAAGTAAAAGAACGACATGCAGATTTTTCACCATGCTCATGCTATTCGACAAATTAAGCTGAAGAAACTGCAGAAAGTTTTTTTTTTTTTAATATGTTTTGAAAATTTCTATTTTTCTTCTGGAATTTACTGTCGCCTGTATCCACTGAACCAAATAATAAAACAATTCTAATAAGCAGAGGCGCCGACATCGCAAAACTTTTGTGGGTGCTCTAGAAAGAATAACTTGTTGAGGGTAACTTGTAAAATATAAATTAGTATTTTTTGTAATTTAAATAAATTACTCTGAATACAGTACGAGCTTGGCCATCATCATCTTATGCTTATCAGTGGTACAACAGAGAAAAATTCCGATTTTATTGTACAAATGTGATAGATCCTTTTCCTGAAGAAAACACTTGGATTTCTTTTCTAAATCCTAATAGATTTTTTGGTTGAAAAAGTAACTAAAACTGTGTTACAAAATTTTGTGGGTGCTCCAAATCTACGGAATTTTTCCTGTGGGTGCTTGAATCCCGGAGCACCCACGTAGTCGGCGATACTGCTTCTAATGCCTTGGAATATTCTTCTCGCTCTGTTCACAGGAAATCCTAGTAAGTTTAAACATTTGAAATGTTTAAAAGTAATCAATAGAAAATTTTCCATTTTATATTTTATTTTTAAGTTGGACATATGAAATATATAAAATATTTTAAATTATTTTTTCCTTAATGTTTTTTAAGTGATATTAGACAAGCATGTGCTTTCTCAGGTTAGAATGCACTATTTGCTATGTCTTTAAATATGGTCATAATTACCTCCCACTTAAAAAACACAGTGGCGTAGTCATGTCCAATTTTTTTTTAAATATGTAAATACGTTACAAAGAGTAAAAATATGTTGGACGACTACCAACGTGCTTTTTAATGCGAATTAGCTTGCCTATAAAATTTCCATTTGCGTCAAGCAGCTTTAAAGATCAAACCATCAAATTCCTTTACTGAAAATTTACATGTTTGTTTTGCAATAATTACTGCCACACACAAGATTACTTAAAATTAATGATAAATATACCTATTATGAAAGATACATTATGAACCCTCGTTTTGAGAATTTTTTTTATTGTACATTTTCTTTAAAAAATTCTGCTCGTCATAAAAACACCATTTGACCCAATGAAGGAAAATTTTGCTTGAACAAACTAGAAAGACACTATTGCCGCTTATCTATACTATTTCGAGAGGGCTATTCGTTTCTGCCGTTGCCCCCTCCCTCCCTTGAGAGAAGTTTATTAAACAAAAAAACCAAATTAGCTTGAATGGGTCGGACTCATACGGGGCGTAGCTAAAGCTTTGTCATACTAGGAACCTACTATGCACGAAATGAAAACTTTACTAATAATATTTTCAATTCGGAAATTGTTAACTTAATAAAAGATATTGAAAAAGAGCTTGGGATATCCTCTAGTCAGAGTTCTAAATAGCGTTAAAAATATGAACTCCCAATAGAAAAACGTATATTTTATCATAAGTCTGTCTGAGATGCATTTTCTCTCTTTTTTACAACTGTACTTAATTCTCCTGATACATTCTTGGGCACTCATGCTATTAGCTCCACCCCTACCTTTTTCTCGACAATGACTGAGCTTTGACACTCTGAGGACTCTAGAAAAGGATTGTCCCTTTCCCCTTCATGCTCTTGGTTTATTTTATCTTAGGGGTACACTTATAAATAAATAAATAAATAAATAAAATAATTTTACAAAATGTTTTTTTTTGTGTCTCTTCGTTTCCTCCATCTGTTCGAAATTTCATGCTTGTGGGATGGAGGCTCTCGGCACTGAGGATTCACACCCTCCTGTCGTCGTCTACTCGTCTAAGTGCGGTTTGTATAGAATACACTATCTGAGAGAGTGGAGCCTTCGCTTAACTCTTATCGGAGCCTCAGAACCGTTCAAGTACAAATTCAAATGAAAATCTGTCACTCTGACATTGGACTTATGACAAATGTTGATGGAAAAATTCAGAGCTTACACTGGTGATAAAAATTACTTTGCTTTTATATATTAACAAATAACTAATAATTTAACAGTTAGTTGATTTTAATTAATGAATGCACAAATATTAGTTAAATTAGTTTTATTTGTTGTTTAAGAAACAATTACATTTAAATAGTCAGATACGTTTAGGTTAAAGTTAGTCAAAAATGAGCGTCCCCCACTTTTTCATAAGAATACAAAACTGGATGAGCTGCCAGTCAGTCGTGACGTGTGGCAAGATGAAGAGACACAATGTCGCAGAAAAGCTATAAAATAACATGAAAAGAAATTACCGGATGCATATATCTACTTATTATACCAAATTTGTCTACCAACGTAGACATATTTGGTACAAAGGAAGTTTTAAACATGAAGTTATGCACCTGGAAAAGATTTTTGCAAAATTCGAATTAGAAATTTCTTTATATTATGTTTTATTCGATTTTTTACATTTTTTTCTCATCTAATGCGTAAAAACGGGGGTAATTTGCAGCATAGCACAGGGACGTACCCAGAAAAAAATTTCGGGGTGGGTCAAAAATTTCGGAGGGGGTCCAAACAGTGAAAAAGGCAGGATTTTATACAACAAAACTTCATCATTATTATTTTGTTTACAAAAACTGAAATTTCGGAGGGGGTCCGGACCCCTGGACCACCCCCCTGGGTGCGTCCTTGGCATAGCATTTGCATCATCGGATAGAGGAGCAAATTTAAAAACAGTCAATTTTTTCTATATATATGTAACATAATTTGTGGATTTTAAAGAATTTTTTAACTTTTAAAGAATTTTCACGAATATTTTCTTAAAATAATTTTTTAATTGTTCCATCTTGAATTCTCTCCGTCATAACTTTTTGATATTTTGAGAAATAATGACACATCCATTTCGCCCACTTTTAAAAGAAAAAAAAAATTAAGCATTTTTTCACAGATTTTAATCTAGTGTAATGTTTAGAATGTAACAGCAGTTCCCCACTACTTCCTTTCAGTGTGGAGGGCGTTGCTGAAGGAGGGGATATGGAATTAAGTCCCGCCCTTCCAGCTCATGTTCCTTTTTTTATTTTCTGGTGCTGTTTTTAACTTGTAACAAAAAGAATATACTACAGTAAATGTTTTGAAATAACAATTATTTTATATATTGGCTCTTAAGGGAAGGCAAAGGGGGGAAATGCACCCTCAATTCTACAAGTAAAGAGATATTGTCCCTCACTTTTTAATGCTATAAAGTAACGATCCATCGAAAATTGATGGAGGAAAACTCTATACACAAACCGAGTGTAGAAAATGAGTACGAGCAAGCAAATTTCACTTCTGAAGGTCATTTAATGAATAATTAGACAAAGCCATTTAAGTAATAATCACGTTAAAATCTGAATCAGATAGCCCAATTAGAAAAAATAAGTCAGTTTTAGCCAGGCGCGGATCCAAGGGGAGGGCGGTGGGGGGCGATCGCCCCCTCCTGGGCAAAGTCCAAAAATTTGTTATAAACTGTTAAAATATATTATGAAAGTATAAAAAAAAATTAAGTAGCCTTTTTCTAAGGGGTGTATTGGTACTACTCCCTGTCCTTTTTAATCATCGCTCATACATAGATTTTATCAATAAAATGATTAATTACATTACTTGGTTCTGGTAGAACATATAAAAAATACCAGAATTCGGTTATTTTAGGAGGGTTTGTTTTTAATACTGTAAAGTGCTTTCCGTATTATATTTTTTATTTTTAATATTATAATTATATTTTATTACTTGTACCAATTCCGGTATTAATACTCGCCGGTATTATTTAAAGACTGAGCCGGAAAATATCAGTTTTTCGGTTTTTTTATTTGGACAGATAAAACTAATTAGGACCAATAGTAAAATACGAGTAAACACTAAGTATGTCCCATAAAAGAACTGCTATTTTAAAACCACAAATAGGAGGAAAAGATGGTAAAAAATTTTTTTTCTTCAGTTGATAAAAGACACGAATTTACTTAATAAATTAGACATTAACAAGGCATCAATATGCATGAATGCACTAGAAAAGTACTTTCTAACGAAAGCGATCATTGAGATCTTTCGATAATTTTTTTAATTATAAGGCTGATTTGTCATCCTACCATATGTGGGCGTATACAAAAACAGTCTACAGAATATGGATCCGCCCGTGAAATCAGGCTTTGGTAAATTATTTTAATTTTTCCAAACATAATAGCTTTTTCGGTGGCGTGAAACATTCTCACCTTGCAAACAAAAAGCATATCGTCTTTTGAGAAACTTAATAGATTTTTTTATCAGAAAAACTTACGAGCTTACTCTTCTCTGCCTCGTTGGATCTGAAAATACGCTAAATAAACCGGAGCTTTGATAAATTTTAGTTTTAAAATCCCTGCTAACTGACATTTTTCTGACAAATATTTACAAAATCTCCATGCAGGGAATATAATGCTTTGGGCCTTGAGATCCAAAGTATATACAGTCTACTTTTTAAATAGCGCCGATATTGTTTATATTATTATGTCAAATAAAATTTTTTTCTATGTTTTATCGCATCAAGGCTCAAAATATCGCCTGTGTACGATAATTATCGCACGGTTGGAGACACTGCACAAGCAGACTTGGACACTGTTGTCGTGCATGCAAGGCACTTTGTCCCAGTTGCCCTTCTGACGAGGATTTTCAAGCGGTTTTTGAGACGAGCACATAAATCCTATATGCATGTTCACAATAACAACAACAACACTGTGTTCCATACTAACAAGTTCAACCAACGCCTCCTACATATAGAAAGCCTACAAACATTAGAAAATATCTTAATCAAACATTAAAATTCAAATACCTTCTCATACCGAATTATTCGTTATGATATATTTCCTTTGATATTACCCTATAAGTCATGAATAAAATCTTCCATCTATCATAAAATTACATGTTTATGTAAAATTTTTTAAAGCATTGCAAGGGTATTTTCAAAGTATTTTCATGGGTAAATTCATCAGAAGATTTTAATAGTTTTATTTTGCGGAGTATAACTTATAAATGTATAAATATTTCGCGCATTGCTTGCACAGGGACACCATTTCCTGTCTAATCAGACTATTCGACGGGACCTCAAGATCGCAACTTAAAAAAAAAAAAAAAAAAAAAAAAAAACTGTGCACAAACTATCACAACGGTTCTATTCAAGGAACAGAAACTTACCGAACGAAACTGTGGCTGAGTTACCGGATTACGATCCGACGCTCCCAATGAACAGAAAAAAGCCCATAGCCTCTCTCGCCATCCTCCACTGACAACTGCATCGACTATCTGATTGATTGAACTAACGCCCGCTAGAGATGAGACGGGCTCAGCCCGAGCCCGGGCCCGACTCGGGCTCGGGCTCTGTAATTCACGATTGCGTTCGGGCTCGGGCTCGTGAAAAATTTCTTCTTTGTTGAACATACTCTTTGAAACAGATTTTAAAAAGTGATTCATGGGATAAATAGACGTACTTATATCAAAAAATAGCGGCACGGGGGACTAGAAGGTGTGTGAAGCTCCAAAATTTATTGTATCCTCTTAATGAAGTAGTTAATTTTATTTGTCTTTAGCTGAAATTTCGGGCTCGGGCTCGGGCTTCAAATATGAGCCCGAACTCATCTCTAACGCCCGCCATGCTTAGGGCTTCTTTTTAAACACAAGATCAAAGAACTCATTGATCCTTCCACATACTGGAGATAAGCACCTCGAGTGCAGGTACTCCATGGTATACCCCTCAGTCAGTCAGTCAGTCAGGTACTCACAAAAGTAAGGCTTTCTATACCTAGGAGGCTTTGGTGCAAAAAGCGTTAATGACAAGCATTATCACCCACATAGCATATCCATTATGCTGTTCAACACTATCGAGTGTAATGATAATGAAACTTATTGAATTCGATTCGAACCGACCGTAGTCGGATGTTCTTCAGTTGTGTCCTGTTTAAAAAAGGCACATTGGTCTACCATAAAAAGTACTTATTCGAAGGATTAAATTTACCGCTTCTGATTTCTGGTGGTTTAGCATTACATGTGAGTAATCGCAGATGCTATTAAAAACAGTTTGAAACATCATGTAATGTATTATTAGACTACATTTTTCAATTTATTACTATTGCTTTAAAAACCAAACTGGTCATGCGTGAATTCGTCATTTGTCAGAAGAGTTTTAATAATAATTATCTCCCTGAATGGCATTGTTAAATCCTACCGAATCGCATGGAAAATTCTATTTCGTTCCTGAGTGCATCTCAGATTACTGGATATATCAATGTGTTTGAAGAACAATTTTAAATGGAATTATTTTGAGTGAGTTTTAGTTTATGTGAAGTGTCAGTGTTAAAGGAAAGTTACACTTTTTTCTTCCTTGTACGAAGTAACAGGAAGTAATGTGATTCCGACAAATTTCGATAAAGGATTTTGAATACCTCAAAATTTGTTTTTAAGAGTTTTCTAGAAGCATCTCATCGTACGCATATACGTGAGTTCATATAAATGCATGTACACGTAAAATTCATTTTGACGGATAGCTAGTTCATTTTCACCAGTTTTTCCCTGACGTCTATACGTTCGTATGTACGTATGTAGCTCGCGCACCTTAAAATTTATGAGTCGTAGAATGTTAAAATTTTTCCCTATTTTAGAGATATTGATTTATTTCTTACAAATCAAAAATTATATATGCTGTTAAGATTACAAAAGGAATCTCTCCATTGAAAACGGTGTCTTTATCTTTTATAGTTCTTCTACAGGAACATTAAAAAAATTCAGACACATCAATGGCAGTTTTAGGGACATTTATCCATTTGAAGCATAATACCATACTACGAGAGAGTTAGATGAAGGCCCAACATTGGTCACTTGCCTCCCTCAAAAATTGCAAAAAAAAGTCGCCAAACTCTGCGACTTTCGGTATACTCATGGATGTATTTAACTCGCATATCTCGAAATCTGTTAATCACAGATTGTTGAAATGTTATATATCAGATTGCTGTAATATCTAGTTTTGCATCTCGAATTGCGGTTCCAATCTACTGTAGACTTTATTTACATGACCACCCTCGATAAAATAAAAATTAATTAACTATACCGTACCCCCTCCCAAAGAAACGTTCTCTGAAATTTTCTTATTAAACTTTTATTTAAGGCGAATTCAAATTTGTAACTAATAATAATATCCCACTACTTCTTTTAAGTGATGAAGGCGTTGCTCAACGAGGGAATATACATGTAAGTCCCGCCCTTCGAGCTCATGCATCCTTCTTTGATTTCTGGTGTTTTAACAGGTAACAAAAAGAATATACTAGAATAGACTATTTTATTTGAGGTTAGATAACATATTCACCATAAATAGGTTTAAAAATACATAGCTTTTGTGTTTGATCTTCGTCTGAGCAATTCAAAATAGTGTTATTGTCCCTTTGAATAAAATTTTGAGGTATTTCATGGACAGATGAGTCATCAATACGCGGCTTTGATTATCACCTTGCTAAAACATTGCTTGTACTATTACTCTTATAGATATCGTTGCCGTTCATCAGCGAGATTAGCTGCACCCATTCAAGCATTTCCTATAGATCGAATTTTAAGTAATTTTGTAATAATCAAAATTAATGTTTGAAAGATGTAATTAAAAAAACTGAAAGTACAGCTGTTATGCGTATAGTATTAAAACGACCCCCCCCCCCCCTCTGCGGAAAAGAAAAAGGAAGAAAAAAATATTTTTTTCTTTCTTGAGAGAAAATTCCTATCCATGCATGAACTTACATTTATCATCCCATCTATAACAATACTGTAAATTGCGGTTCACTTAAAATATCGTTTAATAAATATGTGTTTCAAATACTGAGTGGGTCCACTGTCATTTCGGTGTTTCAATTTACCTAACGATTTCAAATAAATTTTTCAGATTCCAAGTGTTCATACCGTCACTGAAGGACCTGCTTAACTAAAATAATGAAGATTAGTTTTTCTTTTTGTTTCATTTCTTTTCGATTGCATATGAAGTACTAAGATGCAGAATTCTTTCGATCTCATTAAATTTAATGAGTTATAATTAATCCGAATCGGCAGAGGAGAAAAATGTTAATGCAGAACGGTAGCGCCTTTACCTTTGTGAAAATGATAAAGATGATCTTTCTGTTATGGAAGGCATGAGTAGCAATATGGAAGGCATATATATATATATATATTAGTTAGGGAAGGCATATATATATATATATATATATATATATATATATATATATATATATATATATATATATATATATATATATATAATTCTCCTGTCCCAGTGTTAGTCACCTAACTCCTCCGAAACCACTCGACCAATTTTAATGAAATTTTCTATGTATATTCGTTAGGTCATAGAATAGGTTTTTAACTATGTCTCATACCCCTAAGTCATAAGGGCGGTCCACCCCTAAATGTTTAGCCCCCGAGTGCTATTCATTTCAATCAGGATTTCTGTGTAGACATTAGCGTGTCGAGTCACTTTTCAAATGTGTTTGCCAGATAATGTGGAGTGGGGTGGGGGAAGTTAATAAAACGTTGAAAGTCGCACAAGGTTTGCAATTTTTGATAATGGATCGCTAAATGTGGTGTCAAAACGCGACAATTTATTATAAATATATTTCGCGTATAGTTAGAAAACGCCTGGCGTATATTGTAAAAGAGTTTTATTAGGCGATTTTAATATAGATTTCTATTCCGAAGAAGTTCTCTGTGGGACAAGAAAGGAAAACACGGTACACTCGTGGATTATGATGCCCATTCCAAACAGCATTTAAAATGTCTTTGCGGTATAGTTGGAATATGCCTACAGGAAGAATATGCCTGGCGAAGATTGTAAAACAATCTCAGTAGGCGATTTTAAGATAGATTTCGATTGGAAGGATGCGTTTTATGGTACAAGAAAGAGTTGATTCCTATTTTAACATCCGCACTCTCGCCAACCTAAAAAATCCCCGTACTTTGGCGAGCTTTGCAGTCATGGGTCTCTGGGAGTTATGCACAAGATTTAACGGTACTTACGTATTATCCCGGCGGTCCGGAAAGACAAGCAATTTTTCACCAAGATAAATGCCAGGCACATGAAATTGTTGATGGTTTGGAATACGATTGTACGTTACGGTAAGTATCAAGTTAGGTTAGTTACGGTAAGTAAGTTTCAACGCTCCCAAAAGAACCAGATAAAAACTAAAGTAAACAAACTAGGGATAAACGCACCAGTTAAGGAGTCTGAAGACACTTAATTATTAAAACTACATTAATTGGCAATTCAAAATAAATAACAATGTAACGGCATGCTTTACTTACATGTTGTTCCAAATCGCCATTTTATTTCTAAATTACGATTGTCACATTAATGCAAAAAATCGTCATGGTAACTGCATATGTTTAATGATCGCCACCTTGGCGAGAGTCGAGGCGTTAAAGTAGGAATCAACCCAAGAAAGACAAACCGGTACATTCATGGATTATGATGCACATTCGAAACAATATATAAAACGATGAAGTATATTTGTAATATACTTGGCGAATATTGTAAAATAGTTTTAGTAGGCGATTTTAAGATAGATTTCGATTCCAAAGATGGGTTTTGCGAAACAAGCAAGAAAAATACAGCACAGTCATGAATAATGATACACTTTTGAAACTTAATGGAATAAGTAAGAAAAATAGGGACAACGTATAACTAATGATACGATTTTAATATATAGCACTATAGTGTGTATTTAAAACCTGCAAGTGTTTCAGATTTTCATCCTTTTTTCTTTCCGAACATGTACCCTGTAAGGAAAGTATTGTAATCATGAAAAAATTCGACTTCGAGATTTTGATATATTAACACGTTTTGAGGTCTTCTGAATTCATTTATGCTATTTTTACGATATGTATGTTTTTGTGTGTGTGTGTGTGTCTGTGTGTGTGTGTGTGTGTGTATGTGAGTGAACACGATAGCTTCTAAACGGGGCATTCGATTGAGCTCAAATTGGGTATATATGTTATAAACCACCATCGTAAGACCGACATTGATTTTGATGTGTATAGAACTTATAGTTTTTCTACTGGGCTACTACAAAGATTTCTTTTACATTATGGCTTATGGGGGGGAAATTCTTGAAAGTGCTCTAGCGTTTAAACGGTACATTCGATTGAACTCATATTGGGTATATCTAATAAATAAAATTCTCATGTCACAGTGTTAGTTACCATACTCCTCCAAATCGGCTGAACCGATTTTAAAGAAATTTTATATGTATATTCGTTAGGTCTGCGAATATGATTTTGTCTCATACCCCTAAGTCACAAGGGCGGTCCACCTCAAAATTTTTAGCACCAGAGTGCTAATAAGTTCAATCAGGATTTTTGTCTAGGCATTAGCGCATCGAGTCCCTTTTCAAATGTGTTTGCCAGATAACGTGGAGAGGGGGGGCAATGAATGTTGATAATAATTAATAAAATGTTGAAAGTCGCACAAGGATTTGCAATTTTTGATAATGGATCGCTAAATGGGGAGCCAAAACGTGACAATTTATTATAAATATATTTCGAGTATAGTTAAAAAACGCCTGGCGTATATTGTAACACAGTTTTATTAGGCGATTTTAATATTGATTTCTATTCTGAAGAAGTGCTTTTTGGAACAAGAAAGGAAAGCACTGTACATTAATGGATTAAGATTCCCATTTCATGTCTTTGCGGCATAGTTGGAATATGCCTATATTACGAATATGCCTGGCGAAGATTGTAAAACAGTATCAGTAGGCGATTTTAAGATAGATTTCGATTCCAAAGATGTGTTTTATGCAAGGCCGTAGCCAGGAAAATTTTTCGGGGGGGGGGTTTCAAGTTTTATGTTTTAATATGGTACTTTTTTCAGCACACTGAAATTAAAATTAAACAAAGTATGATCTCCAGCTTTGTGTTTTTTCATTTTTATTTAAAACGCGAAAATAATGCATCCAAATTGAAACAGTGCTATGTAAGCAATATCCTATCGGCGTAGCGAACCTCTGTGTCAGTGCAGCCTTTAAAGAATGACAAGCACTGTGTGACAGAGCAGGGCCGGCTGGACCCTATAGGAAAACTAGGCGACTGCCTAGGGCGCTGACTCGAGAGGGGCGACACTAGCCAGGCAGCGGATGTTTTTTTGTTTTTTGTTTTTACTCCTGCTGTCCGCAGTACCACTCTCTTTTTATTCTAAGGAGTAGCGGACTGGTTACGTGAATAATGCAACGTAGGATCTCCCTCCCGGTCCACATGGGTCGAGACTGGAGCCTACATGTCCCAAACTCCAAAAATCACAAACTTATCACTCTGACTTTTTAGAGGCCATAAACACGATACTGTGAAACTGTTTCGTGTTTCGATCTCCGATGGAATCGAGAGATAACTCACTATTTTTTGTGGAAAGAGAAATTTTTTTATTTACGATATTTCTTTTTTGTCTCTCTCTACGTGTAAGGGGGGGGGGTGAAAGAAGAAGAGGGAGAACCAATGTGGAGAAGCATTGAGACGAATGTGAGCTTTTGTTCCGATCATACTGCATTCAAATTATGGGAAATCTAAATACTGTGTAAAATTGTGTAAATAAAGCAGCCGCACATAGTGTACTTAGGGCACATTTTTCCTACCACCTTCACAAATTCCTACTACTATGATACATTAAACACTGTTTATTTAAAGAATTATTTGATGAGAATGAGAAATTCTGCTTGCAAGTGCCACGGAAATTGCATTTCCTTTTGGACATACTCAGAAGACAGGTATGCATATAACGTACAGAGAAAAGAGTAGCATATTTAAGTGAAATTTATCACTTTGCGATCCTCGGAGAAACACAAGTAAAAAATTACATGCGGTTTGAATGAACTGAAGTGCAATAATCGTAATTGGCGATACAAGGGATAATTTTTTTTCTACGAACAGTAAGTTATGTGACTGAAAATTTCGGGGGGGGTTTGAACCCCCAAAACCCCCCCTTGGCTACGGCCTTGGTTTTATGGTACAAGAAAGAGTTGATTCCTATTTTAACGCCCCCAACACTCGACAACCTAAAAAATCCCGAACTTTGGCGAGCTTTGCAGTCATGGGTCTCTGGGAGTCAGTGCCGGATTAAGACAGCGCGGGGCCCGTAGCAAATGTTACCAAGGGGCCCCCTGCTCAGTGACGCACATATATATATATATATATATATATATATACATATATAATAGTAAAAAGGCTAATCTTACGAATCAAGGAAACATTCTACTGCAGTTTTCGTAGTATATATATACACTGATCGCCAAATCTTAAGCAAATCAGGAAGATTTAGATATATCCAGTAAATGGAAACCCAAACAATGGTAAAAAAGAAAATTAAAATGGAATTGGATGATATATATATATATATATATATATATATATATATATATATATATATATATGTATGTATGTTCACCCTCACATTAAAGTAATAGAGCTAAATTGAGAAAATAAATAGTGCTAATTATATTACACTTTATGTTTAGTGTTAATTAATGGTATTACTAATGCTAATTAGATGTAAACAAAACTAAAAAGTCCCACGTGTTATATTTGGGAGAGGTTTATCCCAGCCCTTCCTCCACCTTGGGTGAGCTAATCTGTAGGTTTTGTACGATAATAAAATAAAACACAACTTTTACGAATTTTCTTGATTCAAAATGAACAAATTTGCGTTAACACTAGACAAATCAATTTCTCCAAGTAAATTAGTGTGCGGAAAAAATTCCCGTCAAAATAAAGTGGGGGGGGGCTCAGTAGCGGATTTCCCAATAGGCGCATGAGGCGCGCGCCTCGGGCCTCTCAAATATAAGGGGCCTCAAAATTTCGGTTCTCAAAAAGAATATATATATATATATATATATATAACACAAAACAGTGCAACACAAAACTTCATCTCACAAAACAGTGAGACGAAGAGCTTTGACTGATGAAGACTGAATACATTTTCAGTCGAAACGATCGTATCTTGTTATAAGTGTCCTTTTATGAGTGTTTTTTCACAAAGTTTTTATTTATTTTAACGTTTAACACCAGCATTTTGAGTGTTTTTCCATTCCTAAAATGTATAGCTGTTTGGATGTCAGTTGTACAGAAATTGAGAGCAATAATTTACCTTTCGAAAAATCACTAAAAATTAAAAATTTAAGCTAGAGATAACGACTTTATCGTTTTTAGAATCAAAAGAACTTTTCCGAGGGTGTAATAATAAAAAACTGCCGACAAATAATCAAGCAGATACAAGCTGATATGTACGAGATAACACAATTTTTGGGAAAATAAATATATGATAATTTAAAGAAAAGTATTTAAAAATTAAGAAGGGCAGTACTCAGTGTCACCGGAATTACGCGTGCAAATTTTCAGCTCTATCGCATAATAGGAAGTGGGGTAAAATTCATAAGCAAATTTTAAGCTGGAATGGCATACATAGTTAATTGAAAACTTGAAAAGTAAATGATGACTAAATTAATTTGTTTTAACTAAAAAATATTTGATAACTATATTATAATCACGGCATATTTTTTATAGTCACAGATGAAAATGCTAAACATTAATAATAAACTTTGGGCAGAAGCTTTGAGCATATAGATTTTCAATATAAAGTGGAATTTATTTTTTAAGTCAGTAATATATTTTATATTTTAAGTACTTAAAATAATATTTTCTTACTCTCTTCTAGGATTTTTTTTTTTTCAAATATAGAATGATATATAATTCGTACTCATAGTACTTCGTACAATAGTCCTAAACTTATTGTCAGTTTTTGAATAGACACAATAATTATACTAAACAGAAAGTTTACTTTCACCATTAAACTGCTTACAGTTTTGCGGTTTCAAGCGGGAACTTTATGAATATATTTAAATATTTATAAATATGTTTTTACAGGAATGTTAAATTTTTGATTCATTTTACCCAAGTAAAAAATTCTTCTAAACTTTGTGAGGTCTAAATCATGTTTCTGATCAAGATTCCCCTGTTCTGACCCTCAAAAGTGCCTGTTAAGTACACTAAATTTTCACGATTGAAACAAGAGGCAAATACCAGATTCGATAAAATCAAGGTACACCAATATGGAATTGCATTTGCGCGGTTATATTTAAAGGTATGCTGATGTTTATTTAGTGTTAATCATGAAAAGTGAAAAGTAGTAAAAAAAATTATTAAGTTTCATGAGGTAAAATATTTTTTATACTAATCTATAAATATAAAAAATATTTTTAGTTTTTAATGCTCGTTTGTAGACATAAATTAGATGCAAAAGGAGTGAAAACATTTAAAAATAATTTTTTAAACATAAATTAACTTATATTTTAGACATAATTCTCAATTAGAGAATATAGAATCAAAAAATGAGATTTCTTTGTCCTTGTTTGGACTTTATCAATTAGTCCATTCCCAGAAATTCCAAAAAATTAATCCGAATCTTTAGAATGAAATTAATTCCAACTAATGTTCAAAAATGTTCAACTGCTGTTCAAAATGTCCCCTGTTATTATTGCACAATGATAGTGAAATTTAATATAATAATTTACAAATATTATTTTATTATTTAGAGGTTACTAGATTACACTCAAACCTGTTTTTGTGCGGTATATAGGGACCGAATGAAAGAAAACGCATTAAAAAAATCGCACTAAACTTCACCAGTAGCTATAAAAAATAGTTTACGAAACACAATCAAAAAGTAATTTTTATGCGGTGAATAGGGACCGCATAAAAAAGTAAATTAAGCGATTATAGAATTCAATACATACGTAATGTAATTGGTTGATGCAATACCTAAACTTATGTAATAGGATGAAATACATGTCGAAAATCGAAAAAACTAAATGGCCGATCAAGCCTACTAATTTTTTTTTTATTGATAACTTCCTCAATTATCTTCCAATTTGACTGAAATTTTTATATACCGCACAAAGAAAGGTTTGAGTGCATTGAAAATACACATGAGTAGTAAATTTAATATAAAGTGTATTTTTTTCTTAAGAATTAGCAGATCGTTTTAATACTTTTACTTCAATCGGAACATTAGCAACCTTCTAAATACAGCCACCAGACAGTTGTTGTAATTTAATATTGGTTAATCAAAGTGATTAAGTAAATCATTAATTACTGTAAAAAACGTGTGCATAGAACGCGCTATGTAAAGGTATAACTATAGTGAAAAGTATTTTTTTAGGAGGTAGGGGGGGCTCAAAATTGAGTTGCGCCTCGGGCCTCTCAAGAGCTAAATCCGCCACTGGGGGGGGGGTCTAAATAGATAGTGAGACTGGCGATGTTTAAAGTTATTTATTCGTACAACTCAGGGTTTTTTTAATGAATGTTAATGTTCATGGATATATATTTGGAATTTCTAACACTTCCCACCTTTCCCATATGCAAACATATAACTAGACAAGTTTACACACATAAAATAATAATTGTTTCTGTAAAATTTTTAGAACCTTCGAAATCAATATGTATTTTAAACTGTGCCCTTAAACACTATTTTTTCCCCTATAAAAATACATGCTTGTAAAATTATTTCATTATCTGGACGGTCTTTACTAATTATAAGTTACATATTTTTAACTTCTCTTAATTTATTTAATGGGTTAATTCATAAGAAATCGAACTGGCGATAGGTAGATCTAGCACAATAATACCTCCACCATTCAAAATATACTGCATACACGGAAGGCATTTAAACTGTACATGCTTGTACAGGGGGACTGTTACTTCCACATACCGCTTGGAACACTTCTAAAGGTCATTTCGTTAGTGTTCTACAAGCATATGTACATTACTTTTCAATTTATCCTCGTTAAAATGATATAAAATATTTTGCTCAAAAAAAATCTTTATAAGAGGAATAGAATAATCTATATAATAAATAATAAAAAATTCGGATAAAACATTCATTATCGTATTACGTTCAAATGTTTTTGCAAGACATAATAATCTTAAATGTGACAAGTAATTTGTGAGTTTCTTTGTGGGTCAAGAGTATCCGATAATTCTTTTTGTTTTCAGTTTGCCTGAGGTTATGGCTTCTCGGATACCCCGACCGTGCGAAGATCCTCTCGGTTCTAATTATTTTATTTGAACGAACGTACTGGCATTCGCGCTCTTGACCTGTGGTTTCGACCGGCCAAAAATCAATTCTTTCATATTTAACGTGGTTAATTTCCGAGATTAATAAGATAATTTATCGTAATAGTGGATTCCCCAACTATAAAAAAATGACTTACATTCTATATATTATTATTGTTTCAAAAAATAATTCGCCTTTGTTTAAATATTGTAAAATGTAAAATAAATAATTAAGTAAAAACAAAGCAAGCCAACTACCAAAAGCCTTCTAAGATAGTTTACACCCTAATACACCTTCGAATTTCGCCAAAGCCACACTGTAAAATACCTTTTAGATGTGTGGCTTTGGCGTAAAATGCCGTGGATGCCTGTAAAATGCCTTTACTGTAAAATAAAAGAACTTTGGGGCTGCCCAACATCCGTTTAAAATACCATCCTCATATTTACTGCAAAACAAAATAACTTTATGTCCAATATTTAAATAAAAATTATTGTTTCGTGGGGGATTATTATTGATTATGGGGCGCGTTTTTCCTACAATCTTAATCCTATGGATCTCAGCCCTCGGGGAAATGCAGAAGGTCAACTCGCGTTCCAGAGAACATCTTCAGAAATAGCCACAAATATTTCCGTTCTATTGAGTCATTTTGAAAAGTTTGATTATACAACTTCATTAAAAAATTCTTTCGACTTGTTACTGAAATGATCGGGACAGATAGACTACAGCCTAATGAATAATCCGGCCCACTGACGGATTAATACAATTTTGTGGGTGGAGGCTTGGATGGAAGATTCACACACACACATATATATATATATATATATATATATATATAAATTTTATGGAAGTAAGTTGGGATTGTTTACATTAATTTCATTTTTCTCGGGAGGGGCGGTCACCTCCTCCGACCCCCTCCCTTTAATCCGCCCTTGATCAGACCCTGAGTCTGTTTTATTGTTTCGGCACTTAGTTTTCTTTCTATATTTTGTTTATTTCTGGATTCATTCTTCAAATAAAGACAAAAATGTAACAGTATTGGTAAGGAATCCATTTTCTAAAGGCCATAGGTGGGTGGTGCAAGGATCTGGATACCCCTCCTCCGTTTGTCCGAGTTTCGCTTTTAGTCAACGAAAAGATAATGATACAGCCTTTCTTTCTGTCTTTCTTTTATTTCCCCCCTTTTGGATGCTCCCTGAAATTTTTTACTGAGAACCGTGTTTTTGTTCCACAGTATTGTTAGATATACTCTTGTGTGTGTTCTTATTGCTGACTTTAGAATACTCATTCAGTTTCGCCTAGGTAATGAGTTGACTAAATAATGCAGGCATGCAACAGCCACATTAAATATATTAATGACTATGTCATTTTATCTCTCACCCCCTTTTGAAAATGTGACATAAAAATAAGACACGAAAATACGTTACGAAAACGCGACATAAAAGTAAGAATAAATGTCCGCTGAAAATGTTAGTATGTGTTACGTAAACCACCGTTTTCTATAAGCTCCGTAAGGATGCATTTATTTGATAAAATGATTGTTTAAAAATTTCATCCGTTTATTTAAATACTATTAGTTCACAACAGCTTTAATCTATTGTTACACTATTTCGTAAGCTGTAGAATATACATCACAAGTATATTTTACATATATTTAAATACTATTAGTTCACAAGAGCTTTAATCTATTGTTACAATATTTACTAAGCTGTAGAATGTGCATCACATGTATTTTTCTATAAATAGGTTACAATCCTAAAAATTTCAACATGGGGTTACCAGGTGAAATATACGATAGATGAGAGATAAAATGACATAGTCCATTAATATCGTTTTAATATGGCAATCATGAAACTAAAAAATTAGGAGGGTTCAGGGGGGTCTCCCATTGACGAGGCTCGAACAGCCGAGTTATACATATATTCTTTCAATGAGTTGTCTACAACTGATTTACAGTTCCACTATATAGAGCTTCAGAAATTGTCTTATCCAAAAAATAAATAAATGAAAAGGAAAAGAAAGAAAGAAAGAAAAAAAGAATTACAAAATTTATCTGTTGCCTTAAAAAATCAAGAAAGATAAATCATGCCAAGCTCATAGATTATAAAACACTTTCCAATACAAAATATTTTTGCGCCAAATCTGCTATGTATTTTAGTTAAAACTGGCGAGATTTCGTGGATAAAAAAATGTTGTATTATCACTATAAATGCAATTTTATGAGACCCTGTAAAAGACCTTTAATTTTTTTAGCGTTTAACTGAAGAATATAAAAATTTTATACTCATTGTCTTGTGCTAGAAATGTATTAGTGTCTCTCAAATGCCACAGACTGCAATGGGAATTCTTTTGAGTGCTCCTGTAGAACTATTAATAATACGGACGTTATTCTCAATGGAGAGCATCATTTTGAGAGCCTTAGTAATATATATGCCAACTTTGTTCAAAAATCGAATATCTCTAAAATATGTTTTCAAGAATGACTGTTGATTCAGTCATTCCTGTATCAACAGATACAGGGGGAGACCCCCCACGAACCCCCCCCCCTTTTAGTTCTGTTTTTTAGACTGTGCTATACATTGGATATTTTTCTCCTGTAAAAGAACTATAAATGCTACAAATGCTACATACACCATTTTCAATATGGTAGGTGGTACTGTACATAGAAAGAACATAAATTTCGCACAAATCGATGTATATCCACAGCAGTTAGAACACTGGATGGGTGGACATCAGAACAGACAAATAACCGAAATCATAAGGACGTTAATCCGTTTTGGGTTCTAATGCATTAACAAATTTTCGTCGGTCGGAGACCCCCTCATACTCCTAGGCACATAGCCCTTAACAAAACACAATACAATAAATCAGTTAATTAAAGTGCGAGTAACGAATTTTCAAAATTTCCAAAGAAATCGACATAGCTTAATATAATTACATTAGACATTTTTCGAGGTACAGTGCGCACCGGTTATAACGGACCTGGGATATAACGTACTATCGGTTATAACGTACCTAGAAGCTAGGTCCCGATTGAAGTCCTATATTTATAATGTTATTTAATTTCGGTTAAAACGTACTAAGCAAAAGTACGTACTTCGGCTATAACGTACTTTTTACACCAAAGCCAAAAATGAAATTTTGCTTTAAGCATTTTATTCCCTTTTTCTCATAAATTTCAGTTCGTTCAAAAACACTCGTTGTCAGTTTTCAGATTCTCTAGCGAGATAAATTGTGCATGAATGAAGGGAACGATCGCTAGGCAGGGATAAGAACAAGAAAGTTTTTTTTTTTTTTTTTTGGCATTTATCAATGTAAATGCCTTCTGAAAAGCCCTATCTATAGTGATTCTAATGATAGTGAGGAAGAAACAGAAGAGCCCATACCAAGCATACCTCACGCATTAAATGCTGCAGAAACAGTATCACGATTTTTTGAATGCCACAATGATGATGAAGAGACTCTACAAAAGTCTATTATGGATATCCAAAACGGTATTTTTAAAGTAGCATCTGCTCATTTAAAACAAAAGAAAATAACTGATTATTTATCTCAATAAAAATTATAAGTGATGAAGAATTTTCTGCTTATTTAATTTAAATTTTTAAAAAAATCAGACTTATTTAAAACACATATTACAGTGAAATTATGAGCCCGCTATTTTTTTTTTTTTTTTTTTGTGCAATATTGAATCTTGCCAGCGGTATTATTTATAACGTACTTCGGCTATAACGTACTACTTTTTTAGGTCCCGTGAGAGTACGTCCATAACCGGTGTCTACTGTATTACAATCCAGGCGATCCGCCAAGACGAGCAACTTTTTCGCAAAGATAAATGCCGGACACATGAAATTATTGATGGTTCGGAATACGATTGCCAACAGTTTGCCAGGAAATTTGAGGAAAAAATAGTTTGACGTTAATGACCGCCGGGATAATACGTAAATACCTTTTTCGATTTATCGTAAAATAATAAAAATATCGCCAAGTTCGGTTCATTTTTCAAAGCATTTTTTTCGCACCCAATTTGGCAATTTATCGCAAAAGTCGCCAACATTGCCGGCTTTTGGCTCAAATTTTGAAGGAGGCACACGATCGTCGTCGGATTATTAGCTAATCATATTGCAGGATAGTATTATATGCTTAAAATAGATGCCTGTCTCTAAACTGCCATTGACCGTATTGTATTGAAATTATTTTGAGTGCTCCCGTATAGAAAAACTTTTAACTATACAGACACTATTTTCGATGCAAAGCTTCATTTTGTAATCCTTAATAACATTCAATTTTGTTTCATTTCAAAGAGCAGAATATCTCTAAAACTAGAAGTCAAAGCCTGTTGTGAAGGCAATTACAACGGGCGAGAGAAAAAACATTTTAAGGAAATTTGTCTTTCATTCAATATATTTAATTTTCATCCACCTAAAATAAATAAGTTCATATTCAATTTTTATTACAGACCCAAATCGAATTTCATGCTCATCTGGAAACGCGCGGAATCTTTTCGCAGTCGAAAGCTTTCGTTTTGTATACATAAACATTCGAATATCCAATAGACGATTTATTTGTGGGGAAAAAATAATAATAAACTGTGTAATCGGGAGAAATTATTTTAAACGTATTGGAATCCCCCCAATTGTATGACGTCATTTTCACTTAAAATAGGTCATTTTGTCACGCAAATGATTCAATTTTTCTGACTCTCGGAAACGAAATGGTGCTGAAAATAGCGAAAAATCGCTTAAAAATGAAGGAACGGGTGGATTTTCAGATTTTTAAAATTGACAGATTGTTTTCTATATTTTTTTACAAACTTGTGAAAAATTTCAAGCGGATCGTACAAACGATGTAGAAGTTGTTAGGCTTTTTGTCCTTGACTTTGTAATCTTTTTGCAGTCACAGAGGAAAAAGTTTTATCTTGAAGTCAGGGTTCAGCGCAACTACAAGGGGCGATCAAATGAAAAGGTACGAAACGTCGCAACAACCTAACCGTTATCATATTTGTCCATGCAGCTATGAGAGCACGTAGCGATACATCTAGGAATGCCTATCCTTTTGTGTGGATAGGAACATGCGGGGGCCCGCAGGAGAGAGCAGAAGCTCTTGTAAAAAGCACCCTCCTACGTCCAATTGACGCGGCAGTGCGTGTGAGGACAGGATGGTGTTCACATTGCAAAATTCGACGATTTAGGGGCAGCGAGGCGTTATCCGATTTCTGACAGCGGAAGGTGTTAAACCGGCCACTATTCATCGCAGGATGATGATCGTATACTGGGAAGGCTGTGTGTCCCACAAGTCAATGAGAAAATGGAATGTCCGTTTTCGCCAAGGAACTGGCCACGTTCAAGTGGGAGACGTTGGACCATCCGCCCTACAGTCCGGACATGTCGCCCTGCGATTTCCATGTGTCGGTTCCTCTGAAGAAACCACCTGAAAGGGAAGCGCTTCAACTCGGACGACATACTCAAGGACGCTGTGACGGACTGGGTCTCGTCACGGCCACAGGAATTCTGGGAACAAGGAATCCTGCGGCTTGTTCGTCAGTGGGATCGTTGTGCTCAGGCCTATGGTGTACATTTTGAATAAAGTCTACATTTGTACCCACCGTGTTGTTTCGTACCTTTTCATTTGATCACCCCTTGTAGTTAGTAGGGTGATACGCTTTAAAGAATAACTTCCCATAGAGCGCAATGTATTGGGACTATTTTGAGTGCTACTGTAGAAAAAAAATCTATAAATGCTACATAGATCCTTTACAATAGGGTACATGGTACTGCAGATAAGAATAACATATATAAATTTCGTAGAAATCAATGCCTATTGACGCGAGTCAAGGACGGACAGACAGACAAACCGAAATCTTAAACACTTTTCTACCTTGTTGGAAAGTGTCAAAAAAGCTAGATCTTGAGGGGGAAAGACGAAAACTTTCAAGGTAAAGGCGCGGGGCCCCCAAAAGCGCGGGGCCCGTAGCATTTGCTAAATCTGCTATATTGTTAATCCGGCACTGCTGGGAGTAATGCACAAGTTTCAACGGTACTTACGTATTATCCCGGCGGTCCTCCAAGACAAGCAATTTTCACCAAGATAAATGCCGGGCACATGAAATTGTTGATGGTTTGGAATGCGATTGGCAATAGTTTGCCAGCAAATTTGACGAAAAAGTAGTTTGGCGGAAGTGACCGCCGGCATAATACGTACGTACCGTTTAGGCGCTCCCAAAAGAACTAGATGAAAACTAAAGTAAACAAATTAGCGATAAATGCACCAGTTAAGGAATTTGAAGACACTTTATTATTACAACTACATTAATTGGCAATCCAAAATAAATAAAAATGTAACGGCATGCTGTGCTTACATGTTGTTCCAAATCGCCATTTTAATTCTAAATTATGATTGCCACATAAATGCAAAAAATTGTCATTGTAACTGCATATGTTTAATGATCGCCACCTTGGCGAGAGTCGAGGCGTTAAAGTAGGAATCAACCCAAGAAAGACATACATGGTATACGCATGTATTATGATGCGCATTCGAAACAATATATAGAACGATGAAGTGTAGTTGTAATATACTTGGCGAATATTGTAAAATAGTTTTAGTAGACGATTTTAAGATAGATTTCGATTCCAAAGATGGGTTTTACGAAACAAGAAAAAAAAATACAGCAGTCATGAATAATATACACTTTCCAACTTATGAGAGAAAAATAGGGACGACGCATAAATTATGATACGATTTTAATATATAGCGCTATAGTGCGTATTTAAAATCTGAAAATGTTTCAGATTTTCATCTTTTTATTATTTTTTTTTTTTGGACAAAATTTTTTATGGAATGACTATGAATAAGTCTCAAGGCCAAACTATGTTTGTTTGTGGCTTAGATTTGAGCACGCCATTTTTTCACACGGACAATTATACGTGGCATGATCTCGAGTGGGCAAACCATGCAGTTTGTTTGTGTTAGCTAAAAATATTGTTCACTTTATTCCGTTAAAGGATTGATATTATTTTTTAGTAAAATTATTGTAATTAGCGATATATATAAATTTAAAGAATAAATTACAATGAATTAAAAATATAAATGTTTGGTATTGTGTTATTTTTATATTCCAGCATCGTTCAGAGCGCTCCATGCCTCTTCCACTCATATACCACATCCTCACAAACTTACAATAAGTTAGTCATTTCTTTCTACTAAAATAATCCTAGGAATAATTTATATGGCAAAACAACGTTTGCAGGGTCAGCTAGTATATATATATATATATATATATATATATATTCATTTTCTCCAACTGCAATATTCTTTGCTTCCAATTAGGCTAAGTTTTCTCTGTTAAAGTCATCAGCGTTCGGACGTGAGTGTTCAAATTTTTTATTCTTATACATGGGATGCTTGAATTCTCTATTTATTATTATTAATGATAAGGATTTATTGCATTCTTATTGATTAAAAAAGCAAAACATTTTCTTTCGCCGATTTTTACAAACCATGCGTAGAATTATAATTAACTAGCCGCCTAGGGCGACCAGTTGGTTTGCCATCTTAATAAATCTTGTGTTTCTCACCGGCTTCCTTGGCCCTAAAATATTTGAGATTCTGAATGGAATTTAAAATTAAGATGGTTACAAACAGGGGCGGCCTAAGGGTAAATGGCATCCCTTGCTAACGTAAAGAAGACGCCCTCTTTTATGAAGTATTTTTGAGTTCGAAATGACGCCCCTCCGAAGCCGGCGGCCGGATGCGATGACTACCTTGCTTACCGTGTCGGGCCGCCCCTGGTTACAAAAAATAAGTTGGTTTAGTGATAAAAACCTACAAAAATGTACAAATTATTTTCGTCCCGTATTAATTCTGAAGAGCTTCTAGATAAGTCAGCCGTTATCAAAAAACGGAAAGAGAAAAAAAAGTAAGAAAAATCTGAAACACCTTCAGGGTAAGTAGAGCCCCTGCTAACGCAAAAAAGACGTCCCCTTTTATGCTCTGCTAAGTTTTGAGTTCGAAATGACGCCCCTTCGGACGCGGCTCAATGTTTACATTGCTTACTGTGTCGGGCCGCCCCTCGTTACAAAAATAAGATGGTTTAGTGATAAAAACCTACAAAAGGGACAAATTATTTTCGTCCTAGTATAATTCTGAAGATCTCTAGATATATTTGTTCGAAATGACGCCCCTTCGAAGCCGGCGCCCGGATGCGATGATTACCTTGCCTAACGCGCCGGGCTGCCGCTGGTTACAAAAATAAGTTGGTTTAGTGATAAAAACCTACAAAAATGTACAAATTATTTTCGTCCTGTATTAATTCTGAAGAGCTTTTAGATAAATCAGCCGTTATCACAAAACGGAAAGGGGCAAAAAAAAGTAAGACAATCTGAAACACCTTCAGATTTTAAATACGAACTAAAGTGCTATATATTAAAATGGTAACATATCCACGCGTCTTCCCTATTTTCTTTCCTCATTCCATTAAGTTGGAAAGTGTATCATGATTCATGAGTGTGATTAAACAAAATTAAATTGATACGTCTAACATTATTTTTCTGGATGTAATACATTAGAAATAAAAGGGGAAAGATGCATAATTCGAACTGAATGAAAGTTTCAAAAACTTATTTTTTGTTTGTGTAATATGTATTACGGATTTGTGTGCTTGGCCCGCCGCTCGCTCATAAATCCACGTCAGAGAGAAAAACTTATTCAGGAGATTTTATTTATTAAAAATTGCATATTCTATAAGTTTGCACCATCTGTCATCGGCTTTGTAAAAAAAAAAAAAAACTTAATTGTATTCCTTTTTTTTTTGTTAAAAGATGGTTTTTCTATATATTATAGGAACAATGTTTTTTTCGCGCGATAAAAAATAGCCTGTTTGTTAATCCAGGACTTTAGCTGTCTTTATTCCAAATTTCATCCAAATCTGTCAAACCGTTTCAGCGTGAAAGAGTAACACATACAAACATTGACTTTTATAATATTAGTAGGATTACTCGACTCAGCTACGCTATATGTAGCAGATTTCAGTATGAGAGAGTTTTCTGAGAGTTTTCAACAGTTTTCTGAATGATTTCATATGTGTTTATACATCATAAATTCTCAAAAGTCGAAGAGTATTACATAATTTCAAAATTAAAAGAATGTTTCTCGTTCTGGGAATGTTCCAAGCAGTTCCGGCCAGCGATCACTTGAACGATGAGTTTCATGATGCTATACGAATCCTCCCGTTATAGTGATTTTTAAATGAAATCACCAAACTATCATTTTCACAGTCGATCGTAAACATGGATAATCAGAAGTATTTTTTCTCACCTCTATTTTAAGAGAAAAATCTTATGTGGACACCACATGACTTCCTTGTACGTCTATTAAGTAATAAACATGTTCAGTGCACTTCATCTAAACATATTTTGTTTAAAAGAGACCAAACACTTCAATAATACTGAAGTTTAGCGATTGTTAGCCAAATATTTGAGATATCGCAGGGCTGAGTTCAATTTGAAAGATTTGTTTAGGCACTTAATTGGGCGGTACTTCGCCAAAAGCCGACAAGCTTAAGATTTGAGTCATAGCCGAAATAGTGATTCATCACAGACATTTAATGAACTGAAGGTATCCATTGGTCTTGATGTATTTTAAGTCTTTTGGTGACCATGTAAATAAATTACTCAGTCAACTGCAAACAAAAGAGAAAAGCACAGTTAGAAGTACAACAGTTCTAAACACGAAATTACAACATTATGCGTTTAAAAGTTTTAAGAGTTATAATACGTAATTATTTTTGGCCCTAAATTTGGCGATATTTCAGCAAAACTCGCCAAGGTCGATAACAAATGGCGAGATTTCGGGCATAGACCCAACAATCACTGACTGCAGACATAATATATTGAAAATGTCATAGTCATAAATGCATTAAAATACTCTTGGGAGTTCCTGAAAAAACTCTCCGGTAGAATAGAACCAAAAATCGAGTTGCACAAGTAGATGCTACAACAATCTTTTCTATAAAATTTCAAGAATATATAGCTAATAGTTTTTGAGATAAGCGAGTTAAATAGATATATACGTACTCCAAAAATCGCTAGGTTTGGCAAATTTCGGAGCAATTTTTGAGGGAGGCAAGTTATCGTCGTCGGACAATTATCTGATTATATGGTAGGCTGTATATCTAAGTATACGGTATGGTATTGTGCTTGAAATGGATGAATGTCTCTAAAATTGCCACTGACTGTAATGTGTTGGATTTTTTTAAGTAGAAGAACTATAAATGATAAAGGCACTATTTTCGATGAAGAGATTCGTTTTGCAATCTTTGACAACATATATCCTTTTGATTCGTAAATATCTCTAAAATACACTTTAACGAATTTTTGCCCATAGAGCGTAAAGTGCGGAAAATCTTTAGGGTGGCCCTGTAAATAAACTATAGAGTTGATTGGAACCAAAACGGGAGATGAACAACTAGATGTTACAATAATTCTAAATATAAAATTTCAAGATTCTACGACTAATCGTTTTTGAGATGTGCCAGTTACATACGTACGTACGAACGTATAGACGTCAAGGAAAAACTGATCAAAATGGACTTGCGACCGGTCAAAATGGATTGTACATGCATTTATATGAAAACACACACATGTATACGATGATATGTCTCGAAAAAACTCTTAAAAGTAAATTTACAGGTAGTCAAAATCGACATATTCTTCAAATACTGAAATTTTTTGCGATCACATTACTTCCTTTTATTTCGTACAAGGAAGTAAAAATGTGTGATTTCAAAAAAACTAGCCCACCTTGGCGGTCAACTTCATCGCCCTGAAGCTTGAACTTTCTTCATACATGATATACCGTGCATTAGCAATTGCATAAATTGCATTACTAATTGTCATTTTTCGGTTAAAGCCGTGCAATTTGACACTGTTTTTTTCCTCGTAATATTTATTTTAGAGGGCGACATACGCTTTGTCTGTTTTTCTTCTTCTCAAATTGTTTCTTCTTCTCAAATTACGTAAACATTGTTTACGTAATTATTGCTCATTTATTTATTTTCTGTGCTCAAAAAATTGAAGCATTGAATTGTTGTACCACCGCACTGCGTGATACCCTAGCAGCATCAGGCTGTGACAACCCCAGTTTCATCCTTCCGAGCGCTCGACACCTTTAAATAATCAGGCGAACGGTTTCTCTTAGACATTGCGGGACACTACTTGCCTATTGCCAACGAATCTGTTAACATCATAATGATTAGCTTGTAAATCAATTAAGTTAGAAAGTCTAAAAAATTACACGCGTAACTACGAAATCATTTGTTTTCTCTCACTCATATATGGCTACTCTATTTTCTGTAAATGCATTCGCAAAACGATCTTGTTCATACCTAACCCAGTCCTAGATAGTTATGTGCTTTTCATGGGCGTCCGTATGATTGTTTGTAGGCCAGAAGGGACAAATCTGAGTCCTGCCCCAGAAATATACTTAATTTTAATGTTGAATCATTCCTGCGTTATGCCAATACGTAAATCACATATGGGTAACCCCCGGCCAGCGGGCCAGATGTGGCCTGCAAAGGCTTTTGATCCGGCCCTCGAAACATTTCAAATTTCCATGTAAACCAAATCAAAATCTCATTTAAATTCCACTTATACGGCCTGCCGCTTCGCTAACATCCCAAATTTTTGCGAGCAACTTTCCAAATGTTACCCATACCTGACGTAAATCATTATGGTAATATACAGGGAAACTAGAGGGGACATTACCCCTCCAGTCCCACAGGTACGGGCGCTCATGATGCTTTTGAAAACCTTCGAGATCTGTTTACGAGCGTAAATTTTAACAGGCAAACATTAGAGACAAAAATAAAATCATATTTTTAATTGAAACAAGAGAATGACTAAAAATCACGGATTTAAAAATCGGACGATGATTGACTATCCGCAATCAGGCGTCAGGATTCCAAAGGGAAACACTCACCACCTGTTTAGTGATTAACTTTAGAAGCGCCCTTTAGTGATGAATTCTGTTGCAATTTGCAATTTTATTTCATGAGGTAAAACTATTTGAAATTTCGGTTACTGTGCGCAAATCAGCCACCAGAAATTTTAGGTAGTTTTACATTATGAAAATAGAACTTTACTATAAGCTCTCACTATTTGAACTAATTATAACGGAAAGAGCCATATACTAGACAAAATGCATTCAACTCTCTTTGAATATGACGATGATCGATATTTATTCATGTTTTTATTAAATATTTAAATTTCAATGCAGCATGTATTTTCGAAAAGCAATTAATTTAGCCGGGCTAAATCCCAAGACGTGCTCATTTTTCTAGTTAACATTAGTTTGTATTCACCATACTCATTGTTCCTATGACTGAAATCGTACATTGCAGAGTTGCCAACTGCTCCAGAATATAATTAACCATTTTTCGTAAACAGTTATTTCTTTTAAGTACTTTTTTAAAATTGCTAATCAATCCGCCATGGTCACTAGCTTTTTTTGGGGAAAAATCACTGTCAAAATTTCCGAATGTCACGGTTTCTCACTGTTATTGGTGGCTGATTCACAGCGGTTTTTTTTTTTTTTTTACCTATACGAAAACGAAAATTTCCGAAAATAATCTCCTAATTTTGTTTATTTTCACTAGTTTACATTAATATAATATACCAACGTTATTAAAAATAGTTTTAAGTACGGTTATAAAACTATGTATAATCCTGAAAACTTTAATTATATTCAAATCTTTCAATGATTTAAAAAAAAAAATCCTGCGCCAATTTCTATCATTGAGAGATGAATACCAAAGCAGGATAATGATTAAAAATCCACATATAATTTAAAAATGCTTTTATTCCGTGAAACATTATCCATATTTTAAACGACAGACAGGTATTAATAATACCTGTTTGATTAAATTGATAAAATTATTCAGATTTTAGAGAATTAAGTCATAATGTTTACCTTCTGATACAAAATGCAGCTATCATTCGCTCTACATAGTATGGCTATAGTAGGTATTACATTGGAACACGACCCAAAGATTTCGACTTTCTCTAAGATTGTCGCCCTTACGCTTCCATTGTAAAGCAATTGCGACTTTCAGTCAAAAATATTGAGCAAATCTTCTCACATTCCGATTTAGCTACTAGGAGGCTCCTAGTAGGACTGCAAGCAAACTTGTGGTAAAATAAACCTGTAAATCGTATTATGGTTTCCAATGTTGCCTTTTATGAGCCCTACTCAGAGAGTACAAATATACTAGAGAAAGCATCGCCATTCGAAACCCGTTGGAAATGTCAGCAAGTAAGTATGAACCATGTGACATGTGGCATGGAAATGTGCAGAGAGGTTAGATATGTATTTTATCGCTTCATTTGGCGAGGGGATAAAGTCAAACTGCAAACAAAATAATCTTGGCGTGGAAAAGAAAGAAATAAAGAAAGAAAAAATAAAAAAGAAACTTCAAAAGTTATACGCATGAACAAGTCAGCTGCTGGGAAAAATGCCTCAAGTTAGCGTGCTCAGTCTCTATCAGTTATATCTTGTATCTTCTCCATGGTTCCCCCCTTTCCCAAAAGTGTTCCGTTGTTAAGAAAATAACACGAGGTTTCAATGCTGACAACTGCCAGCAAGTTTAACTCTGAGAATTCTGATTCTGAATACAGAATACCGTTGTTTAAACTCAGTAAAAATTACTGAAATTTTGTAAAATCACTGAAAAGTCACAGCTATTTTCGTCACTGATAATGATAAAAGAACTGACACTAGCTTTCGTGAAATACCACTGAAACAGTAATAGTTACTGATTTTGGTTACACTGCAGCCCACACATTCTACAACCACATTTTGCGAAAATTTAATTCATAAATTACTGTTTAAAAATGTGGTTAATTACATTCCGGAGTAGCTGGCAACTCTGGTATTTTGTTTTAGATACAATCGATCTCGCTTTTTGTAAAATTTTCAATGTACCAAACGGTAATAATTACTCACTGTGATTCTGGATAATGGAATATCTCGCTTATTAGAATAGATTTTGTGGGAAATTGGCTATTCCATTAACCGCTTTCGCTTAATGGAATGGCCCGTTACAAGTACAATGCATTTATATACAAGCGCAATGCAAGAAAAATTAAAAATACTGTTAATATATGACTCTTTTGGTCAAATAGCTTTTCAAAATGCTACCAATGTTCTGGAGACCATGCCTAAAATATATGACAAACTTGCAGGTCTGTCGCTTCTGGATTTGGACGATTTTAAATAATTCACATAGAACCTCAGAACATAATTCTAAAAGGAAATGCCAATTGTATCATTCTTTTTGAAAATTTTCTTCTATTAAATTTTGGAAGTATGTTTAGAATGCTGGTATAAAATACTATTCACTTCGTAAAGGTATCACTAATACACTATGCAAATACTAGGAAGCAGGCGCGTAGCCAGGAAAATTTTTCGGGGTGGGATATGCGCCTGGAAAAAAATTTCGGGGGGGGGGGGATATGAACTTATATGTGTATAAATAGACGGAATTTCATCACTAATCCAAACATTTCGGAGGGGGATATATCCCGATATCCCCCCCCCTGGCTACGCCCCTGCTAGGAAGTATTGTAGAAAGTTCTAGTTAAATTCAGGCCTTTTTTAAAAATCGGACATCTGTAAGACAGTTTGTATTCATTTATTGAAAATATTTCAAATTATTCAGTAATTTTTTGTGATGATTCGCTAATGAAGATTTATAAGTAATTCTGAAATACGTGAAAACTTAAAATGGAACTTTTCACACTTCATTAAAATAAAAGGATATTTCTCTAATTGGATGAGGCACTCTACAATAATCCGATGGGGAATGAAATATTACACACGTGGCTAAAACTGTTAATAAAGTCACTCTGTTTTCTTAGAAAGGAAAGAAAATTTATTAACGTTGCAGAAAAGAAATTCTTTTGCGGGGTAAATTAATCATTGAAGGTGTATTTGCTGAAGCAATAGCGTATTATGCAAAAATTATTAAAGAAAACTGCCTGAAAGCCATTAGCAAAAATTTTTTATTTGTCATTCAAAAAAAGATTTGGTTTGGTCATTAATTAACTTACTACCAATACGAAAAATCCAAAAAAAGATTGCAGTTTTTTTTTGTGATTGAAAGAATGGATATAAAAAATAATTTTTTACTAAAATTAGTGACAGGAGTTACTTTTATGGTATTTACACATTCCCACACTAAACGTAAGAAATATAGAGGTAAACACCATTCCAGAGTCATGAATTCCTTTCCTCAGCAAACGGCAACTCATGCGTCGTTGCAGTTTATAAAAATATCAAAAGGTAAACACTACTTCATTTCCAATTGCCTTGAAAGAAATATTCTTGTCTCTATTCCATGACATATTGATTTAGTTCTTCAGTAAAGTCCGAAAGATTGACTCCGATTCTTCTGAAGTTTGTAGCACTTTAGAATCCACAATGAAATTGGCAAATTCGATTCATCTCATTTTGAATTTTTATTGCTGTCAATTACATTGAGGAAATTTATCCAAATTCTCTGACAATCTGCGGAGGTTTTTCAGAATACCGTGACACAGAGCGTAATATCCACTTAGTAATACAGTGGACACTTGACTCACCACCTCCTAGATCAGCGATTCTCAACCTTTTAACGTCGCCCCCCCCTCCCCCCCACAAAGGCTAACTTACGGTGGTGCGCCCCCTCCTCACATTTTTCAGCATACATTCAGTTTTTTAATCTTTAACAATGAATATTTAGTCGAATGTTCTACAAAATAATGTTATCGGTAAAGTTTGAATGAAGATATTAAGCGAAAATGGATATATTTTTGAGTAAAATTAAGATGATTTTTTTAAAAACATGCATCACTACTTGCTCTTTGGTTTTTCTCGCGCCCCCCTTGGGGGTCCCGCCCCCACAGGTTGAGAAACGCTGTCCTAGATATAGAAGGCCCGAGAACAGAAACTTTCACATCATCAATAGGTCCACTAAGATGGCGTCATCACATATTTATTTACACAAAGTAAAACTATTCAAAGTTTGTGGTGAATTTCCTCCCGCATAAAACATTTTAATGATTTAAGATAGAAAATTTAATCTTACGACAAATAGGAAATTTTAACTCTCACTAATTATATAATAGGATATAGAAATAGATCATAATAAATAATTTTTTATCAGAATGGTATTTTAATTTTTATATTTAACTTAAAATATTTTCTAAAATTTGTATCATTTACCAGAAATTTTAAATAGTTTTACTTTATGAATCGAAAACCGCTACATCGCTGCAGATTACATGGTCAATGACAACTAAAATGTCATCATTAATTATTCGAGGGAGAAAAATCTACTTGTAGAGAACTTGGTTTACTAACCAGTAGCAGTACTAATAAATTTCAGCTTAATGGGATTAGTCTCAACTAGGTGCGTGCAAAGAGGTGGTGATGTTGAGAAATATGAACTATCACCACCATCAAAAATTTTCGAATTGGCCTTTCGTTATTTCGTCGGATAAAAATAACTCCACCTACTTCATATCACCTCCTGAAAAAATTTCCTACCACTCTCCTGCTCTCAACCAAAACGTTGAGAAGAAACAGACATGTAAGTAATAAACAAAAACTACAATAGTACTACAAATGAAACATGAAAGTGATTCCCCAGTTTATTACATTTAAGTTTATAGATTTAAGGACATATTAAAATAGGTACTAATCGAATTTTGAAAACAAAAGTCTATTAAATGAATACAATGAAACATTTAAATGAAATTAGTTCTATAAATATATAGGGTGTATCAGAATTCCCTCCCGGGTTTAGAAGACTTATAAAAGAGAATATATTACCAAATATATGACGCGCACAGCCAGCTGTCGTCAAAAAAGGGTCTCTAGATCTGTGGCACGCGATGAACGTTTCGATCGTCCGCCATTTTGCTGGTAGTTAAGTCGAGCGATGGCAACGGCTGCCCTTTTTCCATGATTGGGCCATCTATCCAGCTGTTCTCGCATTCTTCCATTTTTCAGCAGATGCCAGTGCTGTTAAAAATAATCGTGACCATTTTTTTACGGGAAATGACGTGCTAAAAGGTAAAGGATTCTCGTGGAGCTATGTCACCTGCAACTATTTTTATAGAAATCAAATCTATTCTTCGTGACTGGCAACAGTCAAAACGTCAGAATTTGGTGTTCCCAGGGCGGGAACACTGCGCGTTAAAGGGTTAAAAGATTTACACCAAAGGATCACAGCCGCATTCGCTATACCACTGATCGTGACATGTTAAAGCGACTGTGGGGTGGGAAGAATTTGACTTTATACCTTGATATCTGCCGCATGACGAAAGGCTCACATATGGAACATCATTGAAACTAGCAACGCATCTTTCTCTAGTAAAGTCAATTTTGTTGCTGTTTTGGTAATATATACTTTTTATAAGAATTTCAAAACCCGGGAGCGAATTGTGACACACCCTGTATGTATATGTTTTACTTGCACATTTAAGCGATAAGTAACGAGAAATTGGCACTATAATACAGACACAAGGAAAGTGTAATGTATGCATCACTGGTGAGATCTGGAACATTACAGAGTGACAAAACTTTTTCAATCTAAAATTTGATTACGCGTTCTAATTCAACAATATGGCACAATGCTATTCCTTTATTATAGAGGGTCGCGTGCGCCGATCTAACCATTCGGAGTTTTCCGTGATTTTCTCCGAAACTTCGCATAAATACGGGTTAGGACTCCTTAGCAAGTCCCTCCACGAAGGGCAATCCCACCCCCGGCCTAGATTCCTACCGTAGGTAGTTGACCGTAACCCATATTTCCCTTATTAAAAGGTCTCTCAAACTTTACTCTGCTGAGCAGCATTAGCCACCCATCAATTCACCAGTATCCCTATCTTCCCACAGATCGGCAAGGGTAAACCTAAAATTTATTGCTTTTCTCCCCCTCATGCACCGTTGTATAGAGAGGGGGTTCACTTAGAGGACGTTCACTAAGTGACCCCACACAGTTTCACTTAGAGGACGTTCCCTCATACTCTCTCCAGTGCAACGGAGGGGAGTATTCTACTCCCCTCCGTTGGAAATAAAAATAATTACTGCTTGCTCTGCAATGCTCTTTGAAAGCAGCTACAGAAGCAGAGTTGGGCAAAATACATAAAAGAATGTATTTTCGATGCAAAATACAAATTACATTTATTCAAACATAAAAAATTACAAAATACAAAATGCTTTCTAAATTGAAAAAATACAAACTACATGTATTTTCTTAATACACCCGAAATACGTCTAAAACTTCAATTAAGTAAAATTTTCTACAGAAACTTCTAGTTTATTTTATTCCAGTGTATTTTAAGATGAACAAACAAATTTAATAGTAACTTTTTTTTTTTTTTTTTTTTTTTTTACATATACTTGAATTTTTCCTGGAATAAATTGCATCTTAAAAGGCATGAAAGCAAAAATGTGTGACAAGTATTTATTGAACGTTATTTTTCAGTGATAATGAATGGAATTGAAATATAAAATTAAATATATTTCTAAACGAAGATGCGTTGAATTATATTTCTACTTTAAGATACATTTATAGCCTTACCATCGCACAGTAGTTATGTCACTGAAAATGGTAGACGGCCGAAGAGTGAAGGTCCCGGGATTGGGTCCCATCGAGCAGCTGTCGATCTAACAGTCTGGATTTTTGGTAGGTTTTTTCCAGATGCAACGTGAATACGCTTTAGAACCCCTCAGAAAGTTCTCCTACCTAGGCACCCCCCCCATCCTTGGCAGATTGCCCTAGTATAGCGTTTCCATAATCACGCAAACACAAGATGCATTCATATATTACTACAAAAGAAAAGTGTGTCATTGTATTAATTTACTTAACAGTATACAATTTAATAAAGAAATTTTGAAAAGGATTTTTAAAAGATGGCATAGTTAGTTATTCTAAGCACTATGATTTAGAAAGAGAATAATTTGCTTTAAAAAACTAGTTTTTCGAACTGATTATCGCTTAGTAAATTTCTTTGTGGAGCACTTATAATACCTGTAAAGCAAAAACGTCTTTCGACAGGAGCACTAGTCGGCAAAATTGTGTTGAATTTCATGAAAAGTTCTTTTACTGTCGGATATGAATTTAAAACTTTCAAATCTTTTGATTTTTCGTAAAGAAACTTTAGCAGTTCAAGTTCAACCGCATTTCGTGAATTTTTGGTATATGGTTCGGAGTCATTAAATTCAAACCAATCTTCATCATCATTCGTAGAAGTTTCAGTGGCGGATTAATGCAAGTTTTTCGGGGGGGGGGCGGTTACTTTGTCGTCGGTGGGGGCGGTTAGTTAGAAGATTGACATATAGATCCATTTCATGGAAGTAAAGTAAGATCGTTTACATTGATTTAATTTTCTCGGGGGGGGGGGGCGGTCGCTATCGTCAACTTCTCTCGTATCACTCTGAAATTGCTTATAATTTGATAAGAACAACATTAAAAATTGAAAAGTTTATTGAAATTTTCATTTCATCCAAGCTAATAAAATAAAACCTTAAATTATGTTAAGAAGCGTAAATTTAGGGATCAAACTCTCAAAGCGTATTCAAACCTATATCTAATATTTTTTAATACATACATCAATGGTGAGGTTTAAATTTCGGAGAACTCGAATACGATCCATCCATGATTCTAAATATCTGATGAGAGAAAGATAAGTAAATGATGAACAATTAAAATTAATAAAAGAAACTTAGGGTTTACTTAGATTTCCAAACAGGACAAAACTAACTAACTAAATAAATATATGTATACTGTAGGACAAACATGCTTTGATGGAAAGAGAAGTAAGTATGACTTGCCGAGCATTCAATTAAAAAAAGGTTTCCTCACTTGAAAAAAAAGGCGGTGAAAAGCCTGCATATTAATATTTATGACTTATTGAATTCAATTAAACATTTGAGCAAAAGTACTCAGCTTAATCAATTTTGTGATAAAATTGAAGCTTTACCTTAAAGTGAGTTTTGAACTTTGTAGTAGTTTTGAATGTTCCACTTATGCTAGACCTTTTGGTTTGACAAAGCTGGCACTTCTCCTTAACTTTCTCATTTGCATCTACAGATAGAATTTGAAAATTTTTCCACTGAGAATCGCCCGACTCGCAAACTCATCTTAACTGGAAGCTGGATACATCTCGTAATATAACTTCAGAAATGCTGACTGGCTTCTGAAAAAACACTCAAAATACTGGTGTTAAACGATAAAGTAATTAAAAACTTTGTAAAAAACACACATAAGAAGTAAAAGGAAAGAGGATACGCGTTTCGTTCAAAAATTGTTTTGAACTTCTTCAGTCCAAGCCCTTCGACGTAAAGAACACAGGGAACTGTTTTCAGTTCCCTGTGTTCTTTACGTCGAAGGGCTTGGACTGAAGAAGTTCAAAACAATTTTTGAACGAAACGCGTATCCTCTTTCCTTTTACTTCTTATGTGTGTTTTTTACAAAGTTTTTTAATTACTTTGCTGACTGGCTTATTTTTCTGTAACTTGGTAACGCATTTGGAATTACTGATAAATTCTTTTTCAGAAATCTAATGAATATTACTGAAACATGTTTTTCTCCCTTTTCAGCTGCATTCACATTTGTGAATCAGTTATCAGCAATACAGAAAGCCTCCTAGACCCGAATATCATTAAACTGATCTAAATAGGCGTGTGAGATTTCCTCCCTCCTTCCTGTGTGTTAAATAACCTAAGCGTTGCAAAAAATCTCAACACCTCTTTAGTTACCATATATAACACTAAAATATTGCAGATGCAACAGAATTGTTTATATCATGAACTGGGAAAAAATTAATTACAGTTCTATTATTTTTGTTTGATTTTCCCAAACCAAGCTAATTTTTTTTGTGCAAGATTAATTTAACGTCAAAATGAAAATTGTATTTTCAGTATTTTGAAAATACCAAATACATTGAAAATTTATTTTAAAATACATTTTCAAAATACTTTGCTTTTTCTTGTGAAAATAAAAAATACAAATGTAATTTGAAAATAGTATTTCAAATACATGTATTTGCGATACTGCCCAACTCTGTACAGAAGTGAGTTGGTCAAAAGCAATAGCAAACGGACTTTCATTTCTTGAATGATAAAACCACCAAATGCCGGTCTTAATACGCCGGTCGTAACGTATAAATTAATTTAACTAAGAACAAATTATTGAAAACGTATAAATGTAACTTAATACACTGTAGGGTTCACATAATTTTAAAATATGGGACATCAATTGTGGCTAAGCGTTTTACTGGAGATTTCATACATCAATTTTTAATTTTAATCACGAACACAAATATCTGCTAAAATTATGTTTCAAACACTTTAAACGAGTGATTTCTACCTGCTAATCAAAGTAAATGTCTGATTATCGAATTAAGTAAATTAAAATTACTCTACTTTTAATTTGATCAATTTACTTTTACATATTTATTCATTAAAATTGTTAATGTAAATTGTTAAAATTGTTAAATGTAAATAGTTAACGCAATTTTCTTCCTTCAAATTGCCCTTCTTTTCTTTTTTTCCTTCCTTCCTGAGACAGTGAGCGCACGCATTTTAAATTAAAATTAGCGAATTTTAAAATCGTGAAAAAAAAAGAATGAAATATCAAAAAAAGCGATAGTAAGTGCGATGCTTCTAGCGTTTTAAAATATTTTTCTAAAGACAAGTTTTAATTATTGCTGCTTATAAAGGAACTCTTATTATACCCTTGCTAGACATCTCCGATGTCAATACACGAAATTCATTGAAAAATACTGTACTTCAAAGCGTTGCATGTACCACACACGGATTTCACAATGACACTGGCTGGAGTAATTTATGGGTTGCTATCTTCCCGCTTTTGCCATCCCCTCTTTAGAACGGGGGCCATCCTCGTGATATTTTCCGTGAGTCTAGATCTGCAGGGTCACTAACTGATCCTTCTTGAAAAGGGGGTGAAATTGTTGACGATCTCTTGGCGTGCCGATGTGTGGGAAGTAACCACCAGTATCACATTTACAGAAGGTGTTGGTGCTCTACCAAAACTTACAAAGTGTTCCATCGCATAAAAAATTTGAGAAACTTTGCTTTATTACACGGTTTCTTCCCACGATATTTACGAAAATTTTGTGAGACTCCATAAGCACTGCGCAATTAAAGCGTACGCGTGAGTAAAACTAGTTTGTTTACTTGTACAGTAATATACTATTGCAGTTTTAGGTCACTACCTTTAATTTTTAATTTTAAAACATAGAACAGCGTGGAAAATTTAAATAATCTTATAAATAAAAATGAAATTCTGTTTGTTTGTTTGTTTGTGGATTTGATTCGTATACAAATCCACAAAAATGGACCTATCAGCCTGAAATTTTGCACAGATATGCAAAATAATATAGAATAAATCATAGTCCACTTTAAAACTTTGAAAGTCCACCCGTTCCCGGAATTTATGAGATTTTTTTATGTTCTCCACGCAAAAAAGCTTTCCGTAATTGTAACCCCTGTAGTGAAAAAAGTGTGAAATAAGGATCGTGGTTGCCATGTGTGGCGATTTTGCCGAATAAAATGTTTTAAATTCTCAAAGTAAAAATAAAAGAATAATAATGATTTTTTTTGTTAGTTTATATTCGTAAGGTTTTTTTTTTTTAAATTATCAGAGCAGGAATGTAATGTTTTACACGCAAAACAATAAGAATTGAAGATTTCCGAGGCTAATGTGTAAATTATTTTAGTTTGGCGAAAAAATAAAGTGGCTGAAATATCGATTTTGAGTAAGTGAGTTCTAGCGGTTTGCACAGTTTTCGGCTTGGCGCAATTTATTGAGAGCTTAAGGAAATAGATTTTTGAAAACAAGTGCAAAGGTTATATTAGAATACAGCTTTAAATTTTAATGATCCGTGAAGAAATAATGCAGTTATTAAGGGATTTCAAGCGATCTAACTTCAGAATTCAAATGAGTACATTGAAAACGCCAATTGAGTACATTGATTTAAGTTGGGGGAATTCCGCCAAATTTCAGAAAATTGAAATCTTCTCATTTAGTACATCGGAGTAACGATGAATAAAACACATTATAGATGATAATTTAAAAAAAATCGGCTGTATTAAGGGATTCCAATTTTCAAATAAATGCGTGCTACTCTTTTGCGGTCGAACCTTTTCAATCTTGATTGCTGCTAAGTCATTGCTTCGAATGATTCCCTGAAAAAACTCTTGCAAAATGGCGTATGTTGGCACTTTGGCGAGGCTTAGATTTGAAACTGGATTTTATTTGAGACTGGTATATATAATAACACTGGTTATAGATAAAAATGAATGTTGGTATGTGTTTATGAGGTTGAAAAACTTGAGCACCGTTGCACGATGAAATTTGGTTCACCTAAGTCTTTTATGATGGAGAAGGTTTTTATGCTATCCGTTTTCCCTAACTTGCCACTTGGTTCCGCAGCACAACGTCGAATTCTATTCTGTTTAGCCATTTGCTATGCGAATATAGTCCAACCGTTTTCGATGAAATTTGGTACACGCGAATATTAGAACACGGAGAATATTTTTCACTATCCATTTTGCTGTAACTTGCCGCTGAATGGCGCTGCAAAGCATCAACTTCTATAACGTTCGACCGATCGGCATAAAATTTTTTATACTTACACATTTGAGCACGAAGAATATATTCTAACTGCGTTCCTTTTGATGTTACTCACCACTAGATGACACTGCAATGCATTATTATTTTAACTCGCCATTAGATGACGCTGCAGCAGGCCAAATTCTTGACCATTCAAACGGTCGCTATGAAAATCAGTATACATAGCTATTTGAACAATGAGAATATTTTGGCTTTATCCATTTTGCTATAACTCGCCACTTGACGGCGCTGTAGCAAATCATTACTTTAATTAACCACTAGATGGCCCTGCAGTGTATCACTTCTTGACTGTGCAAATGATCGCTATGAAAATAGGTATATATAGATATTTGAGCTCGGGGAAGAGTTTGGCGCTATCCATTTTCCTATAACTTGCCACTAGATGTCGTGTCAACACATGAACTTCAGGACTGTCCAGCCGATAGTCATGAAAATTCGTATACATCGATATCTGAATGCGAAGAATATTTTCCGCCGTATCCGTTTTGCTATAACTCGCTACTAGATTGCGCTACGCCGCATGGCACCGTACAAACGATTCGGCTGCACCGTACAAACGATTGCCTTGCAATTCGGTATGCATGATTATTGGACACAATATAACGCGATATCCATTTTGCTATATCTCTTTATTACAATGAATAGTAATCACCACAAATCGTAATATCAAAAAGTTCATTCATTCCCGTGCGAAGAACGGGTACTTCAGCTAGTACAAAATAAAAAATATAATACAATTATAGAAATAAATCCAATTACTCGGGTAAATTCAAACATTAACTTTAGTCTGCCTATTAACCCTTTAACGCGCAGTGTTCCCTCTCTGGGAACACCAAACTCTGACGTTTTGACTGTTACCAGTCACGAAGAATAGATTTGATTTCTATAAAAATAGTTGAGGGTGACATAGCTCCACGAGAATCCTTTATATTTTAGCACGTCCTTTCCCGTCAAAAAATGGTCACTATTATTTTTAACAGCACTGACATCTGCTAAAAAATAGAGGAATGCGAGAACAGCTGGATAGATTGCCCAATGCTGAAAAAAGGGCAGATGTTGCCATCGCTCGACTTAACTACCAGCAAGATGACGCACGGTCGTAACGTATCGCGTGCCACAGATCTAGAGACCCTTTTGCACGACGCAGCTGGCATGCGCGCACAGCCAGCTGCCTCTCTAGATCTTGACTGGCAACTCTCTAGATCTGTGGCACGCGATGAGTGTGTCGATAGTCCGCCATCTTGCTGGTAGTTAAGTCGAGCGATGGCAACGGCTGCCCTATTTTCAGCATTGGGAAAGGGTTGCACCTCAAAGGGTTAATGTTTTTAAACCTGTTCTAAAGCCCTATGACGTTCTAGGAACCATGAACGTTTCGATCGTCCGCCATCTTGCTGGTAGTTAAGTCGAACCATGGCAACGGCTGCTTTTTTTTCAGCATTGGGAAAAGGGTTGCGCTCAAAGTGTTAGATGCAGCCACTTGGAAGGTGAATACTGAGGAAACCCATTTACTTCTACCAGCGCTATGCGAGGTCAATGGGAAAGTTCTTCCTAATTATTTCTAATTGTATTATCCCATCTCGGCAAAATAGTGGACACGCAGGATGAAGCACTTTTTCCATATTCTTTAGATCTGATCCACACTCTGATTTCTGATAGTAAAGACTAAAAAGTTGTTAAACACGAAAATCTATTGAAATATCATAATAACTGAAAGAAGATGTCAAAATTTCTAATATATTTGGTAACCCCAGCTGCAGGTCCCGCAACCCACAGTTTAACCCTCTGGCTGCTCATACCGCCATTTCCGAGGCCAACTCAAATGTAGCAAAATTTGCTCATCCCGCGATTTTCACGGGCAGGTGTTTTTCTTCATGTATTGAGGAGAGCACCCCGCGTTTTCACAGTTTAACCAGTGAAATAAATTACAGTAGACGCCGCTTAATGTGATCACATCGGGTCGAACCGATTTTGATAACTATAACCGATTGATTATAATAAAAAAAAAGCAAATTTTGAATGGCAAATATTAATAGTGGGGATAGGACGATTTCAACAGTAAACACTTACCTTAACATAATATAACAAAGTTTCAAAGGGCAAGAGGAGGTCAATAGCCCCTCTCCCCCCTCACATAAAAAATCAAGATAATTGAGTTTGAAAATATTTTCCACAGTAGGAAACATTTTGCCCCACCTCACCCCCCCCACAACTCCAATATTATATGCTAATTTACGCCAATGATAATGAAATTATGATAGATTGCCCTATCTGATTCTATCACGATGATTTTCACGAACTTCGTTTTGAATCTCTCATCGAAAATGAACCAATTGGCCGAAATTTTGATAACATTAAGCGATGTAGCGATCACATTAAATGTTTACTTTTGCTTTAATTCGGGTGCGTCTGTTCGGGACTATGGAGGTTATTGATGATATTAAACGAATGATAACATTAACCGCGATTACATTAAGTGGCGTCTACTATAGATACAGCGTTAGACGTTAAATTTAGGTTTTGACCAACGTATGTTGTTAGTCGTCCACTAAATATCGGCATTGAAGCCCAGTGGTGTAATGGTTAGCGCACTGTGCTGCCGTCCCACAGGTCCGGGGTTCGAATCCCGGGCTGGGAAAGGTCGACTCAGCCTTTCATCCCTTGAGTGGGTCGATAAAATGAGGACCAAGCTTGCTTGGGGTCAAACACTGAGGGCTTCGCGTCAGGCTGACCACCTGGCCGATGCATCCGCACCCCAGAGCCAATGGTCGCGAAGACGCGGTTGGGCAGTGCAGGCCTTGGCCCCGCAGAGGGGTTGTTGCGCCAATGTTTGACTTTCACTTTTGAAATATTGGCATTTGAAGGTACTTGGTATTTACCGCTCTAACTTCACTTGTTTTCTGCCTTTTCTAATCAAAAATGGCTGCTAGAAATCGTCCAGCAAATGACAGAGTGTATATTCCGGATGATTTATGAGATTCTGAAAGAGATTTTAGTTTTGATAGTGATTTAGATTTTTTGGACTGCTCCTCAGACGGCGACGAATCTGACCATGATTCAATAAACCTGCAAAGCGTTAGGCGGTGGTGCATTTTCTTATATTATTTAACAAACTGAAATTAACTGTAATTCAATTGAAATTTATGAGAATTTTTTTTAACGTAACTAGGGGCCAAGGCCCCCAGACTAGGGATGGACGCGAGACGAAAAATTGGTGTCTCGCGTCTCGCAAAACAGCCGAAAAGCTTTGTCTCGTCTCGCAAAAATCCCTATATCATAATGATAAAAATGCTTGTCTCGTCTCGCAAAAAAGCTGTTAATCTCTGTCTCGTCTCGCAAAAAATCGTCTCGCGTCCATCCCTACCCCAGACTCGCTACGCTCGCTTTTCATATGAGGCATTCGGCCCCTAATCGGGCTTATTCGTAAAAAAGACATAATTTCAAAACACAAAACCCGAAGATTGGATCAGATAGAATGTTACTGAGCTACACATTTCATGGTTCTTGCATGTTCATTGATACATAAAAATTTAAACTTCACACTACAGTAGACCCCCACACGGAAGATATTTTGTTATGGGAATCCGTGTTGTACGTGAGATTGAAAATCTGGCAAGCATTATTGACAAAGTACTAATCTGTGATCCACTATTTAAATTTTTTAGAAATTATTTATAGATATATATACGGAATACGCAATGTTTCGTTTTTAAAAACTAGGGGCCAACGCCCCCAGACTCGCTACGCTCGCTTTTCGTATGAGGCATTCGGCCCATAATCAGGCTTATTCGTAAAAAAGATATAATTTCACCAGACAAAACCCGAAGATTGGATCAGATAGAATGTTACTGAGAATCAGGCGCGTAGCCAAGAAAATTTTTCGGGGGGGGGGGATATGCGCCTGGAAAATTTTTCGGGGGGGGGGGGGTAATGAACTTATATGTGTATAAATAGACGGAATTTCATCACTAATCCAAACATTTCGGGGGGGGATATATCCCGATATCCCCCCCTTGGCTACGCCCCTGCTGAGAATGTTACTGAGTTATCAGATAGAATCACTGAGAATGTTACTGAATGTTACTGAATGTAACTGAATGTTATAAGCTACACATTGCTTGGTTCATGCAACTTCATTGGTACATAAAAATTTAAACTTCCCACTACAGTAGACCCCCTACCCCTCACAACACGGAAGATATTTTGTTATGGGAATCCGTGTTGTACGGGTCCTGAGCTATACTCCTCCTGGAGTGCGGACTCCGCTTATAATCACTGGAAAAATTATTTGCACTCCTCAGAAACACAATAATATTTAGTATTGCCATTCAAAAGTTATATTAATTAGGAGCTAAAGCATAATAAAATCAGAAAATCTGTTTCAGCTGTATTTTTAATAATGTAAAACCTATTGGACACCTTGCGAATTTGCCACCCATGGCGATTTTTCATTATTTGGCGACTTGCGTACATGTAAAGTTAATAAAAGCTACGGCACAGATAGAATAGCCTGCCACTAATGGCGACTTTTCATTATTTGGCGATTTACACATACTCACAACCTATATTTACTGTTCATTTAAGGTTACCGGAAAACCGTTATCCATACTTTCATTTACATAATCGTTTGCAGATTGGCGTACTTAACACCACGAATTATACCATCCCGTCGCGATAGCAAATATCCAAAGTGTACTATAACTGCTAGAATGGCATAGTTAACGCCAAATATTTCTACTGGTAGCAAATAATCCAGCTGGAAGAGAATCGGCTTTAAAATAATCTGCATTTTAATTATTTTTCATTTTCAAGATATTAGTTATCCTGTTTTGGAAAAACGAATAATCGCTAATTCTAAACTCCTGTTGTCTAAGCGAACTTACTATTTGAAAATTGTCAACTTTGTGTAACACATTTTGAGTTACTTATTTCATATAGTTTTTATTTTGGCGTAAAATGGGCGTAATTCTAACTCATGTTTGTAAATTTCACGCGATTCTAGATACTTGGAAACGCTTGTTGCAAAGGAATGAATGATTTTATGCCAAATCTGGCAACCATTCTGTTTATTTTTTCAGTTTTTTATTAATATCTTCTAAAATAATTCGATTTTTGAAATTTAACTTAGCTCATCAGGTTCCTGGGAATTTTTCGAATCTGCGGGCACCTTAGTTGAAACTTAAATCCCCACGGTTTAGGAGGAAATAGGCCAACAAGCTTTGACAGCCCCAGCGGCCTTTACTTTTTTTTAGAATAGAGAGATACCCAAATTAAATTTCATGCTGTTCTGGAAACTTGCGGAATCTTTTCGCAATCGAAAGATTTCGTTTTGTGTACACAGCTATTCTCATGTCCATGCAAACGATTTATTTGTGAAAAAAAAAAATGATAATAAACTGTGTAATCTGGAAAATCTCTTTTAAACGAATTTGAATCCCAATTGTATGACGTCATATTCACTTGAAAAGGGTAATTTTGTCACGCGAATGATTTACTTTTTTGACTCTCGGAAATGAAATGGTGCTGAAAATATCAAAAAATCGCTTAAAAAGGAGGGAACGGGTAGATTTTCAGATTTTTAAAGAAGCGCAGATTGTTTTCTATATTTTTATACATGATCATGAAAATTTTCAAGCGGATCGTGCAAACGGTGAAGAAGTTATTAGGCTTTTTGTGTTAACTTTGTAAATTTCACGCGATTCTAGATACTTGGAAACGCTTTGTTGCAAAGGAATGAATGATTTTATGCCAAATCTGGCAACCATTCGGCTTATTTTTTCAGTTTTTTATTAATATCTTCTAAAATAATTCGATTTTCGAAATTTAAATCAGCTTAGCAGGTTCCTCGGAATTTTTCGAATCTGTGGGTACCTGAGTCGAAACTCAAATCCCTACGGTTTAGGAGGAGATAGGTACAGAAGCTTTGACAGCGCCAGCGGCCTTTACTTTTTTTTAGAGTAGAGAGATAACATCTGAAATTGGTTTTTCTGAAGCTTAGTTTCTCATGATAAAAATCTATATTAAAAATGTTTTCTAGAAAGAATAAATTGAGCAGTCAGAGGGTTAAGAAACTCTGCTTTATTGTACAATGAAGCCTCTTTTAATTCGAGTCCCTTTGTAAGCTGTGGAAACCTAGAAACGTAAAATCACCGCAATATTAATGAAAACTTTAAAATAAAAAAAACTTTGTAAAGGTAGTAAAGTTCAAAAGCTTTTTCATCGAAACAGCTGTATGGCCGTTCAAGTAGCCTTTGTGTAGTTGTTTTTTTTTACAAAGTTTTTCATTATTTTATGTTTTTAACACGGGCATTGTGTGAATGTGTTTGAAATCATTAAAATTCATCGCTCATTAATTTCCAAATAAACATTTACAGATTTTCTGCTGGTTTTACCCATAAATGTTGAGATATATATATATATTGTTATAACAGTTCAGTTTTAAATTTATTCGTATATTACGTATTTTATATATTGTACAGTTATTTTTTTAAAAATATCGTTTATAAAAAAAAAAAATCTCTCATACTCCGGTATGAAACTTCGCTGGTTCGGACACAATAGACATTTACTATATTACACGGCAGTTTAGAAAGAAAGTAAACTCTATTCACTATTCTTAAACTTACGCTTACTATTGTTGAAGAAAAAAATTAAACGTTTTGCATTTTAAACTATAGGGAACGGCCTCAAATTTTGGATTATGATACAGGACATTTTTCAAATATAATAATAGAAAGTGTGAAACTTAGTTCACTATTAACAACAGCAGAAAAATATATTGAGTTTCTGCTGGTGTTTTCAGTATTATTTTTCAGTAAGCTTCCAAGAGAATTTCAACAAAAAATAAAAAGGAGTTTTCTGCTTTCTCGTATTTCTTAGTAAACATTTCAAAGTACAGAACGAAAACTCTTAAAATGATTAATGGACACAAACGGAAATATCTGTAAAACTTTTCATATATATATACGTATCTTTAGGAAGTAGAAAAATATCTCTGCGAGAGAGAAGTTGAACAAAAGAGCTCCAAAATTCCAAAATTATTTATTAAAAAAATAGTTACAAATAAAGCCTGGAGATTTTTTTTTTTTGCTTATGGTTGTGATATTTCACCTCATAGCTTTGTGTGGATTTTCAGAGGTCAGCCTTTGTGCATTTAGCTTTGTTACTTATATTCGGTAGATTTTATTACATATACATATCCATTAAGAATAAAAATAATAGTAATATGATAAAGTATCTCTAAAAAACGACGGGTATGTTTCTCTTTTTATTTGCTTTATACATTATATGGGACACACCCTTCCATGTGTCTTTATCATAATAATGTAAATAAGACATTAAAAGCAAATAACACAGAATAACAACAGCATTACAACCATCCTTCAATGGAAGAGAAATAGCTCAGTAAATTACTAATATAAAATCATGTTTTTGGTAAGGGGCTTAAAGTTAAATGCATATTTTTATGCAACAAAGCGTGTGAAATCCAAAAGAAAAAATTTTGTTGCCTAGTGCTTTAGTATATATTATTTTGGGAAATACTATACCATGGAGGGGTTTATTCTGTATAATATATCATTTCATTAGCACGTACACGAAAGTCCAGAGATGTCGCGATTCCGGATTGACCCGCTCCAAAGCAAAATCCTCTACGGTAATTAAACTTGCAGATCCACATTGTTCAAACTGAAGTTTTGAAGATAAAACCATAGTTACCTACTTTTACGCTTTTTTCGGTATAGATAACTAACCACAATTTTCAAACCGTAATATTTATATTAGAAATTTTTGCTTGCGTGCTTACATCACTAATTTAATATTAGTGGTAAATAATTTTTATGGTAAATTTATAAAATTTGGCAGATGTAGAACCGTTTGTAGTGGACAGTAAACAGACAGTGGACAGTAAACAGATTGGGGAGATAAATGCATCTTGAGTAAATTTTAAATGAAATTTTGAGGTACGGCAGGAAAATGTTGTAGACTGCAGTTTTCAGTAGATTTAATCTACGTTTGTAAACACTTCCATGATTTTTAAATGACAAATAAAGATAAGAATTGCAGTTTGCATTTATAGGATTAGCCGCCCGATGCATGATTTTTTACATTTTTAGCAATATTTTTTTTTTCATGGTCATGGCTTTTAAAGGGTGATAGGGCACATAATAAGGAATCAGAATCACATAGCAATGTGGGGTTGGCAACGTCGTCTTCGTATACCAGTTAATAATCACTTCGGAAAAAATGCTGAAACAACAGTGCACTTGCCGACCATTGTTCGTCACAAACTAATGTATTTTTCTCCGAAAACAGAAAACGAAAATCGATAGTTTAAAAAGTTTATTTTATTTCATGGATGAAATTTTTGGAGACGAGCCTATTGCTTATGAAACTTGGTTAAGAGATTAGATGGACAATTCAATGCTTTTCCAAAAGTGATTATTACTGGGTAAGTTAAAACTGCGTTTCACTCCAGATTGCTATGTGATTACGATTCTTCATTGTGTGCAGATTCACCCTGTATTTAACTAAAATATGTTTTAAATATTTAATTTTTATTATTCGATTTTAACATTTGATGCATATGTGAATTGTTATGTATTTATTACTAAAATGTGAAAAACATTTTAAAGAACATTTCTCCGATATAATCGATACATATTTTCATAAAAAACTTAATTTTTTACTGTTTTTAAAGATACTGACTTTCTAATAATAATTAACAATTAATTTTTTTATTTAAACTAAATCCCAATGATACATGTCAGACTTTACAAAAATTAAAATTATAATAAAAATAGAAAAATCACTCACTACAAATTTTTAAAAATGATCAGTTTAATTAAAATTTCTGAAATTTTTTCATACCAACTATTAATGAAATAAATTAAATTATTGGAGTTTTAAATCATCGGAAAAAGTTGTGTCATTCACAGGTAAGCATTAATTTTAAATGCTTTTCTAAGCATAAAAATATAATAAGAATTTTTTTAATGCATCGCTATTGGATGACTATAATAAATAAATAATTTACTTTGGAAACTTAATAATAAAAGTAAATGCTTTATACATGGCTTTTTCGGTTAGTGCAAAGCTACACAAGGGTTAACTGCCTGAAGGACAGAGATGCATTGGGCGGGTACTTCTTAAAAGCTTCTAGCGCGAATTCACATTGCACATGGAGAAAATTCCCCAAACCTCCTGACCGTAACCATTAGATCTACATCCGCGCCAGAGGCCAGAACCCTAGACTTGCGTATTTCAGCCAACGTATCATATCTACTCAGATACTGATCGACGGAAATGCTATATAGGATCCAACACGAATAGTTTGCTATGTTATATTGCTTTATCATTTCTATTTTTTTCATTTGATAATGGTGAAAATATTATAATCGTAAGATACTTACGTATTAGCTAATTTTTTACTCATGATAACAACTAACATAAATATGAAAAACAAGCACAATATTAAAAAAAAAGCTGTACTGAAGTTAAGATTACTTTAGTGCTATATGCTGCTTCATCTTTTACATTTATTAGTAGATATTTATTAGCATTTCTTGGCAGATAATGAAAGTAATAGAATTTTCAGAAAAAAGTAAAATAGTACTTTACTCATGAACACAATTAATTGCTCACTAAATGAACATAAATATAAAAGGAATTTTTAATACAAACAAACAATTTAACATTGCCCTCAAACAATGCATGTAAATTATGAGTTCGCACGGACGTATGTAGGTGGTGGAGTTTGGAAGGTGTTTGGAGCCCCTCTGCTCCCTAGTTCATGCAAAAGCACTAAATTTTGGCCAAATATCCACCTGCAAACTCTATATTTTAATGGGTGATAAAGAAATTCTTATACAGATTAAAAGATTGCAGTTTAATGGAAATTTTTTAAAAGTTATTTATTGTAAATTTACCGTCAATGAAAATCGACAGCAACAAAATTTTACAGCAAAAACTGACCCCCCCATAGCTGGACCCTCTTATGTGACAGTTGTGGCTACGTCCGTGCAAATTGGTATCATTCATATAAAAATGGGCATAAAATAAAAAAAGTATTATGAGGTCTTAGATTTATAAATTTATACCATAGATTAAACTGATTCACATGTGCATTAAACTACACTCTTGAGTGAATTTTATTCGTAAATGCATTGTAATGCATTAATGAATCAAACACGAAAATTGAAATATTTCATTTTAAAATAGTTTGGTCAAACCTAAACATAGAAACGAAAAATATACCCCATTGAAAAAAAGAATTTTAATAAGCTCTTGTCATTAATGAAATAACAAGTTTAGCTAAAACAGCTAATCACAAAAGTATCTCCTGAGATAATTAACTGCTACAAATTAATAGTTTATTAAAATAAAAATCAGTTGTGAATAACGTCTATTTTTTGACTTTTATAATACCAATTTCCGTAAAAATTAGATATTCATTTATGCGTCACCGCAAGCACTGAGGCATACATGAATCATATATGAAAGGTTAAAGAGATATCGTTTATTATTTATTATTATTTATTTTTTTTTTTAAACCTGAAACTTTTTCATGTCAAACAAAAATGCTTCATATTATGAAAGTCAGTGCTATCTATTGGTAACTTTCTTAACGAAGCTCGTTAAGAAAAAAAAAAAAAAAAAAGGAAGCTTTTTTACCCTGATCCTGTTTATGCAAAACGCACTTTTTAAAAATAGTTATTTGTTCTGTTTCCATGAATTTTGAATGTCTGCACAAATTTACGGCTCACCTGGTGTACTTTTGTGATTATCTTATAATCCTTATAAATAAAAATGAAATTCTGTTTGTTTGTTTGTTTGTGGATTTGATTCGTATACAAATCCACAAAAATGGACCTATCAGCCTGAAATTTTGCACAGATATGTAAAATAATATAGAATAAATGATAGTCCAATTTAAAACTTTGAAAGTCCACCCGTTCCCGGAATTTAAGAGATTTTTTATGTTCTCCACGCAAAAAGCTTTCCGTAATTGTAACCCCTGTAGTGAAAAAAGTGTGAAATAAGGATCGTGGTTGCCATGTGTGGCGATTTTGCCGAATAAAATGTTTTAAATTCTCAAAGTAAAAATAAAAGAATAATAATGATTTTTTTTTGTTAGTTTATATTCGTAAGGTTATTTTTTTAAAATTATAATATCGTGTGCATGGGAAATCGGAGCAGGAATGAAATGTTTTATACGCAAAACAATAAGAATTGAAGATTTCCGAGGCTAATATCTTAAAATTTTTTAGTTTGGCGAAAAAATAAAATGGCTCAAATGCCGAGAAAGTGAGTTCTAGCGGTTTGCACTGTTTCCGGCTTGGCGCAATTTACTGAGAGCTTAAGGAAACGGATTTTTGAAAACAAGTGCAAAGGTTTTATTGGAATACAGCGTTAAATTTTAATGATCCGTTCGGAAATAATGCAGTTATTAAGGGATTTCAAGCGATCTATCTTCAGCATTCTCGCCAATTGAGTGCATTGATTTTAGTTGGGGGAATTCCGCCAAATTTCAGATAATTGAAATCTTCGCATATAGTACATAGGAGTAACGATGAATAAAACATGCTATAGTTGATAATTTAAAAAATGAGGCTGTATTAAGGGATTCCACGTTTCAAAAAAATGCCTGGCGGTCGAACCATTTCCCATTTTGATTGCTGCTAAGTCAATGCTTCGAATGATTCCCTGAAAAAATTCTTGCAAAATGGCGTATATTGGCACTTTGGCGAGGCTTAGATTTGAAACTGGATTTTATTTGAGACTGGTATCTATATTAATAAAACAATGTGTGTAAACTGTTTGTTTGTCTGTGTCTCGCGTAGGTCGCAAACGGGTGATCGTAGACCTACCAATTTTTGAACGGAAATTCTCCATGACAGGTCCCGACACACCTCGAAGCGATTTTTTCAAAATTCGAGCTATTTTAGGAAATATCGATAAAAACGTATCGCAAAAGGCTAATTTTTGCTTTCCGCCATTTCGTAATTGTAACCCCACAGTGCATTAAGCGACAATTAAGCTTATCTAGGTTGCCACATTCGGCAGTTCATTAAATGATTCAGACTCTTGGTAAAAATAAAAGAATAACGATTTTTTTTTTTTTTTGACTAGATTATTTGTAAGGTTGTTTTTAAATTAAAATATCGTGTGCATGTGAAATCAGAGCGGGAATGAAATGATTTATACTCAAAAGAAAAATAGAATTTGGAAATTTTCCGAAAATAAATGTGCAACTTTTTAATTGGGCGAAAAATAAAAGGGGTTGATGTGCGATTTTGAGGAGGATTCTAACGCTTGGCGCTATTTATCGTAATTTAATAGTCTGCTATTTGGGTTATGAATACACCTGCGTATAAGTTTTTGAAATTTTCATTCAGTTGGAATTGTGCATTTTTCTGAGCAGCTTTATTGCATCTATTTCTAATATATTACATCCAGAAAAAAGGATGTTAGAAATATCAATTTTAATTTTGTTTAATCACACTCATGAATAATGATACACTTTCCAACTTAATAAAATAAGGAACGAAAATAGGGAAGACCTATGGATTATAACTCTTTTTATATATAGCACTTTAGTGCGTATTTAAAATCTGAAAGTGTGTCAGATTTTCTATGATTCTAGCGCTTGGCACAATTTAATGAGAGGGTATTTTTAAAAACAAGCGTAGGTTATCTTATAAATAAAAATGAAATTCTGTTTGTCAATTTGTTGATTTGGGTAGTATACAATTCCACAAAAATGGACCTGTCAGCCAGAAGTTTTACACAGATATATGTAAAATAATATAGAATAAATGATAGTCCACTTTAAAACTTTGAAAGTCTACCCGTTCCCGGAATTTAAGAGATTTTTTATGTTCTCCACGCAGAAAGCTTTATGTAATTGTAACCCCTGTAGTGAAAGTGTGAAATAAGCATCTTGGTTGCCATGTGTGGCGATTTTGCCGAATAAAATGTATTAAATTCTTAAAGTGAAAATAAAAGAATAATAATGATTTTTTTAGTTTATATTTGTAAGGCTATTTTTTTAATTATAATATCGTGTGCGCATAAGAAATGAGAGCAGGAATGAAATGTTTTATACGCAAAACAATGAGGATCGAAGATTTCCGAGACTAATATGTAAATTTTTTTAGTTTGGCGAAAAATAAAATGGCTGATAGGCCGATTTTTAGAAAGTGAGTTCTAGCGGTTTGCACATAGGCTTTTTGGCGCAATTTACTGAGAGCTTAAGGGAATAGCATTTTTGAAAACAAGTGTATAGGTTTTCTTAGAATACAGCATTAAATTTTAACTATCCGTGCAGAAATAATGCAGTTATTAGGGCATTTCAAGCGATGTAGCTTCAGAATTCTCGCCAATTGAGTACATTGATTTAACTTGGGGGAAATCCGTCAAATTTCAGAAAATTGAAATCTTCGCATTTAGTACATCGAGGTAACGATGAATAAAACATTTTATAGTTGATAATTTAAAAAATGAGGCTGTATTAAGGGATTCCACTTTTCAAAAAAATGCCTGGCGATCGAACCATTTCCCATTTTGATTGCTGCTAAGTCAATGCTTCGAATGATTCCCTGAAAAAACTCTTGCAAAATGGCGTATGCTGGCACTTTGTCGAGGCTTAGATTTGAAACTGGATTTTACTTGAGACTGGTATATATAATAAGACTGGTGATAGATAAAAATGAATGTAGGTATGTGTGTAGGAGGTTGAAAAACTCAGCACCGTTTCACCGATCACCATGAAATTTGGTTCACCTAAGTCTTTTATCATGGAGAAGATTTTTATGCTATCCGTTTTCCTCTAACTTGCCACTAGGTGGCGCAGCAGAACGTCGAATTCTATTCCGTTTAGCCGTTTGCTATGCGAATATCGTCGAACCCATTTCGATGAAATTTGGTACACGCGGATATTGGAACACGGAGAATATTTTTCACTATCCATTTTGCTGTAACTTGCCGCTAAATGGCACTGCGACGCATCAACCTCTATACCGTTCAACTGATCGGCATAAAATTTTTTATACTTACACATTTGAGCACAAAGAATGTATTCTAACTGTGTTCCTTTTGATGTTACTCACCATTAGATGGCACTGCAATGCATTATTGTTTTAACTCGGCACTAGATGACCCTGCAGCAGGCCAAATTCCTGACCATTCAAACGGTCGCTATGAAAATCAGTATACATAGCTATTTCAACAATGAGAATATTTTGGCGTTATCTATTTTGCTACAACTCGCCACTTGACGGCGCTGTAGCAAATCATTACTTTAATTAATCACTAGATGGTTAACTGACCACTAGATGGTAACTGATCGCTATGAAAATAGGTATACATAGATATTTGAACACGGGGATGAGTTTGGCGCTATCCATTTTCCTATAACTTGCCACTCGATGTTGCGTCCACACATGAACTTCAGGACTATTCAGCCGATCGTCATGAAAATTCGTATACATCGATATCTGAATGCGAAGAATATTTTCGCCGTATCCGTTTTGCTAAAACTCGCCACTAGATTGCGCTACGTCGCATCGCCTTCTGCACCGTACAAACGATTGCCTTGAAATTCGGTATGCATGATTATTGAACACAATATAACGCGATATCCATTTTGCTATATCTGTTTATTACAATGAATAGTAATCACCACAAATCGTAATATCAAAAAGTCCATTCATTCCCGTGCGAAGAACGGGTACTTCAGCTAGTATAGCTATAAAATGTGATTAAAAATGGAGTTCATTTCAGTGATATTCGAGGAATTTTTATTCACCTCAATAATAATCAGATTATTCCGGAAAGTGGAGTACATTTACGCATTTTATTCTTTATGAAAATTATTTCTGAACATCCCAAGTCCCTGTTAATTTAACTTAGTGGCAGATTTTCAGGACGTCTTGAAGGATAATTAATCATCCTTCATTTTTATAAAATAAACTTATAACAAAAAGTAAACGAATATAACAGCGTTTGAAGTAAATTTCTTTACGAGAAAAGTACAGATAAAAACTATTTTTATGGGAGCTGCAGTTTTCCAAGATTAAAGTTCATAAAACTTTTATATAAAATGTACGCTTTTCATTAATGGGAAGGGGGCGGGAAAAAAAAGATACTTTCAAACATGCATAAAAGTCTGGTGAAGTGTTAAAAACTTTTTTCTTTGACACGAGGTAAGTTTATAAATGTTTAATGCCTTAAAAGCATACAAATCCCGTTTGTCTGCTCCTTGAAAGTAAAATGTGCTATTACTTTCAGGGCACCAGATTTCTTTTCTTTCTTTTTCTTTTTTTCGGGGGGAGCGGGATGGGGTGGATGCGAAGCTTGTGTTTTGTTTTAAATCAATTACATATTCAAGAAACAGACAGGTTAGATTTTTTTTTAAGTTCATAGATTTAAGATTTTACATAATTAATTACGTTGTGGGGGAACATTCAGTTAATGCCCTTTGATCCACTTTTATAGTCAGACGCACTATGCTGAAATTGATGAGACAGAAAGTTAGAGGACAAAACTGCTTTCCTTAGTATTTAGAGGTTGACAAACAGCTTCAAAATGCACATCTTTTATTTGCATCACCGTAAGTGTAACTTGGTGAATAGAGTTAACCCTTTGAGGCGCAACCCTTTCCCAATGCTGAAAAAAGGGCAGCCGTTGCCATCGCTCGACTTAACTGCCAGCAAGATGGCGGACGATCGAAACGTTCATCGCGTGCCACAGATCTAGAGACTACTTTTTTGACGGCAGCTGGCTGTACCGGGCACAAATGCCCGGCAAAAAAGTGGTCTCTAAATCTGTGGCACGCGATGAACGCTTCGATCGTCCGCCATATTGCTGGTAGTTAAGTCGAGCGATGGCAACGGCTGCCCTTTTTTCAGCATTGGTCAATCTATCCAGCTGTTCTCGCATCCTTCCATTTTTCAGCAGATGTCAGTGCTGTTAAAAAGAATCGTGACAAATTTTTGACGGGAAATGACGTGCTAAAAAGTAAAGGATTCTCGTGGAGCTATGTCACCGGCAGCTATTTTTATAGAAATCAAATCTATTCTTTCTGACTGGCAACAGTCAAAACGTCAGAGTTTGGTATTCCCAGAGCGGGAACACTGCGCGTTAAAGAGTTAATCTCATTCCATTTTCCTTCAATGGCCATAAGAGTAAAACTGCGAAAAAGTGACTGCAGGATTCCTGTACCAAATTAAATCCGTACGTTAAAAAAAAAAAAAAAAAAAAAAAAAAAAAAAAAAAGAGAGCGAGATAAAAGAAAATCAGAGTCATCAGTTCGCAAAACATTTTTCGTACATTTTGTCTGTGGTATGTATAGTTGTCTCTCTATTCTAAAAAAAAGTAAAGGCCGCTGTCGCCGCCGCTGCCAAAGCTTGTCAGCTTATCTCCTTCTAAACCGTGGGGATTTGAGTTTCGACTAAGGTGTCCACAGATTCGAAAAATTCCGAGGAACCTGCTAAGCTGAGTTAAATTTCGAAAATCCAATTATTTTAGAAGATATTAATAAAAAACTGAAAAAACATATTAGACTAAAAACCCGAAGAATATTTGAAACTAAAACCATAAACTCCAACCAACCAACCAAGAGCTAATAAAATATTCAGCCTTCAGCTGAAATTAGTTTCCCCTCCGCTAAAGAGGTTTTTTGACAGAACCTTTTAATTTGTATTGGCAGCCATGTACAGGATGTATTTGCATGTAAATCAAACGGGGAGAAACCAACCGTTCTTCCAGTGGTGTCAAGTATTTTAAATAATCCGGTATTTCGGGGAATTCGAAGCCATTGCTTATAGCTAATTGTGGTATTGTCAATTTAATCAAACAATCGTAACATGTTCTGCAAAATTTGCCAATATCACCGATATCTTTGTAAAAGACTAGTTTTATAAAGTCCGTTGTCGCTCCTTTGGACAGTAAAGTTGTTTTGGAAAGGGTTCTTATTGACTTTTTGAACCACAGTCGATCACAACAATAGCATTGGTGGATTGGACCATCAGCAACAGCTTCGAAAAATTTCTCAGCTAATTTACGAAATTCTAGTTCTTCACACCTTACATTTAGATCAGTATCTGTTCTTGGTCTTTTCGATGGTATATCTAGACAGAGTCGTAAACGTTTTCTGTCTTGTCTTCTGGATTTGGATTCCGCTTCTTGAGCACGAAAATCTGGATCTTCCCTTTTTCTTTGCATAAATAGACGGTTAATTTCACGATGACTTTCTTCCGGATTAGACAACTGGCGAGGACGGCCAGCGCGGCCTTGAACAACAGTCCCGGGTATATTCTTCTGATATTTAACGATGTAATACTGAACAGTAGAGCGTGAAATACCAAGCCTACGAGCTATTTCACACGCGTGAGTGGTGTGTCAGAAAAATAAAGCGATATGATTTGGTCTTTAGTCTCTTGAGAAAGCACCATAGTCTCAATCAATCACGGTTAATAGCTTACTTTATTTACTACTATCAATTATCATCCACGACCTTTTTTTGTCTAGATATATTACACCTTTCAGCTACATAAATTTGTTTAGAACAAAAAAGTTATTTTTATTCTTAACTATCGTCCTGGCAACCAGCGAAAGAAAAAGAGGAAAAGAATCTTCGTTGCCATCCCCGCAAACACCTTGATGGAATATACGTAAATAATTTAATTACTTTTAATTCATAGTTATTAATACAAAACTATTCGTAAATCTTTTGTGAAAAATTGCTCGAATTTATTACTTCATCCTTTTGTAACTAACGTAAAGCTAAATGTATTTTTGCGTATACACTAAAACAATAAAGATTTTTCATGTATTTTATTGATCCATATGATGCGAATTTCAAAAGTGCATATGCTTACTTTATTTACTACTATCAATTATCATCCACGACCTTTTTTTGTCTGCCAAAAACTATTACCCTCTTTAGCGGAGGGTAAAAATTAAACAGAATGGTTGCCAGATTTGGCATAAAATCATTCATTCCTTTGCAACAAAGCGTTTCCTAGTATCTAGAATCGCGTGAAATTTACAAACATGAGTTAGAATTACGCCCATTTTACGCCAAAATAAAAACTACCTTTCTATTCTATATTAATAAAACAATGTGTAAACTGTTAGTTAGTTTGTTTGAATGTGGCTCGCGGTGATCGTAGAATTACCAAATTTTGTACGGAAATTTTCCATGACAGTTCCCGACACACCTCGAAGCGATTTTTTCAAAATTCGAATTATTTTAGGAGATATCGATAAAAAACGTATCGCAAAAGGCTAATTTTTGCTTTCCGCCATTTCGTAATTTTAACCCCACAGTGGAAAAAAAAAAGCGACATTTAAGCTTATCTAGGTTGCCACATTCGGCAAGTTTATTAAATGATTCAGACTCTTGAAGTAAAAATGAAAGAATAACGATTTTTTTTTTTTTTTGGTCTAGATTATTTGTAAGGCTGTTTTTAAATTAAAATATCGTGTGCATGGGAAATCAGAGCAGGAATGAAATGTTTTATACTCAAAAGAAACATATTTAGAAATTTTCTGAGACTAAAATGTGCAACTTTTTAATTTGGCTAAAAATTAAACGGTTTTGTGCGATTTTGAGGAGATGATTCTAATGCTTGACGCAATTTATCGTAATTTATCGTCTGCTGTATACACCTGAGAATAAGGTTTTGAAATTTTCATTTAGTTGGAATTGTGCCTTTTTCTGTGCAGATTTTCTCCATCTATAAATGACTATGTCATTTTATCTCTCACCCCCTTTATTGAAAATTGTATGAAAAACGTATCCCAAAAATGCGACATACAAGTATGCCACATAATTTTACATATATTTAAATACCATTAGTTCACAACAGCTTTAATCTATTGTTACAATATTTCGTAAGCTGTAGAATAGGCATCACCTGTTTTTTTCTATAAATAGGTTACAATAATATGAAATAAGTAACTCAAAATGTGTTACACAAAGTTGACAATTTTCAAATAGTAAGTTCGCTTAGACAACAGGAGTTTAGAATTAGAGATTATTCGTTTTTCCAAAGCAGAATAACTAATATCTTGAAAATGAAAAATAATTAAAATGCAGATTATTTTAAAGCCGGTTCGGTCCAGCTGGATTATTTGCTACCAGTAGAAATATTTGGCGGCGTTAACTATGCCATTATAGCAGTTATAGTACACTTTGGATATTTGCTAGCGCGACGAGATGGTATAATTCGTGGTGCTAAGTACGCCAATCTGCAAACGATTATATAAATGAAAATATGAATAACGGTTTTCCGGTAACCTTAAATGAAGAGTAATTATAGGTTGTGAGCATGTGTTAAATCGCCAAATACTGAAAAGTCGCCATTGGTGGCAAGCTATCCTATCTGTTCCGTAGCTTTTCTTAACTTTACATGTACGCAAGTTGCCAAATAATGAAAAATCGCCATGGGTGGCAAATTTGCAAGGTGTCCAATAGGTTTTACATTATTAAAAATACAGCTGAAACAGATTTTCTGATTTTATTATGCTTTAGCTCCTAATTAATATAACTTTTGAATGGCAATACTAAATATCATTGTGTTTCTGAGGAGTGCAAATAATTTTTCCAGTGATTATAAGCGGAGTCCGCACTCCAGGTGGAGTATAGCTCAGGACCCGTACAACACGGATTCCCATAACAAAATATCTTCCGTGTTATGAGGGGGAGGGGATCTACTGTAGTGTGAAGTTTAAATTTTTATGTATCAATGAACATGCTAGAACCATGAAATGTGTAGCTCAGTAACATTCTATCTGATCCAATCTTCGGGTTTTGTCTGTTGAAATTATGTCTTTTTTACGAATAAGCCTTATTAGGGGCCGAATGCCTCATACGAAAAGCGAGCGTAGCGAGTCTTGGGGCCTTGGCCCCTAGTCTTATAAATAGACGTAGTAAAGATTGAACATTGCATTCATTGCAATGGTAAAAAAAAAAAAAATGTTCTTATGCTCCTATTAATAGTCACTTACATATAGCGTGTAAGACATTGACCAACATTTTAATTTCTAAACTACTGACGGTAGACATGTACAATCAATTACAAAGCTGCATAGAAAAGTACAGAATTTTATAGCATTGATTAAAATAATTATAAATAATCATAAAACTTAAATTTTTATAAGGACTGCGTACACAAAATAAAAATAAAAATTCCCAATTAGTGAAATATGCTCCATACTTTAATGAGGGGATGGACAAAATTTGAGCATTTTATACTAAAATGTATTGGACATACAAAATGAAGTATATGTTGACTTATTTCCTTTTCAATGGCTATCAGAAGGAAAAAATCACGTTGAATGATCGCATTCCAGGATTTGCACACAAATTAAGAAAGGAAACTATGATTGCATGTATACATAATACGTTTTTTATTATTGGTACTGTACAGCCCCTCACCAACTTTGTTTAAACATACCTCTGAGCCTTTTTATGATGAAAGGTTGAATCTTTGTGAATCACCTAATTAATGTATGGGGCATAAGTTACTAATCGGAATTTTTTGTACGGTAGCCGCATACAAATTGAAGTAATGAATTTCATGTTAGATTTAATACCATGAAATTTTTTAACGCGCGGTGTTCCCGCTCTGGGAACACCAAACTCTGACGTTTTGACTGTTGCCAGTCACGAAAAATAGATTGGATTTCTATAAAAATAGTTGCGAGTGACATTGCTCCACGAGAATCCTCTACTTTTTAGCACGTCATTTCCCGTAAAAAAATGGTCACGATTATTTTTAACAGCACTGACATCTGCTGAAAAATGGAAGAATGAGAGAACAGCCGGATAGATTGCCCAATGCTGAAAAAAGCGCAGCCGTTGCCATCGCTCGACTTAACTACCAGCAACATGGCGGACGATCGAAACGTCCATCGCGCACCACAGATCTAGAGACCCCTTTTTTGACGCAGCTGGCTGTGAGCGACTTCTGCACATAAACTTCTGTACTTTTTTTTTAACGTAATCTTGTAATTTATTGTATATGTCTATGTTCAATATTTAAAGAATAAATGCCTATATCTGTGTTTTGGGGGCACCGTGTATATGTATACATGTGTTTTTAATAGAAAACTTAAACAGAATTTCAGTGTATCTGTAGCATCCTCAAACCTGATGTCGGCGGAAGTTAAACATGCCAAGTTCGGATATTAAGATGTAGGGCAGCACATTCTTTCTTCTTAAAACTCCAGGAGTGACTTTTATCCATCCCCTGACACGTTTTGTTTGTTTTGTGAAAACTTTTCCTAGATAAACGCGAACGCAAAGAAGTATCTAGGCATAATATTTGTTTAACGGCAGTAATATATACTTCACTGTGCAGCACCCGTAGGTTAAATCACAGCTCTCATTTTTTTTTTTTTTTTCAACAGCTTATATCTTTTAAATCTTTTGCTGTAACTTTTGTTCTATGAAATTCCAATGAAGTTTTGAGCTTAAATAAAACAAGCAATCGTTCCAGTTTTGCGGATAAAGCACACGCTAAAAAAGGTATTAAATTCGCTCCGAAGAAACTAAATTAACTAGTTACCTAATCGTATCTGTAGCAAACTACTAAAAAAAAACATATTTTGAACGCATCGATTATATATACAGTATTGACAAGAAAGTTGACTTTTCATATTACAGTTATGTTCACAGTTAACTATGTACACACACACACACAAAAAAAAACATACATTACCAATCGTTTAATAAAAAAGATTTTATTACATCAGCTGCTTAATCTGACCGCATCGCAAGAACGGAATTTAATTAATATAAATATGTTCGCCGCTTAATAAAATCAGTATCGTCGCTTAATAAACTCAAATTGAAATCTGTGAAAATAAAAATTCTAAGAAAGTGGAGGAGAAGCGGGTGTGTGTGTGTGTGTGTGGGGGGGGGTGATTGAGATAATACACACAACAATCTTGCTCTGCTGAAGCCTTTACTCCCGGAATGTTGCAAACATGGATACAAAAATCCTACCCATAATTTGTTCTAGCACCATGTTTAAGTAAGTGTCCCTACTATCAAAAGGAAAAAGGCCGTTCTGGGCTCCATTGTTCTGCTAGTTAGTCCTGTTCACGTCTATAGGGTAATTGACTTGATATAACTTTTTTTTTCAACTGAGGGGGAAAAAATCGTATGAAACTAGCCAGTAAACACGAGGATGATTTTTTTTTCTCCCTGCAGTTTCTGAGATTTTTCTTGTTCTGTTTAAAGCTTTTACCAACAATATGTCTGGATATAAGATTTTAGCATAAAACACGTACTGTTATTCCTTTGATAGAAACACTGAACGTTTAATTTCTCCTTACAAATAATGGAACATTGATAATTTTTCGTAAAGGCTATTGTGTAATATGTAAGTATATTCCTTTTATAAATAGTATGATGTGTTTAGAAGTTCTTATTATAAATTTTGAACGAATAACTAACTAATCATCAACTGAAATTTTATCCATTTTATTTGTTAATTCTATTAATCGTCTGATTTTGCTATTTCCCTCCGAGTTTGGAGGTGCCAATAGGTGACACACCCGCTTTGGATTTGAATGATTTTTGTTAATATAAAAATCAGCCGCATATTAAAATCAATTTAGGTTGGAACGGATATGATTTTACTAAACGGTGGTACTGAATTCCATATTTTCATGGAAATGTTAGAATAGATAATGACAATGTGATCGGGATGCTGGGAGTTTTTTTTTTTTTTCTTCTTTTTCTTTTCGTATGCAGGGTTCCCACCGGTCAAAGAAACCCTGAAAACCTAGAATAATCAACAAATTTTATTTTAATAGAAAATATCTGGCAAAAATTGAAAATTTTTACTAAAAACCGTGAAAATCATGAAACATGATCTAAAAATTATTTAAAATAAGCATTTATGAATAATATTTTATTTGCCATATATTTGGAATGCTTTAAATATAACTTTAGATAGGCATACAACATCCCAGATACAGATACTTTTTCCAGATACTTTCCTAGATACTTTTTTTAACTAGGCCCTCCCTCCAGATACAGAGTATTTTGGAGGGAGGGCCTAGTTAAAAAAAGAAATATAAAATATTGCTCTTGAATATAACATTTTGCTTTGTGATATCTTTTGTTTCGGTTAAAAAGCTTTTTCACCCGTTCTCTTTCTAGAACCAGGCCCTTCCCCCCAAAATTAACGTGGGCAAAAATTAACGGGGCCAAAATTAACGTATGTCAAGGCACTTTTATTTTTTCAAGACATACAGGAAATGTAAAATTAATTTATAAATGCAGACTGCAGATAATTTTCCAGGTCATACTTCAAGATTTTGCAGGTTTGCCAAAATTTGACATTTTCTCTGACTTTTTTCTGCTGAAGTAAAATTGACAGACTAATCCTTGTTTTTTTTTTTTTTTTTTTTACCCCTGGCGACCCTGTAAAAGCTGAAAAACCTTACAACATTCCGAACTAATAATATGATCATCATCCACATTCGTATTTCCATGAAAACATGGAATAGGTTTCTCGGCACATAACTTAACTATCAACCTCAATACAGCCAAATTAAAATGTCAACTTGTTTTTGGCCGGTATTGTGTAACAGGACATTTTAAATATATTTCAATGTATTATTTTTATGCTGATTATTATTTCTTGTTTCCATCAATTGACACCGAAGAGTCGTTTATACAGGAAAAAAGGCTGGAAAATATTTTAAAAATAGCTTTGTTTTTCAATTTAAACCAGAAAACGATCGATATTTTATCAGTATAAACTTAAAAAAAATTTCATTGTAGAAGTATAGCTTTCACTAAACTTTGCTCAAGAACTGCTGAATGCACATGCTTTTAAGTTATTTGTAAGTAGCTGAAAACCGTGCTTAATTTTATGCATGTGGATTTTGATCACACCCTTTTTCCGTGGCTGACGAGAAAGACAGGCTGCGGTGCCGACATTTTAGTCCCACCCTTTTTCCAACTAAGAGTCATGTAGCCTAGGGTGTGTAGCCATCTTATTGCGGCTGTCTCGGACTAAGATGACCATACACCCTATGTCACATGACTCTTAGAGGGCAAAAGGGTGTGACCAAAATGTCGGCACCGCAGCCTGTCTCGTTAGGGAAAACTGAGAGAAGATGTCTGGTAATAAATTAGCCGGGTAAAAGTTTTCTAGGTTTTCTTCCAGTTGATACGCGAATGCGAAAAAGTTTCCAATAAAGAACTTTAGGAAGTAACTACTCTCATATTTCGGAAAAGGAGAGAAAACTGAACTTTTTCAGCTATAAAATAAAATTAATTACAACTCCAACGACATCTCTAAATATAAAATATTCAGTACAATAATGCAAGAAGAATATTTTGTATATGTAAAAAGTTTTATTACTTTAAAAACTACTGTCATACTTATTCAAACACCTTTGAAGTTTATCTTATTACGAAAAGAAAAGCAGTAAAGATACGACAAGTAATTTACGGCTTAATTTGCATTTAAGTAAGAAAAAACGATGTTTGTCTACTTTTAAGGTATTAAACATTTATGAAATTTAAACAACTTAATGGAAGTACAAGGGTAGCACTTAAGCTTAATTTTATGCACATTTTTTTCATTAATGAAGAAGTGTACAGTCGCATCAACGTTTCTAGAGGAATGTGTAACTGTTTTCTTAGTTTATCTAAGTTGATGCATTAATTTTTCCTCTAGTAGTTTTTGAAAGTTTAAACATGTTTATGACTAATTAGGGTGAAAAGAAATGAGGCCTTTATTTTATTCTTGCTAAATTTGTAATTAAGTTACAGTTGATGAATATATCTCGCTAAGTAATCTTGGATGTAAAACGCAAGATAAACGGTAAATATGTATAAAAAAAAAGTATTCCTAGCACTAGCCAAAGCTGCATAATATACGTATATATATATATGTGTGTGTGTGTGTGTACAAGGTGTACCAAAAAGGTGGTAATACGCTCTAATTTTGTATCTATTAGAGATAAGTGGGCAGTGTAAATTGAAAACATATTCAAAACAAGGTATGAAAAACCACTATGCAATATGAAAAAGTATCCTTCATGAATTTTCAAAATATTACACTTTTTAAATTTGTATAAGATCTCCGTAAAAACATTTCCAATTAAATGTGCCCCATACATTAATGATGTGATATGCAAAATTTGAGAGTTATATCATAAAATATATCAGAGAGATGAAGATAAAAATGTGCCGACTTAAACCACTTTTCAACAGCTGTCGAAGGGAGTAGAATCGCGTAGGATGATTGCGTTTCAGGGGTCGTGCAGAAATTACGAAAACCAATTTTTTGCGCTCTAGCATTAAACGTTCACATTCGAATTCATGTTTAGTCCCTGGCTATCTTTGTTTCAGGATATCTCCGAGACGTTTTATGAGAGGGGTAAATTTTGTATATCACTACATTATTGTATGGGATACATTTTACCAAATGGGAATTTTTTTTGGACGGAGGGTTGTATACAAATTAAAAGTGTGTAACTTTTAAAAAATTAACGGGAGGAACTTAGAGGAACTACTAGGGAAGACGGGGTACAATGAAACAGACTATCTAAAATCAGTAGGATTTGTCAAGTTATAACTAGCACGCCTATTATTCAAATGTATGTCCTAGTTACTGGTGTGATTTGGAGACAATCGCATTTTTATAACAAGAACAAAAGAAAATTATTGGAGTTTTACCATTGAAAGTAAATTTCATTACTAAAAGTAATTTTTTTTAAATTTCTTGTCCTCACAGGTATCTGTTATACATTAAAACACTAAGGCAGCTCGGGACGGATTCTTGAAGTTGTTTCTGATGCAGTTTGAACATGCACTTTGACCATGATACTCCCCTTGACCAATCAGTAACATTTAATAAAAGCCTGACTTCACACATAAGTACCGCATTTCATAACATATTACGCCAGTTTCACGTCAAATTAAAAAGTATGAGAAAAAATTAAGTCGAAATGTATTTCTTAAAGTTCATAAATTTTAAAATCGCCAACAAAATTGCGTGGATAACATGAGTTTATACTTTCAGGTGATACGTTTTACGAAGTGATATAAATAGCTGTATTCATTTGGCAGTTTTCTTCTGAAAGCATCAATTTGATGATGTCGAATGCTGAATGAATTGAGCCTGAACACAATCATATCGGCAAAAGCAATGCCACGTAACGTAAAACATACTAATAATTACTAATTTTGAATTGAAAAAAGAGAAGTGATTTGAAAAGAGCCATATTTTGCACCAGTAAATATCGGCAAGCAATGCAGATCTGTAACACATGTTTACCAAAATGTAGCCCCGTATCTTAAAAGTGTAAAATAATTCAAATTACGACTATGCGATGCACGGTTATTTATATTTTTAAAAACTATCTTATTGTGTAGTTGAATTTGTGGCTTATAAGTTTGGGTATTTGCAACCTGTAGGCAAGATAAAATAGTTGGCGCCGTTAATTACGCTTTAATAGAAGTAAAATAAAGAGCATTGTTTTATTGACAATTTTAATGCGAAATTATGATCAATATGCAAGTCGCCAAATTTTGAATAAGTGTGCACTCCCTATGGCGGATTAGTTCATTGCCCCTCGCAGAATACAGGACACGTCACTGCTTTCTTTGAATTCTGAGAGTTTTTACTATTATCTAGCTAATTAAGCCGTTTTATGCCTTCACATTTTGCATTTATAAGTACTTAAACGTGGCATTCGATTGAGCTCACATATTTGGTAAAATATTAAACACTACCGGCGTACGACCGGTATTGATTTTTATGTGTGTAGAACTTAGACTTTTTTACAGGGCTGCAAAAATATTTCTCGAACATTACGGCCTTTACAGAGAAATGCTTGAAAGCGACAGATAATAGCGCGGGAGAGATGTGAGGAGGAAATAAAATATTGAAAGCCGCCCAGGTTACAATTTTTGATGATCAACCACCAAGCATAACGCCAAAAATACCTATCTTCCCAGAGATCGGCAATGGTAAACCTAAAGTTTATTGCTTTTCTCCCCCTCATCCCCCGTTGTTTAGAGAGGGGAAGTACAGTTTCACTTAGAGGACGCTCACTCATACTCTCCCTCCGTTGGAAATAAAAATAATTACTGCTTGCTCGGCAATGGTCTTTGAAAGCAGCTACAGAAGCAGAGTTGGGCAAAATACATTAAAAAAATGTATTTTCGATGCAAAATACAAATTACATTTATTCAAACACAAAAAATTACAAAATACAAAATGCTTTCTAAATTGAAAAAATCTGATGTGTCCAACACATGACTTCCTTGCACGTCTATTAGATCAAAAATATTTTCGACGCACTTCCTCTAAACTTATTTGTTTGAAAGAGATAAAATATCAATAATAGTAAGATTTAGCGATTTCTAGCCAAATATTTCGATATCGCTAAGCTGAGTTCAATTTGAAAGATTTCCTTCTGACACTTTATTTGGCGATATTTCACCAAAAGCCGACAAACTTGAGATAGTCTGCGAGATTTTGGGGATAGCCAAAGTAGTCATTGACCACAGACTTTCAATGAATTGAATGCATTCATACACCTCAATGTATTTAAAGTCATTCGGCAAACCCTGTAAATAAATTCTCAGTCGATTGCTGTCAAAAAAGTTATTGAAAACAGTTAGATATTACAATAGTTCTAAATACAAAAGTTCAAAATTCTACGGGTTAAAGTTTTACAGTTATACAAAATCCGAAATAATTTTTGGCGCCAAATTTGGCGATATTTCGGCGAAACTCGTCAATTTCGACGACATTTGGCGAGATTTTAAGCATGAACCAAACAATGACAGATTATCGCCAAATATGGCGATATTTCGCCAAAACTCGCCAAGAACGATGACAAATGGCGATACTTTAGGCATGGACCAAATAACTGAATATCGCCAAATTTGGCGATATTTCGCCAAATCTCGCCAAGGCCGAGGACAGACGGCGAGATTTTGGGCATGTACCAAACAATGACCGTCTACAGTTGTATTATATTAAAGATGTCCATAGACATTAAAGTACTGAAATTCTTTTCGGTGGTTCTGTAAATAAACTCTCCAGTAGATTGGAACCAAAAATCGAGATGCACAACTAGATGTTACAACAATCTTATATATGAAATTTCATAATAGTTTTTGAGATTTGAGAGTTAAACATGCACACACGTACACCAAAAGTCGCCAAGCTTGGCGACTTTTGGATAGTTCTTGAGGGAGTCACGTGACCGTGGTCGGACCATTACCTAACTTATGTGGTAGGACGGCATTGTGCTTGAAATGGATGAATGCCCCTAAAATTGCCATTGACCGTAATGTATTGGAAATCTTTTGAGTGTTCCTGTAGCTGAACTATAAATGATAAAGACACTTTTTTTAATGGAGAAATTCATTTTCTAACTCTTTACAGCATATATCATTTCTAAGTCGTTTAAAATAGCCCAATACCTCTAAAAAACGCTTTGATGAATTTCGGCCCATAGAGCGTAATGTATTTCGAATCTTTTGGGCGGTTCTGTAGATAAACTATCCAGTCGAATGGAACCGAAAGGGGAGGTGCACAACTAGATGTTACAACGTTCCTAAATATAAAGTTTCAACATTCTACGCCTAACAGTTTTTGAGATATGCGAGTTTAATGAATTTCGGCCCATTGAGCGTAATGTATTTCGAATGTTTTGGGCAGTCCTGTAGATAAACTATCCAGTCGAATGGAACCAAAAGGGGAGGTGCACAACTAGATGTTACAAATATCCAAAATATAAAGTTTCGACATTCTACGCCTAATAGCTTTTGAGTTAGGCGAGTTTAATGAATTTCGGCCCATAGAGCGTAATGTATTTCGAATCTTTTGGGCGGTCCTGTACATAAACTAACCATTCGATTGTCACCAAAAGGGGAGGTGCACAACTAGATCATAGAACAATCCTAAATATCAAATCTTAACATTCTACGACCCATAGTTTTTGAGATATGCGAGTTACATACGTACGTACGTACAGACGGCATGGAAAAACTGGCCACAATAGACTCGCCGCTGGTCAAAATGAGTTGCAGACGCATTAATATGATCGTGCATGATAGCCTACGATGAGATGCATCGAAAAAATTTTTTAAATTCAATTTAGAGGTAGTCAAAATCGGTTTTTTTGTCGAAATTTGGCCCCCAAAATTTTTCGGGATCACATTACTTCCTTATACTACGTACAAGGAAGTAAAAATACAAAATACATTTATTTTCTTAATACATACAAAATACGAAATACGTCTAAAACTTCAATTAAGTAAAATCTTCTACAGAAACTTCTAGTTTATTTTATTCCAGTGTATTTTAAGATGAACAAACAAATGTAATAGTAACTTTTTTTTTTTTTACATATACATGAGTTTTTCCTGGAATAAATTGCATCTTAAAAGGCACGAAAGCAAAAATGTGTGACAAGTATTTATTGAACGTTATTTTTCAGTGATAATGAATGGAATTGAAATATAAAATTAAATATATTTCTAAACGAAGATGAGTTGAATTTTATTTCTACTTTAAGATATATTTATAGCCTTACCATCGCACAGTAGTTATGTCACTGAAAATGGTAGACTGCCGAAGAGTGAAGGTCCCGGGATCGGGTCCCATCGAGCAGCTGTCGATCTAACAGTCTGGTTTTTTGGTAGGTTTTTTCCAGATGTAACGTGAATACGCTTTAGAACCCCTTAGAAAGTTCTCCAACCTAGGCACCTTCCCATCCTTGGCAGATTGCCCTAGTATAGCGTTGCCATAATCACGTAAACACAAGATACATTCATATATTACTACAAAAGATTATATTAATTAGATTAAGATTGTGATGGAGGAGTGGAACAATATCAGCCTTGATGTTTTAAGAAAAGGACTTTCATCTTTGAAATCAAGATGCAATATGATGGTTCAAAGAAAGGGCTATCAGACTGAACACATTAGAAAATAAAATTCTTATATTTATTTCTATATATATCTTTGCAAAATCGTTACAAAAATGTGTGAACACCCGAAAAAAAATTATTGCGGAATATTACTTAAATGAAATTAATTTGTGTTCCACAAATCACCCGTGCATGAAGATTTTCTAACATTAAACTTTTAAACGCCTCTGTCACATTGCTCAAGAGTTCTTTAGAGGAATTGCAAAAAATATTTAACATGAATTTAAGAAAATGCTTTTAAAAAGAATTTAACAGGTTTTTTTTTGTTTTTGTTTTTTTTGTTTTTTACACTTTTACAATGTTCTATATACGGTTAATGGGTCAAATATTTCAGGCTCTACAAATACTCAAGAGAACACATTAAATTACGATATATGTTTCCGAAAAAAAAAAAAATCTAATTTTCTCTTTTCTCGGACCAAAAGTTTAAATTTTAGAATGTCTAAAACTTTAGAGGATTTTGTCGAACTACTTATTAGTTATTAGCATCAGATGTTATTAAATTTATACATTTATGCATAACTTGCAACTATCTTTATAAAATAGGAAAATAAATGTCAATTTATGAAACTAAACTCTTCGAATAATTTGTTGGATTCAATTAAAATATTCAGATAATTTACTTTGATTTTCAGGTAGAAATTAAACCTTCATAATGTGTGAAAGATTATTTTAGTACGTGTTTTGATACTATCTGTGCAGTTTCTAGGACAACTATAAAATGGAAGCGCCATGTCACGTGCTCCGAATACCCAGCCTAAAATAAGATCCTGCGTCCACAACTAAAACGAATAAGTAAATTTTGAGGTAAATATATGTAAATAGTTAACGCAATTTTCTTCCTTCAAATTTCCCTTCTTTTCTTTTTTTCCTTCCTTCCTAAGACAGTGAGCGCACGCATTTTAAATTAAAATTAGCGTATTTTAAAATCGTGAAAAAAAAAGATTAAAATATTAATTTTTTTTTTCAAAATAAGCGATAGTAAGTGCGATGCTTCTAGCGTTTTAAAATATTTTTCTAAAAACAAGTTTTAATTATTGCTGCTGATAAAGGAACTCTTATTATACCCTTGCTAGACATCTGCGAATGACACTGGCTGGAGTAATTTATGGGTTGCTATCTTCCCGCTTTTGCCATCCCCACTTTAGAACGGGGGCCATCCTCGTGATATTTTCCGTGAGTCTAGATCTGCAGGGTCACGCACTGATCGTTCTTGAAAAGGGGGTGAAATTGTTGGCGATCTCTTGGCGTGCCGATGTGTGGGAAGTAACCCAAAAATGGTTAGTCCCCAAAAACTGAGCCTAGCTTGGCGATATCTACCAAATTTGGCTAGAAACTGGCTAACGCTACAATTTACATCTACACTAATGGAGATGCATAGAGAAATATGCTTTGCGAAGATTGCAAAATAGTTTTGGTAGACGATTTTAATATAGATATCAAGTTTCCAAAAGTGTTTCATGGAACAAAGAAGGCAAATACGATATACTCATGTATTATGGTACACTTTCAAAGCAATATTTGTGAAGGTTAAGTATAGTTAGAATATTATCCCTGTGGTGTAACACGGTTAGCGCACTTAGTTTTAGATTTCCTCTGAGTGTTATGTGTCAAAGCTGTCCAGATACTTTTAGGTTTTTTGTCAGGATTTCGATGTGCACTTTTTATGTCAGCATAAAATAACTTAACGTAGGGAGTAGTTAAGAACGGCACAACTTACTTTATTGAAAATAATATAAAAGGTGAAATATTTTAGGGTGTGATAGAACAATGTGAAGCACAAATCAACATAAAACCCCTGGTCAATCTCCAACTGTTTTCCCACTATGAAACGTTCAAAAACTTAGTAAATCCCCCCATTTCTGAAGACGCTTGACAAAAAGTAACTCCATATTACGAAAGAGCTGGAAAAATGCTATAAACGACATCAATTATATTACAATATCTAGAATTGATGACGAGTTACCAGCAATGAAACAGTGAAAAAAATCAAAATGAAATATATACAAACATTTTTAAACGTTAATTCCTTAAATACCGTTCAAGAAACAATCATTAATATTTACTTAAAATTAGTCCACTCAGATAGTTTATAGTGACTTATATTTGTTGCCCTGTTTAGAAGAAATTTAAATTTTTGTTGGCTACAGATTACTAAATATCAAGTTTCCTGGAAAGGTGGCTCCACCCACCCTAATCATGTGCACGCCTCAAGTCAGTTTTCGAAATTCTGGTGTTTCTGAATTTATTTGTTTTTGGTTTTAAATCCCCATAAAATTGTTTTGGAACTTTGCTAGAACTTCCAGCGCAAACTTTTTTGAAAGTTGAAACCAAAACCAATGTATTCAACAACACCAGAACTTCAAAAACTGACTTGTGGCCTTCATATGATTCGGGTGAGCGGAGCCAATTTTCTAGAAACTAAAAATTTAGTGATATCCAGCCAGACTTGGGCAAAATACATCGAAAACGTATTTTCGATACAAAATGAATTTATTCAAACACACTAAAATACAAAATACTTCTTGAATTAAAAAAAATGCAAATTAAAAAGTACATGCATTTTCTAAATAAGCATAAAATACATGTAAAATTTTTAAAGAATTTGAATTGAGAAGAAGCTAAGTTATGTACTTTGTTAGAAAAAAAATGACATTCTAACAATTTTTAATTAACATTGCCCACGTATCACTAATGGATAATAAAAATTAAAGTGTTACTACCTTCTTGGGACACCCTGTCAGTATGTATATGTATGTATTTAATTTGTGAGCGTTCGAGTAAAATTCGACCAGCATTCATTTCGAGAACAGAAGGTAATTAATTTCAAAGATTAAAATATATTTGCATGGGAACGAATAATTGTAAAGGAATTCGGATTCTGTATTTTAAAGAGATGTTCCGGGTCCCGATTGGACAAGACACTGAACATAGTAACGGCTGAAATGTGAAGGACCTGCTTTCGTGCCCACTGTGCGGCTGTCGATCTAACGGTCAGAGTTTTTTTTCTCCTGATGTAACGTGTTAGAACACGTGTGAATACGTGTTACTTTGTAAAGCGTTCACCGATCAAGGTACACCCCCCCCTCCCCAAAAATTCTGTAAATTCTATTATACTTTGCAAAATCAGATACCTAGTTGGCAAAATAAGTTAAAAATTCATAACAAAAACTATAATTTACTTTCTATTTCTGGTACGCTTGGCAAAATTACGGAAACCTAGTTGGCAAAAGTAAAAAGTTGGTAATACGGCTGTCAAAAAAATAAAGTTGGTAAAAACCGATATTTGACGTGGCGATTTATCGACATCCCCCCCCCTCTAAAAGAAGTCTTAGCAATGGCTCTGCCTGTAAGCAGATGTTCCTCGTGCAGGCTTGCCGCAACACAACAATCGAGCCCAACATACTCTCGAGAACTTTTTTTAGCCTCACTCCGTTCACGGATGGATGTTAGCTGAAATCTAGCTAACATCACTCCGTTAATAGTGATGTTAGCTGGATTTCAGCTTTTGTTGAACTTTATTTAAGAATAGAACCAAAGGACTCGCCCACATAAATATCCTAAAAAGAAAGGAAAAAGCTGATATTAAGATCATCGTAAAAATAAATGTACTTTGTTAGAAACACGCAAATGTTAAGTGTTACAAAGAATAACGTCCCGGAGTAGCCTAGTCAATCTCCGTTCCCGTAAGAACACGGAAAGTGAAGCTGCAACGTTTTGGCCACTGCTTCTATAGGTAACCCTTCTCTCGGCTGGACTGCTGTGGGACCGGGCTAGCTAATGGGAGCTGGTGCAAGTAAATGTCTGTTCGTGTCTCCAATGTACTCCATGTTTAAACAATACTTCTGGGGATGCCGATTTCAGGTGCTAGGTCTGTCATCTGGAATTGCCTCAAAATTAAGAGACCTCAAGCTAAGTCAATCTTCCTCGCACTGGGACTCATTAATGTGGAAGTCGCCTCCTTTCGCCCATCACCGTCCTACACGGAGGATCTGGCACCGATTCGCGGTTTTCAGAGGGCATTTAACAGTACAGTACAGGCTAACAGTAGTAAAAAGATCCAACACGCACGGTGTAAGCAATATGGAGATTTTTTAACTTATCCGTTTGGACATTAAAAAAAACCGTTTCACATGAGCATTCTGATTCTGTTAAACAATCCATTACTGAAAAAAGCGTCGCCTGTGCAAAAAACGAAACAAATGACATTTCATAAAATAAATGTTACTTTGTAAAATAGCACTTCATTTGGTCTCTGACTGACTGACTGAAGTTCGGTCGTAATGAAGTGCCATAGCGTTATCTTCAGTTTTGTAAGGTGGAAATCATGTGGTTGCATATCATGTACTAAAGGGAGCCTTAGGGCCCTGATCAGTCAAAGTCAGTCTTGAAGGGGAGAAGAGGAAGTAAGCAAGGATCAACGAGGGGCAGGAGCACAGAGGACGGCTTTGGGCCTTAAAATCACTTGTTTAGTAGTGATGTTAACACTTTCTGGTTGTTATAATTTAGTTAACATTAGCACCGTAGAACAACCTCATAATGAAATACTCCGGGCAAAATCAAGGGCGCCGGCAGGATTTTTTCCAGGGGGGCGCACTCAAAATATACAAATACATACAGAGAGTCCCTGAACTCATATACCCAACTTTAAGAATAAATAAAATCCATATAAAGAAGTATTTTTTTGGATACCAATCTGGGGTTAGAAATAAAAAGTGTAGGTGTAAATTACAGCAAATACAAAGGAAATGAGAAAGCTCTTACTGTAAATCCAGGGCACGCGCGTACTCGCGTAAGTCGATTTTTTTCTTAAATTGACTTTTATTTTCTGAAACTGCGAATCAAAGTTTGACTCAAAATTTCGGTCCATTTGTATTAATACAGAATTCAGTTGTAACGCTCATCATCGCTCATAACGCGCATCATTTCACAAAGATAACACTCGCAAGTTGTACAGTGAAAAGAATGAAAAGTGGTTTGCCTGCGATGTTCTACACATTTTCACTTTCCCGGGTCGGCAAATCTGCAAAGCTATTCTGTATGCAGAGCCGTTGCTAAGACTTTTTTAGAGGGGGGGGGGGGGTGTTGATGAACTGACAAGTCAAAAATCGGTTTTTGCCATGTTATTTATCTTTTTTTTATCAACTATATTACCTACGTTTTACTTTTGCCAAGTGTACCAGAAATAGAAAGTAAATTATAATTTTAGTTCAGTGTTTTTTTTTACCAATTTTGCCAACTAGGTCTATTTTTGCCTAGTTCAATAGAATTTTGCGAGTGTTGGGGGGGGGGAGGAGACTCCCCCAACCCCCTTTTAGCAAGGGCACTGTATGTTCGACACACAACGACAATGCTTGCTTGAAGTACCGATCTTCAAGGTTAAGATTTGTATGTTTCTAACCACAAGTACATATATCTGTGATGCAGATCACAAAATTTTCGGTTCTTTTTTACCGTCCAAAACTGATATTTTTTCACTTTCCAAAGGGTAAAAAAAGAAACATTTTCATGTGTTTTTCAAACTCCAGTAGGGATGTAAGTGCATCCCACTACCGGCGCCCATGGGCAAAATATCCTATAACTTTTGGCATGCGATCACACAGCCCACTTCACAGGCGAAATTTGACTCTGAAAAGTGGAACTGAATATAGTCGGACCACGGTTTAACGAATTTCGAGATTTAAGGATCCCTCCACTATTAAAAGGAAGGCAAGACCTTTTTTAACGAATAATAAGCGTTGAATCAACGAATCGTTTCAGCAGAAAAAAATTATTTTGGGTTAGAATAACTATTTGATTGCTTTCCAAATGTCATATGCAGCTTGCCTGGAACAGAAAGAGTCCTTTTCGACGGGTAGGGATTCCACAACATTATTGGGCTAAGACTAACTTACTCCAGTTTTTTTAACGTTTTATTTATAATAGATTTAACAATTGCACAATAAATAATCACAAACCACTTATTTCTTTTATTGAACTTTATCTAATATACTATAAATAGATTTAAAATCTTATAAAAATAAATGAAACTTTTCACATTTTCGATTACAACAGCGCATATCACGTCTAAGAAAAAAGTAAAGTAATAGAGAGGATGTGCATGTCACGTTCCGCAAGTTCTCTTGGAAAAATACTTTCGCAGTTGACTTGGCTTAGGCCGCCTGCCACACCGGCATTCGTTCGTTGTGCACAAGCACTGTATGGAACAGCACTCGATGTCTTTAGTACATTCCTCACCCATAAAGTTACAGCTTCGCCTGCAAACAGAAACAAGAAAGATTAACCACGTAAACGCATCGATTATAAAAAGACATTCCGTCTTTATTAATTATAAAAGCAAGAACTGTAAACTGCGTCTATTTTGGCCACATTTTTATGTTTCACAAAATTATAATATGTAATATAATGATAACATTTATAAACACATGGATTTCCAACGTCCAAATTGAGTTTTAACTAACATGGTATAAAGAAATAAACTTGTTTTAAAATTATGTCTCCGTTTTTATTTATTAATTTATTGTTTTTAAATTTTGGATCAAAGTAACCCCTCTTAGAGGTTTTTTTATACACTCACCTGATTCAAGGGCAGATTAAAGGGGGGCGGAGGGGGCGACCCCCCGAGAAGAAACAAATTAATGTAAAAGTTCCTATTTTACTTCCATAAAATGGATGTATATGTCAATCTTCTAACTAACCGCCCCCACCGACAAACTTGCAATAATCCTGCACTGACCTGATTTCATACAGATTGAATCGATTTCATACAGTGGCGTGGTCAAACTGGGGATGGGGGGTCGCAACCTCCCTCCATGAGGAATTTTTTTGCCATACAAAAAGTATATTCTTCACTCCCTTATCACACACACGTATACATATATAGTATGCGAGCTGCAGTAGTCCTCTCTGTGAGGAAACAACCGACGTTTGGGCTGTTTTGATACATGAAGAATAAATTTGATTTTAATTAAATACAAAAGGACATTTTTGATACAGTAGCACATATAAGAAGATTCGATCGATTGCCATCTTGCTGGTAGTTAAATCGTGCGATAGCAACTTCAGCACTTTTCGGACAAAATGGTTGCCGGGAAATGGTTGCGCTTAAAAGGGTAAAGTAGCATAACGTCCTCTTTTGACTGTAACAAATGTAATTTACCCCCAAACTATTGAATTGCCCTCAAACAATGCATTTTCAACCCCAAAAACTATCTTATATTGTTTGTTCAGACTAAAACCAATAACGTCTTTTCGTGTTGGACCAAAGGAACCCGTAAGGACCAAAGTAGCCCCGGTTGACAGTAAAACACTAGGATATAAACAGTATGCCCACTCTAGTCCCCCTCCGCTAAATTCGGAACGGCAGCTGATATATTCATAAAAAGTCAGATCTAGGTATGCAAACTAGCCATGCGCTGCTAAATGAAACCGCCTACGGCGGCACCTGATGGAAAACCGTGGGTTAGCATTCTTATTTCAAAAACGGAACGAGACGGTGGGAAAAAAAGCGATTTACTAAGCTATAGACCAGGGGTGGCGAACCTTTATGGATCAACGTGGCATTTTTTCTAAAGAAATGTTTAATGAGGCCATAGATGTACCGTCATATAATTTTGACTTAGTGGCCGTTCGATCGTGATACTTCATAGTAAACTTTTATTTTTAATTAAAATGCAAACCGTTTTGATCGGAGGCGTACCCAAAATATTGCGTAGCGTGCCATCAATGGCACGCGTGACACTGGTTCGCCACCCCTGCTATAGACCACCATCGATTTAGTATTACGAAAAAAAGACATCCGGAGCACATCGATGCTAAACATTGAAGAACGTAAAAAGAATTTGATGCTTTTGCCAGATGCTTGTCAGCGGCCATATTGTACAACTTGCTGTCGGAATTGCAGACTAGCGTCCAGATGTGTATTGTTGCTGATAGGAAACTCTCAGCATGAACGATAAATGAGTTTAGTGCCAGAAGTGTAAATTCCATTAAAGAAACATGCGTTTTATGCCTTCCATCCGTAGCATTGTTGTGCTAAATTAATGGGAATCATGTGCAAATTGAGCTTACTAAATCGATGATGCTGAACAACTTTGTAACTAACTATCTCCCGAATCCCGTACTGTTTTTGAAGTTAAGAAAGCTAAGTATGAAAATTATGCCGACAGGTTGCGCTGCAAGCGGTTTCCTTGTGTAGCGCATGGCTAGTTTACTATACCTAGACACCCCTTTTATGGATACAGCAACAGCCCTTAAGTTGAAAGGATAGCAAGGGACTAGTGCGCACACTATATTTTACATCAGTCCTCAGACATAACAATGCAATTTTACGAGCTAGACAAAAGCTAAAAATGCTACGTCCAAAATTAAGTGCAGAATATAATGTTCACTATAACATATACTAATTTCATGCCCTCTGAAACGGATTAGCCTCTCTAAAATTCTCTTTATCCCTACCATGGCCGAGTGGATAAGACACTCGAAATGGTACACGGCTGAAGTGTGAAGGTCCAGCGTTCTGGTCTATCGTGTTGCTATCGATTCAACGGTCTGGAGTTTTGGGGTCGGTTTTTTCCAGATGTAACCTGAATACACTTTAAAAGCCCTTAAAAAGTCCCCCGATCAAGGCTCCTCCAGTCCTTGGTAGAAAGCCCTTGCGTAGCTTCGCCGTAACGCAACACCAAAATGCCCTTTAAACTGACGAGCTTCATGTACTGAAATTCTTCCAGATGCTCGTATAAAATAACTACTGACGCTACATAAATTCCTTCTTTACCGTCATTAAAACTTCGGCCTGTCAAAATCTTTTGGTGCTGGGTCTATATTGCAGATAAGTTCTTGTTATTGGGACCAATATTTTTTTATACAATATTAAAGCAAATTTCCAAAATCTTTAATTGAACACAAGCTGAACCAAAATACAAGATTCGTATTTGCAACATTTTAAAGCAAGAATTTTGTAAATATTTTGTTTTATTGTATTTTAGGAAAGGTGGCTACACTTCCCCTTTTTCGACGTCTACCCTCTTTGAAGGACGAATTTCGAAATGTTCTAATGTTAGAAGTACTCGTGAGGGTTGTATTTTACAGCAAAAATTCTATGATATCTCTTTTTAATAGAGATCAAGCGGGATATGTTAAGAGAACGTTTTGGGCTCCCGACCTCAAACAGGTTACGCCTTATATAGCACATGTGTTAAGAACTCGCATAGCTATCCAATTTCGTATTATTAGCTTCAGTAGTTTTAGCTGGGCGAAGTACTTGGATAGGAAGAAACGACTTCGTTTCACCCTATTAATTTTTTATGACTTTAAAAGATCTCGACAACCTCATATCCTGGGTGTGTATCGACCATCTATGCGTCCCAACATCTTGCTAAAAGTGCCCATATTAAGGCAAGTACTCTTGATCAGTATTACTCTCCATAGCACTTTTAGCCTTGAAAATTCCATAGAAAATCAGATTAAGATTTGCAAGTACCAGCTTCTCACCGTGCAAACTAGTCAGTCTGTCACTTTCAGTCTGCTGTCACTTTCTGTGGGAATTAATTCATTCCGGAACTTGCTTCCCCGGATGATATAATTCACTTTCGGGAATGAATTATCGGGGATACATCTTATGCAGTATATAAACTGTGTCTCGATAAAGTGAGAGTAACGAGAGGTAGGAGACGAGGGTTTATGGGGCATCTCCCTCTTCGAAACCATGCTTAACCATCTGCTCCCGTCGTTGCAAAGACGGAACGGGGAAGACTGCCCAATGAAAGGCTATGCGGTTAATGCGAAAAAGTAGCAAGTGTTATTTGGAGAACTATTACAAGGAAAATTTCTATGTTTTTTTGGACACCGCGTTGGATGTCAGTGTTGCGACCATTCTTCAATAAACACAAGGGATTGTCTGCTTGCTTTGATATTTAACATTTGCAACATTTCAGAGAACAGAAACAGTTGCAAAATACAGGAAAGCAGAACCCGTACGCGAACTTTAACGCGCAGTGCTCCCGCTCTGGGAACACCAAACTGACGTTTTGACTGTTGCCAGTCACGAAGAATAGATTTGATTTCTATAAAAATAGTTGCGGGTGACATAGCTCCACGAGAATCCTCTACTTTTTAGCACGTCATTTCCCGTAAAAAAATGGTCACGATTATTTTTAACAGCACTACCATCTGCTGAAAAATGGAAGAATGCGAGAACAGCTGGATAGATTGCCCAATGTTGAAAAAAAGGCAGTCGTTGCTATCGCTCGACTTAACTACCAGCAAGATGGCGGACGATCGGAACGTTCATCGCGTGCCACAGATCTAGAGACCCTTTTTTGACGACAGCTGGCTGTGCCAGCACAGACAGCTGCGTCTAAACCCGGCACATCCAAAAGCCTGCGTCAAAAGCCGAAACAGGCAGCTGCGTCTGCCCTTTTTTCAGCATTGGGAAAGGGTTGAGCCTCAAAGGGTTAAGTAATTGAGACCTAATATTTTATAACCTATAGGCAAAAGTATCGGAGCTCTAATGTCCGACTTGTTTTGTCTACCACTACATGGTGTTTGATAATATGTTCGGTTATGCTATTATATTTATTGAAAAATATAAAAAAATATGACTTGATTAGTAACACTGCATATTTTTCAAAAAGATAAATGGAAGGAAGTTAACAGAAATCTTTATAAACAGAAAACTTTTCATAAAACTCTGACACTGATTGATAGTGCCGTAGACAGAACTTTCAACTTACACTGGATATGTTCTTAAAGTAAATATGTAATCTATTTCCTATAAAACGTTCTTGTTTACATTACAAATATATACTTAAGAGTTATAACGCAGAGAAGCGTTATAGATTTCGCATCATAAGACCGTACTTCATTGTTTACCTGACGTATGAAAATTCATTTTTTCGCACGGACTTCTGAAATTTCTTTCCCCCAAGCAATCGATTTTTCACTTTTGGCAGAGAAACGCCGGTTGGGAAGGGTGTAAGGGGATAAAAATACAAAAAACCCTCAGTTTTCTGATAGAATAATGAGATATCACTAACATCGGTCATAATTTTTATTTGCCGTATTGGAATTTGGATGCATTTCTTTCGTGACAAGCACATTAGAAATTGCTTAAAAAGAAAGCTAATCACACTTTTTTATCCGGTTTGTAAAAGTGATTGTGCTGCAGATAAATCTGGAATTCACGGAATTTTTGGCTACATCTGAAAAATTGGATTTTTGATTTATGTTTTTTCTTTCCATAACAATTTTTTTATTTAGCTGTTCTTCCAATATTTGTTTGGTTTGTTGCCAAATCTGATATGCACAATATGTGGTATAGCTTAACATTAAAACACAAATTTGTTTTAGAAAATTTTGATAGTTCCAGATTCCTGTAGCGTTAGCCTTCTTGTATGCCCCTCTCAACATCCTTTACTATAAATTAATGCGGTGTGTATAGCCAAAAATGTAAAGGTTGGCCAAATGAAAAGTTGAACTTGAAAAATAGGTTTACATGGAAATCGAAAGAATAGTTTTCACTGGTGGATATCAGCAATAATAAACACAACCATTTTAAACCACTATTTTAAAGTTCTAAATTGCATATCGCCCGGGCAGGAAATCAATGAAGAGTAGTCCACTGCTGCGTTTCCACGGAACTGAAAATGATAGTCAAAATGGCCCGTAATTGTTTCATCCAGTAATCATTAAAAATTTTTAGGAGCCAATTTATTTTACAGCGTAAGCACAGTACAGTTATTGGCTCCTAAATTCACAACTTTTCAGTAGTAAGGAGTTGAGGGGGGGGGATGATTAATTTTTATAGATAAAACGAATCCAAAATTTAATAACACTGAAGAAGCTATTTTCTACTATAATTCACAGGTAAAATATCTGAACCTAAAAATGAATTTTAAAAAATAGGTCAAGTAGACTTTGTTGTAAAACCGCGAGATAAATAGTTGTAAGGTGCTCGTTGAAAAATGATGAATGTAACAAACAATTTGGTATGACATGAAATATTTATTCACACTGTAACATTGTGCTTTAATCCATATTATTAGTGAGATTTATTGTCTAATAACTTTCGGAATCTCCTCTGATGCACTTCTTTCCTCTCGTCCAAAGCTAAATTATAATTAAAAACCTTTGTTAATGGCCCTTCCAAACTGATTGTCAAACACTAAATATTTTCATGGGAGTCAAGTTTCATATTTTAATGTGGCAGGATTTTGATACCCTTTTACAAATAGTAATATACAGGGTGTCCAGCCTTAATGTGATCCAATAGCTAATTCCCGAACCGTTCGGTTTAGATATGCACTTCCAATTTGAAAAATGTTTTAAAAAAGGTAAAGAATGTTTTTACGTGCTTTTCAAATCAAAAAACCCATTTAGAAAAAAATTACGAAAATTAAATTTTTATACGGTCCCCAGGTCCTATCACTTATATTTAGGAAAAGATGCAGTGCACAAAAACAAAGTAAACACAAAAAGTTTCATTTTATTACGATAAAAACTGTCCGAGTTATGGAACTTTGAAAATCAGACATTTCATCCATTTTCTTGGCCAATTTCAAGAAGCTAGTAAGGGACCGTCTCCAAAGTGAAATTAATTGGAACTCTGCCAGGAAACTTTTGCTCTTGCACGTCACTCTTATGTAAATCGTTTTTAAATTTAAAAGTACATACATTACGTTAATATTACAATAATTGAGTACTTAAGAAATAAAATTTATTCTGTGTACGTGTAAAACAGATAAAATAAAATATTTTGGACGAAGAAAACTTTTCAAAAGCAGTTCCAAAAAAATACTTATTTGCCTGCGGCTTCAGACTGATTTGCTGCGGTACTGATCATGGCGAATGTTAAAAATCTGTTGTGTAGTCGCTTGCAGTTGCATACAGTCGCATTCTAATATTACGAATTCTAGTACGGGAGAAAGATGTATACAAATGAAGAACACTGCAAAATGGTACTGTTGTATGGGCAGTGTAATAGAAATAAGAGAGAGGCGGCAAGACTTTATGCCATTAGCGAGCCAGAGCGAAAGTTTTCTGGCAGAGTTCCAATTAATTTCACTGTGGAGACTGTCCCTTACTAGCTTCTTGAAATTGGTCAAGAAAATGGATGAAATGTATGATTTTCAAAGTTCCATAACTCGGTCAGTTTTTATCGTAATAAAATGAAACTTTTTGTGTTTACTTTGTTTTTGTGTACTGCATCTTTTCCTAAATATAAGTGATAGGACCTAGGGACCGTATAAAAATTTAATTTTTGTAATTTTTTTCTAAATGGGTTGTTTGGTTCCAAAAGCACGTAAAAACATCCTATACCTCTTTTAAAACATTTTTCAAACTGGAAGTGCATATCTAAACCGAACGGTTCGGGAATTAGCTATTGGGTAACATTAAAGCTGGACACCCTGTATATTTTTGAAAGTTTAGGGCGGTTTGAACTCCCCAAACCCCTATTGGCTACTTCACTGCTGAAAGTTGAATGCGAGCACTCTTGTTTCTTACTACCCTTTATATACAAGGGGCATTCAAAAAGTAAGTTACAGTTGTTCCTCCACGGATGGCAACATTGCGAAACAAGACCGAAGCTTAATCAGACGATAGTTCAGTTCTACGGCTTCCAACGGTAGCAATTTCATTCGGATAGTGACAATCGTTGGTGCGTACTACGAGAAGGAAATGCCCCGTAAACTGGAAGCTTAATCCAACGTTGAAGTACGCGGGACAATACGTTTTTTGTGGGCAAAACGCTTCAAACAAAGGCATTGTCCTCTTGCATGACAATGCAAGACCTCACAAGGCACGCACAACACAGGATTTGGCTCGCAGCTTTGGATGGGAGGTCTGGCAGCATCCACCGTACAGTCCCGAACTGGCACCCCTTGGAGTAAGCTTCCAGTTTACGCGGCATTTCCAACTCTTAGTACGCACAAACGATTGTCACTATCCGAATAAAATTGCTGCCGTTGGAAGCCGTGGAACTGAACTATTGTCTGATTAAGCTTCAGTATTGTTTCGCAATGTTGCCATCCGTGGAGGAACAAGTATAACTTACTTTTTGAATGCCCTTGCACTTTATGGATATCGCTGCTTTATTTGCAATCATTCTGACGCATTCGCATGTGTCCTCTTTCTACTTTCGCAACACGAATAACAGTTCAGCAAATTTGAAAAGAACTACATATTTACTTATTTTTGGTGGGGGGTGGGAATGTATATATTTAGGTTTCTCGCTTTGAACTTTTCCGCATTTTTAAATAAAAAATCAATCCTTTACTTGCTTATTATATCACAATGCTTTAAAAAGTCATTTCCTCCTTTTGACTTTCAGGGTCTGAAATTAACAATCCCACACAAACTCGGCCATAATTTATAATGCTAAAATGAGCACATGTCAAAAGTATGGTTTGTATACGTATTTTTGGTTTATTGTATATTACAATTAATTACTCCAATAAAAAAAATCAGCTGGTCTAGTAAAAATGATTTTGTCAACAAAATATTTTGTTGAAATATTTTATTGATTTAATAATTTTTTTAATTTATAAAAACAATGACAAGTAAATTACTTATTAAAAAGCATGCTTCCCCCCCCCCTCTTATTTTTAGTGAAAGACTGTTACATACGGCTTTGGAACAATTTTAGAAATAAACATTTGTTCTCAAAGTCCTCTTTAGTTGAATAAATCTTAATGGAGCCTTTTCTCAAACATAGTTAAAAGAACTTTATTCGTTAAAATGTAATGGCCCCGTATTAAAAATAAAACAGACTTTCTTTGGAAGGGGAAGAGGTCCTTAAACTGCAAGTCAAAATTGGTTTTCATCAAATTATTTTAAAAAATAAGTTGGTTCGTGTTGTTTTGCCAAATTTGCCAGGAATAAAAACAATATAGCTCATTTTAAAATTCTGAAACAAAGCTTTTAGTTTTGCCAAACATTAGTTTTTAGTTGAAGGAAAAGCGAGATTTACAAGTTTTCGAGCCAGTTTTGCAATTCTTTATAGTCTACCACAATTAGAAAATGTGACATCGTTTTTGTTAAAAGCACAATGATATTCACTATTTGAAGTGCTGAAAAAATGAATTTTGTTGAAAATTTTTCACCAAGTTTGCCATCTATGTTTCCAATTTTGCCTAATATAACAGAATGTGCCAATGTTTGGAGGGGTGGAAGGACACTTCATTTACCCATCTTAGCAAATGGCTGACGATAGGCTAAAATATTAATAATAAATATTAAATTGATATTAATAAACTGATAGGCTAAAATAAATAATTCTATTCTATAGTAGATTTGTTCCAAAGGTTTACTCCATGGATTTTTCGTTTCTACATGCTTACCCATAAAAAATTCTGAATCATTCTCCAACTATCAAATGTGAATTTTCTTAAAAACCAAGGAATTAAATTAATAGATGTTTGAGAAACTATATATAGATTTGCAATCAGTCAAAACACTTAACAGTATAATCCCTCCGCCCTCCACAATGAGTGATACGATTTCACAATGCGATTATAATTTATTACAAATAAGAAAAAGCTACCAGTATTGAAAATATGAATTCTTACTTTTGAATATGATGTTTCCGAACCAAATTTGTATCGTCATCTAAAAAGTAGAATATACAACATAAATTTGCAGTAAAACATGAAAAACATGAACACTGCATGAAAGAAAATAGTTGAGAATGAGACTAATTTAATTATTTGAAAAGTTAGTTTATTTTGCCATTTTTACTTTTCGAATATGTACGATGGCTGGAAGGCATTATCATGGAAAAACTCGACTTCAAGATATTTTGATCTGTTTACACGTTTTGAGGTCTCCTAAATTCATTTATGCTATTTTTACTGTGATATAAGTATATATGTATGTGAACACGGTAGCTCCTTAAAAGGTGCATTCAATTGCGCTGAAGTTTTGAATATATATTATAGATAACTCTTACTCGATTAGTATTAATTTTGATGTGTAAAGTAATGAGTTTTCTATTAGGGATACCAAGAAGAATTCTTTTACGTTTGGGCTTACGGACGGAAATTCTGTAAATTGTGCTAGCGTCTAAACTGGTATTTGATTCAGCGCTAATTATGTATGTACATTATAGATCTCGATCACATGATCTGCATAGATTTTGTATGTAGCACTGATAATTTATTGACACGGCTGAAAGAAAGACTTATTTTTTGAAAATCCCGTTCCGTAATGTATAAGTTTGATATTCTAGAATTTTTAAAACATCAGCATCTCGATGTTTCAAGTGAAACGGTGTGTCAATTTGTACAATCACCCTAAGTGTGTCGAAAAGGAATTAATTCACCTTTTTATAATTTGTTGAATATGACAATTGTAAAATTACTAGCGTTAGTTTCTGCAAGACATAAGACTTTTGTGGAAAAACCCGTTAAACTGTTATCGATAGAACATAAAAAATGATTCCGTTAAATACATTTTTGCAATTGGAAAGTCTTGACGAAAATCTGAAGAACTGGACTTAATAAAGGTCTATCAGACACCTTACGGAATCATATTTTTAACAATAAAATTATTTTAGATACTTAAGAGAACTTACCTGCGTGATTAAAAGGAATCAAGATAAGTAATACTGTAATGCAGACAAGATACTTCATTACGATACTTTCATGGATCAATGTCCTACAAGAAATTGTACATATTAAACTATGTAGAAGCAGTTAGAAAACTAATTACAGATCTATCTCACTACACTGGAAATGGATATTATCTACAGCAGTATTATTAAACCCAACCACCTTAAATCCTACAGTCAGATTCTTGAATACATTTGCTACTCAATTTAATAATAAATTTCCTTTTAATTGTAAAGGTAATGCATGAGACTATGTAGAAATTTTCGTTTGGCTCAATAGTTTTCAGAAATATTGCATTTTCTAGAAGATATATATTCCTTTTATTATTTTAATATTATCCAAGAACTTTTATAATTTATAAACATTATAAACAAGTTAGTAATAACGTTATAAATTATAAACAAGAAAGTTTATAATTTACAGGAGAATTTTATTAAGAAACCATTGAACTAAAATATGGACAACCTAAAATTAAAGAAAAAAATCACATTAGAACAAATAGGAGAAATCTTAAAATGCCTTGCAAATATATCAGTTTGAATGCACCAAGTTGATAAAAGCTCAAAAATTAGAATATTGTGAAAATGTTTAAAATATAGGCATATTAAACGATCATTAATTGTATTTTATCATTTACACGCACAGCATGAGAAAACTTAAAATATAATAAACCTTTTTCCCAATTACTAACATGATTCTAGGTTCAGATAGACAGTTATATGTACATCTTAGAGAAAACTGGCATAATTTATAATGACCCCTTTAAAAATTAAACAACATATTACGGAAAATTCTTTTCAGCTTTTTCAAAACAGACCAGCAATAAGGCCCGCTTGAAAATCTTCCTAGGCATTGCTGATCCTTTTAATTTAAAATACTGTACTCTTTAAATAAATCTCATTGGTTTCAATTTTCATCAAAAATGATTTCTTAAATATATTTTTAAATTTTTCCACTAATAACTAGACTAATATAAATGCATTTAATTTAATCTACATCATTTTACTTGAGCCACTTCAGCATCTGGTAAAGACATTTAACGTGCATTACAAGCGTCTATTTTCATCTGCTTATCCAATTAACGCAATTAAAAGATAAATAAGGGCAATGTTTACACTAAAAATTCGACACCCACGTGTCACAACGTTCTGCTAATAAAAGACACCGACTCTAATCATGTCAACGTGTGAGGCAGGCAATTTTCTCAGTAATAAATGATTTAATTATTTTTAACAACCTTATAACCTCAATAACACTTGGGTTTATAAGAGCTCTTGTCCGTTTTACTTTTTGAGACGCGCCTTTTTTTTTTTTCTTTAGTGTAATGAAAAGATTACACTCAAGTAATTTGGTGATTTCAGATGTTTATTAAATAAAACTGGATAGGTGTGAATTCTTTGCTTTTAATTAACACCCTATTTTTGGTTAATAAGACTGCAAATTTGACATGAGATGAGAATAACAAATACGTCTTAGGAAATTAAAAAAATTATTTAATAAATGGTATATTTACCAATATGGTACGTGCAAGAGAGAAAAATTGGATGCATAGCTAATACCATTTGATATAGCATTATTATTATTGATTAGACAATTGTACATAACAGCGAAGAAAAGAAATATGCTTTATTTCAGCATTGGTTTCGCAATTCATTAAGATAGAGAAGCTAACATCTTGTTTATTTTCAAGTGTGACACGGTATAGAATATGCCAAAGTACAGATTACCTACCGGAAGACGATATCCCTTATCGTACTTCCTTCAAGACGAAACTTTGAAAAAGAAAAGCATTCAAGAGAAATCCTTTTTTGGATATTTTAGAAAAACATCTTACTTCAAAGAATCGTTCTTATAAACCATATTCTACTCAGATGAAATACACTTTTTTTTGGTTTGTTGTTGCAGTTGTAAGTTCTACAAATTTCGATTTTTTAAACCTCTCTAGAAAGGTACTTTTGTTAGTAGCCTTAACTTTCTAAATTTTAATTTCCAGGAAAAGCAAAATAATGGAGCTGGCACTGACTTTGTTTTAATGCATTTTCACATGCAAAACTATTTCAATTTATTAAAATAAAGCATGCATTTTAATTGGAAATATTTGTAGAAAGACAAAAAAATTGATCTCTAAACAAATTATTGTGAAACAATTGTTTAGGGAGCATTTTTTCCCCCTTCTCTCTACCAATTCTTTAGCGAAATTTCTTTAGACATTTCTTTACAACAAGTACAAATGCTTTAGCGAAACTTTTAGAATTGAAAAATAGCTTTTCCAATTCTAAAAATTTAGAAGTTTTTAGAATTAGAAACGAACACAATTACTTAAAAGGACATTTTTCGGTATTTGGATGAAAATTCTTTATAAGGAGAAGCCGGACAAAACCGGGAATAAATCCGATTTTGTTTTATTCTAAGCAGCTAAGGAAATAAAATTTTATTTGAATGGTAAATAAGCCTCACGGATTTCTTTTAAATAAGCAGAAAAGTGTCTGTCGCAGTAGTTCCGGACAAACGGCTGCATCATTCAGTACAGGTACGCAGCTAGTATTATAAAAATCCATTGTTTCTTTTAGAGAATGTTTCTTATGTGAACCATATTATGAAAATACATTGTTGATGAAGAAAAATATACTTTATAGTTTTTCCATTCAATAGGGTTCTCATTCTAGGAGTGCACAATAACCCGAAATCTCATGTATTAGTCAAGAATGAAGTTTTTTTACACGAAATGCATTAATCAAAACGAACACCCGATGATTAAAACGGTACTTTAATTTTTCATTTAAAAAGAAGTTTCTTTCAAACTTTATTTTATAGCATGAAATAATGTTTAACTGTACAGTAACGTTAAATTACGCGTAAGATTTAAATTATAATTCAAATAATTATATAATTCTTAATTTTCTCTAGAACAAACACTCATTCACAGCTACACATTTAAAAAGTTGCTAGGATTTAAAACAAACGCATTTAAATACATTAAAAGCTTTAATTAAAAAAATATATACAGCTTTGCATCATTTTTATAATAAATGTTTTGCAATACAATTTATGTTTTTCACTTTTCAGGAATAAAGTTAGTCAGGCATATCTTAAGAAAACCCACATACAAAATACGGCGACAGGAGGTTACGTTATTCGATACAGCAAATCCTGGCATCATTTTTATATTTCGTATATAAGCTATTACCCAACTCTTGACAATCAGTAAATCTTAATCTTAATATATATATAAAATGCTAATGTTCGTTTGTAAAGACAGGGTTTTCTCTATCACCACCAACTTAAATTAACTTCCCGTTGGGGTGGTAAATACCCCTTGGCCTCACGGTGAAAGTAAGGGAGTTTGGTTGCGGTGGGTGGTTGTGGGTGGCAAAAATGTGAAAAAATATATATCTGTCATATTCTAACTCATGAGAACTTCTGAATTTCAACTCCAATAAAATATTAAAATTTAACGTTTATCGTCTGTTGCCATATCATCAGGAAAACTGAATCTCAAGCAATTATCGTCTGCGAACCATTTTACCTGAAACAAATTCAAGTTATTTTAACAAGTGAAAAAGAACAAATTATTTGAATTATCTAGAGTGTTCCGATACTAGCAATTTCGATGTGTTATGGTATATAAACCGAAATTCAGTGACTTTTATTCAATTTGATCGTGTTTGCAGTCGAGTAAAGATTAACTGAAATTAAGAGTGAACAGTAATTAAATAAATTCAAGTCATTTTGACTAATGAAAAAGAACAAACTATCTGAATATTCAAGAGAGTTCGTCAGTGACACCATAATAGCAATCAAGTGATTAATTTTGTGTAACTTTATTACATTACATATACACAATGCCAAGGCCTAAAAAAGTATTTGCAAAACCTCAAGTGGATTTTAAAAGAAGAAAAGTAGCACGTCAACTAGAAACAGAAGAACAAAGAGAGAAACGGCTTTCAAATATTCGTAAAGGAGTAAAAAAAATAGAGAAAATTTAACCGAAGAAGAAAGAACACATATTAACGAAGAAGTGCTATCCCAAATGAGAACACTTAGAAATAGTCAATCTGCTGATCAACGTGAAGTGGGAAATAGAAGTAAAGAAAGAATGGCTACTTTACGCAAAAAAAAAAAAAAAAAAAAAAAAAACCGAGTTGCTACAAGTAAAATTGAGAATTTAGAACTTTGGGCGTTCCATTATGATTGCAAAAAACAATACAGTGAACATTCAAATATTATCATCGGAAAAATAGATACGATATGCGAGTATTGTCATGCACGGAAATTTAAAGGCGGAACTGCTGGTATGTGCTGTTCGAGTGGTAAAGTCAATTTACCAGCATTAGATGTACCACTACCGCAATTACTAACAAATATGACTGGAAAACACCAGATTCCTATCATTTTCTGCGAAATATACGTCGATACAACTGTTGTTTTCAAATGACTTCATTTGGAGCTTCATTAATATGCAAGGAAGAAAATTTCAGCCCAGTTTTTAAGGTTCAAGGCCAAATTTATCATCCAGTTCACTTCCGCCGATGCCCAATGAAACTCCAAAATTTCTTTAAATATATTTTGTTTGTTACGAAGAAGTTGAAACAGACCAACGTTGCTCTAACATTCAGGAACTACAACGAGATATTATTTAAAAATTACGTCTACTTCATAATCATAATCAACTAATCAATGTATTTAAGACTTCTCTAGACCAAATGGCTGCAGATAATTATAAGATCGTTATTCGAGCAGATAAAAGACCAGCCGGTCAACACAAAAGAAGGTGCAATGCACCTCAAACGAACGAAGTTGCCGTAGTTATTATTGATAACGAATGTAGTCGTCGTGATATTATTATTCAACGCCGAAGTAATGAATGGCAACGTATTGCTGAAAATCATCGTAGTTATGATACACTACAGTATCCGCTAACTTTTTGCCAAGGTGAGGATGGTTATCACTTCAATATTCAACAAATCGATCCAGCTACAGGTGTCGAAACTAACAAAAAAGTATCAGCAATGCAATTTTATGCTTATCGAATTATGACTAGAAATGATGAATATAACCATATTTTAAACTACTCGGCAGTTATTTCAGCAGTTATTTGTAGAGATGTATACTAAAATTGAGACGGAAAGATTAGAATTTATTCGGCATAATCAAGAAAGTTGCATTCGGATGAATACATCCATTTGAGAGATACAATGATAAATGATGCTAACGTCTATAACATAGGAAAATTGGTCCACGTATTTACGTACTTGAAGTCCACGTCGCATGCATCAATATGCTCAGGATGCAATAACTTTGTTTTTCCAATGGCAAGATAGGAAGACAAATACAGCAAAGGAATGGTAAAAAAGAAAGAAAACACACTATCAAAAAACTCAGCTGCATCAAATAGTCTATGTACCCAAATGGACCCTGGCCTCCCAGTAGCGGTCTGCAAGTGAGGACTTAGATAAGGCTAGATAGAAGATAGAAATCTAAATTATCTACGTTAAAAAATGGATCCTTAAATTTTTTTATACCATTAAACATGCGGTGTATTTTAACCCGAGCAACGCCGGGTTTCGCTGCTAGTATATATATAAAATGCTAATGTTCGTTTGTAAAGACAGGGTTTTCTCTATCACCACCAACTCTAATCAACTTCCCGTTGGGGTGGTAAATACCCCTTGACCTCACGGTGAAAGTAAGGGAGTTTGGTCGCGATGGGTGAAAGTTGGTGGTTGTGGGTGGCGAAAATGTGAAAAAATATATATCTGTCCTTTTCTAACTCATGAGAACTTCTGAAAATTTCTAAAAATTCCTGTAATGACCTAGAAAACTCAAAAATGTGTGCAACTGTTACAGTCAATCTAGAATGTTATAGAAGGTTCTAAAAATTTCCAGAAAGTTCCAAAACGTGTACAACCGTTCAAATCGATTTAGAATGATCTAGAACATTCTAAAAACTTCTGGAATGATCTAGAAAGTTCCAAAATGTCTGCAACTGTTACAATCGATCCAGAATGATACAGAAAGTTCTAAAAATTTCTAGAATGATCTAGAAAGTTCCAAATTGTGTGCAACTGTCAAAATCGATATGGAATGTTCCAGAAACTTCTAGAAATGTCTGGTCGAGTGAAGATCAATTGCGATGGGTGATTGTCATTCGGAAATTTTATAGCATACTGCTTCGCAGCCTCTAGCTTATTCCGATGAAATTCTCCGTAAAGGAACACCATTTCAGTGTATTCATTAGTATTAAACATTATCTTTCGTTTTTTATACTCAATAGGCTACGAACGGATTCAAATAGCATGAACTTTAGACAAACACTAACAAAGTAACTTAAAAGTTTTTCATCTCCAATAAAATATTAAAATTTAATGTTTATCGTCTGTTGCCATATCAGCAGGAATACTTTCTATCCACGGCATGTTTAATGGTCGAATAAGTCTCACTATCTAAGATAGAAGTCTAAATTATCTACGTTAAAAATGGATCCTTAAATATCTTTTATACCATTAAACATGCGGTGTATTTTAACCCGAGCAACGCCGGGTTTCGCTGCTAGTCCTAAATATAAAGTTTCAATATTCTACGCCTAATAGTTTTTGAGATATGCAAGTCTAATGAATTTCGGCCCAAAGAGCGTAATGCATTTCGAATCTTTTGGGCGGTCCTGTACATAAACTATCCAGTCTAATAGAACCGAAAGGGGAGGTGCACAACTAGATGTTACAACAATCCAAAATATAAAGTTTCAACATTCTACGCCTAATAGTTTTAGAGTTATACAAGTTTAATGAATTTCGGGCCATACAGCGTATATATTTCGAATATTTTGGGCTGTCCTGTACATAAACTATCCATCCGATTGCGACCAAAAGAGGAGGTGCACAACTAGATCATAGAGCAATTCTAAATATCAAATTTCAACATTCTACGACCAATAGTTCTTGAGATATGAGAGTTACATACATACGTACGTACAGACGGCATGGAAAAACTGGCCAAAATAGACTCGCCGCTGGTCAAAATAAGTTGTAGATGCGTTTACATGGTCGTTCATGCTATCTTACGATTCGATGCATCGAAAAAATTCTTAAAAGTAAATTTAGAGGTAGTCAAAATCGGTTTTTTCTTCGAAATTTGGGCCCCGAAATTTTGCGGGATCACATTACTTTCTTATACTACGTATAAGGAAGTCATAATTTTTCACTTTTTTAGATTCCGCATCAGTGGGTTTAATTCGAATTATATGAGTAAGGAAAATGTTCCTTTCCTACCATGCGGAGAACGGGTAAGCAGCTAGTTAAAGATTAAAAAATGAGATTTTGAAACAAACTACAGTTTAAGAAAGTAGAAAGGTAAATTTAAATAGCATTTGCCCTCTTTATCTAATTTCTGTCTAACTAAATTTGCCAAGAATGGAGTGAATATCTTAAATTTTTTTCAGAATTAACAGATTATTAAAACAATATTTTCCTGACTGTTTCACATACATCACAGTGTACACATTCTTTTCAAAGTAGCAACAGAATATCCCTCTTCTGCACCCAACGTTGCTTCCTTGCTTCGGTTTCGTTAATTCAACAACAACTTTGGAAAAAACAATCACCCTATTCGTTTTCCTTTTGGCATGATGAATTAAATAAAATAACTCCTCTAAAGCGTTTTTCTCAAATCACTGCTCAGTCACTTTATCGTCTGAACTTCTCAATTGACCTTCAAGTTGGCTAATAAAACCTAGATTTCTTTCTTTAATAGAGGTGTTGGATCTGTTTCGTGCCTTTGGATTTATAAAACTTAAACATGTATAAAAATAGGGTTTAAGCAGGGGAAATATTGTTTAGCGAAAAGGGGAAGATGAGAAAAATTTCGGCAAAATGCTAAGACAGCTGCTTTCGATATAGTGTTTAGGACCTTTTCCTGCATATGTTTTCTCAAAAAGTGAAAACTCTGTCACATCCTTTTACCACTTTAACAAGTCTTATCAGATTATGCTAAAAATGCGACCGTATCTTAAATCCTGTTGTAAACTCATACGAATCTCAATGATGTTTGCAAGCAATACCAGTTTCTCGAAAGCGAAGAGACTAATCTTAATTGTACCATACAGAAACACAGAATGGAAGAAATGTTTAATATGTTAAAATATTTCATTGAACAAACCACAGGAAACGGGTACTTCATTTTTATATGCCATAAAAAACAATGGACAGCTGATTTGGCTGAAAAAACAATGGACGGCTGATTATGCCCACTAGAGAATATCAAGTGACTATCTCAAGTGAAAATGCTATTTTGATTTAGGATAGGCTGAGGTGGGGGTAAGAGCATGCGAGGTTCTTAATCGCTTATTTGCACTACAGCAATGGGATTTGCACTGAACACCTTCCTTTTTTATCATACTTTATGTATATTATAAAATTATTCTTCCACGGACTGATCGCTTTGTGACATTTTTTCTTCAAGATCATGCCATTTATTCTCCGAGCAAGAGCTCGCAGGGATTTTAAAATATTTATTGAAAAAAGTACATTAATATTTTTTTATCGACTGTTCTATCTTTTTTACGGTACATTTCGTTTATATATTTATTTTTTACATTTGCTATTATGTAAGAAATAAGGGCGTTGTGCACTTGCCCCCTATTTTCGTTGGTACGGGGCAAGTGCATACACCAAATGTGCATTTAATAATAAAGAACAGTCTTCATCAAAAGTACTAATTAACACTACCTAGAGTTGGATTTAACCCAATGTGCTAAGTAAAATCAAAATAATGTTTCTAAGCATTTTAACAATTGAGTTTCTTCGCCACATAAAAAGTTCGTATCTTAAAAACTGTAAGCAATAATTCAGTTCTGTAATGAGTGTTAGGAAGAAAACTATATGCTCTGACTCCACCATATTCCCTCTGCACCCATTATAGAAGACAGCGTCAGAAAAAGCATTTATCCCACTAGATGTTGCAAGTTCATACCCTCGCTGAAGAAAAGTTCGAAATTTCTTTTTCTACAAGAAAAATTTATCGTATATCTTTAAAATTTTGGGGTCTATAAAGAACATCCTCGAAATTGCGATAAAAATTAGTTTGTACCATAAAAATGATATGCTCAGACTTCGTGAAAGTTGCACTATCGATTTTACTTAGTGCACTTATAAGATTGAAATGAGAACTTAATTAGGATAAAGTTGCGAAACTTTATTTTCTTGACCAGTGGTTCCAAACCTTTTTCCACCTTTTCCCTTCAAAATTCCGAAAGAAATCTGCGAACTCGCTGCAAAGTTTGAAGAACGCAATTTATTCCTCAGATTAAATATTTTGGAACAATACATCTGGTTCATTGAATAATTTACTTATTACTGCTTTTGCTTACTACGAAAGTAATAATTGGGAGTAAGATTCGTCCTCAAAACTTAAACACGTCATGTTTTCGTTTATGACACAAATTGAAATTAAAAAACGGAACTACTTAAAACTATATTTAAGGTTAAGAAAAGAGTTTCATATAAAGTTCTTAATTGTTGTCTTTAACAGCAGTATTTGAGTGTTTTATAATGCTTGTTTAAACCTTTTCGCTCAAATACACTAAAAGTCAGCTGTTCTCACCCTCTTAACGTCGCGCCCCACAACAAAGGCTAACTTACGCTGGCGCCCCCCCCCTCACATTTTCAGCATACATTCAGCTTTTTAATCTTTGGATATTTAGTGGAATTTTCTACAAAATAATGTAATCAGTAAAATTTGAATGAACATTTTAAGCAAAAAAGGATATATTTTTGAGTAAAAGTGAGAAATAAATAAGATTATACTACTTGTTCTTTGGTTTTCATCCCACTACTTGTTCTTTGGTTTTCCTCCCGCCCCCTTGCAAACGCTCTGCGCCCCCTTTGGGGGTCGCGCCCCACAGCTTGAGAAACGCTGCCCTAAGTTGCTTCTCTGCATTTTGGTGCTCCCAGTGCGGCAAAGTAACATTCGGTACAGGAAGGAGAGCTCTCTTCCGGGAATTCTTAGCAGCAATGAAAGTTAAAAAGAAATCATAATTGCATGAATTATGAAACTGTTTAACGCTTACATTGTTTAACGTGTTCACACAAAACGCTACGCCGTAGCGAAATATTCCGTTTGTTTGCTTGTGGGATTACAGCCGATTAGCTCCGCATGGGCTCTAGGCCGAAGGGTGGGGTGCCCTCCGTGGGAGTCTTTCAAAGGGGTCTTAGCCCGTATTTCCGCCGAGTTTCGGAGAAAACCACGGAAAACTCCGAACGGTTAGGTCGACGGACGCGCGATGGGACCCGAACCCGGAACCTTTACACTTCGCCCGTCTACCATTTCCAGTGATATAACCACTATGCCATGGTGTCGGAATCATTGATGTGACAATGGCGCAGCCCTAGGGTGCTTGCGCCCTTCTGCAAACATAACAAAGCCACCTCCTTTTATGCCCCAGATCAAGTTTTTATAAGTTTTTGAGATAGACGCCCCTTCGAAGCTGGCGCTCCGATGCGTTGCTTACTTTGCTTAACGTGCCGGGCCGCTCCTGCGTGCACACTAGGAGAATGGCTGTCGTTGCATCTTTGCAACATGTAGTGAATAAAGAAAATAGACTATAATAATTTTAATCACAACCATTAGAATCTAATTGCCTTTTGAATCGAACTGACAATATTTTTCGCCTCTGTAAAAGAGCTATAAATGTAACGTACATTATTCTAGACGGAAAACATCCCTTAAAGATCTTTCAAGACAGCATCTATGCTTTAGTGCTACAAACGTCTACAGGACCGCAAACGCTTTAGCGATATTTAATCACCTCCATCTTAACGATCTATCTCGGTTGCTGGGTGGTTTAATTTTAGTGGTCCCTACAAATCATAAATTCAGACTCCATACAATTATTACGAAATTTAGTACAATTTTTCATGTTTGTATTCACTTATTTTAAGTTAAGGGGTAACACAAATTAACATTTACAAGGCCAATGTTCCCAACTGGGAACATCAAATTAAAAATTTATTGAAAAATTAAATTTTATCAATAATCTATTCTAAAAAAAAGTAAAGGCTGCTGTCAGAGCTTGTTGACCTATCTTCTCCTAAACCGTGGGGATTTGAATTTCGAGAAACATGTTCCCGAATGCGGAAAACTCTGAGGAACCTGATAAGGTGACTTAAATTTCGAAAATCGAATTATTTTAGAAGATATTAATAAAAAACTGAAAAATAAAACATAATGGTTCCCAGATTTGGCATAAAATCATTCGTTCCTTTGCAACAAAGCAATTCCAAATATGTAGAATAGCGTGAAATTTTAAGACATGAAGTAGAATTACATCCATTTTACGACAAATTAAAAAGTATATGAAATAAGTAACTCAAAATGTGTTACACAAAGTTGACAATTTTCAAATAGTAAGTTCGCTTAGACAACAGGAGTTTAAAATTCGCGATTATTCATTTTTCCAAAACAGAATAACTAATATCTTGAAAATAATTAAAATGCAGATTACTTTAAAGCCGATTCGGTCCAGCTGGATTATTTGCTACCAGTAGAAATATTTGGCGGCGTTAACTATGCCATTATAGCAGTTATAGTACACTTTGGATATTTGCCAGCGCGGGGAGATGGTATAATTCGTGGTGCTAAGTACGCCAATCTGCAAAGAATTATGTAAATAAAAATATGGATAACAGTTTTTCGGAAACCTCAAATGAACAGTAATTATAAGTTGTGAGCATGTGTAAATCGCCAAATAATGAAAAGTCGCCATGGGTGGCAAGCTATCCTACCTGTTCCGTAGTTTTTATCAAAGAAAACATGAAATACTAGCTCTATTCTTAGAGCTAATTATTAACTATACATATACGCAAGTCGCCAAATTATGAAAATTCTCCATAATTGGCTAATATGGAAGGCGTCCCATGGGTTTCACATAATTAGAAATAGTGCGAGGTTTAAATTTTTATGTTCCAAGCAACATGCAAGAACCAAGCAATGTGTCGCTCGGTAACATTCTATCTTATCCAACGTTTGGGTTTTGTTTGTCGAAATTATGTCTTTGTTACGAATAAGTCTTTTTAGGGGCCAAATGACTCATACGAAATGAGAGCGTCGCGAGTCTAGGGACCTTGGCCCCTAGTGACTTTATAAAAATTAGAATTAGTTAGAAGGACTTTATTTTTTGATACAAGTTGCAATTCTATTATTAATGGGAAACTGGCCAAAAAGTCAAAAATAGCCATTTTCATAAATTTTTAGAGTTATGATATACCCTCCCCCTCACCCCCAACCTTCAAAGTTAATTCATGTTTACTTAAATTTAAAAATAAATCTTTTTTAGTTCTTAGTATTTCACTTATTTATTTGAACTACCCGTCATTCAATTCTGTTTTGAAACAAATGTAAAAATTTAGTCAGAAATTACCCATGCTCCCAATTGGGAACACAGTGAAAATTGTATTTAAAAAAATTCCCCAATATCCTTTAACTTACGCATTAGAAGGCAAACTATGCAAAAACCTAACATAAAATATGCCTGAATCTGATGAAGTTAAAGATTTGAACGCATTTGTAAGAAAAGATATTGTCGAATTTTAGAGCGCGAAGTAATAAAGTTGCGGGGGGGAGTGTCATTCTATCCATTGGAGAGGTCCCGATCCAATGAATTTGCCTCGAGCTGTGGACTGGCGCTACAACGCGATTTGACTTGCACAAATTGGATTTTAAGGCAGTTTTTCACGAGTGCGTTTTTTCCGGCTAAAACGAACTCCTCATCCGCAACACGAGATTTTTCGCCACCATGCATTTATTCATTTCTTTATGTGGGAAATGGTAATATGCAGTGAGGGAATGTTTTAAAATAATTTGAAGAGTGTTTAAAGGTGTCTAAAGTAATTGTGCATGTGTTTGAAAATGCCGTATACACGGGGTGCGTTCTGAAAGTCATGCGCATGTTCTGGGAAAAATAGATTCATTGATCCTATTGGTACAAATAGGTCAAAATTCTTCGAAATTGTCGCCCTTGTGCACCAGTATACGTGGGGAGACGTGTCTGCCACGCCTGAAAGGCACCCTGGAACTCCTCGTCTGGAATACCTCTCTGGAACCTGGTAACATGAGCTTGGATGTTCTCCACCGACTCCCAATGCTTTCCCCTTCAGCTCTTTCTTCTGTCGGGGGAACAAGCAAAAGTCACGCGGAGCCAGATCAGGGCTGTAAGGAGGCTGGGCACCAAGGGGGGTGGGTGTTGTAGAATGCGGGGGGAGGCACAAGCTTCGCACAGAACTTTCGTATTTGCAAATCCTCCGTCACAATACCATGTACCATACATTTTGACAAGTTCAGGGTCTTGGCTATTGTTTGGATGCTTAACCAGCGGCCTGACTTCAAAACTTCGCGCAGTGACACAATCGGTAAAACAGACTTTGCGCGAAGAGACGTCTTACTGTTCCTACTGCTTCGAACGAACTGAGACCGAGCGAGTTTGGAAGGACAGATTCCCCCCACCACATTTTTCGACCAATTCGAGCATGCTGCGATGGATTGTCATGTCACAAAATCAAGCATTACTTTCAGAACGCACTCTACACCCTCAACGAGACATTTTCATTTACGCGACGGTTCTTGGAAAGCATCTCTCGCTTAAATCAAGAGCACTAGTGCTCTGAATATTGCTTTCAAACTTTAAAGTTGGAATATGTTAAGTGAACATCTTTGCTTCGGCCGTTTCCCTATAGACGGCTTAAGCCGTAATTATAGATCGACATAAATAGACCATAAGCGTCATTCAGTGAACTCAGGCAGCATAACCAAATGGAAACAATTTCTGCTGGCATCAAAGTTCGAGAGAAAATGTCAGTTTTCAAGCTGAATTCTGCTCATTTGCGATACGCTTTAATATGAAGAAATCTGCGGTTGAGACTCATCGAATGATCTCAATTACTTAGGTGATTTTTCTGCTATTAATTAAAGAGTGGTATGAAAGCTTCAATAACGTCGTTTTTTACGTCAAAGACCGGCATGTCAGTTTAATACAGTTTTTCAATCAGAACTGAAGGCATTACCCAATGAAGACTCGTGCCAAAGCAAAGAAGATTTGGCAAGAAAATCGGGACTGACTGAAAACGAATTAAAATTTTGAATCAAATGTTTAATCAGTTTTTACAATAAAAACTCGAATTTCGTGGGGAGGAAAAAAAAAGCAGAAGCAAAGTTCTACGCCTAACAATTTAGAACAGGGGTTCTTAAACTTAGGTTGGCTTCACCATGGCAGAGTGGTTAAGTCACTCGAAATGATCGACGGAAGGTGCCTGGTTTAAAACCAGGTCGCGTCCGCCGACCTAACCGTTCGAGTTTCCGTAGTTTTCTCTGAAGCTTAGCGTAAATACAGGCTAGGACCCCTTAGAAAAACTACACGGAGAGCATCTCCTTCCTCCGTGTTGTCCTTCTGACGCGGATTTATAAGCGGGCTTCAGGACAAGCACACAAATCCGAAATACATGTTACACAAACAAAAACAAACAAAACTTAATTTGCCCACGACCTCTCTTGAACAACGTTATTTCGGCTAACAACATTTCAAACCTAAGAATTTTACGTTGTCCTTAACTTATTTCTCAAGAATCTCGTAACAACAATGTTATGATTATAAACATTGGTAAATATCTTAAGCAAACAGTGTTGTCACCCAGTCAGTAGAAATACAGAAACATTAAAGAAAAAAAAGTCCACATTTAAGAAAAATTTAATAACGTAAACGGTAAATAATTTTTAAGCAAAGTGATATAAACAACTTAAAAATCACAGAAATTATGCAGAAAACATAAGTATTTTAAAACAATAAATTAAATAAAGCGTAATAATAGGTTTCTTTAATTTGTTGTTTTAAAAATACTTTTTAATCGCTCTGCGCTTCTTGAACTGATTGCTAGACCGCAGTTTAAGAACCCATAATTAAGAGTTAATACTTTAATTGACAGATCTTAAACAACTTGCCGGGCACTAGCCGACAACTCATTGGCCCCTACACTAAGGCCGGAAGTATTGGCCATTCTACTACCCAATACGCGGTCAAAGTTACCTCCAACGAAAGGACGGACCAAGAACAAACAAGCCCAAACCGGGATGGGCCCACAATCGTACTGATCAGTACTATGTTTCAATTGTAAGCTAAGTAAAGGGTTTAAGCTAAGTTTCGGGGGGGGGCTGCAGTCCCATCAGCCTCCCCTCTAGATACGTGCCTGGCCTCCTGTATAGGATATAAAAAATCGCGAATACTATTCGTGGTTAATCAAGATTTCTCTATTCGAATAGTAAACGAAATTTCGAATGCTATGTGATGAGCACTCTAATGGATTTTTAAAAATGTGTTGGCTCCACTGAAGTGACGACTTTAGAGACCCAGCTTTAGAATTTAATGGGTTTGAATGATCATGATAGGGTCCCGTCGGCCGATGTGGATGCAGGAGCTCAGATTAACCCTTTGAGGCGCAAACCTTTCCCAATGCTGAAAAAAGGGCAGTCGTTGCCATCGCTCGACTCAACTACCAGCAAGATGGCGGACGATCGAAACGTTCATCGTGTGCCACAGATCTAGAGACAGCTGGCTGTGCGCGCGCACAGCCAGCTGTCGTCAAAAAAAAGGGTCTAGATCTGTAGCACGCGATGAACGTTTCGATCGTCCGCCATCTTGCTGGTAGTTAAGTCGAGCGATGACAACGGCTGCCCTTTTTACAGCATTGGGCAATCTATCCAACTGTTCTCGCATTCTTCCATTTTTCAGCAGATTTCAGTGCTGTTAAAAGTAATCGTGACCATTTTTTTACGGGAAATGACTTGCTAAAAAGTAAAGGATTTTCGTGGAGCTATGTCACCCGTAACTACTTTTTATAGAAATCAAATTCTTCGTGACTGGTAACAGTCAAAACGTCAGAGTTTGGTGTTCCCAGAGCGGGAACACTGCGCGTTAAAGGGTTAAAAACCCTGGCCTCCTGCAGTGGCATAGCCAAGATTTTATTTCCGGTGGGGGTTGTGAGTAAAATTTTTTTTATAAGTTTCAACCCTCATATAAATCCAATTCTAAGCTAAGTAAAGGATCAGATTTCAGGAGGGGGGAGGGCTTCTGCCTCCCAGCCCCCCTCTGGATACGCGCCTGCAACCTGGGCTGCATTGACAAAAAACGAGTGTATAACTAGATCTTAAATACCCCAACGTCTCCGCTGCTCAAAAGGATTATAGTATGTTTTCAAATTACTTTCATGCTTTTAAATCACTTCATAGCATGCAATTGCAATAATTCTTTAACAATTCAGACAATCCATATTATTTTTATAGGAGACATTCAGTAAGAGACTGCATTAAATCAGATTTTATTACTGGAAACAGATGGCTTTCGTCTTATTTTCCACCTGTCAGACGCACGATTACATTTTTAAGTACTAATTAATCACAGTTACGTAATGATACAAAAAGAAAAAAAAATCTGCTGGCCATAAGACAGGTCTTACTCATACTTGTTCTGGTTTATTCAATTTTCGCATTAAGGACAAAAATCATTGCAGTCTGCGAAAGAAAACAATCTGTTTCGAAAACTCGTCTATAAAATACAGTGTTTTCAGTGATGACTTTCCAGTCGTTATCAATCCGAAGCCTTGAAGTATTAGAGGGACCGAAAAGTAATTTGTTTTAACAAAATTCAAAAAAATAAATTTTCAACAAGCTTTTAATCACAAACAAGCAGCGTCTAAACATAGGATTCATATTTATTACATTTTAAAGCAAGAATTTTACAGTTACTTTTTTTCCTTCTTTCATGCAGATGGCTACTTTCTCCTTTTCCTTCACGTCTACCCTTCCTGGTTGATAATATTAAAAAATCCTGAAACTGATCTTCAGGTATTCATAAGTGTTGCTTATTCCAGCAGAACTTTTAAGGATATCTTTATTTCCCTCTTGATATCATGTGGGATATGTGAAAAGAACGTTTTGGACGCTCTTATCTCCCCACAGGTTAGGAATTTCGGAAAATGCTGTCTAATGCAGCACCTATTTCAAAAAACTCACGTGCATGCCAAATGTTGTATTATTCAGTCGTTTTGCATAAGCAAAATGCAGTGACCTCATTTATACGCACTCTTATGGGCATTTTTAACTCCGGCGAGGTTTTTCCGCGGTCTTTTATAGGGAACATTGGAAAACTATAATAATCCTCATTCATTTATGCGCTGTACTGAGAAAGCACCTCTAACTTGTGCGTTATGCGCTTACAAAACAAATGTTCTCATTCAAAAAGTAGGTCTTACGACTAGACAGGCGTTGCTTATCGCAGAAATTTTACCCTTTTCATAAATATTAGATTTTAAATTATTTTGTGAGAAAGTAATAGGAATTTATCAGAACTGGGGTATGTAAGCATTTCTATATTTTTGGTGTTCATCAAAAGTAGCGTAATTCATTGGAGAAAAACATTGAATTTTGAAATTTATCTTATTTGCATTTTTTAGTGCATACATAGTGTTAATTAACAATCAATGTACCGATATTTTACTTTTAAGCTATTTTTTGAAGTTTTTCATTCTCGTTTACGTGCGTCGCTCACTTATGCACGTTTTTCTCTCTGCCCTCTGCTCCGCTCCCGTGCGAGATAATTTTATTAGCGCACGTAAAGGAATGACATTACTAATTGACAGTGAAAAAAAAAATGGCATTACTTATTTCATTGAAGTGTTTGGGCAAATAATCTACGACGCGCGCTAATGATACTAATATAACAAAACTAGAACGATTAACCGCGCCAATTGTACTGATCAAAAACTTCTAAACAGAGATTTGAGCATGTGTCTTAGCAAACTCTCTGCTCATTCTTGTTCTCGCAATAATACAACAACACAGATGATCCCATCTGATTCCATGTTAGCTTTCCGACACGGACCTTCAGGCCATGTCGCAAGTCTGATACTGTGTTCCGCGGAAAATTCAAAGATTCGTTTGGGAATGGACCGAAAATCGAGAAGAAAAATAGAGTAGAATGGTTTCTTTTTTTATTTGAACGTTCATCCAAACGTGCTTTGCTTGTTTAATTTTTTTTTCTCGGGCCAGGAATGTAAAATTTCGAGATAAAAATAGAAGCAAAATTGATTCTTTTACTACGAACAGAAAAAAAAAAAAAGTTCTTTGGTTAGAAGGTACATTTTCTACTAGCTTGAAGGGGATGAACATTAAAATATCTTTTAATTATTTATTAATATAAATATTCATTAATTATGATATTTAAACGATATTTATGCTTTTAAAATACAAAACTGATTAATTTTAAATGCAAGATTTCTGAATAAAATAAATTTTGATAAATCTATTATTATTAGACTTTAATAAGTGGTGTTTCTTATTCCTGAAAATGTTAAAACACTAGAAAAACATACCTTTCAATGAAAGTAAATATTGCTAGAACAAGAAGTGTTCATTACTAAATATCCCAATTCATCATGAAATTGCAATACTATTTAAATATGCAAAAAAAAAAAAAATATATATATATACAATAGTTAGGCACATTTTCATCAGGAACGTAGCCAGAAAATTTTTTTCGGAGGGAAGGGGGGAAATGAAATAAATCTTGAATAAATAAATGGAATATCTGCAGGACATTAAAGCTTACGTTAACTGGTCCTTTTTCTTCGGGGGTCGAGGGGGGGGGTACATTTCTATATTTACCGCCTGGCTAGGCCCCTAAATTATTTCAAGAGTATCCAACAACATTTATAACAAATGCAGTTCCTTACCGCTCAAGTTATTGAAATAGTGTTGACGTTTCCGATCTCCGTTTCAAAACTGCGTTAAATGAGCCTAAGCGATATCAAAAAGTAAAAGCTTATTCTCCATTCTTTTCGTCACGTCAAAGGGCGTTGCGTCATCGGCAGATGTTGCCAGACACGAGCATGAAATTTCGGTTAGTATAAACAAGGTCAAACACCAAATGGAAAGGAGGAATTAGGTGAAGAACAAGGCGATGACGTTTCCGATATGAAAATGCGAACAATTCTGTTCATTTATTTATTTATTTTTAAATTAATCGGACGAATAAACATGTCCTTATTTGTCACGTGAAGAACGCCATGACTTTCTCTTCTGCCGAATAGAGAAAGTCGCCACTTACTTTCCTTGATATCCGAAAATAGGCAAAACGGAAACGGGACAAAATATTCCTTGCCACTCTTTGAGACCCAAATCAGTAGCGTAGCCAGGATTTTATTTCAGGAGGGGGGGGGGTGCTGGGTATCAAATTGTAAGTTATAGTTCAATTGTAAATTAAATATCAAATTGTAAGCTGAGTAAAGGGGCCCATTGGCTGAGTAAAGGGGGTACGCCCCTGACCCAAATGTTTTAGTATGTAAACTATCATATAAATTTCCGAGATTACGTAAAGACTACAGAAATTTGCAAGAGAAATTTGAAACATGGAAATATTAAAAAGTGCTCGACCTATTTGTGCCTAGCATACTTTTATTAAGAGGTTCAAATTTCAGCACCTTCGCTAACAGTCGCATAATTTATAAATGCTTTATTTTCCTAACCTTAATTCAAGAGTATGGCATCTCAGTTCCACAAAATAGTTTAACCCATTAGCGGCCAGCCAATTCCACCACATTCTCCATTTTAAGACGATGTTTGCAGAGATAAATAAATTCCCGATATGAGTGGGTACGAAAAATGCATTTTATTTTTCTAGAGAATATGAACAAATCAGTGAAACATTTCCATTTTACTTTGTTAGTGATAAGCATTTTGTGAAAATCAAATTTATCAAGCACAAAATAAAAAAAGTAAAATAAATTAATCCTTATGAATTTTTGCAAGCGACAAATTTTGCGATTGCCCTTAAAAATGGACGCAGGACGTTCATAGGCTAAGACAGGTATGAGGAACCTTTAGAAAGTTGCGGGCCAAACTTTGGTATGTTAGCGAATTCGCGGGCCATATATTTGGAATTCATAAGGATTTTGAATGGTTTATATGGGTGGGGTTTTGATATGTTCCGAGGGCCGGATCAAAAGCCAGAGTGGACCACATCCGGCTAGCAGGCAAGAGGTTGCCCATATGTGAGCCACGATAAGCAAGAGGGATGTAAAACAGACATCGTACGAGTCATGGATTAGCTAAAATTTCGAACTTAAAAAACTCTCCTGAAATGTTTTGATATTTGTGATATTCGAGTGAACTTCTTTCTGGATTTTCATAAACACCAGGACAACTTTTAAAATATCAGAAAAATTCAAGACAATATTTCGAAAGTTCGTAATTATAGCAGTTTCAGGGCTTATACACCCCCTCAAAAAAGTATTCGAGTAAAAGCAAAATTTCCTATTTTGGCTTTGCGAATATTTAGTTAGTTTTTGAAAAACACACAACACGACAAAAATAAGAAAAATTGCAAGTATGCATAATCATTATGGTGACCAAACGTCGTCAATTTTGGAGGACCCTTTAAATACTGAAAATCAAATATTCAGATACTAAGCGCACTATGACGGTTAAACGTTGTTGCAATAAAAACATGAGCTATTTCTTCAAGAAAAAAATTTAAAAAAGGACACTGTATTGAAGTAGTTCTGTTTGTATTGGACTCTTAAGAATTAACCAGCTGCATCAAGATGGCGGAGTTTGGTCACCCTAATAACCGTATTCATTTTTTATGATAAATAATTTTTAATGCACGGAACCACGTAGGAGGTTTGAGTTCTATTCGAATACTTTTTTGAGAGGGTGTAGGAACCCTGTTAAATTTTCGCTTTTTATACATTAAAAAAAAAAGAAATTATCACCTGTTCATGCAAGTGGTCAGAAGTTTATTTATTATATCTGGCATCAGCAAAGACTGGAGAAAGTCATGCAAACATAGATATATATAAAGATGAGCAAAATGGGAGAAAACTTGATGTCTCCAAATGGCAGCCATACAAAGCTACTCGTAAAAGAGTACTTGTATCTAAATATTTTACCTTGAATTTGTGAAATTTCATAAAATACTGCAACTCATGTTCCATTTTATATTGACGGAAACAATACTAGTGAAAAAAATCATGGCACGTTTTTGATATCAAAAAGTAATACGCGTTTAAGAGCACTGAAGGCTAATTCTTCATCAAGATTACGGACTTGCATATAGGACGATCATCGATGTATTCTAAAAGAGCTAACGAAATTCGCCTGTAAGATGGCGCTGTGAGTCGTAATCATTAAATTTAATTTATATTGTGCACGACAAAATGTACGTAGTAGATTGCAACACGTTTCGCCGCTATGCGTCGATAGAGGGCGCTTATGTAGCTAATCACTGAAAGGGGATCGAGTATTTTCTTCTGAGAGGCTGACACTATTTAGATCGATGATATCATCCTACATCCAAGTCCATGATCAAGATGCTGGCTGCATTCGTAAACGCCAAACGAGTTACACTCGTGCAATGAGTTTCCATATAAGGCGTTCGTAAAGGAAACTGAGTGCATACAGTTTTTAAACTAGAGCGTTCGTATACAAAACTGAGTGCGATTAGTTTCAAACGAAATAAACTGATCTCTGCTAAGATTTCGTCAGTTGTTTAGAAGATACACTTGCTGCACGTTGTTGTTGTTTTCAAATGGCGTCCGTTGTTATGGAAAAGTATGTTGTTGTGAAAAGTATTTTACGTTTTCTAAAGCTGTAAATATTATTTTTTTCGAGGAGGAAACTCATGCGTACGTTAGAAAATGCTACGAAGGTACATAATTTTTCAAAGGTAATCATTTTCTTGGATTTTTCATTTTAGTAAATTCAAAAATGCATGTTTTAGTGTTGAATTGAAGTTGATTTAATCCATTATTAGCGAAATTTGAGATTCTCTTGCTAAATACTTTTGAAAAAATGAAGTTTAAGTTGAAATTTCTAAATTTTGATTTGTGCACTTCAATTATGGCCACTCTTTCTTTTAAAAATCCTGTTGATTTTATATTGAGTATGTACTAAAAACTCTCCTCAGCAAAATTAACGCATTCGCGAATTGTAAACAAACACGTCTCCTAGGCGACGAAACTAAATAAACTGAAGTTGTTCGTAAAGTCAAAGGAAACTGATAACCACTGACAGCACTAAACACACGCATTCCAGTTTTCTTAGGAAAACTCGTGCAACGAGTTAGTCGTTTACGAATGCAGCCGCTACTAAACATATGTAGATGACCAGCTGCTGGAAAGTTAAGGACCTGTTCTACTGTACGCCAATCGCCTAATTTATGGTGTTGGGTTCGATTCTCACTCATATCCTGGTTATTTAGAATTTTATTTCTCTACCGTGTTCAAATATCTATGTATACCTATTTTCATAGCGATTATTCGCACAGTCAAGAAGTGATACACTGCAGGGCCATCAATTTTCTGAAATTTGGCGGATTTCCCCTAAGTTAAATCAATGTACTCAATTGGCGAGAATTCTGAAGCTACATCGCTTGAAATGCCCTAATAACTGCATTATTTCTGCACGGATAGTTAAAATTTAATGCTGTATTCTAAGAAAACCTATACACTTGTTTTCAAAAATGCTATTCCCTTAAGCTCTCAGTAAATTGAGCCAAAAAGCCTAAAACTGTGCAAACCGCTAGAACTCACACTCTAAAAATCGGCCTATCAGCCATTTTATTTTTCGCCAAACTAAAAAAAATTACATATTAGTCTCGGATATCTTCGATCCTCATTGTTTTGCGTATAAAACATTTCATTCCTGCTCTCATTTCTTATGCGCACACGATATATAATTAAATAAATAACCTAAAAAAATAAACTAAAAAAATCATTATTATTCTTTTATTTTTACTTTAAGAATTTAAAACATTTTATTCGGCAAAATCGCCACACATGGCAACCAAGATGCTTATTTCACACACTTTTTTCACTACAGGGGTTAATATTACGTAAAGCTTTCTGCGTGGAGAACATAAAAAATCTCTTAAATTCCGGGAACGGAAATTAAGAGAACCCTTCAGGAGGAAAACGTTTTTAAGTGGAGTTTCAAAGTTTTAAAGTGGACTATCATTTATTCTATATTATCTTACATATCTGTGTAAAATTTCAGGCTGACAGGTCCATTTTTGTGGAATTGTATACTACCCAAATCAACAAATTGACAAACAGAATTTCATTTTTATTTATAAGATAACCTACGCTTGTTTTTAAAAATACCCTCTCATTAAATTGCGCCAAGCGCTAGAATCATAGAAAATCTGACACACTTTCAGATTTTTAAATACGCACTAAAGTGCTATATATAAAAAGAGTTATAATCCATGGGTCTTCCCTATTTGGCAGTGAAAAACTTTCATTGTGTTGTCCACTTTACTCGACGAGGATTTATTAGCGGCACTCTTGTAAGCAAGCACACAACTCCGAACATGAATGTTCCAAATACAACAACAACAAGTATATGCTTGCAGTCTGGTCTCACATCAGTTAATTGTCATTTCAATAAATATAGGCTTGAAAAGAAGCAGTCCTTTTTCTTCAGTTGAAACATCCACCTTTAAGAAAATTATTCTGCAACTGTTCAAGGGACGAACATGTTTAACTCAGTTATGCAAATTCAAACGCATTTATACCTCTGGAAAACACATAATAATATATATTAGTTACCGTCTGTTGACTACAGAAATGAATTATCATGAGCTGATTTTCTGATTTTTGTTAGGTAATAATGTATAAAAGGTATACTGAAAAGGAAGAGCTTTATCGTTTTGACTTATGCCCACTCACTAACGTATTCGAGAGCTAGTCAAATTTGCAATTTTAGTTTTGTGAATAACTAATTAAATTTCGGAAACCACACATCTTTCAATAAATGAAACAAACAATTGTTACATGTTAAGTGATTCACTTCTTATGCACAAAAGTTTGTTACATTAAAAAGTGACACAGGAAATTTGATATACTCGAATACTTCTTCGAGTGGGTGTATAACGTTAACCAATGGAGGTTTCAAGAAATTGTAACTGGCGCTCTAGTTAATCGATTTACATTCATCAAAACGCAAAATAGAATTATTCAAAATTAACTGAACACATTGAACATCAATTTTAGACTAAATTTAACTTAGAAGATCAGATACCGCAAATTTAACCTTAGACATGGAGATCATTAATTGAAAATCAAAGATTTTCGCAGGATATATTGTGTACATTGAAGTACATATAAGGGTCGTCCAAATGAAAGTGGCGCTACAGTCGTTTCCAGAAAAACATTTAGGATGTGATCCAAACGATAAAAAAGACAGAATTTTTCACAAAAAAACTTTATCATTATCATTTTAGTAACAAAAATTTAAATTTCGGGGGGGGGGGGTTCCGGACCCCTTGCCCCACCTTAAATACGTCCTTAGTACGGTCCATAAATACCGTGACCTTTTAGAAATGGTTTAATAGTATTAATAGAAATTAGTATACAAAAGAAGGACGTAATACAGGCGTAACAGATAGGCTAGACAAAGTCATTTTGTTGGTTGAAACATGTGTCTGCGGTCAACGGGATGCCGCATACCGTGGGTGAAGAACCTCCGGGGTTGGTTGTGGAACCAATTTTCAACGGTAGCTCTGACCTCATTATCGTCGGCAGTGAATCGCCGTTCTTCAGCGCTTTCTTGAGTGGACCGAAGATGTGGTAGTCACACGGCGAGGGGTCCAGGCTGTAAAAGGAATGTTCCAGATCCTCCCTGCGGAATTGTCGTAACAACTGTGACCTGTCGCTAGCAATGCTTCTTCCACTAGGAAAATCCCTACACCATCGGAGTACCGATCTGCATGACATGGACATTTTCCATTCGACGATAGATTTCACCAGCACTCACATTTTCCGCTGTTAAAAATTGCGGAACAGTGCGTTATACCATTTGCTGGCATCCATGATACGAATGGTGCCTTTTAACGTGCTCCCACGCTATCACACACGGATCTAGAGGGAGTTGACGATATCGCATGCACTCGAAGAACCCTGCGCCCTCTATAGAGGCATGAGCACTCATGCTTCTCTTCAAATGGCGAAGTTATTACAGCAATGCCACCAGTAACGGCTCGTCATTAGGGGCCAGAGGGGACTGGCCTCACCGACTAACCACCATCTAAATCAAAGCTTCTTCCTATTATGCAACACAATTTTTTAAAATAATTTGCCTTTATTGAAAAAAAATGCACGCATTTTACTCGATTTTAAAACTATACATAAAGAAGCATTTAAAGAAGCGATAGTTACGATCTTTCCCTATCTAAACCATGCCCGGGCCATGGGCTTGCTTGCCTGAACTTGGCGTCTTTTCTCCTTTTACAGGGTTGACATGGCTGACATCGAGCACAAAAGCCATATTTAAGCGGCATTAATTTGGCTTTCAAACGGCTTATTTAAGGCGCTGTCTTCGGGTCCCGAATCTTCTGGCCCTCGCATAGTGATCTATACGACTGTAGGGGAAAATCTTGCCAATCGCTAACTATTAGTGAAATTTTCCGCTTAGTACGAAATCATTGTTTATTTGAGTGATCGCATTTTTGCAGTGCAGTCAGATATTTTTCTTTGCTTTCTTGATTTACGAACTGCGATGTGCAATTGTATTTTATAGGTTAATATTGATTTTAGAATAAATAACTCATTCAAATAGTTATGAGCAAGCAGATTAAAGAGGACATAAATACTAAATAAAAATTAAGCGTGGCTTTTTGATTAGTAATAGAGTAAACTTTTCAATATTAACATAAGATAAAAAAATCTGATGTGTCCAACACATGACTTCCTTGCACGTCCATTAGATCAAAAATATTTTCGATGCACTTCCTCTAAATTTATTTGTTTGAAAGAGATAAAATATCAATAATAGTAAGGTTTAGCGATTTCTAGCCAAATATTTCGATATCGCCAAGCTGAGTTCAATTTGAAAGATTTCCTTCTGACACTTTATTTGGCGATATTTCACCAAAAGCCGACAAACTTGAGATAGTCAGCGAGATTTTGGGGATAGCCAAAGTAGTCATTGACCACAGACTTTCAATGAATTGAATGCATCCATACACCTCAATGTATTTAAAGTCATTTGGCTCACCCTGTAAATAAATTCTCAGTCGATTGCTGTCAAAAAAGATATTGAAAACAGTTAGATATTAAAATAGTTCTAAATACAAAGTTAAAAAATCTACGGGTTAAAGTTTTAGAGTTATACAAAATAGGAAATAATTTTTGGCGCCAAATTTGGCGATATTTCGGCGAAACTCGTCAATGTCGAAGACATTTGGCGAGATTTTAAGCATGAACCAAACAATGACAGATTATCGCCAAATTTGGCGATATTCTGCCAAAACTCGCCAAGAACGATAACAAATGGCGATACTTTGGGCATGGACCAAATGACTGACTATCGCCAAATTTGGCGATATTTCGCCAAAACTCGCCAAGGTCGAGGACAGACGGCGAGATTTTGGGCATGTACCAAACAATGACTGTATTATATTGAAGATGTCCATAGACATTAAGGTACTGAAATTCTTTTCGGTGGTCCTGTAAATAAACTCTCCAGTAGATTGGAACCAAAAATCGAGATGCACAACTAGATGTTACAACATTCTTATATATGAAATTTCATAATAGTTTTTGAGATTTGAGAGTTAAATATGCACACACATACACCAAAAGTCGCCAAGCTTGGCGACTTTTGGCATAGTTCTTGAGGGAGGCACGTGACCGTGGTCGGACCATTACCTAACTTATGTGGTAGGACGGTATTGTGCTTGAAATGGATGAATGCCCCTAAAATTGCTATTGACCGTAATGTATTGGAAATCTTTTGAGTGTTCCTGTAGCAGAACTATAAATGAAAAAGACACTTTTTTTAATGGAGAAATTCATTTTCTAACTCTTTACAGCATATATCACTTCTGAGTCGTTTGAAATAGCCCAATACCTCTAAAAAACACTTTGATGAATTTCGGCCCATAGAGCGTAATGTATTTCGAATCTTTTGGGCGGTCCTGTAGATAAACTATTCAGTCGAATGGAACCGAAAGGGAAGGTGCACAACTAGATGTTACAACAATCCTAAATATAAAGTTTCAACATTCAACGCCTAACAGTTTTTGAGATATGCGAGTTTAATGAATTTCGGCCCATTGAGTGTAATGTATTTCGAATGTTTTGGGCAGTCCTGTAGATAAACTATCCAGTCGAATGGAACCAAAAGGGGAGGTGCAGAACTAGATGTTACAACTATCCAAAATATGAAGTTTCGACATTCTACGCCTAATAGCTTTTGAGTTAGGCGAGTTTAATGAATTTCGGCCCATAGAGCGTAATGTATTTCGAATCTTTTGGGCGGTCCTGTACATAAACTATCCATTCGATTGCCACCAAAAGGGGAGGTGCACAACTAGATCATAGAACAATCCTAAATATCAAATCTCAACATTCTACGACCATTAGTTTTTGAGATATGCGAGTTACATACATACGTACGTACGTACGTACGTACGTACGTACGTACGTACATACATACGTACGTACATACGTACGTACGTACGTACAGACGGCATGGAAAAACTGGCCACAGTAGACTCGCCACTGGTCAAAATGAGTTGCAGACGCGTTAATATGATCGTGCATGCTAGCCTACGATGAGATGCATCGAAAAAAATTTTTTAATTAAATTTAGAGGTAGTCAAAATCGGTTTTTATGTCGAAATTTGGCCCCCAAAATTTTTCGGGATCACATTACTTCCTTATACTACGTACAAGGAAGTTTGTTACATTAAAAAGTGACACAGGAAATTTGATATACTCGAATACTTCTTCGAGTGGGTGTATAACGTTAACCAATGGAGGTTTCAAGAAATTGTAACTGGCGCTCTAGTTAATCGATTTACATTCATCAAAACGCAAAATAGAATTATTCAAAATTAACTGAACACATTGAACATCAATTTTAGACTAAATTTAACTTAGAAGATCAGATACCGCAAATTTAACCTTAGACATGGAGATCATTAATTGAAAATCAAAGATTTTCGCAGGATATATTGTGTACATTGAAGTACATATAAGGGTCGTCCAAATGAAAGTGGCGCTACAGTCGTTTCCAGAAAAACATTTAGGATGTGATCCAAACGATAAAAAAGACAGAATTTTTCACAAAAAAACTTTATCATTATCATTTTAGTAACAAAAATTTAAATTTCGGGGGGGGGGGGTTCCGGACCCCTTGCCCCACCTTAAATACGTCCTTAGTACGGTCCATAAATACCGTGACCTTTTAGAAATGGTTTAATAGTATTAATAGAAATTAGTATACAAAAGAAGGACGTAATACAGGCGTAACAAATAGGCTAGACAAAGTCATCTTGTTGGTTGAAACATGTGTCTGCGGTCAACGGGATGCCGCATACCGTGGGTGAAGAACCTCCGGGGTTGGTTGTGGAACCAATTTTCAACGGTAGCTCTGACCTCATTATCGTTGGCAGTTAATCGCCGTTCTTCAGAGCTTTCTTGAGTGGACCGAAGATGTGGTAGTCACACGGCGAGAGGTCCAGGCTGTAAAAGGAATGTTCCAGATCCTCCCTGCGGAATTGTCGTAACAACTGTGACCTGTCGCTAGCAATGCTTCTTCCACTAGGAAAATCCCTACACCATCGGAGTACCGATCTGCATGACATGGACATTTTCCATTCGACGATAGATTTCACCAGCACTCACATTTTCCGCTGTTAAAAATTGCGGAACAGTGCGTTACACCATTTGCTGGCATCCATGATACGAATGGTGCCTTTTAACATGCTCCCACGCTATCACACACGGATCTAGAGGGAGTTGACGATATCGCATGCACTCGAAGAACCCTGCGCCCTCTATAGAGGCATGAGCACTCATGCTTCTCTTCAAATGGCGAAGTTATTACAGCAATGCCACCAGTAACGGCTCGTCATTAGGGGCCAGAGGGGACTGGCCCCACCGACTAACCACCATCTAAATCAAAGCTTCTTCCTATTATGCAACACAATTTTTAAAAATAATTTGCCTTTATTGAAAAAAAAATGCACGCATTTTACTCGATTTTAAAACTATACATAAAGAAGCATTTAAAGAAGCGATAGTTACGATCTTTCCCTATCTAAACCATGCCCGGGCCATGGGCTTGTTTGCCTGAACTTGGCGTCTTTTCTCCTTTTACAGGGTTGACATGGCTGACATCGAGCACAAAAGCCATATTTAAGCGGCATTAATTTGGCTTTCAAACGGCTTATTTAAGGCGCTGTCTTCGGGTCCCGAATCTTCTGGCCCTCGCATAGTGATCTATACGACTGTAGGGGAAAATCTTGCCAATCGCTAACTATTAGTGAAATTTTCCGCTTAGTAGGAAATCATTGTTTATTTGAGTGATCGAATTTTTCAGTGCAGTCAGATATTTTTCTTTGCTTTCTTGATTTACGAACTGCGATGTGCAATTGTATTTTATAGGTTAATATTGATTTTAGAATAAATAACTCATTCAAATAGTTATGAGCAAGCAGATTAAAGAGGACATAAATACTAAATAAAAATTAAGCGTGGCTTTTTGATTAGTAATAGAGTAAACTTTTCAATATTAACATAAGATAAAAAAATCTGATGTGTCCAACACATGACTTCCTTGCACGTCCATTAGATCAAAAATATTTTCGATGCACTTCCTCTAAATTTATTTGTTTGAAAGAGATAAAATATCAAATAATAGTAAGGTTTAGCGATTTCTAGCCAAATATTTCGATATCGCCAAGCTGAGTTCAATTTGAAAGATTTCCTTCTGACACTTTATTTGGCGATATTTCACCAAAAGCCGACAAACTTGAGATAGTCAGCGAGATTTTGGGGATAGCCAAAGTAGTCATTGACCACAGACTTTCAATGAATTGAATGCATCCATACACCTCAATGTATTTAAAGTCATTTGGCTCACCCTGTAAATAAATTCTCAGTCGATTGCTGTCAAAAAAGATATTGAAAACAGTTAGATATTAAAATAGTTCTAAATACAAAGTTAAAAAATCTACGGGTTAAAGTTTTAGAGTTATACAAAATAGGAAATAATTTTTGGCGCCAAATTTGGCGATATTTCGGCGAAACTCGTCAATGTCGAAGACATTTGGCGAGATTTTAAGCATGAACCAAACAATGACAGATTATCGCCAAATTTGGCGATATTCTGCCAAAACTCGCCAAGAACGATAACAAATGGCGATACTTTGGGCATGGACCAAATGACTGACTATCGCCAAATTTGGCGATATTTCGCCAAAACTCGCCAAGGTCGAGGACAGACGGCGAGATTTTGGGCATGTACCAAACAATGACTGTATTATATTGAAGATGTCCATAGACATTAAGGTACTGAAATTCTTTTCGGTGGTCCTGTAAATAAACTCTCCAGTAGATTGGAACCAAAAATCGAGATGCACAACTAGATGTTACAACATTCTTATATATGAAATTTCATAATAGTTTTTGAGATTTGAGAGTTAAATATGCACACACATACACCAAAAGTCGCCAAGCTTGGCGACTTTTGGCATAGTTCTTGAGGGAGGCACGTGACCGTGGTCGGACCATTACCTAACTTATGTGGTAGGACGGTATTGTGCTTGAAATGGATGAATGCCCCTAAAATTGCTATTGACCGTAATGTATTGGAAATCTTTTGAGTGTTCCTGTAGCAGAACTATAAATGAAAAAGACACTTTTTTTAATGGAGAAATTCATTTTCTAACTCTTTACAGCATATATCACTTCTGAGTCGTTTGAAATAGCCCAATACCTCTAAAAAACACTTTGATGAATTTCGGCCCATAGAGCGTAATGTATTTCGAATCTTTTGGGCGGTCCTGTAGATAAACTATTCAGTCGAATGGAACCGAAAGGGAAGGTGCACAACTAGATGTTACAACAATCCTAAATATAAAGTTTCAACATTCAACGCCTAACAGTTTTTGAGATATGCGAGTTTAATGAATTTCGGCCCATTGAGTGTAATGTATTTCGAATGTTTTGGGCAGTCCTGTAGATAAACTATCCAGTCGAATGGAACCAAAAGGGGAGGTGCAGAACTAGATGTTACAACTATCCAAAATATGAAGTTTCGACATTCTACGCCTAATAGCTTTTGAGTTAGGCGAGTTTAATGAATTTCGGCCCATAGAGCGTAATGTATTTCGAATCTTTTGGGCGGTCCTGTACATAAACTATCCATTCGATTGCCACCAAAAGGGGAGGTGCACAACTAGATCATAGAACAATCCTAAATATCAAATCTCAACATTCTACGACCATTAGTTTTTGAGATATGCGAGTTACATACATACGTACGTACGTACGTACGGTAGCCAACGGTAGCTCTGACCTCATTATCGTTGGCAGTTAATCGCCGTTCTTCAGAGCTTTCTTGAGTGGACCGAAGATGTGGTAGTCACACGGCGAGAGGTCCAGGCTGTAAAAGGAATGTTCCAGATCCTCCCTGCGGAATTGTCGTAACAACTGTGACCTGTCGCTAGCAATGCTTCTTCCACTAGGAAAATCCCTACACCATCGGAGTACCGATCTGCATGACATGGACATTTTCCATTCGACGATAGATTTCACCAGCACTCACATTTTCCGCTGTTAAAAATTGCGGAACAGTGCGTTACACCATTTGCTGGCATCCATGATACGAATGGTGCCTTTTAACATGCTCCCACGCTATCACACACGGATCTAGAGGGAGTTGACGATATCGCATGCACTCGAAGAACCCTGCGCCCTCTATAGAGGCATGAGCACTCATGCTTCTCTTCAAATGGCGAAGTTATTACAGCAATGCCACCAGTAACGGCTCGTCATTAGGGGCCAGAGGGGACTGGCCCCACCGACTAACCACCATCTAAATCAAAGCTTCTTCCTATTATGCAACACAATTTTTAAAAATAATTTGCCTTTATTGAAAAAAAAAATGCACGCATTTTACTCGATTTTAAAACTATACATAAAGAAGCATTTAAAGAAGCGATAGTTACGATCTTTCCCTATCTAAACCATGCCCGGGCCATGGGCTTGTTTGCCTGAACTTGGCGTCTTTTCTCCTTTTACAGGGTTGACATGGCTGACATCGAGCACAAAAGCCATATTTAAGCGGCATTAATTTGGCTTTCAAACGGCTTATTTAAGGCGCTGTCTTCGGGTCCCGAATCTTCTGGCCCTCGCATAGTGATCTATACGACTGTAGGGGAAAATCTTGCCAATCGCTAACTATTAGTGAAATTTTCCGCTTAGTAGGAAATCATTGTTTATTTGAGTGATCGAATTTTTCAGTGCAGTCAGATATTTTTCTTTGCTTTCTTGATTTACGAACTGCGATGTGCAATTGTATTTTATAGGTTAATATTGATTTTAGAATAAATAACTCATTCAAATAGTTATGAGCAAGCAGATTAAAGAGGACATAAATACTAAATAAAAATTAAGCGTGGCTTTTTGATTAGTAATAGAGTAAACTTTTCAATATTAACATAAGATAAAAAAATCTGATGTGTCCAACACATGACTTCCTTGCACGTCCATTAGATCAAAAATATTTTCGATGCACTTCCTCTAAATTTATTTGTTTGAAAGAGATAAAATATCAATAATAGTAAGGTTTAGCGATTTCTAGCCAAATATTTCGATATCGCCAAGCTGAGTTCAATTTGAAAGATTTCCTTCTGACACTTTATTTGGCGATATTTCACCAAAAGCCGACAAACTTGAGATAGTCAGCGAGATTTTGGGGATAGCCAAAGTAGTCATTGACCACAGACTTTCAATGAATTGAATGCATCCATACACCTCAATGTATTTAAAGTCATTTGGCTCACCCTGTAAATAAATTCTCAGTCGATTGCTGTCAAAAAAGATATTGAAAACAGTTAGATATTAAAATAGTTCTAAATACAAAGTTAAAAAATCTACGGGTTAAAGTTTTAGAGTTATACAAAATAGGAAATAATTTTTGGCGCCAAATTTGGCGATATTTCGGCGAAACATCGTCAATGTCGAAGACATTTGGCGAGATTTTAAGCATGAACCAAACAATGACAGATTATCGCCAAATTTGGCGATATTCTGCCAAAACTCGCCAAGAACGATAACAAATGGCGATACTTTGGGCATGGACCAAATGACTGACTATCGCCAAATTTGGCGATATTTCGCCAAAACTCGCCAAGGTCGAGGACAGACGGCGAGATTTTGGGCATGTACCAAACAATGACTGTATTATATTGAAGATGTCCATAGACATTAAGGTACTGAAATTCTTTTCGGTGGTCCTGTAAATAAACTCTCCAGTAGATTGGAACCAAAAATCGAGATGCACAACTAGATGTTACAACATTCTTATATATGAAATTTCATAATAGTTTTTGAGATTTGAGAGTTAAATATGCACACACATACACCAAAAGTCGCCAAGCTTGGCGACTTTTGGCATAGTTCTTGAGGGAGGCACGTGACCGTGGTCGGACCATTACCTAACTTATGTGGTAGGACGGTATTGTGCTTGAAATGGATGAATGCCCCTAAAATTGCTATTGACCGTAATGTATTGGAAATCTTTTGAGTGTTCCTGTAGCAGAACTATAAATGAAAAAGACACTTTTTTTAATGGAGAAATTCATTTTCTAACTCTTTACAGCATATATCACTTCTGAGTCGTTTGAAATAGCCCAATACCTCTAAAAAACGCTTTGATGAATTTCGGCCCATAGAGCGTAATGTATTTCGAATCTTTTGGGCGGTCCTGTAGATAAACTATTCAGTCGAATGGAACCGAAAGGGAAGGTGCACAACTAGATGTTACAACAATCCTAAATATAAAGTTTCAACATTCAACGCCTAACAGTTTTTGAGATATGCGAGTTTAATGAATTTCGGCCCATTGAGTGTAATGTATTTCGAATGTTTTGGGCAGTCCTGTAGATAAACTATCCAGTCGAATGGAACCAAAAGGGGAGGTGCAGAACTAGATGTTACAACTATCCAAAATATGAAGTTTCGACATTCTACGCCTAATAGCTTTTGAGTTAGGCGAGTTTAATGAATTTCGGCCCATAGAGCGTAATGTATTTCGAATCTTTTGGGCGGTCCTGTACATAAACTATCCATTCGATTGCCACCAAAAGGGGAGGTGCACAACTAGATCATAGAACAATCCTAAATATCAAATCTCAACATTCTACGACCATTAGTTTTTGAGATATGCGAGTTACATACATACGTACGTACGTACGTACGTACGTACGTACGTACGTACATACATACGTACGTACATACGTACGTACGTACGTACAGACGGCATGGAAAAACTGGCCACAGTAGACTCGCCACTGGTCAAAATGAGTTGCAGACGCGTTAATATGATCGTGCATGCTAGCCTACGATGAGATGCATCGAAAAAAATTTTTTAATTAAATTTAGAGGTAGTCAAAATCGGTTTTTATGTCGAAATTTGGCCCCCAAAATTTTTCGGGATCACATTACTTCCTTATACTACGTACAAGGAAGTAAAAATAGAGTAAGTTGAATAGTAATTTTGATACTCATTTACCATTTGAAAAATTTTAAATACTTACACTGTGTGCACGGGAGAGATAGGTAGCTCTATGTGTATAGATATTTTCCCGATTTTAATTGTCACTATTTTTTCTTGTTCGGACCCCACCATTGAAACACAGGTCACGAGCCGCCACAGAATGCCCCTTTCATTTGGGTAACCCCTATGTAAAAAGACTATCGGTCAAGCAATTTTTGTATTTGAAATTAACTTCTTTACATGAATAAGTTGGAAAATTTTCACAAATATGCAGGTAGTATTAGGATTTTTTTTTTTTTTAAATCTGAAAACTTATCTGGCTATTATGTGATAGACATTCATCTTTGTTGCTCTTTGCGTGCAAGTGCATTTTTCTTCAAAGACAATCATTAACTGTTACATAACACAATAAAATTATAACAATAACATATCATAAGTCCATATACAGGAGAAAAATAAAGTGATGATCATACTTTAATGGGATTCGAGCACGAGAACTCTCCGATCGCAGTGGGTGGCTGCGACAGGTTCGCAATTCCTCGCAGCCGGAAGGTCCCATTCGAACAAATCAAACAGCAGAATAGCCGTATTATTCTCTAAACATTTTACACGCTGATTACTCCAAATATGCGTGTTGAAGTCATCGGTAGGATATCTTACCCATAAGTTTAACACGCGTGTTTGAATGAATTCGCGTGTCAAGTGATTGGTTAATAAGGCCGTTAAAGTATTTTTCCTCGCACACAGAAGGTAAAAATGACATACGTTGGTTAACCTTTATCAAACTACAAGTTTTATCATATTTTGCAAACGACCTAAGAAAAAGTACTTCATATATTTCCTTTGATAAAAACTACGGAACAGCTAGAATAGCTTGCCACAAATGGCAACTTTGTACTTACTAGAGATGAGACGGGCTCATCTCGAGCCCGAAAGCCCGAGACCGGGCCCGAGCTTTCAGAACGGCGGGTATTTCAGAACGGCGGCTTATATTGCTTAGTGACTCATGAGATCGGACATTATTTCATAAACATAGATATAAAGAATTAGAAAGTGCATTAAAAATTTGCAACTATATTTGTCTTTAATTTGCACAAACGGCAAAATATCAAAGAACGCTCAAACTATGAAAGAATTACTTCTTTGAATTTTATGGAATTTTATTGAATTTTATTTATCTTTAGCTGAAATTTCGGGCTCGGGCTCTGACTTAAATAATATTGCTCGGGCTCGGGCGGTCTCGGTTTAAAAGTCTTCGGGCTCGGGCTTCAAAAAATGAGCCCGAAATCATCTCTAGTACTTACGTATTATACCGGCGGCCATTCCCGCCAAACTATTTTTTCGTCGAAGGAGTTATCAAACTGTTGCCAATTGTATTCAAAACCATTATTATTTTCATGTACCCGGCATTTATCGTGGCAAAAAATCGCTCGTCTTGGCGGACCAGCGGGATTATACTTAAGTACCGGCGACTTTTCATTATTTGGCGATTTACACATGCTCAAAAACGATAATTACTGCTCAATTAAGGTTACCGGGAGAACCGTTATCCATATATTCATATAGTACATAATCTTTTGCAGATTGGCGTATTTAGCATCTCGAAATATATCATCTCGCCGCGCTAGCAAATATCCAAACTGTACTATAACTTGTATAATGGCATAGTTAACGCCGCCAAATATTTCTACTAGTAGCAAATACCCAAGATAAACCTAACCGTCTTTACTGTAATCTGCATTTTAATTATTTTTGATTTTCAAGACACTGGGTGCTAACATTTGGAAGACCCGGTTTAGATTCACCCTGCTTGGAGAGATATTCTTTTGCCAGATCGTACCTGATGCCAAAATGGCGCTTTTTAAATCAGTTCGAATTAATTATTCTGTTTTGAAAAAGGAATAATCGGTAACTAAGCTTCTGTTATGTAAGAGAACTTATTTGAAAATCGTCGACTTTGTGTAACACACTTTTTTTTATTTATTTTTTCACATGCTTTTTAATTTGGCGTAAAATTGGTATAATTCTATTTCATATTTGTCACTTTCACGCGATTCTACATATATTAGGAATTGCTTTGTTGCAAAAGCATGAATGATTTTATGCTGGCAAAAATTGTCAAATCTGACTACCATTAAGTTTATTTTTTTTTTCAGTTTTTTATTAATATCTTCTAAAATAATTCGAATTTCGAAATTTAAGTCAGCTTTGCAGGTTCCTCGGAATTTTGCGAATCTGTAGGCACCTTCGACAGCTATAATTTAAGGTGACCACCCATCATGTCACTGTGTATCATTTCATTCGCTTTAGTTGTTATTACGTGATGCGCGAATAAAAATTTACGCAGCTTGATACGATTTTCGCAAAATCTCAAAATCTAATCAATTTTTTTAAAAACTCGACGCCTATGCTTTAAGTTGAGTGACCGACCACCTATCATTTTTTCAAATTTCATTTCATTGTAGTCCGTCGTTTTTACGTGATGCTCGAACAAAAAAAGCGTCATGGACAGAATGAAAGACAGACAAACTTTTTTTGTGGGTTGCACAGGATTCCCAGATGCTTGAAACGGATAGAAATCGCAAAATTTTTGAATTCCAAGTAATGTACAGACAAAAGTCTAATTTTATATATATATTCGGAATCAGTGGCGTAGCGAAGGGTGGGGATAGAGGGGTCACAACCTCCTCCATGAGGAATTTTTTGCCACAGAAAATGTATATCCGTCACTCCCTTATCATACACGTACACATATATGTGAGTTACAGTAGCAATAACACCCCCCCCCCCATGGAAAATGTCTGGTTAAGCCACTGTTCGGAATTAGTCAATGGTTTTTAAAACGACAACACATTCGACACTGCATATTACACTCCCTACATGAGGCACTATGCCACATTTAGTTACCAGAAAAATAAAATTATGTACTTACGGGTACAAATTCCGTCTAAATACATGCGTCAAACTAAAAGAAATATGAAAGTTAGAATTCAGTAATCCTTTTTTTAAATTTATACTTCTGATAAACTGTCACGTGTATGACTTTCCTTTTAAAATGCCCTTCCTTAAACTTTTGTTTTCGAAATTCACTTTCAGATATATTGATTTGGCTAAATTACACTAATTTACTCGAAATGGGGAAGAAACACGCACGAAATCTGTTCAATACGGTGAATGAATTGGATGTTTTGGCTTTTAACCAAATGCTCGTGAAATCGCTGTTAAATCGTCCTTGGCGTGTAATCAGTGTCAATTTCACTATCGATTATGAAAATAAAGAACGCGGAATTTGAATTGTGAAACCTATAATCATCCAAAACTATGTCTGTAAACAGTTTAAGAATTTATTAATTCGTTGACATGTAATCAGAATAGTTTTTAAAGAAATACTAGCAGTGTGGGTCGGCGTTGCCCGTACAATGAAAGAGAAATCCCCATTGACCTTAAATATAGATTGTAAAGGGAAGGAATGTGAATCATCACGCTGCAATGAAAAAAAAAATGAACACGGTACCGAATAGCGGATATACAGGTTACCGGGAATTAGGCGTGGTTAGGCAGGAATGTGAATCCTCCTGCTGCAATGATAAAAAAGGACACGCGACTTCCCGCTGCTACGAAAAAAAATGTACACGTCACCTGATAGCAAATAGAGATTACCGGGAATTGGATGTGGCTAGGCTGGAATGTGAATCCTTCAGCTTCAATGATAAAAAAGGATATTGGACTTCCCGCAGAAAAAAAATGAACACGGAACTTGATAGCGTACATAGGTTACCGGGAATCGGACGTAGCTAGGCTTCTCCCCTTCTACCTGTCTGTGTTCTAACAGTCATTTATCGCTAATACCGTCACAACTACTAAAAACAAACAGAGTCCAGTCGTCGGTATGAGATTGTAAAGGGAAGGAATGTGAATCCTCCCACTGCAATGATGAAACAGTACATGTGGTTTCCCGCTGCAACGAAAAAAAGAAGTGAACAGGGGACTTGTCCGCGTACAGAGGTTACCGGGAATTGCACGTGGTAAGCATCACTCCTTCTACCTTCTGTTCTTATAGTCATTTATCACTATTATCTAGGTACCTCACAAACTAATTATTATTTTTTTTTTCAAATGCAGTAGATACCACTGGACGCAAATCTTTGGGCATATATACAGTAGATAAAAACTTAAAATAATTACAGATGAATTAAAAATTCAGCTTTGTTTAGATGTAATGTTCGCAGTGGGTTTAATTTATTTATAAATATTTTATGAGGTTTTAATTATTTAGTAGCTATCTTCTCGAGGAATTGATAATTTGTATAAAATACTATCATGAAATTCTTAGGAACTCATACCTCCTAATGCAACCATTTCAGATACAGCCCCCCATGTTTGCTTATATCTGACAAACGCTTACGGGAGCAAGGGTTCATGTCTTTCTCTCTCTCTCCTCTGCTTTTCCCCTCCCGCGGGATAGGATTGGGATTCCCGTTCGAAGCTCGTACGAGCTTGAGAATGAAAAACTATATGAAAAATTGAACGCCGTCAGTTGTCTTGGTAACTCTTCAGCCACGTCGCGCCACGCCCACTTCCCCCCCTCGTTCCTTCACTCACCGGAGCCCTCCGAGTGGTGAAAATATCCGCAATCTGGACAAAACATAAAATAACTAAAAAAACTCTTAATGCGATTAATTTAATTTTTACGGCATTGGCTATCTCTTGTCTTATTTAGTCAGTGTGCCAAATTTGCTCCAGATCCGTCGAAAGGTCTGGACGCCTATAGCGAACAAGCAAACAAACAAAGAAGATCTCCTCTTTTATATATATAGATTTACTTGAACTCGTTAAAAACCAGGCGTTCCGTCAATGCTTATTTTTAAGTACAAATTTATTACTGTGTTTGCACCATAGTAATGCGTATTATAATCAGAGATACGAATTTTCGCAAATAAAAAACAGAAATTTCGTAGAAAAAATATGAATTTTCGAAAAAAATCACATAAACTATTTATAAAATACACTTAAAATTTATATTCCATGTTAATTAAAAGTTATATTGTTGTATTACTAGTTCTTTCAAATAGAATTAGTAAATTTTGAAAATAAATATCAAATATAATTCGGACCGTTAGCGATGAATTAATGCAAGTAAAATTTAGCAATAAGGAATCGTACATTATAGAGTTTGTATTGTTTAAATAGAGCACTGAACTATACATGAAATCATTAATTTTCATTATTCTAGAAATTTTGAATCCCAAAACTTAGGCCGAGCCTTTTTAGCAGAAAAAAGAAAATAGTGTTATAATCTGTTTTACAATTACAAGCATATCATATAGAAACAGTTAGCACAATTGATTGAAATATTTCATTAGAAGTTTTAATGGCGGAATATTTGAAATACATATGAAGTATTTAATAGTTCATGAATGTTAAACATAAAGCTGTTCAGTGGGAGGCAATACAGAACAGAAATTTATCCCAACCCCAGGCATATGCCCCTCGTGTAGACTTGCCATAACACCAAACAAACAAACAGAAATCTATACATACAAGACTTACAGGCTTAGTGCTCGTCCAGTTGACTCTTAAAACTTTCAATAAGCCAGTCAGTGCAAGATTCGGAAAATGAAATTATGTTTTCTACTGTCTTCCTACTGATTCAGCTGTTGCCAAATACTTTTAGTTCAAAAATTTTAATCGGACTCTTTAAACGGCCAGATCTAGCAAAAAAGGGTCAAATTGGTAACCTTGGTCCTGAAAAATGCATTATCAAAAGTTGTTTGTAATTTCTTTCACTTCAAAGGCCTACTTTTAAAAATATTTTAATCAAAATATTGGAAAAGAGAAGAAATTCTATGCTCAATTTATATAGTTGATAGATTAATATGACTAGATTTAGAATGTCAATAAACAAGCAACCATTTTTGAATGAGTTTTAAATAGTAACTTCAAATTACTATATTTTGCATTCCACTGTATGCCCAACGTGGTTAAAATTGATAATGGAGTTTATTAATTGTCAAATGTTCGTTAAATGAAATAATATATTTTTGAAATTTTTGTAGAAAATGCCAATGAGTATGTGTTTTCAACTCCCCTCCCCCCAATAACAGAAGCATTTACCAAACAATTATAATAAGTTAGAAAAAGTATGAAGTCAAAGGAAATCTAACATGTTATGTAAAACAAATAATTATTTCATAAACATGCTTTCCCAAACTTGATTTACTGTCAAAGCTTTTAGAAAAATTCGAGCTGTTAAACTGAATTATTCTTTTCAGAAAATAATAATAATATCTCAAAGCTTAATTAAAGAATAAAACTAAAAAAATATTTCTCATATGGCGGAACCCTGCCAAAGTATTCAGTAGACGTTTTTGATCAAATTAACAGAAATATGATGGATGTAGTTTAGTTATTAAAAATGTGTTGAATATGCTCCAACTCGGTGAAAAAGTACTTTACAGAGCCTATTAAATTCTTTGCATTTTTGCACGCTAAAAATTTAATATTCTGCTCACAGAGGTTCAGTGAGGGAATTTCAAAACTAGGGATAAAATCGATTGTCATTTTAAATTAGAAAAGAAAGAAAAATGGCCGAGCGAACCGTAAGACCATCGGATTACCTTCCAAGGAATGAAACTGCCGAAACATTAAAATAAATTACTTATTAATGACTTGTACAGAATTCAGATTCGTAACTTTAATGAACGATGTGCTATTTTTATTTCCCTCTACTTAAAAGTGACAAAAGGCTTTGCATGCTCTTCTAGGGAAAAAAGAAGTAATTAACATTATTCAAAAGACTAATTAAGAAAACGTTTAATGTGAATTTTTAATGTGTGAATGCATTTTTCTTGATACTTCTCAAAAGGTGGTTGGAAAAATAAAAGATTAGGCAGTTAAATATTTAAGTCTTTCAGAGAAAGTATTAGGGGTATTAAATTATCTCAACAGAGATTTTGTCCGGGAGGACGTGCTTTTAGTTGAATTTATGGGTATTAAAATGTGTTGTGTCTGCTCGAATATCCATTAAAAAAATGCTAATGTAAATAAAGGCATTAATTCACTTTGAATTTAACACTGATTTTAGAGCTCATCTTATTTTCATAATCACATTATTCGACATGTTTTCTTCTCAATTGTAGTATATAGTCTGTTTGATAAAGAATTCATCAGTTTAAAGATCTTACTGCGGAAACTTGTTGCGTTGCAATATTTAAGGGGTCATAGGAGGATTAAGGGTTCAAAAATCGATTTTTCAATTTTAATTTTGTTTGAGACCTAAGTTATTTCTGAGCATTTTGACCCCTATTTCATTCAATTACTCCAAATAGAACCGGAGATACGCACAAAAGCGTTTTACGAGAGTTGTGTATTTAAACACAATAAGGTAACTTTAAACTGCATTTTCTGAAAATGCATTTTTTGTGAACTGTCCCTAAGATAACAAAATTTCTATACTTTATATCTTCACGAAACAATAGTCACAACTGATATCAGTATCTATAGAATGAATTAATACTGAAAGTGAGGGAGAAAACTTTTGAAAATTTTTACAGAAATATAAGGGAAAAGTGAATTTTTTTTCAAATTTCAATTTAAAATACAATTTAAAATATCTAAATTTATTAATTTAATCAATAATATACATATTTTACTTTATTTTTCAACAATTTTTTATAAGTGTATTTTAATTTGACTTATCCTATGGATAAGTCAAATTAAAGTAAACATATAAAAAAATGCATATGATACGCACTATTAAAAAAATACATTTACAGTAAAAATAAAAATGTTTTTTGGAACATCAGTGAAAGGCATGTAGCTTTACCTGAAGTTTTATGATGTGTTATACAGTATTATTATAGAAAAAAATTTCATTATGCCGTTACTATTATTTTGATCATAAAATGTAAAACCGCAAGGGTCTAAAATACCTGTATATTTTTTTCTCAATTCTCCTAAGACTCCTTAAACCACAACACGGAACTCGAAGTTTGAAATATAATGAATGAATCTGAAACGCTCCATCCGTTTAAAACATCCCAAGTAAAAATCAGATAACTATTCTTTTTAGTAGCATTTCATCATTTATTGACCAGCCTTTTTGATTGAAAACTTATTGTCGAATTCGAAATGAGAAATCCGTCTAGATAAAACACGAATACCCGTGAGAAACCCTTAAAACAGTCCTCCGAAAAAAGGTTACTCCCTTACGTAGTCAGATGCTCCTCTTGTAGGCTTGCGAAAACACATCAACAAACCAGGGCCGGCCAAAGGGCGGTGCGAATGTAGGCGATCGCCTAAGGCCCCGCGCTAAAAGAGGCCCAGCAGCTGACCAATTTTCTAATCACATTAAGAGAGAAAATTTGAGTTTCCAGTTTTCGTGCAATTTGATTTGAACGGAACAATAATTTTAAAGCGGTTTTCATTGTGCTGGACAAGGAAATGCACCTACACTCTTTACCTAAACCATCCTTGGCAGCATAGGAATCGAAAGAAGCTATGGCCGTCTTTCATAAAAATGTGTACAAATTGAATGTTTAAAAAAAAAAAAAAAAAAAAAAAATCGACGATTTTCTTAGAACGATATTTTCCGGGTTCCATGCCCCACCAGCATGCAAATTGACGAACGAGATAAGGATTACCATTCATAGACCTCCTCCAGAATAGCATTAATGGGTCCAATTTGGGGCACTTCTTTTATCCCCATTAGGGATGGACGCGAGACGAAAAATTGGCGTCTCGCGTCTCGCAAAACAGTCGAAAAGCTTTGTCTCGTCTCGCAAAAATCCCTATATCATAATGTTAAAAATGTTTGTCTCGTCTCGCAAAAAAGCTGTAAATCTCTGTCTCGTCTCGCAAAAAGTCGTCTCGCGTCCAACCCTAATCCCCATGAATGCTGAACTAAAGTGACTATAAAGTTTTAATCACGGAGCGATAGCATTTAATTTCAAACAACTGGGGAAGGCTGGCTGCAAAATGTAAAAAGGACTCTCTTCTTGTATAAAAACTGTAAATCTGTCTCATCTCGCATCCATCCCGACACAACACTATTGAAATTGTAAAGAGATGGGAATATTTGACGCAGTATCTTCGCCCCAAAAGTACCGAACTGGTTAAACCAAATAACACAACTGAAAATAATACACAAATAACCATTAGCTTAGAGAAAATTCTATTTAGAATTTCCCTTGGTTCTAATATAAATGAGGACTTCTCAAACTCAGAAGCGCTACATCATATATGGCTAATCTGTAATTTTAAATCTGTTAATTCGTTTGTAACAAACGAACGAACAAATAAAAATAAGCCTAAATCTAAGTAAAACGCGTCAGAGATTACAATTCAGAATTCCATAACCCCACCTCCTAGATACAGGAAGTTTAACAACCAATCACTAAGCTTACGAAAGTGACGTCGTCGAAGTTTTATTGCTAAAAAGTAAAACTATTAAAAATGTGTGGTAAATTTAATCACGCATCCAAGCATTTAAATGATTTGAGGTAGAAAATTCAATTTTACGACAATTTTTAACCTTGGAAATGGATGATAAATAAAGTTTTTGTTTCAGAAGAATGTTTCAATTTTTAACTTAAGCTATTGCAAAATATTTTTAGATTTTACCAGAAATTTCATATAGTTTTAGTTTGAGTGTGTGTGGGGGGAGGGGTCAGAAAATTTTGTAATTTTTGTGGGATCATAAATATATTATTTTGTTAAAGAAGGACGTTTCAATTTTTATCTTAAAGGTATTGATAAATATTTTTAGCAAGGCCGTAACCAAGGGGGGGGGGATCCCCTCCCGAAATTTTAGTCAATGCATTAGTAGTTTTTTATTTGTGTTTTTTTTTTAAGTTGAAAAAATTGTAGCGCTGCATATCCCTCCCCCCTCAGAAATTTAATTTTAGCGCTACATATCCCCTCCCGGAAGGTTTTTTTTTCTGGCTACGACCTTGATTTTCAGTATTTACCAGAAATTTTAAATAGTTTTAGTTTGTGTGTGTGTGTGTGTGTGTGTGTGTGCGGGGGGGGGATGTACTCACGTCAATTTCGTGAGCCTAACGAAACACGTCAAAGTGTCAGCTGTTAGGCTATCTATATATGGAAGGTATTGGCTAAGCCCATTATGAAATTGTTGCAGTGCTGTGAAAGAGTTTCATTTTAAGAACAAAAGTTACTGTTGTTAAAATGGACAGTGAAAACTCTTTACATAAGCAGGAGTATTTACTTAGGCGACATAGCCTCTGACTCTGCAGGCTAATGTGACACTTTTGTCACTGGTACTGAAGTCACAAGATTTTTATAAAAAAAAAAAAAAATTCCATTTTAATGGATTTTCTATCGAAATACCTAGATACAAGTTTTCAGACACAGTATTACTTGTATTAAATAATAAAGTTTTAAATGCCTTTGGTTGCAGAATTTTTGTATATATATATATGTATATGTTTTGACATTTTTATTCTCTTTCAGAATTCATACAAAAAGCCTTATTACATTTTATGTGAGAAAAAGTTTGAGTAAGAAAATTAACATTTTATCCATAACTACAAAATTACTATGCTGCAAAATATTCTTACAGTATAATTTTAACTATATTTTCATTTTGCTCCGCCCTCAAATTTATTAAACTTGCAATTTTATATTTCATAATATTTCAGTTTGAGCCCTTTAATGCATTCAAAAAGTTTTCTGGGTAAAAGTACATATTATTTCAAGAGCGTTAATGCCCGTCAATGCTTTATTTGTATGTCTTACAGGATTAGTAATATAATCTCCGAATATTTTTTTTTTGTCTTCTTCGTTGAACAGAGAAAAAAAAATCAATTCTTTCAAAAATCTTCTCTTGGATTTTTTGTATATTAAGTTAATTTTGACATTGTTAATTAATTTTTTAAGGGATGCTTAGCATTCGTCTACCATTTGAAGTACGGATCTTAATATATATATACGTCTTTATAAGCTATGATTGGAATTTCACACCCAAATTACTAACAGCTAATTAATTTTTTGCAGCTGAAATCTTATTAGAAATTAATCCAGTGCACTTATCTTTCGTACATTTTTCTTCACAAAAGCTATTATTTATGGAGACAAAATGCAATTTGGTATTTCATTAAGGAATTCATGGTGCTTCTTGTCTTTCTTAAGGAGAAAAACTTGATTAAAATAATACTTGCAATTTAATATGAAAATGCGTCCCACGTTTGATTTACATAAAAAATACCAGGGTGACCAGAAAGTAATGTTTTTTTCATATGCCAATAATTACCTGGCCAAAATTATTGAAGCTGATAATACGAAATTTGACATGCGTGTGAGGTTTTTTAACATAGGTGCTAGATTAAGGTCTTATTACACGAGCAAAATTTCCTGCAATTTGGTTGCCGCAACCAGTTGCAGATACCTCTTTCCTGGAAATTTCCCTCGGTTACCTAGGGAATTGTCAATGCCAACTTTTTCATTTAGATGTGAAAATATTGCTGGTTGCTGGAATGTCAACCAATCGTAGTGCTTCCTATTTCAACGTCACAACAGGGCGGAAGGCTCAGCGGTACCGATCGTAATGATGAGCGAAAGAAAAATGGCTCTATAATAGAATCGATCGCCAATTCGGCGAATCTCTGGCGTTTGTGAGCACAGCTGAGTTGGTTTTCTATGGCAGCCCTGTATCCTCACCTCGGCTGATCGACTTACCAGACCGAGTTTCCGCAAATGGTTGCGGAAACCAAATTGCTGGAAATTGTCCTCGCGTAATAAGGCCTTAATCCTTTCACGCACAGTGATCCCGCTCTGGGAACACCAAAATATGACGCTTTGACTGTTGCCAGTCACGAAGAATAGATTTGATTTCTATAAAAATCGTTGCGGGTGACGTAGCTCCACGAGAATCCTTTACTTTTTAGCACGTCATTTCCCGTAAAAAATTGTCACGATTCTTTTTAACAGCACTGACATCTGCTGAAAACGCAGCTGGCTGTGCGTGAGCACAGCCGGCTGTCGTCAAAAAAGGGTCTCTAGATCTGTGGCCGCGATGAACGTTTCGATCGTCCGCCATCTTGCTGGTAGTTAAGTCGAGCGATGGCAACGGCTGCCCTTTTTTCAGTATTGGGAAAGAGTTGCGTCTCAAAGGGTTAAGAGTCCTCTGTAGTCGGCTTGCGGAGAATCAAGTCCCAATGCTTTGCTATGGAGAAAAGTGCCTTAACGCCTAATCATTTTTCTCAAAGTATTAGGTATTTTTTAAATGAAATTTTCCTGTGTGAATCTTGAGAACTTTTCGCAAGGATTATGCGAATCAGATTTGAGTTAATGCAGCGGAAAGAGATTTTATTGCAGTTTGAAAAGTAACATAAATTCTAGACTGCAATAAAATCTCTCTCGTACAATCCTTGCGAATAGTTCTCAAGATTCACAGAGGAAAATTTCATTTAAAAACACCTAATATTTTCTGAGAAAAATGATTAGGCGTTGAGACGCTTTTCTCTATAGCAAAGCATTGGGACTTGAATCTCCGCAAGCCGACTACAGAGGACTCTTAAGACAGCACTTTCCACAATTCGTAACCAGCGGGGAGTAGGGGGTTCAAAACGTTCTTTTCACTTATCCCTCATGATCTCAAGGGGGGAGGAAGAGACATCCACGAAATTCCTGCTGTAAAATACAACACTCACGAATACCTAAATATTAATTTCAGGATATTTTGAAATTCGTCCTCCTAGGAGAGTAGACCTGAAAAAAGGAGAACAGTGGTCATCTTCAAAAGAAAACATAATATTATCAGTAAAATTCTTGCTAAATTCAACAAATATGAATCCTTCGTTTAGTCTCAGCTTGTCTATTATTAAAACCTTCTTGTTGAAAATTTTTCTGCTTAAATTTAATAATAATTAAAAAAAAAAGCCATGATTTGCCCCCTAATATTTTGCATTTTTTTATGAGGCGTACGTATATAGATATTATTATTACACCAGCAAGTATTTGGGAAGAAAATTTCTACATGGGTCGATAATAACAGAATAGATCTATTTTTCTTCTAAATATACTTACATCATTAATTGCTTCATGTATTCTTTTTCTCCAGAAATATTTTTTAAAACGTACTTACACCAAATCTTAGAATGCATTTAACATAAATCACTCTACTTTGGTTCTGGATTGATTGAATTAACAGTTTAAAGCACAACCCTTTCCCAATGCTGAAAAAAGGGCAGTCGTTGCCACCTCGACTTAATTACCAGCAAGATGGCGGACGATCGAAACATTCAAAGCGGGCCACAGATCTAGAGACCCTTTTTCAGCATTGGGCAATCTATCCAGCTGCTGTCGCATTCTTCCATTTTTCGGCAGATGTCACTGCTGTTAAAAATAATCGTGACAATTTTTGTACGGGAAAGGACGTGCTAAAAAGAAAGGATTCTCGTGGAGCTATGTCACCCGCAACTATTTTTATAGAAATCAAATCTATTCTTCGTGACTGGCAGTAGTCAAAACGTCAGAGTTTGGTGTTCCCAGAGGGGGAACACTGCGCGTTAAAGGGTTAATAGTGTTTTAATTAAAGTAAATGAAAGGATGCCACACTAAAAATAGACAGAAATAAAAAAGAAAAGGTTGCTTCCTAAAAAGTCTCAAACTTGATATGCCTTTTCCTTTCTTGTTTGTCTCTTAAGCGTTTTAAAAGGAGTTGAATCGCTCCGGTAAGGGTGAAATTAAGGAATAAATAAGGTTTAAAAGAGAAGAAAAAGGCAGTTTGTGGTGATCTGATAGAATTTCTTTGGTTTCAACTATTTCCACTATTTCATATTTTAGTCGGAGAGCTAGAGCCACAAAACAAGGCAATGAATTGAGCAAGCCTAGTTTTTTTTAATAGCTTATTATATTTGTTGTGTACCCAAACATACTACGGTCAGTGAAGTGAAACAGAACAAGTGAATCTGGTGCACAGTCAAAACTGTAGTTTTTGGCCAGATAATCAGTGAATTGAGCAATACTGAAAATCGTTATACAAGTTGGATTTTTCATATCAATGAAAGTTATGGCAGTCAGTCAGCAGTCAGTTGAAGGAGGGGACAGGATTGGTCAGTTGAGCCCATTGTACGTACAAAAATTAAATAATGTGCAACGTGTTGAGCAAAGTTCAATTTTTTAATTTTTTTTTTTTTTTTGGGGGGGGGGTATTAATCATTATATCATTCATTAAAAAAAATGGTCAGTCAACAGTTCTGTGGGGCAACACCCGTCAGTAAGCAAAAAAAGAAATAAAATGTTCGTGTGCGCGCTAGATGTTTCAGGTGGCGGAAAGTAAAACTGATGCGAATAACGTTAGGAAAGAGCCCAGTTTTACTCGAAAATAATGGACCGAATTTATGTACACAATAGCTGGAGGTCATTGTATCTACCGGGAGAGATACTCTTAAATACTCTTTAATAACGAGTAAATTTTTGTAATATTAATTGTAATGTATATTATGTGCATATAAAATAAAGACTCAATATTATTAAATTATAATTAACATATGGCCATTCCAATCTTGTTCGTTAAAATGGATTGGCAGCAAGGTAGTAAAATGAACTGAGTAAGACTGAAAATCGATATACAAATTGTTTGCTGCATATACTAAATGAAAGTTATGGCGGTCTGTTAACTGAATGTGGGCACGGAGTTGGTCAGTCGGTCCCATTGTATGTACGAAAAATAAATCCTGTGCAATTCGTTTTGTAAACAAAAAAATTCTGAGGGTATTAATTTTTATATTTGTGGGACAACGTCCGTCAGTCAGCAAAAAAAGAAATAAAATTTTTCCTGCGCTCGCTTCACGTAGCAAGCGGCTTGCTCTTTTCATTATTATTATTTAACTGAATTGATTGAATTGGCCATTTATTAATTATAATTTAATAATATTGAAACTTTATTTTTACATATGCAGGATATACGTTACAAATAATATTACAGCAATTTACTCGTTATTAAAGAGTATTTAAAGAGTATCTCTCCCTAAAGATGCAATGATTCCCAAAAATTGTGTTCGTAAATTCCCTCCCTTACCTACGGGTATACCTGGACTTTTTCCTACTCTTATTCCCATCAATTATACATTTAGCCGCCTGAAACGGCGAGCGGACGCGCGATAATGCATATAAATTTCTTTTTATGCTTACTGACGGGCGATCTCCCGCAAAATCGTTGACTGACCACATTTTTTCAGATTGATATAACAATGAATACCCTCAAAAATTTTTTTAACATTGTTGAACGCGTTTCACAGCATTTAATTTTTGTACATACAATGGGGCCGACTGACCAACCCTGTCCCCTCCATCAGATGACTGACTGTCATAACTTTCATTTATATGCAATATCCAATTTCCATAACGATTTTCAGCCTTGCTCAATTTGTTCATTACCTCACCAAAAACGTCAGCTTTGACAGTGCAGCAGGTCCCCTTGTTCTCAGTTTCACTTGACTGGCCGCAGTATGTTTGTGGACCCAACAAATCTAATAAGCTGTAAAAAAATATAAATAAGTAAAAAAAAAACAGAATTGCTCAATTCATTGACTTTTTTGGTGCTGGCTCTTGAATCGTTTGGTGTGCAAAAATATCAGTTTTATTTATTTTCGAATGCTCGTTCTACGCGGACTACTCATAAACAGACCGCGGATTATATGCAATTGCATATTTCAGGTGTTTTTGATGATTTTGCATAAAATGACGCATTTTCTCTGTTGGATGCATATTTTAATCTCTTTCGCTTTGAATTTGTAGCTTTTTTTTTTTTTTTTAACCTTCCTTTCAGTATTTTTTTTTCTTTAACTCTTTAAGTTCCACGCTTTGAAAAATGTATACAACCGCAGTTTCCCAGCAAAATAGCATATACGCTTTCAATTTCTTTCGTGTGTATTTGCAACAATTTAAGTTCGAAGTCAGCCTATATATTAAAATTTCAAAAATGGCTAGAATGAAAGCAAGCATGTCCACCCTGATGAAGACGTGGATTTCGGATTATGGAAAAGACCTAACTCCATAAAAGATGTAGTTAATACTTTGCACAGCGCCGATTCATCTTCTTTTTTCATATCCGAAGAAATGCTTAGCGATATGTCTATCCGAAAAGCTCTATCTATAATCGAAAGACATTTTTCCTTCTTAACATCAAACATCACAAAATTAGAATATCAAAATCTGCTTCTGAGTGATGTAATGAGTCAAGCTGTAAAAGTACAGGAATGCGTTGGTAAGATTCCAGAGTCATTAGGAGAAGAAATCAGTGAGAAACTGAATTTTATTTTAAATAAAAATTCAGGATTTTTGGCAGTGAATAAAATAAATAATTTTATTAATGGTGAGGGGAGTGAATTACCGGAAAAATTAGAACCATCCAAAGCGAAATATTCCAAGTACTGTCCAGTGACATCCGTTGATGTTGAAAGAGCATTTTCAGCATATAAAACAATTTTAGATGATAAAAGACATAGCCTTACTATTGAAAATTTAGAAAAACACTTAACTGTGTATTGCAACAAAAATTACTGAAAGCAGTTTTAATTCATATTTCATATCACTAAGATTGTGGATAAGAATTTCTCATTCTGTCTTTCATGATGTTTTGAAGTTTCAAAGAGAGAAAAAAGGTGTCATAATTGCAAGGTAAAGGATAGAAAATACTTTTAGAAGTAAATACGTTTTTATTTTCTGTTAATATGTGAGTATATTTTCAGTTATTTGGTGCTTATTTTTAGATTTTTAGTGCATATTTTTAGATTTTTTGATGCATATTTGCATGCATATTTTGTCACTTTTTAAGTGCATATAATCCGCGGTCTACTCATAAATAATGTTCATACTGGAGAACTGAAGGCAAGAACCATTGAAGTCTCTACAGGAGGAGTTCGATTTTTCACCGGTTTCTTATACCTGGGTGCTCATCTTTTAATTATTCTTTAACCGAATAGGGTTAAATTTTAGAACTCTTTAGTTAATCAAGCGGCTACCCTACATTGATATTAACGATAAAGATCCTTTTTAAAACATCTCAGATGCTGTTTTCTATTTTAAGGTACAATTTTTTTTAAAGGTACAAAAGTTATGAAATTTTATAATTTCCCTTCCACAGTTATTAAACAAATATGATTTTGTGTACATTTTTTTCGTTTTATGATTTATACATAAAAATATTTTTTTAACTTTATGACAAATGCATATATTTCAAAATTATACTTTTCCCCGTTTACACTAAACATAAAAATATATATGTATCTATCAAAAATTTTTATATCAACACGTTTAACATTGTCTCAAAACTGTAACGTTGTTTTCTCACATTAAAGTGCGTTGTTGGAAAGAGAGTTGTACAGGTATTCTTGCAAGTGAAATGAGTATGTGACCTCTTGGTCTTTGTGACAGTCATGGCGATTTGGCAACAAATTTGGTGACTTTGACGACCACTGGAATATTCTCAAAAGTAGTGGGATTTTGGCTGTATCTCAATGAGTAATTAGGAGGAAAATTCAAGAATGCGATGTCATGTCCTATATGTGCTTGGAAATCTATAAATAGGGAGCCTCTCTTGCTGTCGTGCCAGTTGAAACAGACCGAGGATACAAAGAGAAGAGCTATATTATTGGCTTTACTATTTGAATAGAGTAATTATTGTGACAGTTAATGAATTTGCAGGTGTTGTAAATTCTGTATTATTTGTGAGATATTAGTGCTTCGATTCCTCGAATAAAGTGTTACATTCGCTTTTCGAGTTTGTTGGACTATTTAAGCGTACACCCAGAATTGTGCCAGATTTTTAACAATATAGCACATTTTAGTCATTGGCGTTTCACCAAACTGGAGAATAATTTCATTTTTGCAAAATTTGTTGTAATAGTAAAACCCTATAGAACTGCTGAAACTTAGTGTTGTTATTTCAAAATTGACACAACAATGGAACCATTCCTCGTCTTGGCACGAAATACAGCGTGCCAAATTACTTCTCTAATTTTTTACGGTGCATTAGCACATTACACAAAAATTTTAACATCCGCACAACCACCTCCATACGAACTTTAACTGTGTCGAATTTCGCGCTCATTCGTTCGCGCATTGTATTGTAGAAGGGCACAAAGGTTTTCCTAAGCGTATTTATATACTATACATAGATAGCTAAAAATAACTATGTTCTACGAAGTAATTAGTTTTCCTACGGTTTAAACCACCTATTCTATAATACCTGACAATTTCATATTAGCCTTCATTTGTAACTTTCTTTAAATATTTTGTGTTCTATAACACAAAATAAAAAGTGCTTTTTTTTTACAAGAGACCTTTTATTACAATTAGTTAATTACAATTAGTATGTACTCATGATGATTCTGGGGATTTTTTTAAAAGTATATAGTAAGAAATGTAAATGGTATTCCATTGTTCAGTGGCGTAGCCAGAAATTTTCATGGGGGGGGGCGGTTACGACTACTGCAACTCACGTATATGCACACATGTGCGTGATGAGGGAGTGAAGAATATACATTTTGTATGGCGAAAAATTCCTCATGGGGGGGGGATTATGACACCCCCTTAACCCCCCCCCTTTGGCTACGCCCCTGCCATAGTTCCTTCCTTTTTTCTACAATAAATAATTACAGATATTAAGTATGCATACTAAAAATAAAAAGCAAAATCATCAGCATGACTGCCATCCTATTGCCCATTAGCAGAATATATAAAGACTCGTAACGGCTTAAGATTTTAAATTTTCTAATATTAAAAAAAAGACATTTTAAAAGAGATATATTTTTAAAACGTCCAAAACTTTAATATTAATGAATTAATTTCGAGAGAAACAATTTCCTGTAACAACATTTTAATATCGAGTGTTTCCAGGCTAAACGTACGTTTACCCGAGCTATCTCCCTTACTACCACTTTTGCTTCTTTAATGAGTCAAGAAATAAGATAACTTTTTAAAACTCTTAATTATTTCCTTAATGAATCCTTAGAATAATTTTGATATTTAATGACTATATCGTTGATCATTACAGAAAGGCATGAAAAATTCGAAACAATTAAAATGTTTTCGGTGGAAAATATGTACAAATTAATAACATCAGCTGGTAGAAGATATATTTTCTTTAACACTTTTAAACTGATTTTAAAAGTTTTATAAAATATCAGGTTGTAACGAAAGTTTTCCGCCAAATCTGCCTGAAAAACTCACTTCTAACTCCTTAGACAACTGTTTATGAACTTTCGGTATCAAACCTGCACAACGTCACATGATAAAACAATAGTACTTAAAGCTGTACTCATAATTCGTTGATATTCTGTAGCTGACTTTTTGCAACACAACTGGAAGTAAATGATGGTTCAAATCCTCTAGAGTGATAGTGTCATTTGAGACACCTTGTACTTAATGATAACTATATTTTTTAGAGATTTCACACCATAGTGTTATAAAGTAAGTCTCTTTCTTCCAAATGCCAAAAATCGTTTGACAAAATATGAACAAATACGCCAACGCGAACTGTGTGCTGACGATGTTTGAGGTGGCGGGAAACTTTCGTTACAACCTAATATAAGCACCACATGGGAACAGTTAATAGCACACGTAAAAATTCTATCCGCAAAATTACTATGTTGTGAGAGAACAAATTTATGTTTTAGAAGTAGCCTGCTGAAAATGTCTGTGTTTATGAAAAGTGCATCATTCAAAATATGATAGCGTCCACCCATGTGGTGTAGTGGCTTAAGAACCAATCTATCACGTCTTGGGTCCGGGTTTGAATCCCTGCTTGGGCATGGATGTTAACTTGTCCGTCCCTTCACAGGGGATAACACTGGCCGCCTATTGAGTGCCTCCATAATAAAATGACCACAATACCTTCTGGAGGTTGTAGTGGACAATGCCTAGACGGCAAGTGTCCGCTCGTTAACCCTTTAACGCGCAGTGTTCCCGCTCTGGGAACGCCAAACTCTGACGTTTTGACTGTTGCCAGTCACGAAGAATAAATTTGATTTCTATAAAAATAGTTACGGGTGACATGGCTCCACGAGAGTCCTTTACTTTTTAGCACGTCATTTACCGTAAAAAAAATGGTCACGATTATTTTTAACAGCACTGACACCTGCTGAAAAATAGGAGAATGCGAGAACAGCTGGATAGATTGCCCAATGCTGAAAAAGGGCAGCCGTTGCCATAGCTCGACTTAACTACCAGCAAGATGGCGGACGATGGAAACATCCATCGCGTGCCACAGATCGCGCGCGCACAGCCAGCCGTCGTCAAAAAAGACGTTTCGACGATGGACGTTCGATCGTCCGCCATCTTGCTGGTAGATAAGTCGAGCGATGGCAACGGCTGCCCTTTTTTCAGCATTGGGAAGGAGTTGTGCCTCAAAGGGTTAAAATAACTTCTCGGATTTCCTTTGCGATGTACAGTACTTTGCTGTTCACACGTAATTTAGACAAGAAAGCTGTCTTACACTCAAATGATTTTTTCAGGGGGTGAAACACAGCACCAAGAAGCAGGCAGAATGGGAGAAACAAGCATTGTATCTACAAATTTTTAAAAATCCAGTTCTTGGCAGTTTTCACTTGTAAAACAGCACAATGAGTCATCAGAATTTTGTGAAGCGCTTACTAAAGATTCCGGATTTTGTTCAAATGGGGGAAAAGAAAACAAATTATGACACATGCATCGATTATAAAACAAAAGTTACGGCAGTAATCAAAGAGCATATAAAGGGTTTTCCATTAAGAGTGATACAATTGAAAAATTAAAAAAAAACACATAAATTATTCAGTGAGACACAATTTTTTTATTTTTTTTAAAGCTGACATTATGCCATTAAGTATGAAAATAATATCGTTCATGTGAGCACCACGACTTATTTGTACATACCGCATTATCTCAACCCAATTTTCCATCACTCTTTCACATAAATTTGGTATTATTTCTCGAATAACACTTTCAATGTCCGTTTTTAATTGCTCAAATGTTATTGGATTATCAGCATAAACGTGTGGCTTAACATATCCCCAAAGAAAGAAATCATAAGGTCTTAAATCACAAGAACTTAATTATGCCGTCCATGAATTCTTCTCAAATTTCTCTGAATATTCGCATGTGAACACTGACTTTGATGAAACTATTTAATAATTTCGAAACTTTTTTCGAGCGTGTATCATTCCATGATTCAATGGCAAAGCATACTAAACACAAATGACACAAGAAATGTCAAAAAGAATACGCAATGTTGCCATTCTAGCCATTTAAAATTGTACCATCCCTATTGGAAAACCCTTTATTACTCTAAAGAAAATTTTGCTTGTATCCTCCCCCCCACCCACACACACACAATTTCGTGTATTGTTAGATCACAAATCAAATTTGGTCTACGTTTTACACATCAGATTTTCATCCTTGTCCTGTTTATGACTCTTGTTATTTAACCCTTTAACGCGCAATGTTCCCGCTCTGGGATCACCAAACTCTGACGTTTTGACTGTTGCCAGTCACGAAGAATAGATTTTATTTCTATAAAAATAGTTGCGGGTGACATGGCTCCACGAAAATCCTTTACTTTTTAGCACGTCATTTCCCGTAAAAAAATTGTCACTATTATTTTTAATCAGCACTGACATCTGCTGAAAAATGGAAGAATGCGAGAACAGCTGGATAGATTGCCCAATGCTGAAAAGGGCAGCCGTTGCCATCGCTCGACTTAACTACCAGCAAGATGGCGGACGATCGAAACGTTCATCGCGTGCCACAGATCTAGAGACCCTATTTTGACGTCAGCTGGCTGTGCGCGCCCTTTGCGCGCACAGCCAGCTTCATACAGCCAGCCATTTAATACTTCATTTGGTTATTCACTATTGTAGAAAATTAAAAAGAAAATTATAATTGTTTTTGAAAATCCATACTGATTCCGAAAAAGACACATTTGGAAAATAGCAGAAAACAAATTACAATTGTCGGGCTGTGTAATGAGAACATTCAGAAACTGACTTTTAAAGACATCTAATTAAAAACTTTGTAAAATAAAGCACATAATTTTTTTTTAAAGTACCACAAGACAGTCGTTTTGGGTGGTACAGAAAGTCCCTTCTTCAACTGCAGAAAGTTCCACTATTCACACAGGCAGGAAAGTTATAAGTGACGGTAAGACAAGTTAAGATGGCCTTCGGAAAACGGAAAAAGTAAGAAAAGTAGATAGTATAAAAGTTGATCGAGGAAGGAGGAGGGGAAATTAGCGGAAGAAAATGATAAGTTCAAAATGAAAATAAATAAAAATAAAATAAAATAATAGAATGAAAAAATGGAGTAACATAAAATAATAATTAGGAAAGAAAAGAAAAATATCCTATGTTATGTCATGACATAAATCAGTTTTTTTTTTTTAATTCCCACCTTGGAAAAAACCGTCTCCAAGCAGAAAGAAGCTAAGAAACGCCGTTCAGAAGGCGCTTCAAGTTCTCCTTAACCCTTTGAGGCGCAACCCTTTCCCAATGCTGAAAAAAAGGGCAGCGGTTGCCATCGCTCGACTTAACTATCAGCAAGATGGCGGACGATCGAAACGTTTATCGCGTGCCACAGATCGAGAGACCCTTTTTTGACGACAGCTGGCTGGAGCTGCCCTATTTTCAGCATTGGGCAATCTATCCAGCTGTTCTCGCATTCTTCCATTTTCCAGTAGATGTCAGTGCTGTTAAAAATAATCGTGACAATTGTTTTTACGGGAAAGGACGTGCTAAAAAGTAAAGGATTCTCGTGGAGCTATGTCACCCGCAACTATTTTTATAGAAATCCAATCTATTCTTCGTGACTGGCAACAGTCAAAACGTCAGAGTTTGGTGTTCCCAGAGCGGGAACACTGCGCGTTAAAGGGTTAATGGAAACACTCCTAAAAGTCAAGCTGGGACGAAAAGACTGGGGAGTGCACGAGATCTTAGCTTTAGAAAATTGAAGACTATGATCAGGATTCCATCAAGCAGAGGCAACGAAAATTTTCGAAAGCTCCTGTGTAGGAATGTATCTCCTATGCTCTTTCAGCTTACTTTTGAGAGTTTTATTAAATGACAACTTTTTTATAAGAATGCGTTCTTTGGCGAGACCAAGCCATCGTCTTGTAAGCTCATTAATCGGCTGTGGTTGATACTTTAATTTCTACAGTTTACAAGTCTCAGACCTATTAAAATAAGTTCACACAGTTTGCTAAAACTTCAGCTTATCCAGTGCTTTTAACTATATAATTGCACTACAGCTTTTTGTTTTCTTTCTTTTGAAAACAGTAAATGTTTCTTTGATCATTAGGTTAAAGGTTGTTTTTCCTTATTCCTTGTTTTCTATTTATTTACTATTTTTGTGTGTGTTTCTACATTTTTGTCGTTCAATAAAAAGACAGAAATATCGTTTTTACCAACTTTTAGTAGAAAGTAAGATATATCTCCATAAAGCCTTTTTCAGGCTTTCTGCATGCTTAGGAAATACCTTAGCTCTCTGAAAAGTTAGAACAGTTAGTTGAAAATACATTTTATGACGTGAACATGTACTAGCTGTAATAAATATTCAAAATAAATATAAAACTTATTTTCTTTCATGGTTTTTATTTAATTTTATGTCTTACTCATTTTACACGAGATTTTATATATGCAGATAAACTGTCATTAGTGAAGATTAAGGTTTTGCTGTTAAAAAAAATTGTTTCATACATGCCATAAAATTCCTTTGAGGAAGTAATAGAAAAGCTAAAATAAAAATGCAAAAGTACAAGTGTCCATACTTATTTGACAGAGTATGTACTATTATTTTTTTATGAAAGCATATTCAGAAGATTTTTTTCCTTATGAAAGAATAAATCTTGCCTCCATAGAAACACATTTTAGTCTACTTCAAAAACCGCAGTCTTTAGATGCAGTAATTTAAAATTACACTTAAAGTATGATTTGTGACAGAGGTAATATTGCTCCATAAGAAATTAGCAATAAATTCCTTACGAAAATTTAATGATTTGTCGGAGAAAAAATGTAAATTTCAATAGATATTTAGATTTTACTGCTCATAAAGTAATTATTGATTCACTTTAAACTGTCAAAACACCATTAAAATAACAAATCATTAAATGCTCTTTCAATAAATCTTTTGACCATTTTCATTTTCAGAAAAACGTTCTAATTATATCTATCTAAGTTCCTTTTTTTTATATGAGTACATTATCCTTATTATTCATTTTCTAAGATAAAATGACAGTCTATAATTAACTAAAAGAATCATACAATTAAGGTACCATAAAAAGTTCAACTGCACTGGGATTATAGTAGGGAGACGGGGGAGTTTCAAAGCAATTACTGTGTTGAAATGACGAGAGCAGAATTCGTAAAAAGTTAGATAAATTGCATTAAGACATAAGCTAAGAGAAAAAGAACTTTAGAAAAAAGTAATAATTATTATCATGAGATCTCATATGAAATTATACCTAATAAAAATCGAAATTTTATAAATTAAAAACATTTGAATGTAGATTGCATATACTAAACGCGTTCTCTATTTGAAATAATTGCGATTTTAAAGTAAATAAAAAATTTTGTAAAAAACACACATCTTATGTGTGTTTTTTACAAAGTTTTTTTATTTACTTTATTGTTTAACACCAGTATTTTGAGTGTTTTTTTCGTTTAATTGCGACTTTGATTAGAGGAAACGATTTAACCCTCTGAAAGACCGAAATTTAAATTCCATTCACAATACTCATTGAAATATAAATCCCTCCTCTCTCCCTTAAATTTTTTTTTTTTAAATTAATGTCGGGCGGCTCGTTATAGGTTTTATTTGTCGAGTTAAAAATAGGAGAATTTGTCTATTTGCATTCGATTACTACTTAGAGAGGTAGTTCATTGCATTCAGAAATATGAGATTTAGAGTAATTTGCTAGTGCTTGTATATGCACGAACGTGTTCGGTTTTCAAGCATTATTATTTTGTTTTCGAGAGAACGTTCCGCTTGAATTGAAGTAAATCTAAATTCGTTTGTACTTAAAAAAGAAAACTATTACGGGAATTGAAACACAGAACCAAACATGGGACAATGGTTCATAATTGTAACAATAATTGGAAATTTTTCAATAATTTTTCCTAGGCCGAGCTTTTTATTTGCATATTATGGCTAACAACTGTATACAGAACCTCCTTATGCTTATCATCGTTGATTATTTTATTCTTATGCCCTTGAGCAAATGCAACACAACACTCGGTAGTAGCTGGCAGGTTTTTTTTACTGAATCCAGAGCAATAAAGAAAGATCGGCCATTGTCTTGGGTCAACCTGGACAAAATAAAAACCGAGAATTTAACAAAAGGACAAAATATTTTCCAGAGCAAAGTGAAACAAAGATGTTGATATCTTTTTCATCTGTAACAGGAGGACTAGTTAGAGAAACAAAAATCTCTTTCTCGATGAAAAAAAAAAATACTTCTTCAGGTTAAATATCTTTCCTTGAGAATTTCCTGGAGCTAAAGCCATTTTCCTTTTAACGTCCGAGGAAATTTCCGAATAAAAATAGTTCAAATCTACAAGGCGAATAACAGAAGTGTCGACTTAGTTTTAGTCTGATTTTGTGTCTAAAGAGCAATGAGAGGAAAGGAAATCGTGCAGGGTCGTAAGATCTTGGCTTGGAGCGCTGATTGCAAGGGGAGCAGTGATTCAAGATTTCGTGTAATGCTGTACAGCGAAAACATACATTTTCTGAATGCGTGCGCACAAACTGTAATCAAGATTTTATCTGAAAAATAAAATAAAACAAAATAATAGTTAAATATTTTATCCTTCAAAGGTAATGTTTAAAAATATTCTACTAAAACTGTTTTTTACACCTGATATCTAAATAGAAAGGTTTTAAGACAGCAGACAGCTCGTGACATGAATCTCGCCGAATCGACAGCCCCAGAGTCAAAAAGCGTTCACCTCGCGGTACAGCACAAAAAAAAAAAAGGTAGGTATAGTTCCAAAAACTCCATGTAATCGTCCACTTGTAATAGGAAACAACTATCCCATGAATTTAATTCCTTGAAACACAAAATATACTGTAACACAAGTTAAATGCTAACTACCAACCAAAAGCCTTAGGGCAGCGAATACTTACTATTTCAGACCTTTTCCAAGACAACTTTCAGAAGGTAAGGATCAGCTATTCCCGGCTGGTACTTCTTTGTATCAATATTTGACCATTTCTTGAAAGTCTTGGAAAATAGCTTTCAGGGCCGGTCAAGGGTCCTTCTAATCCCCCCCCCCGAAAAAAAAGAAAATAAAAGACAAAAAGAAGCAAAAGAAAGAAACACAGAACCAAACAAGAAATATAACAAGAAAATAAAAAAGAAACAAGAAAATAAAAAAGAAAGAAAAAAAGTGCGATTTTGAGTTTATGACAGCTTTCCCAGTGAAATTCTTCGATTTTTATGCAGGGAAAACACTGATACCTTGTGTTAGTTGATTTAGTGTCGAAACAGAAGGACTCAACTTTCTTATCTGAATTGTAATTTTTTATTGGAATAATTATGGTTCTGATTTCTGGTAAGCCAATCCCAATGACTTTTGGCCCAGTCTTTTCCGTAGAGACGAGACTAGAAGATAAATCATCAGCAGAGTAGGAGGAAAGAGCAATTTTTATTTCTCTAGATGATACTTTCTCACTAGGCTTAGGAAAGCCATTGAAAGAATAATTCATAACAGGAGCACAGTTTTTAGTGCTGATTAAAAATTAGTGGTCGGAAAAAGTTTGCAAAACAAAAGTGCGTATAGAATTGTGCTTCCCGAATACACAACTGAGTACACTGTTATGAGTAGCCTTACCACACATTCATTATGTAGGTTAAGTGCACAATCAGGGGTGCATCCTGAATGCACAAACTGAGTGCACAGTTATGTGCAGCAGCTGAGAGTGCACATACGGTGTGCTTCCCCAGTACACACATCTGCACACTGTAAGTGCATCTGTACACTGTAAGTGCAATCTTTTTAGTGAGTAAATTAGTTTTAGTAGGTGATTTTAATATAGATTTCATTTCCGATAAAGTGTTTTATGGAACAGGGAAGACGAATGCGGTACACTCATAGATCATGATACACTTTCCAAATGGAATTTATGAAGGTGAAGTACAATTAGAATATGCCTGACGAAGATTTTTAAACAGTTTTGAAGGCGATTTTAATAAGTCTTCAAAACTGAATAAAGCTTGGGGATATCTTCCAAATTTGGCTAGAAACTCGCAAACGCGACAGTTTATTACAAAGGAAAGTATAGTTAGAATATGCCTTGCGAAGATTGTAAAATAGTTTTAGTAGACTATTTTAATATCGATTTCAATTAAGAAGAAGTGTTTTGTGGAACATTTAAGACAAATATGGTACTCATAGATTATGATACACTTTCCAAATGGTATTTATAAAGCTGAAGTACAGTTAGAATATTCCTGACGAAGATTGTTAAACAGTTTTGGGTGACGATTTTAATATGGATTTCAATTTTAAAGAAGTGTTTTGCGGAACAAGAAAGAAAAACAGGCAAACTCATGTATTAGGATGACCATTCCGAACAGTATTTGAAGTGGTAAACTATGTTGTTGTTTCTTGTGCCCTCTGGCAATGCGGTGCCAGATCCTTCTAGATAGGGTGGCGATGGGCAGGGGGGGGGGCTTCCATTTTTAGAGGGCCCAAGTGGGAGGAAGTCCAACTATAGCTCGGTGGTCCCGTAATTTTGAACCAATTCCAGATGAGGGACCAACCCCCTGACATCGGCAACCCCAGAGGTATATCGTTTAACAACTTGGAGGACATTGGAGCCACGACGGATTGTACGTGCTCCAGCTCCCATTAGCGTACACAGCCCCACAGCAGTCTAGACGAGAGGAAGTTGACTCTCCCAAGCACTGGATAAGCCGAATGCTGCTTCACTTGCCGTGTAATTATGGGAACGGAGTTTAGGGCCCAGACGACAGCGAGACTATGGTGTAATATAGTTGGAATATGCTTGGCGAAGATTATAAAACAGTTTTAGTAGAAAATTTTATGATAGATTTTGATTCCAAAGATGTATTTTATGGAACAAGGAAGAAAAATAAGGCACACTCACGAATAATGATACACTCTCCAACTTAATGGAATAAGGAATCAAAATAGGGACGGCGAATGGATTATGATGCACTTTTAATATATAGCAGTTTAGTGCGTATTTAAATATGAAGTATTTCATATTTTAATTCTCTTTTTGTTATAAAATTACTTTTGTTCCGAATTCAAAAAAGGAGAAGTCACAGTGTTCAACATTTTTTGTGTATGTACTGCAATAATTTTTTACCACGTGGACCGATTAAAAAAAAAAAAAATATGGGAAAGGGAATACTTCAGGGGTGGTCTAATTTAATTTGGTCACGTTCTGATGATATTATCATTACGAAAATCGGAATGAAACAGTGTTCTTAAACCATTGCTTAGAAGCCACCATTGCCAGTAAAGGCGCTGTCTTAATGTGAAAAGTGGCCAAGATTGGACACTTTCGGCGATTTATCACTAATTTTGGCGTCAAAAAGTAAGCTCCCAAAACTGAACTCCGCTTGGCGATATCATCTATATATGACGAGAATTTGCCAAACACTACAATTTTACAATGGGAATAATGGTACAGCTTTAGGAAAAATTACCGGTACCAGCATATGCCAAAAGTCGCCAAAGTAGGAAAAATTTAACAATTTATAACGACGTTTTTAAAACGACGAATTTGGCGCCAAAAAAATACTATCAAAACCGAATCCAGCTTGGCGATGTCTGCTATATATGGCGAGAATTTGTCAAACCCTACTACTTTCAATAGGAATAATTTTTCGTTAAGGTAAAGTAATTTGAAATCGGATTTATCTTTTTTAAAAAATTATACTTGTTTTATCTATAAATTATTCTATTTATGTTGTGCAAGAATGCTTTGAAAATCTTTTCATGAAGAGTTTTAGCTACAAAAGTATAGCATTGACATTCAGAAAAATTCTAATTTATCAATGATAATATTCTGGGAAAATAACTTTCATGACTATCCTAGCTTTCTAAAAATTCCTGCACAATAAATTACTGCTAATTGGAATTTTAATGATTTGTTAAAAGGACGATAGAAACGAAAATATCGGATTTAAGTTTTGATAAATAGTTTGATAATTCGCAGTCATTTGTCAAAATGTAAAAACGAATATCGTATTATATATTTTTTTTCTTTGAGAGCGTGTTAATTTTATCTGATGGAATTTTGTTTCCAATATGGACTTCATTATCAGTTTCTAAGATTAAATGATGCTCTGTAATCGGAGAATTAAGAATAATAGAATGAGGGAAGCTTTCTACTTCCCTGATTTGAAATTTGATTGAAAATTTTCCTTGGGATTATGATATATAAACGGAGAAAATATTAGCCATTATAAGCATAAATGAGACGGATAAAATTGTACAGCGATATCAGAACTAAGCACAGCAAAATTTCAAACTATTCATTTCAAAAAAAGAAATATTTTCAATTTTCATGGTATCTCTGGATATTGTATCTAAACTATAGTTAAAATTTCTTAGATTCAAAAAGTGCTGCTTAACTTATATAGAAAATGCGGTCAGTGTATGAATCAAGTGTTACTTTAGCCCTTTGAGGCGCAACCCTTTCCCAATGCTGAAAAAAGGGCAGCCGTTGCCATCGCTCGACTTAACTACCAGCACAGCCAGCTGTCGTCAAAAAAGATCTGTGGCACGCGATGAACGTTTCAATCGTCCGCCATCTTACTGGTAGTTAAGTCGAGCGATGGCAACGGCTGCCCTTTTTTCAGCATTGGGCAATCTTTCCGGCTGTTCTCGCGTTCTTCCATTTTTCAGCAGATGTCAGTGCTGTTAAAAAGAATCGTGACCATTTTTTTACGGGAAATGAACGTGCTAAAAAGTAAAGGATTCTCGTGCAGCTATGTCACCCGCAACTATTTTTATAGAAATCCAATCTATTCTTCGTGACTGGCAACAGTCAAAACGTCAGAGTTTGGTGTTCTCACGGCGAGGACACTGCGCGTTAAAGGGTTAAAGGGGGAGAAATCAATGAAAAGTCTCAAATTATGCAGAGTGCAGTTTGTAATGCAAGTTTTAATACATTAAAACAGATTAAAACAACTTAATTTCATTTGTCATAATATTAAAAAAAAACATGTGCTGTCATAAAATCTAGTAAATGATCATAGTTGGTTTATGCACAATATTATTTCGAAAGTGTTTTGAAAAAGTACTGCAGTTATAAAATAATACAGTTTAGCTCTGAGATACTATATTTACGACTATTTCAACTTACGTTAATCTGGTGAATTATTAAAATACGTTCTTAAGGAATGATTTGCGAGATTAATAGAACATAAAGGTAAAATAAGGAATGATTCCTGCTTAGCATTTTAATGAGATGTTGAAATATATATAGCATTTACGTTTCATAACATACTTATTAATTTAGCGTATTTTATAGGAATATCGTTAAATATATTTTTCTTAAAGTTCTTTTAATAAAGCTTTCGAGCATTTTCATTTTCAAGAAAGTTACTAAGTATTTCCAAATGCGATATATATATATATATATATAATAAGACATTGGAGCATAATCATGCATTATCATAGATAAAATGACTGTCAATAATTAACTAAAAATCACATTCAATAAGGGATTCATTAGAAAATACAGGGTGGTCTAAAAGAAGCTTCCACTATATATGAGTCACTAGTGGCCAAGCCGTTCAACCAATCGAAATGAAAGTTCACATATAGTTATTTGAATGAATGGGGTCCAGATTGTGATGATTTAAATCAGTCAATTGATGAAATTGATCAGAGCATGAAAAAACTTTAAATGGCGTTGGATCGAGACACGTATGACGTAAATTGGCGGCGTAAAACATTTGCAAAATAGAGCATCGTAAAGAACCAATGATAGCAAAAGAGAGGAGAGGGGAAAATACGTTTATTCGAATTACAAGTTTTCAACGTGGCCACCTTCGAGATTGTCAACAACAATGACGAACGTATCATGGCAGGAGGAATTTGTTGAACTTTCCGTTTTAAGGCATCTTTCAAGTCTGACAAATTTCGGGGATTTGATGTGTGCACCTTTGATTTCAGATAACCGCAGAACCAGAAATACATCGGAGTGAGGTCGGGGGAACGAGGTGACCACGAAATTGCAAAGGTGCGTGCGATGACTCTATCACCAAACTGCTGTTGCAGCACTGGTCGAACACTTCTGGCAATGTGTGGAGGAGAACCATCTTGCATCCATACAATGTCATTCATGACATTTTGCTGCTGCAATTCTGGAATTACGTAATTCTCCAACACTGCTTTATACCGAGCACCTGTGAAGGAGCACGTTTACATACCACTGGACGTGAGTAAGGACCCAGAGTGAATGTCCTTGCGACACCGCACCACATAGTTACGTGTGTGTCGTAAAAAGACACTGGTGCCACACCAGGAGGATTTTTTTCCGCCAAATGAACGCAGTTCTTGGAGTTTACGTTCCCTGTCAGGGTGAAATGTGCCTCATCCGTCATCCGCAGCGGACGGCTATCTTCATCATACCTGATTAGGAAAAAATTTGCAAAGTCGACGCGCTGTTGGTTGTCTCCAGGTGCCAATGCCTGGGCGCGCTGGATACGATAAGGACACATCCGCAGAACAGAGCGCAGAATTTGGAGAACTGTGGTTTTCGGTTCATCCAAATGGCGGGAAACACTTCTTGCTGTATGCAGTGGACCTGTAATCGTATTATGCACTTCCGCAACAACTTCAACAAGAACACGGGGTCGTCCAGATTGCGGTTTATCACATGTGCATAACGTTTCTTAAAATTTCTTTACCAAAATACGTACACTTTTTTACAGAACATGGGCCTCGTTTTATCTTATGATTTCGACGATAAACTCGCTACTCACTGATTATATCGCAAGCAGTGCTTTGCAAGAGTGTTCTGTGACTGGTGCTTGTACTGCCTAGCCCAGTGAATTATGCAAATTGCATCAATTACACCTTCTCTTGTATTGTGATTGGTTCTTTACGATGCTCTTCTTTGCAAATGTTTCACGCCGCCAATTTACGTCATGCGTGTCTCGTTCCAACGCTGTTTCAGGTTTTTCTATGCTCTGATCAATTTGCGCACGAAAACAGTGGGTGTTGCCATTCGAAAATTTCGAAATTTTGTCACTGTAACCATAACTGTGAGAGGTTTATTCTTTTAAATCATCCCAATATGAATCTAGTATACAATCATCACAATCTCGGGACTCATACATAGGGGAAGTTTCTTTTAGACCACCCTGTACTACTAAGCTGAGATTAGTCAAGAATATGAAGGAATGATGGAGCAAACTTAATGGTACTAATCTAATACTCAATGATACTGGCGGCTCGAGCATATGGATTGTGGAACTGTAGCTCCCCCAGTAGTCACGAAATGTTATCGATAAATACAAATAATTTTTTCTCTATTCTTTCTTAATATTTGTACCTTACACAGTCATTAGGCCTGAAATCAGTAGCTATCACGTAGCAATAATTTAAAAAAAGTTCCCTAAAAATATTTTTAAAAATGAAAATACATCTATGAGCGGAACTGTCCGTGATACAGTACTCTGCGCCTGCACGAAATCCGAGAGGATTCCCTCTGAGATAGATGGAAAGCGGCACTGTGAAATTTACAGTTCCGGTCACCAGCAGGGAAGCTTTACTCTGTTGTTTTAGCAGATAAAAGCAATGAAGGGCCCAGTTAAAACAGTTTGGTTCTGAGGCCTGGCATTTTCTCGCCCTTACGACGCCTTTATTCTCGGCATAGGTGTAAACATTTCACATTTAAAACTGTTCATATTTAAAACTGGCCATTTTTACTTCCTTGTACGTAGTATAAGGAAGTAATGTGATCCCGAAAAGTTTTGGGGGTCAAATTTCGACAAAAAAAAAACGATTTTGACTACCTCTAAATTTAATTTTAAGAATTTTTTCGATGCATCTCATCGTAGGCTAGCATGCACGATCATATTAACGCGTCTGCAACTCATTTTGACCAGCGGCGAGTCTATTGTGGTCAGTTTTTTCATGCCGCCTGTACGTACGTACGTATGTATGTAACTCGCATATCTCAAAAACTATTGGTCGTAGAATGTTGAGATTTGATATTTAGGATTGTTCTATGATCTAGTTGTGCACCTCGCCTTTTGGTCGCAATCGAATTTATAGTTTATGTAGAGGACCACCCAAAAGATTGGAAATAGATTACGCTCTATGGGACGAAATTCATTAAACTCGCATATCTTAAAAACTATTAGGCGTAGAATGTTGAAACTTATGTTTAGGATTATTGTAACATTTAGTTGTGCACCTCCCCTTTCGGTTCCATTCGACTGGATAGTTTATCTACAGAACCGCCTAAAAGATTCGAAATACATTACGCTCTATGGGCTGAAATTCATCAAAGCGTTTTTTAGAGGTATTGGGCTATTTCAAACGACTCAGAAGTGATATATGCTGTAAAGAGTTAGAAAATGAATTTATCCATTAAAAAAAGTGTCTTTATCATTTACAGTTCTGCTACAAGAACACTCAAAAGATTTCCAATACATTACAGTCAATGGCAATTTTAGGGGCATTCATCCATTTCAAGCACAATACCGTCCTACCACATAAGTTAGGTAATGGTCCGACCACGGTCACGCGCCTCCCTCAAGAACTATGCCAAAATTCGCCAAGCTTGGCGACTTTTGGTGTACGTGTGTGCATATTTAACTCTCAAAAACTATTATGAAATTTCATATATAAGATTGCTCTAACATCTAGTTGTGCATCTCGATTTTTGGTTCCAATCTACTGGAGAGTTTATTTACAGGACCACCGAAAAGAATTTCAGTACTTTAATGTCTATGGACATCTTCAATATAATAAAATTGTAGACAGTCATTGTTTGGTACATGCCCAAAATCTCGCCGTCTGTCCTCGACCTTGGCGAGTTTTGCCGAAATGTCAACAAATTTGGCGATAGTCAGTCATTTGGCATACGCATATTACAGATCACTGTCTTACATAATGCATATATTTTAGTGTGTGTACGGCTTACAGTTTTTACAGGTCTACTAAAAAGTATTCTCATACATTATAGCGGTTTATGCACTCAAATCATTTTAAGTGCACTAGAGTCTAAACACTACATTTGATTGAGTTGAAAGAAATTTATTTAAGCGCTTGGTAAAGATCAAGTATTCGGAAGTGGACTCACTCCAGATTTTTTAACCCTTTGAGGCGCAACCCTTTCCCAATGCTGAAAAAAAGGGCAGCCGTTGCCATCGCTCGACTTAACTACCAGCAAGATGGCGGACGATCGAAACGTTCATCGCGTGCCACAGATCAAGAGACCCTTTTTAACAGCTAGCTGTGCCGCACAGCGTCAAAAAAAGGGTCTCTAGATCTGTGGCACGCGATGAACGTTTCGATCGTCCGCCATCTTGCTGGTAGTTAAGTCGAGCGATGGCAACGGCTGCCCTTTTCTCAGCATTGGGCAATCTATGCAGCTGTTCTCGCATCCTTCCATTTTTTCAGCAGATGTCAGTGCTGTTTAAAATAATCGTGACCATTTTTTTACGGAAAATGACGTGTTAAAAAGTAAAGGATTCTAGTGGAGCTATGTCACCCGCAACTATTTTTATAGAAATCAAATCTATTCTTCGTGACTGGCAACAGCCAAAACGTCAGAGTTTGGTGTTCCCAGAGCGGGAACACTGCGCGTTAAAGGGGTGCTCAAAACTAGGGTGGCCTCAGCTCAGCATATCTACCTTAGCAGTAAAAAGGCTATGAGAAACAGGGATTGCAATATCATTGCGTTTAGAATTTAGTGGTAAAATTTTACTATCATCTTTACATTATTCCTCCCTTTTGTAAATAGCCCCAGTGTACTGCGTCTTGACACAAAAAAATAGCAATACTATGTGATTTGTTTACTGTTTTGAAGAAATGAATCTCTCTATTCTAAAAAAAGGTAAAGTCCGCTGGCGCTGTCAAAGCTTGTGGACCCATCTCCTCCTAAACCGTAGGTATTTGAGTTTCGACTAAGGTGCCCACAGATTCAAAAAATTCCGAGAAACCTGCTAAACTGATTTAAATTTCGAAAATCGAGTTATTTTAGAAGATATTAATAAAAAACTGAAAATATAAATAAAATGGTTGCCACATTTGGCATAAAATCATTCATTCCTTTGCAACAAAGCGTTTCCAAGTATCTAGAATCGCGTGAAATTTAAAACATGAGTTTGAATTACGCCCATTTTACGCCAAAATAAAAACTATATGAAATAAGTAACTCAAAATGTGTTACACAAAGTTGACAATTTTCAAATAGTAAGTTCGCGTAGACAACAGGAGTTTAGAATTAGAGATTATTCGTTTTTCCAAAACAGAATAACTACTATCTTGAAAATGAAAAATAATTAAAATGCAGATTATTTTAAAGCTGGTTCTCGTCCAGCTGGATTATTTGCTACCAGTAGAAATATTTGGCGGCGTTAGCTATGCCATTATAGCAGTTATAGTACACTTTGGATATTTGCTAGCGCGACGAGATGGTATAATTCGTGGTGTTATGTACGCCAATCTGCAAACGATTATGTAAATAAAAATATGGATAACGGTTTTCTGGTAACATTAAATGAACAGTAAATATAGGTTGTGAGCATGTGTAAATCGCCAAATAATGAAAAGTCGCCATTGGTGGCAGGCTATTCTATCTGTTACGTAGCTTTTATTAACTTTACATGTACGCAAGTCGCCAAATAATGAAAAATCGCCATGGGTGGCAAATTCGCAAGGTGTCCAATAGGTTTTACATTATTAAAAATACAGCTGAAACAGACGTTCTGCTTTTATTACGCTTTAGCTCCTAATTAATATTACTTTTGATTGGCAACATTAAATATCATTGTGTTTCTGAGGAGTGCAAATAATTTTTCCAGCGATTATAAGCGGAGTCCGCACTCCAGATGGAGTATAGCTCAGGACCCGTACAACACGGATTCCCATAACAAAGTATCTTCCGTATTATGAGGGGTAGGGGGTCTACTGTAGTGGGAAGTTTAAATTTTTATGTACTAATGAACCAAGCAATGTGTAGCTTATAACATTCAGTTACATTCAGTAACATTTTCAGTGATTCTATCTGATAACTCAGTAACATTCTCAGTAACATTCTATCTGATCCAATCTTCGGGTTTTGTCTGTTGAAATTATGTCTTTTTTACGAATAAGCCTGATTATGGGCCGAATGCCTCATACGAAAAGCGAGCGTAGCGAGTCTGGGGGCCTTGGGCCCTAGTTTTTAAAAACAAAACATTGCGTATTCCGTATTCAGTATATATATCTATAAATAATTTCTAAAAAATTTAAATAGTGGATCACAGATTAATACTTTGTCAATAATGCTTGCCATATTTTCAATCTCTATGCTTAAAAAGAAATTAGAAACTTGAAATGAACTTATCTTCCTTACACTGACTCTAAAATCCCATACCTTTCTTCATCACAATTGCAAAAAATTAGGCAGTCTTTTATGAGTTCAATTATTTTTTCTTCTTACTAAAAATGCATAATAGTTCTTTATGCGTATGCAGACTTTCAGTTATAGACATAACCGCACTTTCTACGTTCTCTGTGACAACATTTTTACTTTGGGGATTGCACAAAAATAAAGATTTTTTTTAAATGTCCATCATCTTTCACCCGAAACAAATTTAAATGAGTTGTAATTAAAAAAAATATTATCACAGTGCCTACAACAAACGCCCGAAGTATCTAAATCATCACCTTTGCAATACTGTAGCAGTAGTAGGGTAGGTGGGTATAAAGGTAATCAAATTTGAATTATAACTGATTTCTGAAAAATGGAAGCAAGTTATGCGCCTAACTTTTTATTAGAATATAGCTTAGACCTTTACCTGTCAACCAGGAAAATTTTGTCCTAGAAAATTTTGATTTAATATGATAACATTCTCTAAAGTACGTATTTTAAACTTTGTTTAGCAAAATCAGACTGACAAAAGTAAAAATAATCACTTTCAGTTAAATTTAATTGGAGAAACTTACAAAATAGAGGAAAGGAAGTTGATTTTTATAGAACTAAAAGGAACTCAAATTTCTAAGGGCCGTAGAAAAACTTATCATATTGCTTAAACGAACTGATGTGAGCGTAAATGTTGCAATCACAAACCGAATCGGCGGAAAAAAAAATTAATAATAATAATAAACAAATAAATAAGATCCTGGCCGAAAATTTTACATGATCTTGCATGCCGGGCAGTAGATTTTTCCGGTCTTGATGGACATCATAAATAGAAGGCCCAGAACTTAACACAATATGATGGTTATTGGAAGGCTCAGAAGATTTGTTTGATATTCGCACATGCGAATGTATGGGCAAACATCCACATTCAGATCTTTACCCCATCATACATGCAGATTCTTGCCCCATTAGATGAAGAAATGAAATTTGCTTTCCTGCGGTTTTAGTCAAAAGTCGTGCCACTTGAAACGCGAAGTAATGAGATCATTATTAGGTTAGCTTCGCATGTGAAAAGCCCTTAAAACATAAATCTGTAAAATTCAGAGCAAAAATTAAGTTTTTTTTTTAAATCTACATCGAAATACTCATGTAAGTAATTACCCTCGTAGTATGAAAACTGACGATTGCACATCCGTGATTCTTTGTTTGCAAAACCAGTGCCATCAAAGGAACGTGTGAGAAAATCGGTATGGCTAATTTAGATTTCTAAAAAATAAAAAAATAAACGCATTCGGATCTTTGCCTCGTGCGACTTTACCCCCGACTACCCTATAGTTTGAAATATAAATATTTCCTTTGAAAATTACAAAGTATTTTCATATGTATTTTTTTAAGATATGTAGGTATATATGCCAATCAAATTCAACGAAATTTAACACACATACACACACACACAACAATAATAATAGTTTACTGCCCATTCAGGAAAAATTTCTGTATTTATCTCGAATTTCGCAGCCAAAATTGAGGAGACTCAAGTAAAAATTGTAAAAATTCAATGACATTCTACACATACTCGGGCAGTAAATTAAGTAATGGCAACATCGGTATGGATCAATTTTTAAAGAACTTGACAAATACAGTTGTATTACATTCCTTCTGCGTAACCACCAGAAAAGTTTATAACATTTTGCCAAATGCCGGGACGGCTTAGACCACTGGCAAGGTGTTGATTGTTGGTGTCAGAGAAGGAGCGCCCTACTGCACAGAGTACAGATGCAACGTCATGAAATCTGCGACCTCGGCCACTGTTCAAAATATATCTGTAAATTAACGGAAAAAGGACTGGTAGCAAAGTTGCCAGAAAATGTCCGTTCTGTTTATTATTTTTCCGTTTTCTGGACCTGTAACTTTCCGTTTTACAAAAACTGCGAAATAAAATAGGACGGTCATGGCCGATCCTGAGCCTACATATCTGGAGACGGTTGCTTTAACCACTAGACACCACATGACTGGTACTGGCTTGGCAAAAGGGTGAAATAAAGGTTATTTTAGTTTCCTTGCGGGAGAGGAATTCGTGCGTTTCATGATTTAAAATTCGAGATAAAGTGTTGTCCAGTTATTATCAACATAGCCAAATTATTGGATTAGCAAGAAATTAATTTCGATTTTCCCAAATGTATGTAGTTAGTAAAAATATTTACTCTTTAGCTATTTGTCATATCGGTTTAGATTTCCAGACAGATTGCTGCAAACACTGAAAATCGGGAAAGAAATACATTGGCTGCTAAAAGTATAAAAAAATACACCTTGATTTTTCGTTCTCAGTTTGAAGTAATATTAATAATAATCACTTAAATTATTTTCTAGCCAGTCCTGTACATTTATGAATGTGATTTGAAATACTCTTTTTTATGAAAGGGAATTCTTCTTTAAAAAAGTAATTAATTCTAGTTTAAATTTTAATTACTCATTATAGTTTAATTTTTAATTACTCATGAGAATGCGTTTGGTGTCAATATTTTTATCCATCTAAAATGTCCAACAAAAATCCATTTCTCAAAACTACTTATTAGATTGTAACGAAAGTTTTCCGCCACTCCAAGTATTGCCTGCACAAGCAGTTCGCGTTGGTGTCTTTGCCAATATTTTGTAAAACGATTTTTGTTATTTGAAAGAAAAGGCTTGTTTTAGAGCTCTGTGTTGTGAAATCCGTAAAACAATATCGTTATGATTAAGTATAAGGTGTCTGAAATGGAACTACCACGCTACCAGATTGATCCATCATTTACTCTCAGTTCTGTCGCAAAAAGTCAGCTACAGAATGACACTGAATCATGTGTACAACTTAAGGTACTACTGTTGTATCCTATGACATTGTGAAGATTTGGTACCGAAAGTTCAAAAACGAGGACTAGGATATTAAAGAAGCAGAGCGCTCTGACCGGACTACTGATGCTGATGAGGGCCGCCTACGAGAATGTGTGGAAGAAGATAAAATATTCATCCACGAGAGCTAGCTAAAAGAGTTAGACTTTAGTGCCATGTCCATTAGTCGCGCTAAGCATCGCATAAACTTGACATATAAGGTCAATAGCTGGGTACCGCGTGAGCTGACTCAAGCAAATCTGGCGGAAAACTTTCGTTACAACCTGATACAAAACTAACAAACTAAACCAAAAACGGAAATTGACCGTTTTCACAAGAAATTTCCGAAAGTTGCAATCATTTTTCTTCGTTTAACGGAAAATTACCAATTGTTGGGGAAAGCGGACATTTTCCTGGAAATTAAGGCTGGAATTATCCTGAATTTTGAGATTATTTTTAACAGTGCACCGGCTCGAGCAAATTTGGCTCCCTAGGCGAAGGATTTTAACGTCTCCCCCTTTAAAACAAAACTTTTTGAACTTCCTCAAGGTTGTGCTGCCTGGGCAAGACCGCCCCCTGTAGACAATGGACGCCCATGGCCCTGTAGACGCCCATAGCCTGACTATAACATTTTTGTACCCAGAGCACCTATCAAATTTTTGTAATTCCTATATATAGCTGTCTCAATTTTTGTGTCCGTATACATAGCTTTAAACTCCCTTTTTTCAACTATATCTGTGGGTGCGCCTAGGGCACGTGCCCCATTTGCCCATGCGCTAATAAGATCCTGGTTACGGCACTCACCCTGTTGTGGCTAATGAGTCAATAGTTATCATCCGATCAGAGTGCCAAATGCCAATGCCGTCATTCTATTTCCTCTGCTCATCTCCCCGTTGTACTGACGTAACCGTTCTTGTCTCCCGGGGCGGGACGCCCTAGTTACGTCTCTCTCTCCTTGATTAAAGCCTCTTATCCTGAGCGAAAGATACAATCCTTAAACTTTTGGTATGGAAAAATTTATTAACGGCCCTGTCCATAAATAGAAAAAGGATTATTTGAAAAGAGGGGAAGGCGTTTCAAAAACGTACCAAATTTGTATGCAGTCTGTATGCAATTTTTTACAACTTCCACGTGTCCAATTCGCTACAACTCCCCCCCCCCCCTCTTGCAGATTTGTTCCCTGGCTAGTGCCGCCTTCCTTGGTTTGGGGCCATAGGCCGTTGCATAGTTTGCTTATAGTTTCGGGCCGGCCCTGTGCCTGGGGCGAGTTCCTTAAACTTCAGAAATAGATCGAAATCACGAGGACTCACGTCAAAGTGAGTAGGGAGGGTATTCCAAGATTTCCAACTGCAACAGGAGAGAGGGAGTGACTGACTGACTGACTGAGGTCTAGCTTCTCGGAGTGCCAGCGCAGCGCGCGTACCTCCAGTATGTAATGTTAGGGATGTTATTGTTATGGATGTGAGTAGATAGCAGCGAAGCTGCCTGTATCAGTACAGAAAGTCATTTTTCTGGATGTTGGGTGTGCATGTCGACCCTTCCTCCGCCCACCATAGGTGGTCTTCACAGGAAGGGTTGCTCGACGTGTGTGGCGTGTACGGGCTTAAGGTTGATCTTGGAGGGCATGGAGAACAGCCTTGGGGCGTTTTCTATGCTGTGGGTCCGACAGCTCATAATCTGGTAGAGTGGCAATAATTTCGTTAGGAACGTTTCGTAAGTTCCTGTAGAATCTCTTGGAGATTTTCAGTAAGTGGTGCTTGAGGGTCTTGATACAGAGATCCTTGAGTATGATGTTGTTGGCAAGTAGTGGGTGACCGTAACGGATCACGCCTTTACCATTGTTTTCAATTTATGTGCTTTCTGGTTGTTAAATTCGTTTGTGTTTATTCATAGTTACTAATTATTCCGGAATATAATCAACCCCTATTTTTAAATTGGTTTTTTTGTGCTAAAATAGAGCAAAAGCTTTCAAAAGCTGGTAGATGGCGCGCTCGACAAATTGTAGCACTGCCTCCTAGATACAAAAAGCCTAAGCGTTGAAGTCATCATTAGGCCTTTAAGTAATGACGGCACCGCACTTTCATTCCCATAAAAGTTAATCTCGTAAAACTATTTCAGTTTTCTGGTGAATGCTACAAAAATTAAAAAATATCTTAAGATAAGAATTAAAATACCTTTGTGATACAAAACAATTCATTGTGATTGCATTATATAATTAGTTATAGTTAAAAACTGCCCTCTTTTGAAAAATTAAATTTCCTATTTCAATTCATTAAATGTTGCTATGAGAGAGTAAAATCACCAGACATTTCGAATAGTTTTACTTTATGAAAATTAACCTGTGATGACGTCACCTTAGATTGGGACTACTGATGACGCAAAGGCTTGGTGACGTAGCAGTGGTTGTAGATCCTCCGACATATCGGCAGATGCACGGAGGAGAAAAAGTGGGTCACTTCTCTCTGTGTTAGTTACAGGCGCTTGGAGCCTGGTATGCCAATTCTTGCTCTGATTGGCTCTTCGCGTCAAGTAACTTCTGTAGAGCTCTGATTGGTGCTCTCCCTGCTGCCTGAATTTACTGCTTGAGGAGCGTATTTCAGAATCGGAGGAAGGAAGGAACGTTTCCGATATATTTGGCAATTTATTTCGCTTTGCAATGGGCGTTTTCAGTCTGTAAAATATGTTATTACTTCATATTTATTCGCAGAACATTATTATTATTTTTTTATTTATAAAAGTTCTTATCTGATCGGTGCCGTATCTAAGTTGGGGAGAGGGGGTATAGGGGACGACCCCCCCCCCAAAAAAAAAATTAATGTGTATGTTTCAAAAAATTCTTTTCTTAGTACTGTTTTTTTTTCTCAATTCTTCTTTTAACTGTAACAGACAAATTAACTGGCTTAATGAGTTTAAATGTGTAATTAAATTAATTAATTACATAATGAAGTTAATAAATATGTAATTAAGCTATTTATGATTTAAAACTGATTGTATGTCATATTTCAATGATTCATTATGTGAAATAAAACCAACACACAAATTAATAACAGCATTAATGATTGCTAATGAACAAAAAAATTTCAATAATGACTGTTAATTATATAGCTATAATTATTATGTGCTTATGAATTTTGATTGATCTCATTAAAGGCGATATTTTACATATGATTTAATTACTAGTTAATTAAATAATATATTAAATTAATTAATAATGTACAGGTAATTAATTATGTATTAGAGTGTAAGCCAAATTTCCTAAGTAGGTTTGTATATCACTAATAAGTTTTTCGAAAAACACACAATTCAGTAGAAATATGAGAAGGACAGTTATAGACTCTTGGATTTGCTGTAAAAATCCTTTTTGCAAACATTGCACACGAAAATTTCGCTCATTTTTGTATCGAAAAATTCACGGAAAACACCACAGCTATAAACAACGTTTCACAACAATTTAAGCCCGCCGATAATTATAGCTATGTAATTAACAGTCATTATTGAAATTTTTTTTGTTCATTAGCAATCATTAATGTTGTTATTAATTTGTGTATTGGTTTTATTTCACATAATGAATCATTGAAATATGACATACAATCAATTTTAAATCATAAATAACTTAATTACATATTTATTAACTTCATTATGTAATTAATTAATTTAATTACACATTTAAACTCATTAAGCTAGTTAATTTGTCTGTTACAAGTTAAAAGAAGAATTGAGAAAAAAAGCAGTTCTAAGAAAAGAATTTTTGGAAACTAATACACATTAATTTTTTTTTGGGGGGGGGGTCGTCCCCTATACCCCCTCTCCCCAACTTAGATACGGCACTGATCAGATAAGAACTTTTATAAATAAAAAAATAATAATAATGTTCTGCGAATAAATATGAAGTAATAACATATTTTATAGACTGAAAACGCACATTACAAAGCGCAATAAATTGCCAAATATATCTGAAACGTTCCTTCCTTCCTCCGATTCTGAACCCTCAGGGGGAAGACCTACTCTAGGTCTTTACGGGTGTCGCAATCCCGGGGCCCCAGCGATCTTTGGCTCCTCTTTGTTCCACCCTCCTCTCCTCTTAGCTGTCTCCTTCCTTTTCCCCCTCAGTGTAGTTTCCTCTTTGGAGGTGAGGGCCCCCCCTTAGAAGCTGCGGTCGCCCTGTGCCGTCAGCTTCTATTGGCGGAAAACTACCCACGTGTTTGCCGTGCGTGGAGACCCGTGTCCCCGGAAATGGGGAACCTGGTAATTGAGGGGTGTTCCCGTAGGGGAAATCATCTGAATGGCATTTCCATTGGGACGGGATCAACCTCAACACATTACTTTGGCCTCGGCTTCGGGTAAACGGGAGGTACACAGCGTTCCCCTGTGTATCAATCGGCTGGTGGTACTGATTCACTCAACTGCTAGGGATCAAGCAATCGGTCTTCTGCTGGGCACGTCGTTAAGGGTGGACGCTGCTTACAGGGATGCACTGTGCGCGTATAGACCCGGCTAGCACTGGTGTGCAAATGCACATCCCCTCGTAGGGCTCCGTGGTGGGTGGTGCGGCCGGGTCCGAACACTTCTTTCTCAACATGGCTTCGAAATTTTCTTCCTCTCCCAATCCATCTTCAGTCGCCAACGCTATGCTAACAAGTACCAAGGACAACATGGATTTGCAACCGTCTAACACAAACGCTCGATTTTTCATCATACACAGTGTCGAAGGAAACTTTCATGAAACATCGCCATTTCTTATACACAAATGTATCACAGCCAATGTAGGTGAAGTGAAAAAAGTAAAAAAACTAAGATCTGGAGACCTTCTTGTAGAAGTTACCAGCAATAGACAAGCTTCAAAAATAATGAAAATCAAAGACTTTGGGCTAAAATCTGTTACAGTATCACCTCATACCTCCCTAAACACATCAAGAGGAGTCATATCTGAACCCGAACTTTTACACTGCTCTGAAGCTGAAATACTAGAAAATCTGAGAGACGAAAGTGTATGTGCTGTCCGTCGCATCACTATTCGGCGCAATAATCAAACAATCAACACTAAACACATTGTCTTAACTTTTCAGTCACCCACTATTCCATCCCATATTAAAGCAGGCTATCTATTATGTCCCGTAAGACCATACATTCCAAATCCTATTCGTTGCTTCCAGTGTCAAAAGTTCGGTCATACAAAAACGTCCTGTCGTGGATCTCCGGCCTGCGCCCGCTGCGGTGCCTCCGGCCATGACAGCGACACCTGCTCAGCAGTTGCAAAATGTGTAAACTGCAAACAGGAACATCCGTCATATTCCAAGTCATGCCCAAAATGGGTATTCGAAAAAGAAATTCAGTCCCTGCGTGCCTCTCAAAGACTCTCTTATCCTGAAGCCCGTAAAATAGTAGAAAACCATACCCCTAAGCCTGGTCTGTCGTATGCAGCAGTAACAAAATCAACAAAATCAATAGCAATCCAAACTGATCCACCACAATCGATACCCACCCCATTCTCAACAACTTCAATAGCTAAACACCCAACTCCTACTCAAAGTAAATCTTCCATAGCCTTGCAAAAAAACATTCCCAAGAAAACTTCTCAAAGTCTCAACCCAAGCCGACCTCAGATAAAAAAATCTTCTGTATACCGAACAAAATATAATAAATCCAGAATAAAACATATCCCTCCACAGCCACCTATTGACGACTCTATCCTACATTTGGAACCAACAGACTCAGACATATCTGACAAAGAAATGGACGATGAAATCTTAATTCCTACATCTGAACCCCCGGGGATTATGAGTGAACCTTGCATAATCCCCAATCTCACATAATTATGGCCCTTCTGCTTTCTTGGAATTGCCACGGTTTTGTACATAAAATTGACGACCTGAAAAATCTGATCTATAATCATAATCCTGCTTGTTTAGCCCTCCAGGAAACATTTCTCAAAGCCAGTAGACAGACAAACATTCGCAACTATACGATCCTCCGAAAAGACTATGAGCATAATGACAGAGCCTCCGGTGGAGTTGCCCTACTCATCAACAATAACTATCCCTACCAGGCAGTCAACCTTAACTCCAACTTACAAGCCATAGCTGCTCGCGTTCACCTTCACCAGCTCACCACTGTATGCAGTATCTATCTCCCGCCCAATGACGACATCAACCAAAATTCTCTCAACAGTTTAATACAGCAACTCCCCCCTCCGTTCATCCTCCTTGGGGACATGAATGCTCATAGCCCCTTGTGGGGAAGCAAAAATATTAACTTTAGAGGACGACAAATCGAATAACTCCTAACAGATTTCACACTGTGCCTTATGAATAATGGTGACACTACATACTTTCATCTACCAACAAAATCCTTCCATGCCCTAGATCTTGCCATCTGCTCTCCATCAATTCTCCCATTATTTAATTTCTCTGTCTCTAGTGACTTACATAACAGTGACCATTTTCCTGTTTTTCTCTCTCCATTATATCAGATTTCTAATCGAAATTATAACACCTCTCACTATATCTATGAGAAAGCTGACTGGCACACCTTCACTGCTCAATCCGTTATCTCCTCGAAGGTCATGGAAGGTACTATAGATCAGGTTGTCGACAGTATTACCCATATTATTATTAAAGCAGCTGATAACAGCATCCCAAAATCAAGTACTGGTACCAGAAAACACAAAAAACCGTGGTGGAATGATGCATGCCTTCTCGCCAGAAAGCAGCAGGGCAAAGCCTGGGGTATCTTCCGCCGGTATCCTACAACTGAAAATCTAATTGCTTACAAGAAGGCAAAGGCAAATGCACGTAAAATCAGGCGGCAATCTCAGAAAGAATCCTGGAGGCAGTATGTCTCTAGTATCTCCACTTCAACCACCACTAAGGAGCTATGGACGAAAACTAAAAGAGCATTGGGTATCTACACAAACCACTCAATCTCCTGTCTATCCACTAAAAATGGCATCATATCCAAAACAAAAGACATAGCAAATGCTATTGGGGAAGCACTTGCTTTAACCACCTGCAGTACCTCTTACCCAAAACCTTTTCTCTCTTATAAACGCCAGACTGAACGGCAGACTTTAAAATTTAATACCTCATCAAACCAATCTTACAATAGCCTCTTCACAATCCATGAACTGAATAAAAGCTTAAGACAATCATCCAACACATCACCAGGTCCTGATGGCATTACCTACGAAATGCTGAAGCACATCTCTCCTGACTCCTTATTAAACCTTTTACACTTCTACAATAGAATTTGGACTGAGCATGCCTTTCCCTCCTCTTGGAGAAATGCCATCATTATTCCCATTCTCAAACCAGGAAAAGATGCCACTAACCCCCATAACTACCGTCCTATAGCCCTTACTAGTTGCCTATGCAAACTTTTGGAAAGGATGATAAACACCCGCCTGGTTTACGTCCTGGAAACAGAGGGCCATATACACCCTTTTCAGAGTGGTTTTCGTAAAGGTAGATCCACTATCGATAATATTTTACATTTGGAGACACATATACGTAATGCTTTCCTACAGAGGAACCATCTGGTGTCAGTCTTTTTCGACATAGAAAAAGCTTATGATCGGACGTGGAGGTATGGTATCCTCCGGGACCTCCACAATTCAGGCCTCCGTGGCAACCTGCCCACATTTATAAAGAACTTCCTTTCCCTCAGGAACTTCAGGGTACGCATAAATGGCACTCTGTCCGACAATTTTGTGCAAGAGGAGGGTGTTCCACAGGGCTCTGTTTTAAGCGTCACCCTTTTCTCCATAAAAATAAACGACATATTAAAACAACTTCCCCCGACTGTCCTCGGCAGCTTATACGTTGACGATCTACAGGTTTCCTGTCAGGGAAAGGACATGCGTTTTATTGAGCGGCAACTACAAAATACGATCAACCGTATCCATAAATGGTGCAACAACAACGGTTTTAACATTTCTAGTGACAAGACAAATTCTGTGCATTTTTGCCGGAAGCGTGGGATACATCCTGATCCAGAACTTTTCTTGGGTCCTTCAAAAATCGATGTACTTGACTCCACCAAATTTCTTGGTGTTTATCTTGATAAAAAACTAACTTTTGCAAAACATATCTCTCATACCCGTACCAAGTGTGAAAGAAATTTAAACATACTGAAAGTACTCAGTAACACCTCATGGGGAGCAGAACGTGATACACTAATACGAATTTACCGTTCTGTCATCCGCTCCAAAATGGACTACGCCTGCTGAACCTATGGGTCAGCTTGTAAGTCAAACTTAAAAAAACTTGACACTGTGCACCACACTGCACTACGTATTTGTTCGGGAGCCTTTAGAACATCTCCCATACAAAGCCTTTACATCACTTGTCATGAACCATCCCTCACTCATACTCGTCATAGACTGTCCATCAACACATATTTTCGCATTCTCTCATACCCTTCATACCCTCTTAGGAATTCCATTTTAGATAATCATCTGGATCGTCTTTATCAAAGTCGTCCCTCCTGTACTCCTTCATTTGGTCTCAGGATTCGTCGAAGTCTTGCTGGTACGCAATTATCGAACACTATTGTTTCTCCCTGCTCTCCTTTTGAAACTCCACCCTGGGAAACCTTGCACATTTCGTTTTTGCAGCCTTTCAGAGGCTTCGCAAAAGAAAGCACCAATCCCCAAATCTATCAACAACTCTTTCATAACCACAAAGACCATTACCCTAACTATCAAGAACTTTACAGGGACGGCTCAAAATCAGGGAATCACGTAGGCTTTGCGTACATCAGTGGTACTTGCGCTCGCAGTTATACCCTCCCCTCCTACTGCTCCATCTTCACAGCCGAACTTTTAGCTATCTATGAAAGCCTCTTGTATATATCAGAAATCAGAAGAAAAAATGTTATCATTTATACAGACTCATTAAGTGTGCTGGAATGCCTTAAATCAGGCTCAGTCAAACATAGCTATGTGGACAAAGTCCTACGTGAATACCACCACCTCACTGACCATGGTTTCAGTATCCTGTTATGTTGGGTGCTTAGTCATACTGGAATTCCAGGTAACGAAAGAGCAGACGTGGCAGCTAGGCAAGCTTCGATGTCCTACACCGGTGACATACCTTTCGAGGACATCAAACTCGGCATCTCTGTCTTAATCAAAGACAGCTGTATGAACGAATGGGATGGCGAAATAGACAATAAACTGCACACCATACGACCATCCATCACTCACTGGTCATCTCATCCTAGCCACAAGTTTGACGTCATTTTGACACGCCTACGGATAGGTCATACGAGACTCACCCATAATTATCTGCTTTTCGGTGAACCTGCACCACACTGTTCTCATTGCAACACACATCTAACCATCCGTCATGTTTTAACTGCCTGCAAAGCTTTTAACTCTTTTTACCAGACTTATTTTAACTGTTCTTATCCCGTACTTGACGAAATTTTAGGTGAAACTCCACATAAAAACCTGTTCCGCTTCCTCAGGCATATTAGCCTTCTTTTTTTGATATGAATTAAGACTTGTTTTGACAGTTGTCTGAATGGGGTACCCCATCCAGACAAGCCTACTTACAATTTTTACTAATGGTTGCTTTTATCCTTTATTACTAGTCATGTCTTTTAGCCTTTATCCTTTTATCAAGGTATTTTTTCATTTTTTATCCTCGTCTGGCGCAGCATATCCTTGCTGGATTTTGTGCCAATAAACCTCAACCAACCAACCAACCATCCTCCGATTCTGAAATACGCTCCTCAAGCAGTAAATTCAGGCAGCAGGCAGAGCACCAATCAGAGCTCTAAAGAAGTCCCTTGACGCGAAGAGCCCATCAGAGCAAGAAGTGGCATACCAGGCTCCAGGCGCCTGTGTGTTAGTTCCACCTCTACCTTCATGTCCGCAGCCCAGGGGCGTAGCCAGAAATTTTTCATGGGGGGGGTTACGACTACTGCAACTCACATATATGCATACATGTGTGTGATAAGGGAGTATGAATAGGATAGGAGTAAGAATAAACATTTTGCATGGCAAAACATTCCTCATGGGGGGTTATGACCCCCTAACCCCCCCTCGGCTACGCCCCTGCCGTAGCCCATCATGCAACCGTCCTACTCGGTAACGCACTTTCGCCACAGGCTTCCAGTAATCTTCGATAACAGTTCGTTGCATTTTTGCTACGGGCAACCACTATTTTAAATACCACCGCTTATCACCTTTTGAAAACCTGCTTTAGAGCGATGGAAAAGAAACTTTTTTTTAACGTCACACAGCAACTACCATTCTAACTACACTGACTGTTTTTTGCACTCTGCACATCGACTACAGCGCCACCTCACCGCTACCATATCCTATTTGCGCATGCCCACTCTTCTGCGAGTTTCTAGGTTAAGTTGCCACTATTTAATTTACAGCCTTTTGGTAGTTACGCTGATCTCTGATTCCGTAACAATTCCGGGTAACTCCTCCAAGATAAAACTTTTAACTACATTACTCCAAAAAGCTAAAAAATTGGGCACAAAAGCGTAATAACATCTACCGTTTGTACAATCCCCTTGATATGCTTGATAATTATTTATAAAAATATAGAAAACAATTTGCCCTACTTTAAAAATCTGAAAATCCAACCCTTCACTAATTTTTAAGCGATTTTTCTCTAGCTCCATTTTATTTCTGAGAGTAAAAAAAGTTTAGTCTCTGTGCACTCGAGAGGTGACATTCAGCTGAAGCTGAAGCATCACTGAAGCTTTCACGTCATCGATAGATCTTCTTAACTGACTGACTGACTGAATGAATGACGGTCTTAATGGAGTGCCGTAGCGGAAGCCTCCTTATCTCCAGTATGTGAAGTGAGGATCATGTGGTTTGATGCGGGGCCATCGCTAAACAACGGGACTGCTTATGAGTTGCCATCGCTAAAAATGAGTTTATCATTGAGGCCTGTTTTCCCCAGTCACAGTATTCTATTTTATTATTCTAAGTATTATAAATGTATATTATTTTATTATTTTAAAACAATTTTTTTATACTTTTGCCGTACTAAAGAACTTTAGATGTAGGTAATCGTTTTGTGAATCTTGCGCCATTTTCTTTCATGAAAATTTATCCTAAAATTCGACCATTTTGCTCTGAATGTAAAGGTAAGTGAACGCTTATAATGTATTTAGAAATTCTAAAAATATGTATGTAAATCATGTTTAGTGAATAATTATTCATGTGTTATTTATAAATAAATTATTTTAATCAGAAATCGCATTACTTGAGTAGTTTTTATTCTTGTAAATAAGCATGACGTTGTGATACTATTTAGACAATTTAATTTTCCCAGTTGAAAATGTCATTTATCAGTTATATATGCCTTGATTATGTGATTAAGACTTACATCTGGTACAGTGCAGAAATACAGTAAATTATAAATTATTGATTTTTGTCCGTTTATACAGAAACTTCAAATGTAGTTAATATTTTGTACAAGCGTTCATTATGCTTGCTCAATTCCTAAGTTCGATTGAGAAAGCGACAAAAGAATAATATATACTACATGTCTTTATTTTATGAAATGTCTTTATTAAAGAATAATTAATTCAGGGATCGCGCTATAGAGCGTATTTTATCAATTTTCTCCAATATGCAGGATATCCCGAAAACACTGAAATGCGCTTTAATACATCATTTGTTAAAGATTAATCTTGACTTGTTTAAAATAACGTAGGAAATACGACTACGTTCATGAAATATTCATTATAAAAATGTCTTTCTCATTTGTGTATTTAGTTATTTTAAAGTATATTAAATATCCACTTGTGAAACTAAAATAAGCAATCGTGAATCATGAGAGTAAGCGCTACTTTGTTTTTCCTTCAAATTATATGCATCTATTTTCTTTATGTAAATATGTATCATAGCAAACAAATTAATGATGAGTTCGTACTTGAATTAGTAACACAATTACTACTTAAAACTACATTAAATAACGTTTGAAAGCACTGGGAAGCTTAAGAAATGCCTGATGTATACGTGAAGACTCGAGGATCCGTAGGCCTCTTTGGATGGCTCATCAAAATACACGCGCAGGCCCGTTACTAATTGCGAAGGCCCCGGTTGAAGTCAGGTCCATTCCGGGTTTGGGGATAGGTACTACCGTGGCCAGCAAGTTAGGTAGAATATCGATAATACACTAAGGAAGCTAATCAGAATATAAACTTGAAAATAGCAACTACATTACAACCTGTATTGGCTTTTCTACTTACAAATTGTGTTTTGGCTGATGCTTTTCCGAAGACAAAGGGTGAACTTTTCAGACACTTGAAATGAACGCAATGTTTATTCGTCCTTACGTGTGTTTTAAACAAAGTCATAACTACTTCTCCACAATCGATATTTTAAAACTTTAAGTATAAACTTTCCTTGAATTTGTGACACAGTTTAGTTTGATCGGTGGTGTACTGGTGTCGAAAATTAAAGTTACAAGCATAAAACATATTACAAGCATATGAGACTTTTTGACAAAAAAAAATGGGTTTAATGTATGAGAATTTGTTAAACTAATACTTCATACCATAATACAAGAAATGGTAACAAAACTATTTGTACAGGAGTTTAATGTTGGTTCCTATACAAATGAAACAAACATTGGTCAAAACAGGATATGACATCACTTTTTATTGCTTCGTCTGATAAGAGGTATGCGCAGAGGCATAGCTAGGGTTTTCAGCGCCCGGGGACAACTGAAGTTTTAGAGCCCCCTCCTATTTGCCAAAGTGCAATGGGGAAGGTTTTGCATACAATTTAGCGTCTCATGATTGCTGCTTCCGGGGACAAATGCCCCTCCTTGCTCCCGTCTAGGCAAGTCACTGGGTATGTGGCCACCTTGCACTGCTATATAAGCATTATATCGAGCTCTTGTACTGATAATGAGGCTACTGATCAACGATTGCGGCAGTACTTTCCATTCTTCCAAAAGAGCCGATTTAATACCTAAAAGGTCCTTGAAGAGGGATTTTTGACATGCAATGACTCTTCCTAGAGTATTCCATAAGTTCTCAATGTCACTGACTCTCGGAGACCTCACTGGTCACATCCTACAGAAAATATTCACTTCTTTCGGATAATCGTTGACTTTGTAACTTTTATTTTTGAAAATACGATTTTTCAAAGAACATTAGCACCCTCAAAAATATACAATGCATTTTAATCATGTATTTATGAGCAACTAGATGTTACATTGACTAATTATATAATAACTAGCAGCGAAACCCGGCGTTGCTCGGGTTAAAATACACCGCATGCTTAAATATTTAAGGATCCATTTTTTAACGTAGATAATTTAGATTTCTAACTTCTATCTAGCCTTATCTAAGTCCTCACTTGCAGACCACTACTGGGATGCCAGGGTCCATTTGGATACATAGACTATTTGATGCAGATGAATTTTTTGTTCATGTGTTTCTTTCTTTTTTACCATTCCTTTGCTGTATTTGTCTTCCTATCTTGCCATTAGAAATAAAAATGTTATCGCATCCTGAGCACATTGATGCATTTGATCTGGACATCCAGTAGTAAATGTGGATGGCAAGATGACCAATTTTCTTATGTTATCGACGTTTGCATCATTTATCATTGCATCTCTCAAATTGATGTATTCATCCGAACGCAACTTTCGTTGATTATGTCGAATAAATTCTAATCTTTCCGTCTCAATTTTAGCATACATCTCTACAATAAACTGCTGAAATAACTGCCGAGTAGTTTAAATTGTGGTTATATTCATCATTTCTAGTCATAATTCGATAAGCATAAAATTGCATAGTTGATACTTTCTTGTTAGTTTCGACACCTGTAGTGGATCAATCTGTTGAATATTGAAGTGATAACCATCCTCATCTTGACAAAAAATTAGCGGATACTGTAGTGTGTCATAACTACGATGTATTTCAGCAATACGTTGCAATTTTTTACTTCAGCGTTGAATAATAATATCACGACGACTACATTCGTTATCAACAATTACTACGGCAACTTCGTTCGTTTGAGGTGCATTGAACCTTCTTTCGTGTTGACCGGCTGGTCTTTTATCTGCTCGAATAACGATCTTATAATTATCTGCAGCCATTTGGTCTAGAGAAGTCTTAAACACATTGATTAGTTGATTATGATTATGAAGTAGACGTTGTAATTTTTAAATAATATCTCGTTGTAGTCCCTGAATGTTAGAGCAACGTTGGTCTGTTTCAAGTTCTTCGTTACAAAGAAAATATATTTGAAGAAATTTTGGAGTTTCATTTGGCATCGGCAGAAGTGAACCTACTCGATGATAAATTTGGCCTTGAACCTTAAAAACCGGGTTGAAATTTTCTTCCTTGCATATTAATGAAGCTCCAAATGAAGTCATTTGAAAACAACAGTTGTATCGACGTATATTTTGCAGAAAATTATTGGAATCTGGTGTTTTCCAGTCCTATTTGCGAGTAATTGTGGTAGTGGTACATCTAATGCTGGTAAATTGACTTTACCACTCGAACAGCACATACCAGCAGTTTCGCCTTTAAATTTCCGTGCAACCTGAAAGTCCGAAGAACTTGAAACAGCAACGTTGGTCTGTTTCAAGTTCTTCGTTCCAAACAAAATATATTTGAAGAAATTTTGGAGTTTCATTTGGCATCGGCAGAAGTGAACCTACTCGATGATAAATTTGGCCTCGAACCTTAAAAACCGGGTTGAAATTTTCTTCCTTGCATATTAATGAAGCTCCAAATGAAGTCATTTGAAAACAACAGTTGTATCGACGTATATTTTGCAGAAAATGATTGGAATCTGGTGTTTTCCAGTCATATTTGCGAGTAATTGTGGTAGTGGTACATCTAATCCTAGTAAATTGACTTTACCACTCGAACAGCACATACTACCAGTTTCGCCTTTAAATTTCCGTGCATGACAATACTCGCATATCGTATCTATTTTTCCGATGACAAAATTTGGATGTTCGCTGAATTGTTTTTTTTCAATCATAATGGAACGCCCGAAGTTCTAAATTCTCAATTTTACTTGTAGCAGCTTGTTTTTTGCGTAAAGTAGCCATTCTTTCTTTTCTTCTTCTATTTTCCACTTCACGTTGATCAGCAGATTGACAATTTCTAAGTGTTCTCATTTGGGATCGCACTTATTCGTTAATATGTGTTCTTTCTTCTTCGGTTAAATTTCTCTATTTTTTTTTACTCCTTTACGAATATTTGAAAGCCGTTTCTCTCTTTGTTCTTCTGTTTCAAGTTGACGTGCTACTTTTCTTCTTTTAAAATCCACTCGAGGTTTTGTAAATATTTTTTTACGCCTTGGTATTGTGTATATGTAATGTAATAAAGTTACACAAAATTAATACCTTGATTGCTATTATGGTGTCACTGACGAACTCTCTTGAATATTCAGATAGTTTGTTCTTTTTCATTTGTCAAAATGATTTGAATTTGTTTAATTACTGTTCACTCTAAATTTCAGTTAATCTTTACTCGACTGCAAACACGATCAAACTGACGAAATGTCACTGAATTTCGGTTTATATACCATAACACATCCAAATTGCTAGCATCAGAACACTCTAGAATATTCAAATAATTTCTTCTTTTTCACTTGTTAAAATAACTTGAATTTGTTTCAGGTAAAATGGTTCGCAGACGATAATTGCTTGAGATTCAGTTTTCCTGCTGATATGGCAACAGACGATAAACGTTAAATTTTAATATTTTACTGGAGTTGAAATTCAGAAGTTCTCATGAGTTAGAATAGGACAGATATATATTTTTTCACATTTTCGCCACCCACAACCACCCACTTCCACCCACCGCGACCAAACTCCCTTACTTTCACCGTGAGGCCAAGGGATATTTACCACCCCAACAAGAAGTTAATTCGAGTTGGTGGTGATAGAGAAAACCCTGTCTTTACAAACGAACATTAGCATTTTATACATATATTAAGATAAGATTAAGATTAAGATAAGATTAAGATTAAGATATGTATGTGCACGAACGATACTCATATTCATAAAATAAAAAAACACCATAAAAATAATATAGTAATTTTTTTAATAAAAATTAAACATCATTTTGTTCCTTGCACTCCCGTAGTACATGAAACGTTATTAAACGAAGTCGCGCCGCTTCTCTTCAAGCGGCAGTGGCTGATGTAGGAAAATAGTATGCTTCTACTACCTAGATGTAGTGGTTCCAAACCCTTTAACATCACACCTCCCCTCCCCAGCAAATGCTATTTTATCATGGCGCTCCCCTCACATTTTTCAGCATATATTCGGCTTTATGTTCCTCAACAGTGAACATTTAGTCGCCTTTCGCAAAAATAATGTTATGAGTAAAGTTTGAATGACCATTTTGAGCGAGAATAGATATTTTTAATTCCTTGTAGGGTATAAGGAAGTAATTTGATCCTGAAAACTTTGGGGGGCCAAATTTCAACGAAAAAACCGATTTTGACTACCTCTAAATTTTATTTTAAGAATTTTTTCGATGCATCTTATCGTAGGCTAGCATGCACGATCATAGAAATGCGTCTGCAACTCATTTTGACTAGCGGCGAGTCTATTTTGGCCACTTTTCCCATGCCGTCTGTACGTATGTATGTAACTCGCATATCTCAAAAACTATTGGTCGTAGAATGTCGAAACTTTATATTTAGGATTGTTCTAACATCTAGTTGTGCATCTGTACTTTGAGTTCCATTCGACTGGATAGTTTATCTACAAGACCACCCAAGAGATTCTAAATACATTACGCTCTTTGGGCCGAAATTCATGAAAGCGTATTCTAGAGGTATTGGGCTATTTCAAACGACTCAAAAGTGATATATGCTGTTAAGAGTTACAAAATGTATTTCTCCCATTAAAAAAAGTGTCTTAATCATTTATAGTTCTGCTACAGGAACACTCAAAAGATTTCAAGTACATTATGGTCAATGGCAATTTTAGGGGCATTCATCCATTTCAAGCACAATACCGTCCTATCATATAAGTTAGGTAATGGTCCGACCACGGTCACGTGCCTCCCTCAACAACTACGCCAAAAGTCGCTAAGCTTGGCGACTTTTGGCGTACGTGTGTATGCATTTAACTCTCAAATCACAAAAACTATTAGTCGTAGAATGTTGAAATTTCATATATAAGATTGTTGTAATATCTAGTTCTAGTTCTCGATTTTTCGTTCCAATCTACTGGAGAGTTTATTTACTGGACCACTGAAAAGAATTTCAATACTTTAATGTCTATGGACATCTTCAATATAATACAAGTGTAGACAGTCATTGTTTGGTCCATGGCTAAAATCTCGCCATTTGTCGTCGACCTTGGCGAGTTTCACCAAAATACCGCCAAATTTAGCGATAGTCAGTCATTGGGTCCATACCAAAATATCGCTTTTTCATCGTCCTTGGCGAGTTTTTGCGAAAGATCGCAAAATTTGGCGAAAGTCAGTCATTGTTTGGTCCATGCTTAAGATCTCGAGATATGTCGTCGACCTTGGCGAGTTTCACCGAAATATCGCCAAATTTGGCACCAAAAATTATTTTGTATTTTTTAAAATTCTAAAACTTTACCCGTAGAATTTCGAACTTTTGTATTTCGAACTATTGTAAAACTGTTTTCAATATCATTTTTGGCTGCAATCGACTTGGAATTTATTTACAGGATCAGCCAAATTACTTTAAATATATTAAGGCGTATGAATGCATTCAATTCATTGAAAGTCTGTGGTGAATGACTGCTTTGGCTATCCCCAAAATCTCAAACTATCTCAAACTTGTCTTTTGGTGAAATATCGCCAAATTAAGTGTTAGAAGGAAATTTTTCAAACTGAACGCAGCTTGGTGATATCGGAAATATTTGGCTAAAAATCTCTAAACCTTACTATTACTGCATAGTTTTATCTCTTTCAAATAAAATAAGTTTAGATGAAGTGGCCGAAAATATTTTTGATTTAAAAGACGTACAAGGAAGTCATGTGTAGTCCACATCAGATTTTGAGTAAAAATAAGAATAAATGAAATTTTTTTTTCTTTTTAAGAAACATCTCTTAAAGAAACCAGCGTGTCTCACTGATTCACTGGTTGAGAAACGCTGGTCTAGAGATGTCAATGTTCGCTAGTCTTCTGTCGATTGTTTTACGGTGAGGCGTTCAAAATTTGCGCTTTAAGTTCGGGCAGAAACTAATACTCAACTAAAACGAAAACTAATTTATTTAGTGAACAGGTAAATGACAACGGAATTAATAGTTGTTAGTTGGATGTTCAACAAACCCCACCCAACTATTCAGTTGACTAGTTTCAGTCCAATTTTAGGCCTATGTACCTTCAGTTAAACAGGAAGCAAACTTTCTGTCATGCGTCAGCACACTGCCACTTTACTACATATGACTACATATATCCAAACTTCTTTCTTTCACCCAGCAAATGTATATCTTTAAAATTTCCTGCCATATGCAGCAAATTTTAGAAACAACGCTTGTCTGACATTACACAGTCTTCTCCTATGTATAAATCGACTGAAATTAGTTGTTATTCAAAACTAAAACCCAACTAATAGTTAGTTGAAGGTTCAACTAACTAAGCTCAGATCAACTAAATTAGTTTTAGTTCTCTATTCTAGTTTTAGTTCTTGAACCTTCAACGAGCAACTCTTAGTTTAGTCAACCAACTAAATTAATTCAAGCTTTAGTTGGATACTAGTTTTTGCCCAAGTCTATCCACATTACATTTCGGGGTTTTTTTCTACAGAAAAGACGCGTAATATTACAGATTACTTATATTCCAATGTGAAAAAAAGAAGTTATGTTAAATTGTATTAACAGAATTTTGCCGTATATATATTTGTGATACAATGACTTGATGATACAACATATTACTGGTACTCCAGTCAGTTGTTTTCATCTGTTTCCTCATCTTCATAGGCCAGTTGGTTTTAAAATTTGGCACAAACGTGTAAAAAAGTTGCTCGGAAAATCTCCCATATCCGAAATTTACGCACACCTCCTAATATAGATATATCGATGAGTCTCCGACACCACTCGACGAATCTATTTAGAAGAAATTCGCTGATATGTAGACAGATAACTCTCAGACGAGTATGAAGGCAATCAGGTGGCTTGACAGCTTTGTGCAGTGCCATTTTACCGGCAAGGCAGAGGGGGCAATTGCCGAAGGCCCACAGATTTTACAACCCAAATATCCTATTTGTCTCTCATTGCAGAGCTGCCAAGTCTCCGGCTTTTTTTCGGGATATTTCCTACCACTAATTTTTACTTGCAAATTTATACTTAAAATAAGTCCAAATACATAATTTACAGGACAGCCGTCTAAAAATTGTAATGCGAAATCACCCGGAAAAAGCCGGAGACTTGGCAGCTTTGAAATTGTAATAAAAGCACAGAAAGAGAAAAATTATTCTTAAGTTATATTTAATTACTAGCTGAAGTACCCGTCCTTGACGGGTTAGTGAATGCAAATTTCCAAAAAGCAAGAACTTTCGTCAGCATTGTAGGAGTACACAGAATGGATGTAGTATGTTGCCAAAGTAAAGAAAGCGAAGTTATAATTTTTAAGTATTGTTAAAATATTGCAGGTTAGAGAGTAACTAAGTAATATCATTTCATTCGCTTTGGTCGTAATTATGTGATGCGCGAACGAATATTGACGCATATTGAAATAATTTTCTCAAAATCTAATCAACATTTTTGAAAAATTTTGAAGGCTAGAATTTAAGTTGAGTGACAACCTATCCTGTCACCCAATTTCGTTCCATTCCCTGCAGTCTTTATTTCGTGATGCTGGAACAAAATTTCAGCATTTTAAAAGGATTTTCGCAAAATCTCAAAATGTAATCAATATATTTTAAAATTTCAACGCCTATAAATTAGGATTAGCAACTACCTATTCTATCACTCAATTTCGTATCATTCGTATTAGTCGTTATTACGTGATGTTTGAAGAAATATAAGCGTATTTTGAGAGAATTTTCACAAAATCTCAAAATCTAATAAAAGTGTTTAAAAAATTGGACACCTATAGTTTATGTTGAGCAACAATCTATCATGTGACCAAATTTCATATCATTTGCTTTAGTCATTATTACTTAATGCGGGAACAAAGATTCACTCAGTTTTAAACGATTTTCGCAAAATCTCGAAATCGGATCAATTTTTTTTAATTAGATGCTTATAGTTTAAGGTGAGTGACCACCTATCCTTTCACCAAATATCATTTTTTCACCTTTGCAGTAATTACGTGATGTGCGAACACAAATTTACGCAGTTTGAAATGATTTTCGCAAAATCTCAAAATCTAGTCAAGATTTTTTTTAAAATTCGACGCCTATGTTCTAAGTTGTGTGACCACCTATCATGACACCCAATTTCATATCATTCGCTTTAGTCGTTTTTACGTGATGCTTGCACACAAATTTACGCAGTTTGAAAGGATTTTCGCAAAATCTCAAAATCTAATCAAGATTTTTTAAAAATTCGACGCCTATGTTTTAAGTTGAGTGACCACCTATCATGTCACTCAATTTCATATCATTCGCTTCAGTCGTTTTTACGTGATGCTTGAACACAAATTTACGCAGTTTGAAAGTTTTTTCGCAAAATCTCAAAATCCAATCAGGATTTTTAAAAATTGGACGCCTATGTTTTAAGTTGAGTGACCACCTATCACGACACCCAATTTCATATCATTCGCTTCAGTCGTTTTTACGTGATGCTTAAACAAAAAAAGCGTCACGGACAGAATGACAGAATGACAGACAGACAAACTTTTTTTTTGAGGGTCACATCGGATTCCCGGGTGCTTGAAACGGATAGAAATCGCAAAATTTTTCAATTCCAAGAAATGTACAGACAAAAGTCTAATTTTATTTATATAGATTAAGTATGAACGATAAAAATAATTCAAATTCACACTTACGTAAACTGTAATTTTAATTAATAACTTTTTTTAATAAGTTGAATTGATAAATTTCGGCAGAGCACTTCCACGTGAAGTTTTACTGAGATCATATAATCGTTTATTTCAGGCTACTTAGAATAACATTTTTTATGAAAACTTTTCGGAATAAGCGAATTATATATATATATATATATATATTGGGGGGGGTATCGTGTAGGGCCCAATTTTAGTCTTTCGCCCAGGGCCCACGAAAAGCCTGATGGGGCACTAACTTCCTGTTTTATTTTATAGCCTAAGTCTGAGAGCGCTTGAGCAGCATTGTAAATCATCCATTCTCCTAAAATTTGTACTCATAGCATTTTTTACACCATTTAAATTCCATACTGCTTACTTTACTGCGTAGCTCCACCTTTCCAATGCTCAAAAATTTTTACGAATGAAAACTTTATATGTAAAAAGGCTTATTTAGAAAGTATTGAAAAAGGATTCATTTTTTATATAACATTTTTTTCATGTAAAACTTACTTTATTCAGACTGAATATGTGTGAAAAATATAAAGGCGGAAACTTAATGGTACAAATGTTCATTTACGTCAATACGCAGGAACGAATCCCACAACTGACACGTATTTAAAAAACAAATTTGGCGATATTTCGGCGAAACTCGTCAATTTCGACGACATTTGGCGAGATTTTAAGCATGAACCAAACAATGACAGATTATCGCCAAACATGGCGATATTTCGCCAAAACTCGCCAAGAACGGTGACAAATGGCGATACTTTGGGCATGGACCAAATAACTGAATATCGCCAAATTTGGCGATATTTCGCCAAAACTCGCCAAGGCCGAGGACAGACGGCAAGATTTTGGGCATGTACCAAACAATGACCGTCTACAGTTGTATTATATTGAAGATGTCCATAGACATTAAAGTACTGAAATTCTTTTCGGTGGTTCTGTAAATAAACTCTCCAGTAGATTGGAACCAAAAATCGAGATGCACAACTAGATGTTACAACAATCTTATATATGAAATTTCATAATATTTTTTTAGATTTGAGAGTTAAATATGCACACACGTACACCAAAAGTCGCCAAGCTTGGCGACTTTTGGATAGTTCTTGAGGGAGTCACGTGACCGTGGTCGGACCATTACCTAACTTATGTGGTAGGACGGCATTGTGCTTGAAATGGATTAATGCCCCTAAAATTGCCATTGACAGTAATGTATTGGAAATCTTTTGAGTGTTCCTGTAGCTGAACTATAAATGATAAAGACACTTTTTTTAATGGAGAAATTCATTTTCTAACTCTTTCCAGCATATATCACTTCTGAGTCGTTTGAAATACCCCAATACCTCTAAAAAACGCTTTGATGAATTTCGGCCCATAGAGCGTAATGTATTTCGAATCTTTTGGGTGGTTCTGTAGATAAACTATCCAGTCGAATGGAACCGAAAGGGGAGGTGCACAACTAGATGTTACAGCGTTCCTAAATATAAAGTTTCAACATTCTACGCCTAATAGTTTTTGAGATATGCGAGTTTAATGAATTTCGGCCCATTGATCGTAATGTATTTCGAATGTTTTGGGCAGTCCTGTAGATAAACTATCCAGTCGAATGGAACCAGAAGAGGAGGTGCACAACTAGATGTTACAAATATCCAAAATATGAAGTTTGGACATTCTACGCCTAATAGCTTTTGAGTTAGGCGAGTTTAATGAATATCGGCCCATAGAGCGTAATGTATTTCGAATCTTTTGGGCGGTCCTGTACATAAACTATCCATTCGATTATCACCAAAAGGGGAGGTGCACAACTAGATCATAGAACAATCCTAAATATCAAATCTCAACATTTTACGACCAATAGTTTTTGAGATATGCGAGTTACATACATCCGTACGTACGTACAGACGGCATGGAAAAACTGGCCACAATAGACTCGCCGCTGGTGAAAATGAGTTGCAGACGCATTAATATGATCGTGCATGATAGCCTACGATGAGATGCATCGAAAAAATTTTTAAAATTCAATTTAGAGGTAGTCAAAATCGGTTTTTTTGTCGAAATTTGGCCCCCAAAATTTTTCGGGATCACATTACTTCCTTATACTACGTACAAGGAAGTAAAAATGTAGTACAGGTGTTTAATACAAGAGCACTCTGAAACACATTAAAAGGATAAAAAGAGGGAGGGGGAAAATGCAATTCTAGCAATAAATATAATAATGTACAGAAATAATATGCTTGTGGTTGTAAAATACACTGAAAAAAAAATGTCAATAGTAGAAAATTTGCAATCTTAGAAGCAGTAAAAATTAATTAGTAGTATTTAAAAATAATTTATCAGCTAGAAACGAGGCCGTAGAGAACCAACGAGGGAGAGAGGGAGGATCAACAACCCCCTCCCCGATACTTTCAAGAACATATATTACTATTTGTAAAAGGGTAATAAAAAAACTGCCACATTGAAACATAAAACTCGAAATTTTTTCCTGGATATGGTTTTGGCAAGAAACTCTTCCGAGGAAAAAGCTGATAAGAAAAATAGCTGGTACTATAAAACTGTCTGATTCCTGTTTGTAACAAAGGTGGCTTCCATGTGTGGTGTGTTACAACAAGATAAAAGCTAGGAAGTAAAATTAAAAAAATTAAAAATAATAATTTAACTGAAACAATTATATAATAATAAAATAAAACAACTTGATAGTAATAATAAAACAACTTGACGGGGGATTAAGACAATAGTTCTAGAAAACTTGATATGATGCGAATAGTTTAAAGAATCAAAATTGTGTAAAATGTCTGTGGCTTTTCTTTCATTTTATGTGGTGAAAAGAAGTAACATCTGACATCCAGACTTACGAAAATTTTGAATTAGTGCCATTTACACCATGACCACTCTACTATCGCTGCAATGTTTGGTCAAGATCTCATATGCGTTCTCGGAAGAGTGAAGTAAACGTGGAAAATTCATTCATAAAGATTCACTCCGCCTTCGGCTACGCCCAGAAAAAAAAATATTCAGTTTAATGAAAAGAGTCTCTCATATTATTCTGTTTACTGACAGGCGAATTTTTATTAATTCTCGAGCAGGTGACTTGCAGCTTCCGTAGGATATCGCATCAGAATCTTTTCATGAAAACTGAATCTAATGATGGATTTGAGTGTATTAGAAGTCATTGAATCAGTGTCGTCATAAATTATTCATAGTTTAAAATCATTTTATCTTCATAACAATATCCCAATATGCCCGGAAAAAAATTTATTGTATTTTCCTTTGGAAGAATAAGTTATCCGTCTTCATTCAGAGATTAAAACTGGATGTCCATTTTTAGATATATTTTTCACATGAGATTTACTTTTCTGATATGGATGACATTTTGAGGCAATGTTAAATTTCATATTTTTATTTATTCCACATACTAGAGTAATGTATAAAAAATATTATTATTAGCTCGAGTTTTCAGTTAGTGCAATTCAAGAAATTGACTCATTAATGTCTTGAGGGATTGGGTAAAAACTAGTCATTGCATACATGGGTCATTTTCATAATTCAGTGCCATTTGCTGTCCACGTGTAAAGTATTTTTTTTAAGGCATAAGAAAATTTAAATGCTTTTTCGTTTTAACATGGTTTTTATCAGGCATCTTCCAGTAGAGAAAAAATAGATTTAAAAAAATGCTATCAATTAATATTTTTTTAAAGAAATGAGTAGACAAGATACTCAAATATAGCTGCCTAAATCGCCGAACATAAAGCGTGTTATTCAGAATTGCTTTCCCCAAACTAAAATTTCTGCCCTGGCATGTCTCAATATTGTGAAATAGAGTTTAAATTGCATTATGAAAAGGGTTTTTTTAAGTTTAAAAAAAATAAAAGACTTTTGATACTTAAATATAGCTGTCCGGACATTGATGGCATGTCTGTTGCCACACATTATTTTTAAATTTTAAACAACAAAATTGAAATTTGAGAATAGGAACATCTGTTTACCATTAGAACGTAGTCAAAAAAGAAATATAAACAGACATCTTGCGTTTTTGGCATTTGACTGAAAAATCAAAAGATATTAAGTACTTTTATTGCATGTCATGTCTGTTACTTTAATTAGTTACATAAAATATATCTATTTATTCGGTAGTTCAATTTATTAATTTAGATCATTAGTATTTTTTAGTCTAAATTAATGTCTCTTTTCATGTTCTTGTGGAATTATTTAGACTCATGAATTTTTGTTCCTTGAAATGTCATCTCTGTTACCGGCCATGTCTGTTACCATAATAAGTAACAGACATGACAAATAAAAACTTACGAAAAAATGAAAAATATTTTTAAATGAAGACTATATTATACGGACAAAAAGGACACTATACATATGTAATATATCACTTTGCATCATTTTGTGCTAAACATAAGTGTGCGAATTTCAAAGAACACATATGATATATTTCCTCAAGTCTGATAATGGAAAAATGGAAAAAATTAAATAAAAGAAAAAATGCATCAATAATACTCAGATGATGTTTAGAAACATAGTATATTTTATATTATGGAAAAAATACTTCTTATTTTTTTAAATTATATTTTTGTTTCTTAAACTTCCAAATGGCCAGTTTTGAAAAGGACCCACATACAATATACACTTATACAGCACGCATACAATATACATACATACATTTTAAAGTGCCTCCAGCACCATTAGACGAATCGATTTGAAGAAATTCACCGATATGTAAACAAGTAGCTCTCAGATAAGTATAAAAGAAGTTCACTCCCCAGCTTTATATTTTATTTTATAGGCAAGGACTACCAACGTAGCTTGTGAGCTGCTGTAAATCTGCATAGTCATTTTCGGGAAGTCCTCCGGACCGTCGAAATTCGCAGTTCTTGAAAATTGCTGTAAAACGTGTTAATTCCCCTAGCTTCGTATCTACTGAGTAGAAGCTGAAGTAGAATCTACTCAACGAGAGGACATACCTCTCCACAGATTTAATGTACGGAATCGTCGTCGCGCTCGCACGGTGGTCTTTGGTGAGCCTGAATTTGAACTAAAGTTCTTTCACCGGGTGTTCGAATCCCTGCCAAGCGAATGGCATGAATAAGAAATCTGATTATTATCTCATTGTAACTAATATGTCACTTTAATCAATAATAATTCACAGTACCCCTTAGTGCACTTTCGATTTAATACGGCACTGCATTTGGAGTTAATTAATTGAATCGTTTTCATTTTAACGGTTAAATTGAAAATGCCTTTCTAGAAGTTAATATATCAATCCCGTTTTCATCCCCTCCCTTCCTTTATCCTCATCTCAATTTATGCGTTTCGGTTTACATTATTTTTTTGTACCATATATACCCAACGCCTCCTACATGTGGAAATCCTTATAACTTTTATGTCAAGCCGTAGCTACATCATCTGACCTATCTTTAAAATATTTATCACAAAATAAAACTATTAAAAATGTCTGGTGAACTTACTCATGGGTAGCCATATTTAAATAATTTGAGATAGAGATATAATTTTACGACAAAAGGCAGTTCTTAAAGATGACTAATTAGACAGTATGATAAAGAAATAGTTCATTATGAATAATTTTACATGAGAAAGGTATTTTAATTTTAATGTCTAATTTAACATATATTCTAATAATTGTAGCACCCACCAGAAATTTTAAATAGTTTTATTTTGGGAAATGAAAACTGTGATTTTGAGTGGCGTAGTGATGACATCAAAACTTAGTGCCGCAGGAGTTATAAGGCTTTCTATGTCTAAGAGATTTTGATATACCGCGTACATTGAGGTGTTTGGTACAAAATTATGGCTATGGAAGATAGAAAAAAAAAGAGAAAGGAAATATGCCTTAAATTTATTAACAGGTGAATTACTTCCCAGTGATTGAAAATATGACATAAAGAGCCGACAAATGACCGAGTAAATAAGACACTGAACATTGGTAGATGACTGAAGTGTGGAGGTCCTTAGTCCTGGCCTACTGTACTGGGGTTTTGAGTGGTTTTCTCCAGATGTAACATGTATGCGTGTTAGAACCCCTCCAAAAGTCGACCGCCCAAGGTATCTCCCACCCTTAATTAGATAACCCTCTTGTAGTTTTGTCTTAACCAAAACAACCACGACAACCAAAATATTACACGAGCAATTATTTTCTATAAAATAAAATAATAATAAATGAATAAAAATAGTAAATGAATAAACAAGATAAAACAAAACTAATGCCAAACCTAATTTAGTAAAATAAATTATCTCCTATAAACATACTCTAAAGAAATCAATTTTTTTTCCTAAATCAATTTATTAATAATATCATTCATCCTTTCTTTCTGTTTTCTTTCTTTTTTTTAATGGTTTACAGTCTTCACGGTATCAGGAGCCTTCGAATCTGTGTTTTAAGTTTCAGCAAATATTTAAAGATTTGAGCTCTAAAGCACCACCTTAATTACACCGCCTGTACTTACATAGATGAAGAAAATGCAGTATTCAAGATGAGTGCCGTAAAAGTTTTAATTGCGTTTTGTGTTTAGTGCGAGCTAATAAAATTTACAAGACGTGCTAAATTAATTAAATTGCTTTTATGGGTTTTTTAGGATAGATAATTTTGCTGTCAAAAAAAAAAATAAATAAATAAAAACTTGAAAGTAATAGCTAAAGAAATAACAGAAGGGAAATATCCAGCTTTAAAGTTTGAAATTTTGTTAAATCAAAATTTTAGAGTTTAAAAGTCAGTTACTCATGGTGCTTTATTAATAACAAATTGAACTTTACAACAGTACTATACAGGTTGTCCCAAAAAGGTGAAAGCACGCTTTAATTCTTTATCTATTACAGATAAGTGCGCAATGAAAATTGAGAAAATGTTCAAAATAAGGTTGGAAGATTCTTAAGAAAAATTTCCTCTCATTAATTTTCGGAAAGTTACAAATTTTAAATTTTTATACGACCCTCGTACAAAAAAATTATCTATTAGTAGAATGTGGCCCATGCATTAAATATGTGATGTACAAAATTCCAGCCTTTCTTCATAAAACGTCTCGGAGATATCTTTAAAAAAAAGATAATCGGTGGCTATACATTAGGGTGCATCGAAAACCTTTTTTCTTTTTTCGAAATTCGCTTACCCTCGGTGCTATTTTTTGGCCAAATTGGCTCGATAAAAGTGTGCCAAATTTCAACTCGATTGGTTAACCTCTTCAGTTGTCACTTTGGACTTAAAGTTTAAAAAAAAATGAAACAAAGCAACTTTTTTTTTAATTTCTAAAAATATATATATATTTTTTAAATTTTTTGTCCCTATCAATGAAATTTACCTTAATTGACTCAATAATAAGTGTGTAAATTTTCAGCTCGATCGATTAATATGCTCAGCGGCTCCAATGAGCCTAAAGTTTCAGAAAAGTGAAAAAAAAAGTAAATTTCGCTTACACTCTTTAGAGACATTTCATTCCTTTAGTATTAATATTTTGTAGGTACATCAAGTCTCACTAACGTAAATAACGTAAGAAATGTGTTTGCAATAGACGTTAACGAATGACGCTGTAATCGCAAGTCTCCATACCCAGCAAACACACAAAGGTTCCCTGAACGTCTATTAACGTTCAGAAGACGTCTTCTGAACGTTAATAGACGTTCAGAGAACCTGTGTGTGTTTGCTGGGTATTTTCTCAATCTGACTCCTTGTGACTGCTTTCTGACGCCACATTTCAGGGCTATGTCTACCGTAAAGATCCAAAGAAAGGATAATACTTATAAATAATGATCGTCGATCGACTTTATTTGGAAGCTCAATCTGTTACCTGTTGCGCACGTGAGGAGGGGGGTGGGGGTTCCAGTCCCACTTGTCGAATATTTTTCAGTATAATATACATACAGTTATAATTTTACGTAAAAATTTCGCCTTTCAACAATAAGATTACATCTATGAGCCCCCCTTCTCCCTAAAGAAACTCTCTGTATGCATTTGTATCAGGACGGAAAAGCACTGTCTCTACCTAAGCTCTGCCAATAGGCTAGATAGCTTTAATTGTCGATTAGTGCGGCATGTATTACCGTTCCCACTCAGACATTACAGGATGTGATGGCGAATTTCATTTTTCTTTTGTTTGTGACATCTTTGTATGCCGAACGATGGACATTTTGAAAAATTTGCTAGACACTAGGGTATATCGAAAAAGCAGGACACGTCCAGGAAATTAATAATAACCTCGATTTTAAAATTAAGAATGTCAAAAACAAAGTTGAATAGAAGAATGAAGCAAGCGATGTGCTTATTATGTTACATAAGCTTTAAAAAATTGATACAGAACTTTTGAAATAGTAGTTACAATAGGTGCTAATAGTGGCGCTACACATCGTAAAGCTTGTATATTACCATGTATCAATATATGTTCGTTTTCTTCAAGAAACCACATCACAAAATTTTCAAAATGTCCATCGTTCGGCGTCCAGAGATGTCGCAATCAAAAGAAAAATGAAATTAGTCATCAAATCATGTAATGTCTGAGTGGGGACGGATTCGTATGTCGTACCACTCGACAATTCAAGCAGCGTTAGAGCATTGGGAGAGTTCATACATACAGTGACTTTCAAGCAAGAGACAAATGCAAAGTTTTTTTATGGAGAGAGTGCTCATAGATGTAATCTTAAAAGGCAAAATTTTTACGTTAAAAATTACAAATGTATGGATTTTATGCTGAAAATTTTTCTTTCGTAATTTCTGGGCATCCCCTGACAAGCGATCATCCAATGTTTTCTCCGTTCTAATTTTTTCCTTCTAAGGCCATTGAAAAGTGGCTTAAGTCAGCATGTATTTATCTTCATAGAGAAAATATCCTCTCGTTCTTATTAGAATCTCATCTCCGTCCTTATTTTGAACGTTTTTTTTTTCAATTAACACTGCCCAATTATCCATAGTATATAAAGAATTAAAGCCCATTACCATCTTTTGGGACACCCTGCATATTGATATACCCATGCACTTTTAATTTTTGATTTAAAAACGTATAAAATATAATATTTTTGTGTTAAATGTATATAACCCGGAAAATGATTTTAATTATATAACTCGAACGTAGAGAGTTTTCTTTCTGCAGTTAAAAAAAATTTCTTTACTTAAAATAATCCATGTCTTTCGTGTTATAGTGTTGGTTTCATTCCTTTTCTTTTTCTCATTTCTTCGCCTGCTTTTCAAGAAAAAGCAGGCGAATGACTTTGAACGTGTTTCTTTAGGAAGACAGACCTTCACATTTCTGATATCGAAATTATACCTCTTCCCCTGAAATCGTTTTATGGAGAAAAATAATTAAGGTATGGGATTTCGTGATTTATAGAAAAAAAGTATTTTTGGCCCATCTAATGTTTAGAATATTTGAAACAGTTATATCTCTTTTTTTTTTTTCGTTGTAGTAGTACTAGATTTTTACAGATTTAGTAGTGATTTTTCAAATTTTGCAAATGCAGAATATATATTCATCCCTCACATCAAGAAAGCATGTTTATTCTTCTTCCTGCTGGCACAATTTTATATTGTTAGCAAATGTTGTGATGCTGATTATGTCTATATTCTCGCGCATTTTTAAAAGAAATTCCCGTCGTGATCAAAAATTTTTAAAGTAGCAATAAACATAGAGGGCATCGTCGTATTCCGTCACCGCAAACTTTCCCTTATATTTGGAAATGTTAATTCCTTCTTATATCAATTTTATCTGGAGAGAATATTTCTGCCAAAGCCATCCAGTGAATGCGTGGATGTTGGTATTTTTCACACTCCTTCCCTTCGAATATGGTTAGTGCGATGTTTTAAGAAAGCCCCGAGTGACCCATTTCATGGGGCTCAAACAGCACTTTAAAGAATATTCCCCTGTAATGGCCTCACAGTATGTGGTGTTTAAAAACTCTACGTAAACTTTGGCAATTTGCTGTGACGTTAAAGAAGATAAATTGCGAACATTCTTTCAATAAACTTTTTCGTCTAAGTGCTGTGCTACTATTACACTGCGAGAAAAAAACAATAACGAAATGTTTCATTCCAAAATCTTTTGGAAGCTAAGAAATATAAATTTTAAGACTTTAATTGTAGCTTTACTGGTCATGTAATGTTTATTTTGTTGTTTGTTTGTGAGAGTTTATTGAGATGTACGGCTGCAACGTGATAGGGTTTTCATCGCTTCTGTACCTTGTATGCAAGTGCATTTTTAATCTAAAGGCAGTCATTAACAATTACAGAATCATCAAATAGCAATGCAAAAACAGAATAAACAGAAATGCATTACCATGGGCCAACGGGATTCGAAACCTTACCGCTCGTAGGCAGATGGCGGAAACAGGAGTGCAAAACCTCGCAGCCGAAAAGTCCTCTGTAATGTTTATAAGAAAGTTTTAAGGGAAGAATTCTTAACTGGACGTATTTTCTGAACTTTTTTTGTTAGTTTAAAAATATTTATAGTTACAGTAAGTGTCAGAGTTTAAACCTGTTGTGACTGCATAGACATTTATACAAGGTGATTTGTAACTTTTGTAAAATCGTATAATGTGTGGTAGAAAGAACCAAGGCGGTTCAGAACCACTTAACAGTGAGGGGGGGGGTCTGAATCACCGTCTTTATTAAACCTGTTAATAATCACATTAGAATAATAGTGAACTCTCCGACCATGATTCGTCACAAACTAATGGATATTTCACAAAACTCGACTAAAACTAATTATTAACAGGACTGATTATTAAAGTATGGATTATATATTGATTGCAGGATTCAAAATTAAATTAATTATTAACAAATAAACGATAAGGATCTTTCCGAAACGCCCCCCTCATTGCTATGTAATTCTGAACTGTTTTGGTTCGCTCTACCACCCTCACATGTTTTTTAACAAGCGTTACGAATTACCCTGTATACACCACTGAGTACCACCGCAGGGTATTTATTAACGGTGTTGTTCGAAAAAATCATATGATTTTGGTACATAAGTACAAATAAACTAATTATGCCAGGCACTTCAAAATTTTGAAACTGTCTCTTTACAAGCTGTACTACATACTGAAACAAACGATCAATCTGTATCAGTTTCAAAACTTTTAGAAAAAAATTCTTAAAAATCGGAAATTTTTGCAAAAGTGTCAGTCTTCGAAAAATCTTGCAGCTCAGATCCATGTTTAAGAATTTTTTCTGAAAATTTCACAAAAGTCACAGCTTTTTCGCTTATTGCATTGTGTAAAGCAGCTTATGAAGAACCCTCTGGAATTTTGTGGAGACCATGGTGCCATTAGTTTATTTCAATTTGTGTACCAAGACTAAAAAAAGAGATTTTTTTTCGACATACACCCTTAAAATTTGCTTTACGGATTAAAACTATTTCCTAGGAATGCACAAACAATCAGCTCACAGTTTATTTCAAGAGTGGTCATTTTCGAAAAACAAAATGTTCAATTAAAATTGTTCTGCTTTAAACTAAACAAAATACTTGACCTTCTCCTTCAATGCGTCCCAACAACAAATATTATTTATTTATAAAATTTTTTGGAAAATAACCCCATTTACATTTTTAGTGATTTGTTGATACTATGTGAGGAAGGTGTTCAATGATTGTTTACATTTTATCTATTATGTTACTTTGGAGGATGAAAGAAAGAAAAAAAAAATCGTCCGAAATGATTAGATTAAAGGACCCATTTAAAAAGTATTCCCGTCTTCTATCTCTTTACAGATGTATTCTACACGCCATCTATTGCGAATAACAGAAAATATCCTGCAACTAAAATTTTCGATATGGAACTTCTGTGCTAGACACTTGATTGGAGCTTTAGTATTCTATTACAACAACCGGAAGACTTTCCATGATCTTCTACTATGCACAGTTGTATGGTGTTCACTTTAAATATCATTAATTACTATATATGAAAATTTTGTTTCCACAACATTATAGTAAATTCAATTTGTGCTTCTGACTCGTTTAATGCAAACGTACACCCTGGATATATTAAATGATTTTTTAAAATAAAACATAAAGGTTTGAATTAGTAATTCTATGTTAGGTATAAGCTACATAAGACTATATTGTTAAAAAAATTTATTACACCCATTCAAAAAAGAGTTCAGGTGTCAATTATTTTAGCTTTGTAAGTAAATCTCAAAAAATGCACAGCACCAAAGAAATATTGGCATTGTTATTTTTATATTAGTCATATTTTTATTAAGAACGGAACCTTACGTATGAAATTGATATTAGAATTATAGCTTGTACTTGGAAATATTTTTGAGAGGGTGTGGAAGCGCTTAGACTATTTAAGTAATATATAAATGTTTTGCTAGGAAATAAAAATATTCCTTATTCAAAAACAATTAGCTACAGAAAATTGAAAATTTGTATTTGAAGCATTTAGTTGCTTACCATCATTTTTATTCCAACCGATGGAGTATTTTTAATGCAAGGTCTCCAAGAGACTTTCAATAAATTAAAGTTGCATAGTCATTGTTTGGATCCATGCACAAAATTGCTCCAACAGTCGTTACGCTTTGTGAAAAACAAATTTCCATCCATGAAGCCACTTAGGCCATATTTGGCAAGTGTGAAAATTCCCTTCATTTTTGTCGTACTGTAAGTGGCGCTACCCTCTCAGACAGCAAAATAACAAGAAAAAAAATTCCGGGGGTTGCTCAAAAGGGGAAAAGATAGAATTTCTCTGAAAAGTGCTTGATTTATTGACATCCAAATATAAAAAAAAATAAAAATGTTAGGGCAGCCCCAATGTCCTCACGCTGGCTACGTCCCAGCCATTGTTTCATTTTTGCTTTCATATTTTCTTCTGATTCGGAGATAAACGCGTGTGTATTGAGAGTAACCCTTTCAGTTTGCATAAATTTAGCTGTTGTTTGTTTGTTAGTTGATTAAACTTGTGTTCGGTGAATTGCTTTATTTAGTGCCAAGCCAAGCCCATTTAAGTAGTACGGTCATTGCTAGAAATCGCCACATCTTAATAAACTTTCGTATCTCACATTCAAATGAAATATCTTTAAAAAAGATGTGTCATAATATGTATAATTAAATTGACGTACAGAGAAGTCACGTGTCCACACAGAATTCTTTTTTATTCAATTAACATGAGCGAAGAAAATATAAAAATGTTCAACGTGAATTGTTTGACCTCAGAGAAACAGCCTATCCATATTTGACAGTTCATCGTATCTGGTTTGTATTGTATTGTATTGTGTGTATCAAGTTAAACCTGTGCGAGGAGTATCTGACCAGGATGGGGATGCCTAGACCGGAGGACTTTCTAAGGGGTTCTAATGCCTATTCAGTTTATATCTGGAAAAAACCGACCAAAACTCCAGACCTCTAGATCGACAGCCGCGCGACGAGCCCGAACTCGGAGCCTTCACAATTCAGCCGTCTACCATTTCTAGTGCCTTACCATTCGGCCAAGGTGTGCTCATCTGGTTTGAACAGCCATGAATTAGAATTCACCGACATCTGTAGAAAGAATAATGCTATTATAATTTTTTGTAAAGGTAAGGTAAAATTATCGGAACTTACCAACCCTTCAAGAAGGGGGAGAACGAAGTCTGCAGCCCTCAATGAAAAAACACAGAACTTTAAAAACTGATGCACGAATAATCTTATAAATAAAAATGAAATTCTGTTTGTTTGTTTGTTTGTGGATTTGATTCGTATACAAATCCACAAAAATGGACCTATCGGCCTGAAATTTAGCACAGATATGTAAAATAATATAGAATAAATCATAGTCCACTTTAAAACTTTGAAAGTCCACCCGTTCCCGGAATTTAAGCGATTTTTTATGCTCTTCACGCAAAAATCTTTCCGTAATTGTAACCCCTGTAGTGAAAAAAGTGTGAAATAAGGATCGTGGTTGCCAAGTATGACGATTTTGCCGAATAAAATGTCGTTCGTATACAAATCCACAAAAATGGACCTATCGGCCTGAAATTTAGCACAGATATGTAAAATAATATAGAATAAATCCTAGTCCACTTTAAAACTTTGAAAGTCCACCCGTTCCCAGAATTTAAGAGATTTTTTATGCTCTTCACGCAAAAATCTTTTCGTAATTGTAACCCCTGTAGTGAAAGAAGTGTGAAATAAGGATCGTGGTTGCCATGTGTGGCGATTTTGCCGAATAAAATGTTTTAAATTCTGAGAGTAAAAATAAAAGAATAATAATGATTTTTTTTGTTAGCTTATATTCGTAAGGTTATTTTTTTTAAATTATAATATCGTGTGCATGGGAAATCAGAGCAGGAATGTAATGCTTTACACGCAAAACAATAAGATTTGAAGATTTCCGAGGCTAATGTGTAAATTTTTTTAGTTTGGCGAAAAAATAAAATGGCTGAAATATGGATTTTGAGTAAGTGAGTTCTAGCGGTTTGCACAGTTTTCGGCTTGGCGCAATTTATTGAGAGCTTAAGGAAATAGATTTTTGAAAACAAGTGCAAAGGTTTTATTAGAATACAGCGTTAAATTTTAATGATCCGTGAAGAAATAATGCAGTTATTAAGGGATTTCAAGCGATCTAACTTCAGAATTCTCGCCAATTGAGTACATTGATTTAAGTTGGGGGAATTCCGCCAAATTTCAGAAAATTGAAATCTTCTCATTTAGTACATCGGAGTAACGATAAATAAAACACATTATAGTTGATAATTTAAAAAATAATCGGCTGTATTAAGGGATTCCAATTTTCAAATAAATGGTGCTACTCTTTGGCGGTCGAACCATTTCCCATATTGATTGGTGCTAAGTCAATGCTTCGAATGATTCCCTGAAAAAACTCTTGCAAAATAGCGTTTGTTGGCACTTTGGCGAGGCTTAGATTTGAAACTGGATTTTATTTGAGACTGGTATATATAATAACACTGGTTATAGATAAAAATGAATGTTGGTATGTGTTTATGAGGTTGAAAACCTCCAGCACCGTTCAGCACCGTTGCACGATGAAATTTGGTTCACCTAAGTCTTTTATGATGGAGAAGGTTTTTATGCTATCCGTTTTCCTTAACTTGCCACTTGGTGCCGCAGCACAACATTGAATTCTATTCCGTTTAGCCGTTTGCTATGCGAATATCGTCCAACCGATTTCGATGAAATTTGGTACACGCGAATATTAGAACACGGAGAATATTTTTCACTATCCATTTTGCTGTAACTTGCCGCTAAATGGCGCTGCAAAGCATCAACTTCTATACCGTTCGACCAATCGGCATAAAATTTTTTATACTTACACATTTGAGCACGAAGAATATATTCTAACTGCGTTCCTTTTGATGTTACTCACCACTAGATGACACTGCAATGCATTATTATTTTAACTCGCCACTAGATGACGCTGCCGCAGGCCAAATTCTTGACCATTCAAACGGTCGCTATGAAAATCAGTATACATAGCTATTTGAACAATGAGAATATTTTGGCGTTATCCATTTTGCTATAACTCGCCACTTGACGGCGCTGTAGCAAATCATTACTTTATTGAACCACTAGATGGCCCTGCAGTGTATCACTTCTTGACTGTGCAAATGATCGCTATGAAATAGGTATACATAGATATTTGAACACGGGGAAGAGTTTGGCGCTATCCATTTTCCTATAACTTGCCACTAGATGTCGCGTCAACACATGAACTTCAGGACTGTCCAGCCGATAGTCATGAAAATTCGTATACATCGATATCTGAATGCGAAAAATATTTTCGCCGTATCCGTTTTGCTAAAACTCGCCACTAGATTGCGCTACGCCGCATGGCCTTCTGCACCGTACAAACGATTGCCTTGCAATTCGGTATGCATGATTATTGGACACAATATAACGCGATATCCACTTTGCTATATCTGCTTATTACAATGAATAGTAATCACCACAAATCGTAATATCAAAAAGTCCATTCATTCCCGTGCGAAGAACGGGTACTTCAGCTAGTAATAATATAAAACTAAAAATATTTTCCTGCTTTATAAATAATTTGGAAACCTTGCTTTCGCGTAAATTCAAGCACATCGCTTTGACCTTTAAACTGAAACCTTAAAAGTAAGTAGGTATACAAGAGCGCTACTCAAAGAAATGTGTCTGGAAAAGAACTTTAAACACTTTTTCATTGTGAAACTGAAATATGATGCCTACGAGAACTCCCAGGTGATCTATTTCGCACGACCAGTAGAGCACTGCAAAATATTTGGTGCTTCCTTACAAACTGAGTTTGTAAGTTGTGGGAATTGTGTATAATGTTACGAGAGAGGGGAAAAAAGTGTAAAGTAGAGAATTCTGTTTTTACTCATGGAAATATTTTGAAGGCTGTAACATTCTGAAATGAAAATATATAAAAGGGAAAATAGTATTTCTAGTAGTACTAATATTTCAACATATAAAACTTTATTTATTTAAGAAACAGCATTGCATCTGAAGACAGAAATTTTCTGTATTGCCCAAAACGCATTTTAAGTTTTCCTTTGATATTTAACCCATGGGTGCCCATATGACTCTTTGTAGGGAGGGAAGGGGGGGGGGTAATCAGGGGTTCTACCACATCTACGTTATACTAGTACGTAAAATATTACAGTACTATATATCTTTCCGGAGAGCTAAGGGGGTTTGGTCCCTTTCTGCCCATAGGTATGGGCGCAAATGATTTCAACCAGTGTTGGTGATGGTACGCAAGAGGAAATTATTCAACTCATAGGGGCGATTTGCCTAATTTTTTTTTTTTTTTTTTTTTTTTTTGAGGAGCATTCGTGCTACATTCAAGTAAGCTGTTGTTATTAATGCAGAACAGCTGACTGCCCAAAATGCAGGAGCTTATTTTTTATTTTATTTTATTTTATTTTTATTTTTATCTTTAATTTTTGTTCGTTTGCCAGGACAGCTTGCATCACCAAAATTTTTTTTTAAAAATGCATCATTGAAGCCTTTTATGGGGACTGCATCAATTTCATATAACGAAAATAATTACCAAAAAAATCGAACGCTTTTAGCAGAATCGAGCCATACCGTTATTCAACTAAAATCACTTTACAAGCAGGAAGGTTAGCAAGTAGGCTACGAATAGGGATTCACTAAGATCTGTAATTGGCGATTCTACAAACACCGTAGAAGATACAAAAAGCTACTGAAAACTGGGCCATTTCAATAGGTTTAGAATAAGCTAACCATGAATAATATCGGTTGTCTATTTCAGGAGAAATAAGGCCGGATGTTTTCATTTATCTTTGAATTTCACAAATCTTGAAAATTTGACATCGCCCATAGTTTTGCCTCCTGAGCAGAGTAATTTTTATAAACAAAATACACATAAATGCACATCATAATTACAATACAGATAAAAGTACATATTGTATCTATCTGTTAAATAACCTTTAAATTAATGCATATAAATAGGGCCAAAGGTGAATTACTATGTTCGGAAGTCGGAGTTATGATCAGAACCAGTGCTGCCAAATTGTCTTTTTTCGGGAGATTTCCCACCACTAATTTTTACTTAGAAATTTATATTTAAAATAAGTCCAACGATAGTACTTTCAGAATCGTCGTTCAAATATGTAAACCAATAATAGATTTCGCATTATTTTTTATTATTCCAGCAATTAAAACTCGTCTTTAAATTAAGATATGTTATACAATTGATATTTTACGATGAATTTTCCTGCTCTTTCCTAACATATCCTTATTTTTTATGTAGCGTCTTTAGTGTTGGTGGTGTTACTAATCTCAGATCTATCACGGCTAGATAATCCGCATGAATCCGAAAACGTATAAAGAAAGCGTCTTTAATAATTTCAGAAACCATGGATTGTGTTAGTTTCACACACTGAGATTTTTTATTTGAAGTGCAATAATTTAAAATGGTTAGAGTTCGGACAAGACTCTAACCATTTATTAATGTTCTACATGAGCTCAGATATTAACCCTTTTGAATTTGTCGGTATAGTAAGAAACGCCTTATATATATATATATAAGTAATATATAAATATTAATTGTGTGATATTCCAAATTTTCTAGAACTATAAAGTAAGCAACTTCATTTTGAGCACTGCTTTTAAATCTGATAAATAATTTTTTTAAAAAAGTCAAAATCAATGGTTAAGGATTTAAAATAAATGTACCTGAGCAAAACCACCAGTACCTTACTGTATGATACAGGATTGAAAACAGGAATATTTAATATATAACAATGTGGCTTAATGCGTGGTAAAAAGTGACCGTGAAGTCGAGCTAGCGTATGTTGGAGTCAAGAGATAGATTTTTATAGAGTCAGCAATGTTCAACCTGTATTCGCGGTAATAATACAATTTAAATTTGTGTTACTGTTTGTCAATTTGTAATCTGCAGAAAACAGGACTTAATTTCTAGCAAAAAATGTGCCGGAGTCATAATATCCTCTAGAGCTCATGTTCATACTCAGTGGCGTACCCCCCGACCTTTGCAATGTGAGAGTCGGTAGTGCATTCTGTTAAAATAAAGATACTTCAAAGATTTCCTATGTAATAGTATTACACATGTCTTCATTAATTTGCAGTACAGAAAAATAAAATGAAATAGTCTGAAATAACCATGAAGGAACTTAAACAATACACAATAGAGGACTCATCTGTTGGTCTCAGGACTATCAGATCGGTTCGAGGCGAAACGTGTCCTGATTGGTCTGTCCGGTAAAATCCGTTTGTGTGGAAAACGGGGAAATTTTTGCACTGATTGGACTCCTCTGCTCAACATTTATGAGCTCTGTTGTATTTGTCCTAGTATGTAAAAATTCACTCTGAAAAAAGAAGTTCAGGACTAAGCTCAGATGAGCTTCCATGCAAATTAAGCCCTGGCAAAGAAAATCACTTGGATTTCCTGTTGCTCAAAACTGTAGAGGTTTTTTGTACGACCACGGTCTTCAAATTTAGTGATGAACGTCTAATTAAATAGGCCTGGAACCAAAAAATATATACTAGTATAATGTTACGCTACATGGAATGCTTAATACATAAAAACTTTTAACAATTAAATAAATAATTTTAATCACCAAAGACTTCTGATCAAAAGCAGTCTCAATTTAAAAAAAAAATGCAGTAAAAAAATCTCATTTCATGAAAGAAAGGTGACACTCAGCACGTAATCTTCAGAAACGCCTTTCCCTAATCTTCAAAGATAGCGTTTAAATAATTATTTTTTATTCAGAGATTTTCAGAATGCATGATACTCTCAAATTGGATTCAGTAATTAATATGAATTATTCATGATGAATATTAAACGTTACAATGCTCTTAAATGCTCACCGGATATCTTTCAAGTTTTCTGAAAATTAAAGGAACGAGTCTCTTAAAAATGTTGATGAGAGTTAAGGAACATTCCACTCGTCACCCTTTGCACAGATTTTTAATTAAACAATAAAAATGATAAAAGTAGCTTCTTAATGTCACGTCATTTGTTTCATAAATATGGAAATCTCATGTTAATCGTAATCACTTCGGTGGATATAATTTTTACCCGTGACGCATATCCACATTAGACTAATTCAGTAATTTAACATATTATGCATTAAGCTACTCTCTAGAATTTTACTTTGTGTAGTACCTTTTTTTCTACAAAATTAAAGTGATAAATTTTTCGTCTTTTTAGTACATTATTTTTTCAACACATTGACAGCAGCACTCAGATTTACGCGTTTCCTAAGCTGAATGTGACTGATCAAAACTATCCCCCTCACTTCCTGCATATATAAGATATTAGAGCCGTTTACAGATGAAATCGGCTGTCAGAATATTGTGAAATTTCGTGGGTTTCGTAATAAGGAAATAAGAATTTGTTTCAACAAAAAAAGGAAAAACGAGTACAAATATCTCCACCAACGAGTGTATTACTAAGTTGCACGTTTAGTTATGCTACAGAGAGCTACACAACAGGCAATTTTTTTCCCATGTTTTATAGCAGCTTCCGCATGCAAGGGGAGATCTAATTCATTCTATTCCCGTAATGGTTACGAAATGCGTTTGTTATATCTCTAAAACAAATCTGTTTTGATTTTCTTTTTGCACATTTAATCTTGAAAGAAAACGGATGAGCGCTTATCAGGGGCGTAGCCAGAAATTTTTCATGGGTGGGGAGTTACGTCTACTACATATATATGTATACGTGTGTGTGATAATGTAGTGAAGAATACACATTTTGTATGGCAAAAAATTCCTCATGGGGGGGTTATGACCCTCCCTAACCCCTCCCTTAGCTACGCCCCTGCCTCTTATCAATGTTGAGACGTAAGAGCACTTCTCAGAATGAGCCAGATTTGTCAAAAACTTGAGTTAGTCGTGCGTTTAGATTTAATTTTGGGGGGGTTTGCGATGGGTGGGATACTTTACTTCAATGAAGATTTTCGTTGCACCTGCAGAGGTAGCACGCTGTCTCACTTCCTAACTTTTCACTTCGCTTGTTCGAGCGTTTCCTCGTTCCTTCGTCCCTCTTTTCAATCGAAATGGTTCGATTTCCTTCGTCTGACCTCAATCGTAATTCTAACAAGAAGTTTATCCATCATTCGTCGTTCAAGACACTGAAGGAAAACATTTTTACAGTTATGCAGTTTCCTCAGTCAGCCTTCACCAGATGTCAACAGTGGCGTAGCCAGAAATTTTTCATGCGGGGGGGGGTACGACTACTGCAACTCACATATATGCGTACATGTGTGTGTTAAGGCAGTGAAGAATATACATTTTGTATGGCAAAAAATTCCTCATGGGGGGTATGACCACCCTAACCCCCCTTGGCTACGCCCCTGGATGTCAACGAGTTCGTTTCATAGGATGTTTGATTTTGTGAGCATATCATGTGTGACACTTCCTGATCTGTTCAAAAACACATGATAAATGTCTGGAAACATGTGTATGGTGCGCATGCGTGTAAAATGCGTTACCTCGTACTTCAAAAAAAAAAAAAAATGAAATTTTGTTATCTCGATATAACGCGCACTATAAATTTGACGCGTAAGTGATTTTGAAAGTGACTGAAATTTTAAATTAAATGGGTGGAAGTGAAGACGATATCATTCAATAGGTCATTGACCATGCCAGTGAGGTCGAGGACTCTGATGATAACACTAGTAGCAGCAATGAGAATTTTTAACGAGCGTTAAAAAATATTGTTAATAGCGATTTCGTATAAAATAAAGTGTAACCAGTGAAATAAACATGCTGCAAGTACATTACTGAGGAAGATTTTCAGTTTTATTATCTACTCTGAATAAATTTCTTTATCAACACGTATATCGTGGATTGCATGCAGAAGCAAAAAATTATTCTGTGTAAAACGCGTACTCAGATTTTTTGCCTTAATTTTTTTTAAAAAGAGCACGCGTTATGTATGAGTAAATAAATAATTAGTATGTGCAAATAGCTAGTGTGGAGTTGAGGTCTTGCCACCATTAGAAGTAAAAGTACCACCACAGACTGAGCATTAAAATTCCTCATAATTAAAAAACGTGATTTCCAACTGAGGAGGAAACAGTCAAAATTACACTTATTTTGAGTGGGGTTTAGAGGGAAAATGACTTGCAATCACAAAAGTCAGTTTCATACTCTTAATTCAAACGCTCCAAGTATGTCTGTTTCATTTCACCGACGATCTTTATTGACGCGATGAGAAATTTTTTTGCATAACTAGTGTACTTGACAACTTGGCGAGAGTGTTTCAAAATGAAGGAATCATAACCATGAAGTCCAAAATATTTCACATTTTCTATAACTAATCACCACACTCTAAGATACCGATTGTGTGAGAGTTTTCATTAAAAATATTCAATTCGATTTCAGAAAATTTCCATTTTAGAAGTCCAGTATCATTACAGAGCTACTAATTCTCCCGTTTATTTCGTGAGATTGCCTACTACTACTCTTCAACAAGCAGTTCTGATCTTTAAATAAGACAAAACTTTAAGTTAATATAGAACTATTAAAAAATTGTGGTAAAAAATTTCCCGTAAAAAAAAAGGGAGAGTTAGCAGCTCTGAATTATTCGAAAAGAAAACTTTCAATGGATTAGAAATCCAGTTGTTTGGAGTCTTCTTAGAAGATCCACTTATTTTTCCAATCAAGGGAAAAAAAAGAAAATAATGATAATAATATAAACTTCGCAAAAGGAACAGCATGAAAAAAGCGAAGAATTACAGTCGTCATTGAGAACAGAGGTTTCACAAGTAAAATATTGTTAACACACCCTTCTGTGGATATGATCACAGTGGCTCCGTTTAATTGGTCACGACTTAGATCCACTCCCGCCCCCCCCCCCTCGAAATATTTTCCTGAATACTCCCCGACTCTTACCGTCCTTCCCCTACAAGAATAAATAAATTACCATTAAACTGTCATTCTGCAAAATATATTTTATGTATCGGTAAAAGCGAAATGAACCTTATAAATTCTAAATTATATTTTATTGCATTCAAGAAAACAGCAGTTAAAGAAAGCCTGTAGTGGAGAAAATATTAAAGGAGCTAAACGGATAATCGCAGAAATAAATGCCACACTTTTAGTCAAAAAAATTAACTCGGGTTTAAAACTTTAAAAAAATCCTTTCTGAATTTCACACTACTTTGAAAAATTCATTTTATTTTATTCATTAAGATAAAAAGGATTGTGTAACCTCAGGGACGTAGCGATAAAAGAATTTCGGGTCGTGCCCAAAATTGAAAACTTTAGAATTTCTTACAAAAAGGCTTGATTTATACATCCAGTTGGCAAAATTCCAAAATTTCGAGGAGAGCTACGGGCCCCTGGGCACGGCCCCGGGCTACGCCCATAAGTGTAATGAACTCTTGGGCTTTCCTGGCTTAGAGCCTCACGAGACTTGCTTTGTTTTCTGCTATCAATCTTCGTGATTTATTAATATTTGAACGTGATTTTAAAATTGTGATATTAAGGTTTTGATTGTTATAAAAAAAAATTAAGCTTACAGCATGTTCCCCCCCCCTTTTCCATAGCATATTTCGTTGAGTTATATTAGAATAATAATCCTGCGGTTGTATGAAGAGCAATAAATTCTAATAAATTTGTGCTGAATATTAAAATTGTGGGATAAGGAAAATGTAGTGTTAACAGGTTTTTACTATGCATCCTCCCTCTGGCGTAGCTACAGCTTTCACATGGGAGGGGACCAACCATTGGAGGAGAGGAGTCCTTTCTTAGAATAAAATTTGTCTGGCAGTAAATTTTACTATAAAAATTTTGTAAAAAATTTCAATAACATACCTAACTTTGATCTATTTTATAATTTTTTTAAATTAACAGAAAATTTTCAAAACTTATGTGAAAATTTAAAATATTTTTACTGCATAACTAACATTCTGAGGCATGGATAGGATATGCAGCCAAGTCAGCACTTTTGCGTATCCTAAGGCGGTTACTCAGATCCCACCCCCTTTATATGCGCCAATGTACTTTGTACAAAACCCATTAAACTAAAAACAGGCTTTAAATTTAAGAAATGCTTACCACAATACTTTTCTGCTTATTCATTTCTAAAAAGTACATTCATCATTCGATAAGTAGCATGTAGATGCATATTTAAATATCGAAGGAAATGGCATTATCCAAAATTATTTTAACATTAGTGTTTAACCTGTGTATTAGATTGATTGGAAAATTCTGCAAAATGCTTCCGATAATAGTTGTTTACAGCGCTTCCAATCGCTCCTGCAGTCTATTCAAATCACTTTACATATAATTATATGAACCAAGCGTGTCCACCATTCATGAAATTTTCGCATTAATGACATCACGCATTTCACTAATGCATCGAGTGGGTCGCTTGACATGTGCATGCACGAATTCTCCCCCTAATTTAACCAGGGCATGTTGTATATAATCCCACAGAAAATCATTATCAGTAATGCATCTGCACACAATAATACTTTCTATTTAATTTTACTTTAAGTACATCTACTATAAGGTGGATACACCAAAAAATGTAATTATACACTTGAACCTATTTCACGAATCCTTCTGAAATCCAAATATTTCTCTAGTCCCAAAATTTATTTTACGAGATTTCTTTATGGAATGTACCTCCTAATGTCGAATAATATTCTTGTTTAACGCCTTTTTTTCTGATGAAACTTTCTTTTCAGTCTTTTCTAATCATTTCAAAACACTGATGGTAATAAATACTTTTATAAAATGTTAAATGTAATTCTGCATTTAATTGCAACTCTTTGTAATGGATTATTTCTATACTACGAAATTTTCTCTAGGGCTTTAAATATTTTACGAATGTTCTTATTTAATCATCTCCAATAGAGAAAGTAGTCGCTATTTTACAAAACTTTTATTGTGTCTGAATTTTTTTTTTTTCTTTTACCAAATACTTCAAGGGATTGGTAATGAATATTTTCATTTCAAAACTTTTTATTTTATTTATTAGGTCTAGTTATTAAGTACGGTATTTTTAAGAACTGTACTATAATTTGTCTATCTCAACTAAATACAAAATAGTTACAATTGTTGGCGGTTTACAGTAGTTCAACGTGATTTACATTCAAAAATCTTAAAAGCAAGCGCAAATGCCAAAAATGACTTGATTATAGGAATATACAGTTTTAAAATGTATGAAACAGTAATTTAGTATAGTATTTTATGCTTTTTTAATAAAAATCATTATGCATGCAAAACATTTTTTAATTTAAATTTTCTTAGACATCTGTTTTGCAAAATAGTTTTTAAACTGGAAACTGAGTAGACAGAACTGGGGTTTCACATTATCTTGCCCTGAAATTCAAATATTCTAAAGGAGAAGTGAAGTATTTAAGAATTTAAGTTGTCGTTCGAAAGAATGTTAGTTAGTTTTAATGTGTTGCATTGATATAAGAAAAATATAAAACGAGAAATAAAAGGAAAAATAGCAGCATTAGAACTTTCTGAGTTCTAATGCTGCTATTTTTCTTCTTGTCAAAACATCAAATTTCCGATTTGATGTTTTGACAAGAAGAACGGATTCAAGTTCCAAAAGAACATTTCAAATTCAAATAGAATTGTCATTCTCTCTCCCACTCCTCTCTCTCTGCCCGATAGAACTATATGAAAAGGACTTTAACACGATGATTTAAAATGATTTTGCCAACACGTTGTCCATCAGCAGTTTCTTTCATAAAGATAGTGTATAGCATTTTTTCCGATGCATTATGCAACAGTTCACTCAGCATAGGAAGTCAGATAGAAATGCTACCACGAAAAATATCTGACAAGTTGTCTGACTATCTTTTTTTTTTTTTTTTTTTTTTTTTTTTTTTTTTTTTAAAGAGCAAACTGAGTTTAATACTTCATTTCTATGTGAATAAATAAAGACTGGATTTTGCATGCATTTTTTGGTCTAAACTTATGCTTTTCTAAAATAAATATCTTAAATTCTTATTTATTTATTTCTTGACTATTTGCTGCTTATTTAAATACAAAAAGATGGGAAATTTTTTTTATTGCTTTTGAAAATAGAAAATAATATATTACGGGCGTGAGTTGACTATATTTATTGCTATTTGGAGAAAATTTTTCAAGTTAAACTTCTATATATTACACAGAAAAAAATTAAATCAGCGAGACATTTTGAAACTGTCGCGCAAGGTCTGCAAATTTTACTTTTTTAAACAAGTTCGCTAATACATGTTTGTTTGAAAAAAAAAATTATCACCCCAAAAGTTTGAATTATAGTTAAATATCATGTATTTTTTCAATCACTATCCTCAGTGCTCAAAATTATTTTAGATTCATTTTTCTGCCACTATTACTCTTAACTTCTACAGATATCCTTGTATAACAATGGACTTTATGATGAAAGTCAGTTTATATGGATGTTGCCTATTAGGAATTTTTGTCTAAAGTTTAATTTTTCTTTCACATAGGAGTAAAAAATTAATCCTTATACATTGCACTCTATGTAAGGTAAATAAAGCGTGTCTTAACACAAGTTAATTCATTATGTGCCGGAAACTTTATGCAAAAGACAACCAGAAATTACATCTCCGCTTAACTGGGATGTAACCCCGCCTCTTCAATGTACTCTCCGCCTCTCAATGTATATATGTAGTATGCATAATCTTTCTATTCTTGTTTGAATGACACTATTTTACTATATTTTCAAAAAATAAATAAATCAATCAAATCGCTCTACTTTTATTTAATTTCAAGTGTTTATTGCCGATTACGGGGAACAAATTATTTCAGTGTGGGCGTTGTAGGCGGAACTTTTCCCGCCCATCGCTCTGTAAATCTGATGTTTTCAGTAATGCCCTGTGATATGTGGCACGCTTTCAGCTGGTTTTTGATTGGCTTGGTTTTAAAAACTTATGTGTGCAGTAAAAAGTGTGTAATAAATACTGATTTCTGCTATTCTTAAGTATCATCGTCTGATTTAAGCTCTTTTGCTTTCTTTCTTTTTGATAAATCGCACCATCTGTTAATGTTTATATATATATATATGTCCTCTTAGATCAGATCTTAGACCAGACCCAGAGTTAGTGCAGTTAGTCAAGCTCGAGTCCAACAATGCATACAGAAGTAACTGTCTCATTTATTTACCATGTTGTACGAGCCTTTTATTGCGCGATATAGGAAAAAAGATCTCAAGTTTTTCTCCGTGCTATTCTAATCTGTCTTATAAGAACATGTATTTTCGGGGTGTGGGGGAGGGTCCTGCAAGGTGTTAAAAAATAGACTTGCATTCTTTGAATAGAAAATAACATACAAATGAAAAATAAAACATATTTATCAAAGAATTATACGAGAAGACGATGCTATTATGAACTATTAGAAGACGCTTCATTTTTTTTTAAACATACCTAATAAATTCTGATGTTTAAATTTCGACTTGTGTTACATAACTATATTATTTTCAGGCTATATTTTATCCGGATTATAGAAATTCTGGAGTTTAGAAGTCCGACAGACCTAATCTTATTTTTATCCTTGGGCGGCAGCTCGTCGTGATAACTCTTTACATATGGAAGTGAGGGGCAACTGTCCCCTCACTTACACAGGTAAAGATACCTTGCTCCTCACTTTTTAATATTCAAATACGATCCATCGAAAAATGCTGAAAGGAAATCCAATACACAAACCGAGAGACGAGATGGAGTATGAGCTAGCAAGAATTCGCCTCTGAAGGTCATTTAATCAATTGCTAGATAAGGTTAATGAATTAATAACGGCGTTAAAATCCCAAGATATAGTCCATTTAGTAAAAAAAAAAAAACTTTAGCCACCAAACATCTTTTCTGAACCCCCTTCCCCCCAACCCCTGACACACACACACACACACTTAATTCATCACCCGCCTATGTTTTTACCGTTATTTTTTCTTTAAATCGCCTCCAATGGACGTTTTTCATTATTCGTCATTTTAATTTATAGACTTCCTAAGTTGCATTAGAACTTAATTAAAAGTCACACCATTACTCAAGTTGTGTTTGAATATTCTATTAATTAATATTCAAACACAGCTTGAGTAATGATTGAAATAGTTGGAGGAGAAAAATTTATGAATAAACGCCAAATTAACGCATGATCTATCTATTTGGAGGCCGCTTCAAAATTTTGACACAACATGCAGAAATACTGTTAAAAACATAGTATAAGCACACACACACACACACACACACAAAAAAAAAAAAAAAAAAAAAAACTCGATTTAAGCTTGACCTCGAGCCTAACTCTCCAGCAAAACATTAATCTTAATTTCATTCTCTAATGCTAGAAAAGACAAGGTACGCACTTCAGTTTGCATTCACCAACGCACAATGCAGAAACCGAGTGATATCTCTGAGATACTTCAAGCACTTAAGGCATATCACTCTGGAAGCAACGTATTCTGAACTCAAAAGTCCGTTGAGGGCAGCGGCTTCGCGTATAATTTCTGAATGAAAAGAGCTTTTAAGAACAGACCAAAAAGTTTTCAAGGTAAATATTTTCATCGGAAACTGCCTTTACACAGAGCCCTTTAACTGCAGACGCTTTGCTTAAACTGCCCGTATCGGAAAACGAAATGCTCTTTCTACTTTGTAAAAGTATTGAGCTTCGTCGTTTGTGCAAAGAACTAAAAGCGCCGCACTCTTGTGCCTTTGTGATAATCGAGCAGACCTAGTTGTTATTAAGTCGTATAGCGGCTATTGTTATTCGATTAATGTTACCCAGTGCAAACATTTAGCGTAATTAGCTCATTTGAAGAAGCCATTTACTTAAGTGAAAGTTGCACGAACCAGTTGAATATTTTTTAGGCTTTGTTAACTTTCTTCCATTAAGCTAGGGAACTTTTATATTCGTACAAAGCATGATTTGTACAAATTTCAAAATAAAAGTCTACGTTATTCAAGAAGTTAGAGATTTTTAGATAATTGTGTGTTTTAAAAGATAAAAGAAAATACTCTCTAAATTAAAAGTTAAAATTTTTTTAAATAAAATGTTTCTTGTTTCTATGAGACTATGTGTACATTTCATTAGAACTAAAGTCATGATTTATCAAACGTCAATTTTATAGCTAATTTACGTGCCTTTGGTTATCACATTTCTTAATGGAAACAATGCATTTAAAATACATTTTAAAAAAACTTTGCGAAAGCGTGCTTTGAAAATCAATCTACTACTTATATTGTAACCGTATAAGGTTGATCAAAAGTAAAGTTACAATGCCTGCAGTTAAACGTGTATACTTTATTTTATACAAACATCATTGCATATAGATAGTACATAAATTACGTTATTTTTGGACGTAGTCCCTTTATCGGTTTAGATATTTGTCGTTTCGTAGGATAAGTTTAAATATTCCCTCTGGATAAAACTTATGTCCTTACATGTTCAACCACAATGGCGTGCAGTTTTTCACTTCTTTCTCAGAGGCGCCGCCGCGTAGAGCGTTCCTCCCTCAGTAACGCGAGATCTAACACAGCCAAGAAGACCACCACGATGTTAGAAGCAGTTTCGCTTGGATGTCATTCATCACCCTCAGACTCTTCCTACAGCCCGGAACTGCACCAATCCTACGCACCAATGACTACGCTCAGATTCTTAAAACACTGAAAGGCTTTTAAGCCTGTCTATTAAAAAAATCACATGTATTTTTTTTAAACAGCACATTTTTTATAGTTCATCTAAAGAACATATATAAATTTCTTAACACAATCCATATTATACTTACTTTAGTTAGACCACAGTCTGACAAACACCAAAATCTTGAACACTTTTCAGTTTTGATAGAAAGTATTAAAAAGTTTGTAACAAATATATATTGAAAAGGGAAAAAAATCTTCCAGAATTTTAAGTATTTCATTCAAAGAATGATATTAACTTTCCCTATACTTAAGGCAACCAAGAAATACTATAAAAGAAGAAAAATGCAATTGTCATAAGAAAAAGAACTCGTATAGCGCTTGGTGTTCTGACAAGGAGTGTATCTAACTTTCAGAAGAACATTTCAAATTCAAATACTATTATATTTCTTTCGATACCGTTGAATGATGGAGCTGTAACAGGACGGTTTAAAATCGTTTTGCCAGCACATTGTCATCAGCGGTTGTTTTCATAAGTTGGCTTATTGTTTTTTTATTCATTCATTTATTTATTTATTTTACCCAGTACAATATGCAATAGTTAAATCACTTCGGATTCGGGAATGCTGTCATCGTAAATATTTGATAGGGGACTGACTAAAGTTGTATTTTTGTACCTGTCTATCACACCAAATTTAAACTGTCATTGTTTATATAAGATGAAAAGAGCGAGGTACTTCGCATGATTCTGTGTCTCAGTGCTGGAATTGTCGGTATTAGTGAGAAAAAACGGAATAACTTTTCTTGCATGTTTTATTAAAGAGAAAAAGAACAGATTCTTGGAAATTTTAGATTTTTATTTTCTTTAAATTTACTTGAGTAAGTGATTAGAAGCATGGTTGCATATTGGTTGATTAGGCCGCTCTGGTTGTGCAATGGCTAGAGAACAATTCTACCACACCATGGGTTCAAGTTCGATTATGGGCATGGGCTTCGGTATCATTTTGTCTGTCCCTTCATACGAGCAATGCTGGTCCACCAATTAGGTGCCTCCATAGTAAAGTGGTAAAGTACTTCTGTCCAGTATCGGCCAATGCTTATAAACCGCTAGCAGCACCGTAAGTAGAGCAACGAAATAAGAGAGCGTGCCCTTTGTCAACGCCTCCTAGATATAGAAAGCCTTACAACTCGTGACCAAGTTTTCACGTCATTATTGGGCCTGACTGACTGAAAAGTGACTTAGTGGAGTTCCTGCTTGAATCACGCTAACCTCCGGTGTGAAATGCAAGGTCTGAACATTGTGTTGTATGATGGTGAATTTGCGGCAAAGCCGCGAGGTTTCAGCCAGACAGTACATTCCTGGAACAGTAGCTGAAGTGGTGTGGCTGAGAAATCGACCCGTCCTCCCCCAATGCTAAGCATGGTCTTCACAGGATGGGTTACTCGACTGTGGGTGTTGGGTGAGAAAGGCTAGACAGAATAGGCGTGGAGAACAGCCTTGGGCCTCTTGCGACAGGCAGGGTCCGAGGGCTCGCAGTCCGGGAGCTCAATGATAATATCGTTGGGGACGTCCCGCAGGTTCTTGTAAAAATTTCTGCCAAGTTTGAGAATGTGCTGTCTGAGGGGCTTCATCCACAGGTCCTTCAGCAAGATGTCGTTTGCTAAGTACGGGTGACCGTAACGGATCACTCGTAGCAGTTTGTGCTCTTTGGCGCAGAGCGAGTTTATATGCGTCTTGGCAGCGTGCGCCCAGACGGGTGCAGCGTACGTGGCTATGGGACGGATGAGTGCCTTGTATAAAAGCACTGTGTTCCGGGTATTGATCTTCCTGGTGAAGATGAGAGGGATGACACCGTTGAAGGCACCAGTCATCTTGCCTCTGAGTTTGGAAATATGAGTCTTCCAGGTGAGGTATTTATCAATTTGGACTCCCAAGTAGAGAGCACTGTTGGCCCAATGGATGACATTGTTGCCGATGTGGATTCGTGACGGCGGGAGTTCCCTCCCAATAAAAATGGCCTTGCATTTAGAAGAGTTGAGCTTAATCTTCCAGTCTTGAATCCACCGGACAATCTTGTACGTGTGGTTCTGGAGATGCTGGTTGATTTCTTGGCTCGTGCTATAATCGCCGTGTCATCGGCGTGCAAAGCTAGCTTAGTAAAAGGGACGAGGTATGTCGTTCACGAAAATGTTGTACAAGGTTTTCGTGAACGACGTCCCTTTTACTGACTGACTGACTGAAGTAAACTTTTTCGGAGTACCTGCGCGGCGCGCTTACCTCCGGTCTGTTGTGTGTGTGGTATGTTTTGTGTTGGATGTATGTAGTTGCGGCGAGGCCGCAGTTATTCAGACAGAGAGTCAAGAACAAGATTAGACATTTTTTTAGATATTTTTTTTAATGCAGTGGGTGCCTACCTGTCCTCCCTCTACCAATAAATGGTGAATTTCCACGGACAGGTTACTAGGCTGCGTGGTATTGGTTAAGTCTGCAGGGCGTGGAGAACTGCTTTAGGCCGTCTTCGAAACGCTGGGTCCGAGGGCTCATATTCAGGTAGGGTTGCTATAACTTCATTAGGGATGTTCCTAATGTTGTTATAGAACTTCTTGGACAGCACCGAACCGAACCGAAAAGGGGTTTTTCATGGGGCACCAGCGCCACGCGCTTATCCCCAGAGATGAAATTTGAAGAGATGTAAATTTAGAAATCTTGAATTAGAAAAGGCCCCAAAAACTTGGCAGGGGCGTAAATCGAGTTGCGGTTCGTAAAAACAGGAACACAGAACGTCTTTAGTCGAAACAACAAAAGAGCAAGACAGGAGCCAAACAAGCTGCAACTTGTAGATGGAAAAGGAGATGGAATGGAGGCCGGACCGCCTTCTCCCCCACATACGAGGGGTGGGCTTCGCAACGGGTTGCTCGTCCACGACCAAAATACACAGCGACAAGCAGCGTGAAAAATGAATGAGTCCAATGACCAGGTCCAATGAAAGTCCAATGACCAGGAGTGGCTGGCGCGAGATGTAAACGAACCAGGATGACTCATAGCAAACATCTGAGGAGGGTGCCCAACGTCGCCCTGGAAAGGGTGCCACGTTCACAAAGTGACGGCTAACGCTAAACTGAAGTAGCCCGGCTACGGTCTTCAAACCTTCTGTCTGTAGCTATTCTTTAACCGAAACTCCATCAGTCACAGGAAAGTCACCACACCGCTGGTCGCCTGGCACACGCAAACCGACCAGCAGAAGAAACGATGAGCCATCACGGGAAGTTGAAACCTCACACCATTCAGTCCATGAAGCCGAAGATTCGATGAAACAGGTTGAGATGGAAACAGTACGGCTGGACGACGTGAATGTTAAAATCAGAGTGACTCTCCGAGGAGGTAGCAAGAAACCGAGAACGGCGACGAAAGTCTCAGAAAAAAGAACAAAAAAGGTCCTAGTCAATGGTAGGAGGGCTTGGAGAGAAACGTGATGCAGCCAGGACGGTATCACAACCAACAATCGACGGCGGCGCCCTATGTCACCCCGGAAGGGGTGCCTCATCCACAAAGCGACGATCTTCATCTTCTGAAATATTCCCCTGCATTCTAGTTGTTCTTCTTTAACGGGTCCTATGCCAGCGTCCGAATTCCGCCACACCATAGGTCGGCAGTTGGTAGATATTGTAATGCAATTCATATTTTTTTACAGGATTTTTTCCTTCATTTCTTAATATTTTTTTCCGTGTGTATATTCTTTAGTAAGTTCAGAAATGAGAGATATTGAAAGTGATAGATATTCCCCTCTATCTGCAATAACTTTAAAACTATAAGAAACCGGACAGGGATCTTATGCTGATATCTGCCCCCACGTGAGCTGAGCTAATACACCTCAGAATTTATCAGTAGAACAAGGAACCCCCCCTTAAATAATATATATGCCATAGAAATAATTCACTTACTTTCTCCAGATCCACAGCATCCCTACTTGCTGTGAAAATTAATATTTTGGATGCCACCCTTTTTTCCTAAATTTCAGTTTTGATCATCGTAATAATCATTTAATTTAATAAAATTAATATTGTGGAATTTTCAGAATGAGAACTGCATTAATTTGGAATTACTCTCACAGTTTCCAACAACATTTTAGTCTAGAAGTGTTATAATTTTAAATATGAAGCATGTCATGCAAAGAGTGGAATTTATAAAAAAAAAACCATTCTGCATGTGCAGTCCTAAAACACATTTCTGTTTTTCTGATAATTGTTTTTGTTTCCAGAGTCCCCCCCCCCCAGAAAAACAGAATTGTTTACTCGTATATTTTTACTGCGGCATTCAAGATACTCATTTCAGAGCAAACGTTTCGTCATTTTTTCTTTCCTTTCTGCGAAGAAAAGGCTTTTGTTTCCTCCAGTGTAAATATTCGGTGGTAGAATAACATCGAAGAACTCATTTCATGCAAAATGAATACATTCTCGTGAAAACTGCATTCATGGGAACGAAGTGCTTTTCATTCCCATATCTGCTTTTTTTTTTCTATCTCCCAGAAATGCTCGAAATAAAGTGAAATAAAAATCGCAAAACCTTCAAAATGTGTTTTACTGCTTCGAGCCGAATATTCAGTGTTGGTAAGACTAATGTTTATTCATATTTGTGTGTATGTATTTACAGAGTGGTTATAAAAAAACATGAAGTGTTCAAAGTTCTCTAGCATACAAAGTATTGGATGGCACATAACCAAGTTTCATGGTGGAACATGGGATTTTGATATTTGAAGCAAAAAATTAGTACCAAAAGTCGCCACCAGGAAATGTTGGCACCTTTTTACTCAGTAAAATATATTAATTTGCATAATCTCGTTCCTTCCTGCGATTCTGAGTATAAAAGGCAAGGATGGGAGAATTCTGATCATTCTGCGAGGACAACTGGCTTGAAGCTGTTGCGACTTCTTCAACTTCTTACATAGCATCGATATGGTCATTTGGTCCGTATTAACTAATTTAATATTTCAATCATTGTTTCCAAATCACTGGTCCGGAGACTGGTGCCGCTCCACCTATATCAAATTTATTAAAAAATAAGAAGCAGCAAATATATATACATCTCGTGCCAAAGTACTGAGAGTATAGTGAAATAAATAATACTAATAATAAACATGAAATATACAAGGTGGCTATCGGATTTTGATCAAACTTGGTATATACGTCACATGAACCTCGGGGGAAAGATTTAAGAAAAAAAAAAGTTAAAATCTTCAAACAAGAGCAAAAAATCTGACAGAATCATTAGCATTTTTTCAATTACAGAATCTGCTTAACGTGTACTTCATGGACATCAATTACGTGTTGAAAGCGCTTTATAGTATGCTCAATGTTAGCCTGCATAAACTCTCAAGTGACATCACATCAGTAACGTGGCTTGTAATGCTCACTTTCAACTGGTAAAGTCCTAATTCCTCCTCTACAACTACGATCTTTTAGGAATCCCCACAACCAGATATCACCATTGATATATAGCATATATATCAATGGCATATGTCAGAGATTTAATTCGGGTGAAGGAATCCGGAAAAGTTGTGTGTACTGTAGGATCCTGGCCGAAGTCATCCCATCGAAGTAGTTTGACTTGACAATGAGGGGAGTTGCTGCATTCTCGGTGCAGACGGTGGTCTGCAAACAATGCCGTTCCTGTGAAGCTGGATGACTTGCTGTTTTAAGGCGTTCATTGTATACGTGCACTCATGACAGAGCATGTTTTAGGACCTTGAGGAGTGTGAGAATTCAAAGAAGAATTGTCCGAGAATAAAATCAGCAGTATATATAAATCCACACAATGCTTACACGAAATCAGAATGAAGTGGCTGTTGGTGCAAGACATTAGGAAATGATGCAGCCCATAGGCGGCAATTTCGATTATTCATAGCTCCTTCTAAAGAAAAGTGCAGCTCATCTGACCCCAGAATCAACTTCCATTCTCGCACAAAAAAGGCAAGCAAATTCAAAGCGTCTTTGGTGGTCATGGGGTTGTAGCATTTGCACCACATGGTTCTCATACAAAGTCCATTTTAAAATGCATTGCAGAATTTTTCGAACTGTTGACCACGGTATCGCAAGCTCATGTCACGCCGATCAAGCTCTTGCTGAAGAATAGCTCTTTCAACTTGAATTGAAAGCTCTTTCAGCCTCGGCAGTACTGACTTCTATGAAAGGTTCGTTATCAATTGGTTTCCACCCTCTTCCTGGCTGCATACCGGTCTCCAATCTCTAAAAATTTTATAATCATCTTCTACAAGTCATTCTGCGAACATCTCCAAATCAATAAAATGCTATTACGGTCGGACCTCGTTATCCCTATACGCTCGGTACCACAAAAAGTATAGTCATAAGTGTCGCGATAACCGGAGTTGGAGAAAACTATGTTTATAAAAACCTATGTTTTTCATATTAAAGGCCAATTTGAGACTTAAACAACGGGTCCCAAAAATGCGACATAAAAGTATGCCACATAACTTTACATATACTTAAATACTATTAGTTCACAACAACTTTAATCTATTGTTACAATATTTCGTAAGCTACAGAATATGCTTCACATGTATTTTTTACATATATTTAAATACTATTAGTTCACAACAGCTTTAATCTATTGATACAATATTTTGTAAGCTGTAGAATAGGCATCAACTGTTTTTTTCTATAAATATTTTACAATAATATGAAATACGTAACTCAAAATGTGTTACACAAAGTTGACAATTTTCATATAGTAAGTTCGCTTAGACAACAGGAGTTTAGAATTAGCGATTATTCGTTTTTCCAAAACAGAATAACTAATATCTTGAAAATGAAAAATAATTAAAATGCAGATAATTTTAAAGCCGGTTCGGTGCAGCTAGATTATTTCCTACCAGTAGAAATATTTGGCGGCGTTCACTATGCCATTATAACAGTTATAGTACACTTTGGATATTTGCTAGCGCGACGAGATGGTATAATTCGTGGTGCTAAGTACGCCAATCTGCAAACGATTATGTAAATGAAAATATGGATAACGGTTTTCCGGTAACCTTAAATGAACAGTAATTATAGGTTGTGAGCATGTGTAAATCGCCAAATAATGAAAAGTCGCCATTGGTGGCAAGCGTTCCTATCTGTTCCGTAGCTTTTATTAACTTTACATGTACGCAAGTCGCCAAATAATAAAAAATCGCCATGGGTGGCAAATTCGGAGAAGAAGGTGGGATTGGAAGAAAGTGTCTTGCGTTTTACATTATTAAAAATACAGCTGAAACAGCTGTTCTGATTTTATTACGCTTTAGCTTCTAATTAATATAACTTTTGAATGGCAACATTAAATATCATTGTGTTCCTGAGGAGTGCAAATAATTTTTTCAGCGATTATAAGCGGAGTCCGCACTCCAGGTGGAGTATAGCTCAGGATCCGTACAACACGGATTCCCATAACAAAATATCTTCCGTGTTATGAGGGGGAGGGAGGGTCTACTGTACTGTGAATTTTAAATTTTTATGTACCAATGAACATGCAAGAAACAAGCAATGTGTAGCTCAGTAACATTCTATCTGATCCAATCTTCGGGTTTTGTCTGTTGAAATTATGTCTTTTTTACGAATAAGCCTTATTAGGGGCTTAATGCCTTATACGAAAAGCGAGCGTAGCGAGTCTGGGGTCCTTGCCCCTAGTAAAATAAATAAAATGTGAAAAAAACAGAAATAAAATGTTGCTTATATAAGTAGCATTTTATGTGTATTTATTTTTTCACAAAGTTTTTATTTATTTATTTTATCATTTAACAGTAGTATTTTGAGTGTTTTTTTTTTTTCGCACTTAGCCTTTTTTAATTATGAAGTGGAAGAATGAGCTAATTTTGCCCACTCCTAGACGAACTTTCTTGTCAATATTATATAATGAATTATAATCAGTATCAGATGTTTGAGAAATTGATTTTACATGATTCCTAATTAAATTTAGTCTTTCAGTGATTTCACGAGTTGTTATTCCCCGATTTCATCCATTAGTTACTTTATTTAGTCTTCACCAGCTTAATTTATTTTTTTTAATTACGAGTTTTTTATCTATGTGCACTATTCCAACTAAAAAATAATCATTTCATATCTTAAAATTGATTTTTCTTTTGAATGATGAGAATTTAAAAAAGAAATACAATGACTATATACACAGTTTTTTATTTTTTATTTATTTATTTATTTATTTTTTTTTTACTTCAGCCTATATATTTCGGATGTCTGTTTAAAAAAAATTCTTCTGACTCTTTGCCGAATAAAACTTTTGTCAGCAATAGTGTAAAATTCTGTGAAGGAAATAGAATTCCAGAACTCATTTTATGCAAAACAAATACTACACTGACACGAAACAGCATTTTCCGTATGCATGCATAAACTGTACACGTGGATGCTATGGAAAAGGAAAGATAAATTGTCAAATAAGACTTGAGATGAAATTTGGTGTTTTCCGAAAGAATATTACATCAGACATTTGGAAGTACATTTCAGAATGGAAAATTCCCCAAGGAAAAAGGAGTTTTATCTGACTTTCGTTTTTAGAGATGCATAGTATTCGACGACGATCAATAAATGTACTGAACTATTTTTTTTTATGAATGAACGAATGCTTGTATAGAGAGGTGCAGTCATTGTTGTATGAATATTTAATTTCGCCGAAGTCTTAGTAAAGTAATCGCATTGTAAATTGTGATTTTCTTAACACGGATTCTCTATTACGGACGAAAGTTTACTCTCCATACTTTTATATACGAATAATTTTTCTTCGACTAGTAACTCAGAATCTGCATAAATGGATAACACGATCAATATATTAAGCCTTTACTTATTGTAAGTATATATATACATATACTTTTATAAATGCATTTCGCTACACCCCAGAAGAAGCTCAGAATAAAGTAATTTAAAGAAAATATTACAAACTTCAAAACAGAAGTACTATTAACGAAATTAATGTACGACTATAGAGTTATAAACGCTTGATTAAAAAAAAACTTGTATATGACTAATTATGACAGTAAACAAAATTTAATCTCTGTCACATGCAATTCAATATTTATTTTTTTTCACATTACTGTTCACTATTATAAAGTAAATCTAACTAAGAAATAATGCATAATGCTTGCATTAGATTATGCAAATCATATTTATATTAAGAGGCATTGCCCGGGCATATCAGGCAGGGAGTTTCCATCACCATCTCAGAATTTCATGAATTTTTTTTCCTTGTGTTGCCTGACCCCAGGAAAGAACAAATTTGAAATATTTTTGATTTACTCTTTTAGTTTTGGAGTTATGGGTGTAAAAAGTACCCCAGAGGAGTGAAGTAGAAATAATTTAGGGACATTTTTGCCACTTTATTGTCTCGACTGTGACTGGCTCTGAGGTGCTTCAGAGAATTTTTTCTTTTCTCTGATAACATACCTTGGATATTAACATCTCAAATTGAAAATTCATTCGAAAATACTCAGTTCCCGCCAATTTCATAAAAAATACAGTTAAGAAGGATTTAAATCTTGACTCTGACGTGATACAAAAAAAAAATTGCACAGTGCATCTTCATATAAAGTGAATCCAATGTTACAAATTTTTGAAGGCCTATAGGACCGCTAAGTACGGGGCCCCAAATATGGTCCTTAACGCTAATTTATGCAATTTCGAAGGATTATTACAGTTAGCGCCGACTTTACACATAGAACTATTGGCATGGAGATGTAATAACAACCTAGTAGTTTCATATTATGAAAACACATTTTTTAAAGGTTCAACTGTTTCCAAGAAAAATCCCAAGAAAAATCCAAGAAATTTTTAATTCTTGCTTATAGCTGTTATATTTTTATGCGAGGTATGTCTTATTTGCAGTATGTTTTGTGTTTTACTTATTAGTTATTTATATATATATATATATAAAATAGACCCTTGGGCCGGGGCCCTCGCGATCTTCGAACAGCCACAGTAGCCAGTCCGGGCCTGATTTGTTTCTGTGTGTGACCTCTTCCTGCTGTGAATGAGAAATACTAAGAAAAGATAACTTTACGGTAATGATTCACGAAAGATTGTCATATTCAGCTGATTCGGTGATCGGCATGTTGTTGGTGAAATAATGAGGCTGGAAGTGGTCTCGGGTTTTGGTAGTTGTTCATTTGTTCAAGCTCAAGAAGCTTGAACAATTTAACAACTATCAAAACCAGAGACCGAAATTTACCAACGCCATTCCTTACTGCAGGGGAGCCGCTCTAAAAATAACAAATGAAGCTGCTAAGAAAAATATTAAAATACCAATAAAACCTAATCAAAATATTTTCAAACGCATTCGCAGTGCTAAAGACTCTATTGACCCTGATGAAACCGCCGGCATTTATAAAATAAACTTTACAGACAATAATTCAAATAAATCAGACTGCTATATAGGTATGACTAAAAAGAAAATCAAAGACCGAAAAAAGGAACACCACAATGATATTAAATTCAATAAACCCAGTACCGCCCTCTCTAAAATAGCCCAAGAACGCCCCATAGAGATCAACCTTAATAATAGTCAAAAACTCTCCAATTACAAAAATAACTATTATGCCCTAAACATGGAGGCTTTGCAGATTATAACCACAGATGGCACTGTGAATGACATGACGCAAGCGCAAATAGATCCGGGATGGAACGAAATACTGAGGAAGAGAGCAAGGCATTTTGAGACCAGATCTGAGGAAGGTGGTGGCAGCCACCGAAAATGCTACTGACGGCTTTTAATGGGTTTTTAACCTTAACCTTTTTAAGTATATATATATATATAATATTCGGGTGTTCGAGCCTCGTTAAGGGGAGACCCTCTGAAAATTTACTATGTCATTTTATCTCTCATCTTTCGTCTATTTCGCGTGTAACCCTATGTTAAAATTTTTATGATTGTAACCTATTTATAGAAAAGTACATGTGATGCATGTTCTACAGCTTACGAAATACTGTAACAATAGATTAAAACTGTTGTGAACTAATAGTATTTAAATATATGTTTAATTATGTCGCTGTTTTGGGACACATTTTTCGAACAATTTTTAATAAAGGGAGGGGGAGAGATAAAATGACATAGTCATTAATATATATATATATATGCATATACAGGGTGAATCTAAACTCTAGGGTGAAACTTTAAGGGGTGATAGGGCACATAATCAGGAATCAGAATCACATAGCAATGTGGTGTCAAAAACGCAGTTTTCACTTACCTGGTAATAATCACTTTGTAAAAAGTATTCAAGTGTTCATCTAATTTCTTAACCAAGTTTCATAAACAATAGGCTCGTCTCCAAAACTTTCATCCGCGAAATAAAATAGAATTTTTAACCCATTTGTGTCAAGATATTTTTGCGACTTTCTTAGATTTTTGCTATTACCAGCAATAATAGATAAATTTCTGATGTCAGCTTCTTGAACAAGAGATCGTTTCTTATTAAATCATTATGAAACTTGAAATGTCACCATCCTGCTTGCTCATGTTAAAATATTTTGTGTATTTGCGGTTCAATATTCGTTAATAAAGAGTAGGAAAAATAAATAACGTTTTCGACTTTTAGCGAAAATGCCGTCCCCCAAAAGGGACGCTAGGCATAAATGGGTTAAACTATGAATTTTAGTCCTCCGTTTTCACAGAAAAATACATTAGTTTCTGACGAACAAATTTCGGAAAATGCACTGTTGTTTCAGTACTTTTTCCAAAGTGATTATTAACAGCTACATGAAGACGATGTTGCCGACCCCGCATTGCTATGTGATTCTGATTCTTATTATGTGCCCTATAACCTCTTAAAGCTTTGTCCATGAGTTTAGATTCACCCTGTATATCAGTGTAATTGGATTAATTATTCCCAGTAATCTTACGTCTTACGCAGTGATGCAGCGGAGGACCCCAGGAACCCCGCGGCTTGAGGGGGGGCCCCGAAGAGTCAGAGCCACAAAAGCTCCAAAATAGTTAAAAGTGGTTTTTAGGCGCGTGACTAATTTGCAAATTATTACATATTCTATTCTTCTATTCCCTCTAAATTCCTCAGGAAGGGGCCCATTTGCAATCTAGAACTGAGGGCCCCTAAAGGAGCCAGTCCGGGCCTGAAACAAATATTTAAAAATAAAGAACAATATACGTATAATCAACCAATATGCGTTATTTATATATCTATATAAATAAAATTAGACTTTTGTCTGTACATTTCTTGGAATTCAAAAATTTTGCGATTTCCATCCGTTTCAAGCACCCGGGAATCCGATGCGATCCTAAAAAAAAGTTTGTCTGTCTGTCATTCTATCATTCTGTCATTCTGTCATTTTGTCCGTGACGCTTTTTTTGTTTAAGCATCACGTAAAAACGACTGAAGCGAATGAGATGAAATTGGGTGTCATGATAAGTGGTCACTCAACTTAAAACATAGGCGTCGAATTTTTAAAAAATCTTGATTAGATTTTCAGATTTTGCGAAAATCGTTTCAAATTGCGTAAATTTGTGTTGAAGCATCACGTAAAAACGACTGAAGCGAATGATATGAAATTGAGTGACATGATAGGTCGTCACTCAACTTAAAACATAGGCGTCGAATTAAAAAAAAAATCTTGATTAGATTTTGAGATTTTGCGAAAATTGTTTCACACTGCGTATTGTGTTCGCACATCACGTAATAACTGCAAAGGTGAAAAAATGGTATTTGGTGAAATGATAGGTGGTCACCTTAAACTATAAGCATCTAAAAAAACCCGATCAGATTTTGGGATTTTGCGAAAATCGTTTCAAACTGAGTGAATTTTTGTTCACACATCACGTAATAACGACTAAAGCGAATGATATGCAATTTGGTCACATGATAGGTTGTTGTTCAACATAAAGTATAGGTGTCCAATTTTTTAAACTTTTTATTAGATTTTGAGATTTTGTGAAAATTCTCCCAAAATGCGGTTATATTTTTTCAAGCATCGCGTAATAACGACTAATACGAAATTTGGTGGTGTGATAGGTAGTTGCTAATCTTAATTTATAGGTGTTGAATTTTTAAAATATTTTGATTACATTTTGAGATTTTGTGAAAATCGTTTAAAAAAGCTAAAATGTTTGTTCCAGCATCACGAAATAAAGACTGCAGGGAATTAAACGAAATTGGGTGACATGACAGGTGGTCACTCAACTTAAAACATAGGCGTCGAATTTTTCAAAAATATTGATTAGATTTTGAGATTTTGCGAAAATTATTTGAATATATGTAAATATTCGTTCGCGCATCCTATAATTACGACTAAAGCGAATGAAATGGTTTTACTTAGTTACTCTCTAACCTGTAATATTTTAACAATACATAAAAATTATAACTTCGCTTTCTTTACTTTGGCAACATACTACACATTTTCAGTAAACCACAAGTGTCCAACTTTTGGAGGTTTCCGTTTTTAAGAAGTTTGCAGTTTATGGTTGGCTCTATTTCGAATACTTATGTCAATGTTTATTTCATGCTTGTTCAGAAATATTTATTTGATATTTTGTAACGAATTTCAAGACATTTGAAATTATCGTGACTAATTTATCTGCATTTTTCAAAGTTCGCTAATACGTATACTTCTGAAATGCAAAAGTATATAATTGTAAAACACAAATTTATTTTCGATTCTAAGTACTTTCTTCCGCTTTCTATTTTCAATTCATTTCATACCCATCTAAAAAACTTTCTTCTTGACTTAGTTTTGAGTTATGTGTATTATATCAGAAAATTAGTTTCAAAGAATTACCTTTGAAATGTTTATCACATTTACACCCAATGAGCCGTTTACTTTTACTAATTACAAAACTTTTTTTAAAAAGGAGTATTTTTATGTCTTTAATATAAAAACAATAATCATTTACTTTTATTTCTTCTTTCGCTTAAAATCAATATTATATTCACGAATGAAATAATTCGTAATTCAGAACTCATTGTTTCCTTTATTTACTTATTTATGTATTTATTATTTATTTATTTTCTTAATCATAATCTGAAGTATTTTTACTCTGTGAAATTTATGTTTCAAATTTCGAAGTATTTATTTACAGTTTATTTAATATCGGTCTTAAAGAGGAAGAAAAATGAAGTCTCTATGAAAAGGAATTTAGGGATTTGTCAGTGAAAAGTAATGTTGCTATGACAATATAAAATACTGATTTGAGATTTTATTAAATACTAGCTGAAGTACCCGTCGTTGACGGGTTAGTACTGAATGCAAATTTCTAAAAGCAAGAACTTCCGTCAGCATTGTAGGAGTACACAGAATGGATATAGTATGTTGCCAAAGTAAAGAAAGCGCAGTTATAATTTTTATGTATTGTTAAAATATTACAGGTTAGAGAGTCACTAAGTAATATCATTTCATTCGCTTTAGTCGTAATTATAGGATGCGCGAACGAATATTTACACATATTCAAATAATTTTCGCAAAATCTCAAAATCTAATCAATATTTTTGAAAAATTTGAAGCCTAGAATTTAAGTTGAGTGATAACCTATCATGTCACCCAATTTCGTTTAATTCCCTGCAGTCTTTATTTCGTGATGCTGGAACAAACATTTTAGCATTTTTAAACGATTTTCACAAAATCTCAAAATGTAATCAAAGTATTTTAAAAATTCAACACCTATAAATTAAGATTAGCAACTACCTATCACACCACCAAATTTCGTATTAGTCGTTATTACGCGATGCTTGAAAAAATATAACCGCAGTTTGGGAGAATTTTCACAAAATCTCAAAATCTAATAAAAAGTTTAAAAAATTGGACACCTATACTTTATGTTGAACAACAACCTATCATGTGACCAAATTTCATATCATTCGCTTTAGTCGTTATTACGTAATGTGTGAACGAAAATTCACTCAGTTTGAAACGATTTTCGCAAAATCCCAAAATCTGATCGGTTTTTTTTTAGATGCTTATAGTTTAAGGTGACCACCTATCATTTCACCAAATACCATTTTTTCACCTTTGCAGTTATTACGTGATGTGCGAACACAATACGCAGTGTGAAACAATTTTCGCAAAATCTCAAAATCTAATCAAGATTCTTTTTTAATTCGACGCCTATGTTTTAAGTTGAGTGACTACCTATCATGACACCCAATTTCATATCATTCGCTTCAGTCGTTTTTGCGTGATGCTTGAACACAAATTTACGCAGTTTGAAACGATTTTCGCAAAATCTCAAAATACAATCAGGATTTTTTAAAAATTCGACGCCTATGTTTTAAGTTGAGTGACCACCTATCATGACACCCAATTTCATATCATTCGCTTCAGTCGTTTTTGCGTGATGCTTGAACACAAATTTACGCAGTTTGAAACGATTTTCGCAAAATCCCAAAATCTAATCAAGATTTTTTAAAAATCCGACGCCTATGTTTTAAGTTGAGTGACCACCTATCATGACACCCAATTTCATATCATTCGCTTCAGTCGTTTTTGCGTGATGCTTGAACACAAATTTACGCAGTTTGAAACGATTTTCGCAAAATCTCAAAATCTAATCAAGATTTTTTAAAAATTCGACGCCTATGTTTTAAGTTGAGTGACCACCTATCATGTCACCCAATTTCGTTTAATTCCCTGCAGTCTTTATTTCGTGATGCTGGAACAAACATTTTAGCATTTTTAAACGATTTTCACAAAATCTCAAAATGTAATCAAAATATTTTTAAAATTCAACACCTATAAATAAGATTAGCAACTACCTATCACACCACCAAATTTCGTATTAGTCGTTATTACGCGATGCTTGAAAAAATATAACCGCATTTTGGGAGAATTTTCTCAAAATCTCAAAATCTAATAAAAAGTTTAAAAAATTGGACACCTATACTTTATGTTGAACAACAACCTATCATGTGACCAAATTTCATATCATTCGCTTTAGTCGTTATTACGTGATGTGTGAACAAAAATTCACTCAGTTTGAAACGATTTTCGCAAAATCCCAAAATCTGATCGGTTTTTTTTAGATGCTTATAGTTTAAGGTGACCACCTATCATTTCACCAAATACCATTTTTTTCACCTTTGCAATTATTACGTGATGTGCGAACACAATACGCAGTGTGAAACAATTTTCGCAAAATCTCAAAATCTAATCAAGATTTTTTTTTAATTCGACGCCTATGTTTTAAGTTGAGTGACGACCTATGATGTCACTCAATTTCATATCATTCGCTTCAGTCGTTTTTACGTGATGCTTGAACACAAATTTACGCAGTTTGAAAGGATTTTTGCAAAATCTCAAAATACAATCAGGATTTTTTAAAAATTCGACGGCTATGTTTTAAATTGAGTGACCACCTATCATGACACCCAATTTCATATCATTCGCTTCAGTCGTTTTTGCGTGTCAGAAAGAGAGTATAGCAAAATCCGTAGGCTCCAATAATACGTATAAAACTGAAGTCAAGGATGCAAAGATATGTCGAGACAATCCAAGAGATGACTTCAGACATAGATAGGTTATGTTTTCTAGACTACGGCAAATAACCTCATAATTTCCGAGAAGAAGTTGCAGTGCAACATTTTATTGAAAGCTTCAGAGACTCGAAAATCCACACATTCTTTATGTTTTTTCGAAACTACATTTCCTTTCCAGTCCTGTTTTTCCTCAATTTTATTCTCAAATTCTTTACGTAATTCTTTCATACATCTCGCTTGGCCTTGTTCTAAACTAGTTATTCTCTCCTCCATCTCTTCCTTGATTTCTTTCCAGTGCTATTGGCTCTGCTTAATTTCCAATTCTAAATTTTTTTGGATTTTCTCAATTTTCTCCATTCCGGATTTCATGTCGTCGGGTGCTGCATATATCTCTTTTAATCCGATCAATCCGGTTTCTATTTTCTTCTCAAAATCGGCTTGTGTGGCCTCAATCAACACCTCCTGGATAAAGAAAGCCGAACAACTTCTATGTCACTAAGCTTTGACGTCATCATTCGGCCTACGTTTAAATGTTTTACTTTCACAAAATAAAAGTATAAAAAGTTTCTGGTGAATTTACTCATGAATAACAATATTTTAATAATTTGAGAGAAAAAATATAATTTTATGACAAATGGCAGTTTTTAACCATAACTAAATAGATCATATGATAAGGAAATAGATCGGAATGAATAATTTTGTATGAGAAAGGTATTTTAATTTTAATTTTTTATTTAAATTATTTTCTAATATTTGTAGCATTCACCAGAAATTTTAAATAGTTTTATTTTGTGAAAGTAAAACTGTGATGACGTCATCACTCGAAGGCCTAGTGATGACGTCAAAGTTTGCGTTGTTAGGCTTTCTATATGTAGGAGGTGTTGCTTCAATTTTCTTCTCTAAATCGGCTTGTCCGGATTTCATCTCTTCTAATCCAGATTTCACCTCGTCGTGTGCGGCTTTCATTTCTTCTTTTCCGGCTTCTATCTCTTCTCTGCGGTTTTTAGCTCAGTTTTTATCTCTTTATGTTCGGATTTTATCGCCTTCAACACATCCATAAGATTTTGTTGAAATTATTCTTCCATTTTTCTGGTCCACATCATTCACATGAAAATTATAGTCTTCCTTTAGGATCCTGATATTGACACTAAATGTTGCAGAAATCTCTGCTTGTTTCCTGGGTTCGTCGTTCTAATATCCAGTAGGCGTAGAAAGTTCTAATGAAGAGTCCACTTGTCAGATGGAACACGAACTTTATTGCTTCTAGAACTTCATCGAACATTCAGCTGTACAAAATTACAAGCACAATCCGACATTAATGTGCTTTTAACAGTCCGCTGAGTACAGAAGCTTTCACAAATGCTGCATTTCTCACGCAAAATAAAACACTTCCAGAGGCAAAAATTCAGTAAATATACGAGAGATTTCGTAAACAGTACCTCAAGACTCAGCAATGAGGAATATACACATAGCACTTAAAAACAAGGCTTCAAAAAGCAAGCAAACTATAGCACCATTCACAGAGCAAAGCAGCATACTCCTCGGTAGCTCGATAGCACACTCAACGAATGATCGGTGAGAAACTGACTCAAATTGAGGGAACCTGTCTACGACGAAAACCGTGGAAAGTTTCAGAGAGAGCCATCCGTGGAATTTACGAGAACAACCTCGATTTTGATTGCGTAATAGAAGAGTAATATTAGGCTATTATGCATGTTAATGCAGGAAAAACAGCTTAACAAGCCTCATTGGGAAAATCGCGCCAAATGACCGAAATGCCGCCGAATTTGGCGACTTTTGACGAAATATCGCCAAATTTGGCGCCAAAAATAAGTTTCCTAAAGTGAGGTTACCGAAGGCCTAGGACCAATATTTCTCGAGATTTCTAGAAAATACTATAGAAACCAATAGGGAAACCCAAAACTCCGTATCTCGTGTTCTAGTTGACCGATTTTGATGCAACAAAAAGCAAAAGTTAACTATTTGAAACGTAGAATACGAATTTTGAACTATTGTAAACCCCAGAACAGCGGGTTACCCCAAAAATTCGTAGAAGTATTATATGCAGAATTATTAGCATTGACACTATTTGATCTTCCTGACTTTGAGTTTCGTCATGCTGCTCCAACGCAGCATACTTTCTACCAACCACCCCATTGGCTAGATTTTCTTCAACAACACAACGCTACCTTTTGCGATTGCAGGCTTTAACAGAGGTATATGTTATACCATTTTCTTGTACTTTAAACACTAAGCTATATTTAACAGCAATTTCGTTCACATAAGTAGGATAAAATTCAAAATAATCTTTAAATATAGCAGTATGAACACGTGATTCAATATTTGTTGAGAATAAAAAAATGTACTCACTACAACCTGCCGTCGTTCAATGTTATCATTACACAATAATATCTATCTATATAAATAAAATTAGACTTTTGTCTGTACATTTCTTGGAATTCAAAAATTTTGCGATTTCTATCCGTTTCAAGCACCCGGGAATCCGATGCCACCCTCAAAGAAATGTTTGTCTGTCTGTCATTCTGTCATTCTGTCATTCTGTCCGTGAAGCTTTTTTTGTTTAAGCATCACGTAAAAACGACTGAAGCGAATGATATGAAATTTGGTGTCATGATAGGTGGTCACTCAACTTAAAACATAGGCGTCGAATTTTTAAAAAATCTTGATTAGATTTTCAGATTTTGCGAAAATCGTTTCAAACTGCGTAAATTTGTGTTCAAGCATCACGCAAAAACGACTGAAGCGAATGATATGAAATTGGGTGTCATGATAGGTGGTCACTCAACTTAAAACATAGGCGTCCAATTTTTAAAAAATTCTGATTGGATTTTCAGATTCTGCGAAAATCCTTTCAAACTGCGTAAATTTGTGTTCAAGCATCACGTAAAAACGACTGAAGCGAATGATATGAAATTGAGTGACATGATAGGTGGTCACTCAACTTAAAATATAGGCGTCGAATTAAAAAAAATCTTGATTAGATTTTGAAATTTTGCGAAAATCATTTCAAACTGCGTAAATTTGTGTTCGCACATCACGTAATAACTGCAAAGGTGAAAAAATGATATTTGGTGAAATGATAGGTGGTCACTCACCTTAAACTATAAGTATCTAATTAAAAAAAATCCATCAGATTTCGAGATTTTGTGAAAATCGTTTAAAACTCAGTGAATCTTTGTTCCCGTATTACGTAATAACGACTAAAGCGAATGATATGAAATTTGGTCACAGGATAGATGGTTGCTCAACATAAACTATAGGAGTCCAATTTTTTAAACATTTTTATTAGATTTTGAGATTTTGTGAAAATTATCTCAAAATACGTTTATATTTCTTCAAACATCACGTAATAACGACTAATAGGAATGATACGAAATTGAGTGATATGATAGGTAGTTGGTAATCTTAATTTATAGGCGTTGAATTTTAAAAATATTTTGTTTACATTTATAGATTTTTCGAAAATCGTTTTAAAATGCTGAAAATTTGTTCCGGCATCACGAAATAAAGACTGCAGGGAATGAAACGAATTTGGGTGACATGATACGTTGTCACTCAACTTAAATTCTAGGCTTCAAATTTTTCAAAAATGTTGATTAAATATTGAGATTTTGCGAAAATTATTTCAATATGCGTAAATATTCGTTCGCGCATCACATAATTACGACTAAAGCGCATGAAATGATATTACTTAGTTACTCTCTAACCTGTAATATTTTAACAATACATGAAAATTATAACTTCGCTTTCTTTACTTTGGCAACATACTACATCCATTCTGTGTACTCCTACAATGCTGACGAAAGTTCTTGCTTTTTGGAAATTTTCATTCACTAACCCGTCGAGGACGGGTACTTCAGCTAGTTAGTCTATCAAAATGGTTCATAGTATAAATGGAGATATCAGCATAGTCCAGGGAAGTGTTTTTCCAATGCTTTTCAAATTGTTGCCGGACATTTAGGATGTCCAAGCATTTAGGTAAGGTTTTAGGTCCAAGCATTTAGGATGTCCAAGGCGGTACATTTAGGATGTACCAGATGTCCAAGTCCGATAAAAGCTTCACAGAGTCCATATATTACCTTCAAGTAGCACAAGCGTCCCGCAGTAGTCTAGGCGCTAAACTCCGTTCCCATCAAAACACGGCAAGTGAAGCAGCATCCGGCTTGGCCAGTGCTTGGGAGGGTCATCTCCCTCTCGGCTCGTCCGCTGTGGAACCGTGTACGTTAATGGGAGCTGGTGCACGTAAAATCCGTCGTGCCTCCAATGTCCTCTAAGTTGTTAAACGATATCTCTGAGGGTGCCGATTTCAGGTGGTGGTTGGTCCCTCATCTGGAATCGGTTCAAAATTAGGGATCAACAAGTAGAAGTCCAACCCCCTCGGGGTCACTGGCACCCCTCTTTCCATGGGTAGTGTCGTCTATCCATGGACACGAAAACAACAACAAGTAGCACAAGCGGAATCAAAACATTCAAAATGTTACCACCATAAGTTGAAAGTTCGGCAGCACAAGATATGCATTGTCTGGGAACAGTACCCCGACCAAGCCGCACGACCCCGCATCAAGGGCCGGACGGACACGAGACGCAGATGGAGCTTTCCCGCTTCTTCAAGTAAAGTAAAACTTACTCACGAAGATGGTAGAACCAGCAAGCTTCAGAGGTTAAGACGACAGCAGCCGATAGAAAATTTGCATGTATGTTTTGTTGAAGAGGCGGAGAATGAAAATCGACCACTTAACAACGTTGTTAAAATATACCAGAACTGTATGATAGTTTGTAGCTCAAGTCACTTACATGATTTTTTGTGGTATTACCCAGTAAGATTAGTTGTATACCTGAATTATACTGACCTCAGGTGGATTCAGTTACAGCTAATAGAGCCAACCGTATTTATCCGCACAACCAGCTGATATTGCTAGTCTAATATAAACTATTATGTCAGTACCAACTATTATGTATATATATACATAACCAGAGCAAACTCGATTCAGTTCCTAATTTTATAAACGTTCTTGAAACGCACCTTTGTGAAGAATTTTAAATTCTGCTCTTTGGTTAATGAATTAATTTTAATGGAAATAAAACTTATTTTTTTTTTTACTCTAAATTTCAAATATTTGTGCAGAAATGTAGATTTTCTTTGAAGCATCTTTATCTGAATGCATTTCAAGACATACGAAAAGAGCGAAGCCTAAATTCTGTCGAACGAAAATCATCAAGTCAACATGATCATGCATTCAAAAGACTTACAAAGCTCATGATAAATGACACACCAAGGCACTTTAAAGAGTTGCACTCTGAAGTTGGATTTCTGTCGGAATTTTAAGCAGAATAAAGCTTCTTTAAAGTACTTAGAAATGAATGAACAGAGGGGGTTAAACTTTGGTCCGTGTTTTCATAACTCACGCGACATTTTATAGCTAACGAAAAGCATTAGGTAAGTACATTAAATGCCCGAAACTTATAATATTTTCGGGGGGAAATGGTTAAGGATGCTAAGACATTACATAGTATGAAATGTGTTGAGTATAAATAAGTTAGTAATTTTAAGGTATCCGATTACGTTGAAAAGGTCAACTTTGGCGAAAATTCACACTTTTGTTTTATATCAAAGTAAGGCCCCATACTTAGATATTCTAAAACTGCTTTTATTTTGATTCTATGGATTTTAGGACGCTACTTATGGCCATTTAAATAGTAAGAGACGGTTATCAAAATTTTAAATGTTTTTATTAAAAAAATTAAATTTTTTCACAGCTACTGCACAAAAAACATGATTTTCCAAAAACTAAAAATAACAACTCAACAACTCAGATAAATGATTTAATTTAGCACTTATATTTCGTGGAACTCTATGAATGTAATAGACCGAAAGTTTTGGGGTAGATCTATTTTATTATGTGTTACAGATTTTTTATTTCAGAAAATAGAATGAATTTTGAGAAAAATGCTTATTCACCATCTTGGACTAATCATAAATTCGAAAGCTTTAAATATACAACTTAACCTGCGGTCTGTTACATTAACAACAGTTATATGAGTACACAAGTAAAGCAGCATATGATTATTTTCAAGAGGATTTTTCGTAGCCCTTTTTTTCAAACGATGAAAGTTTCATTAAATTTTTCTAAATTTCAAATTTTTTTATTAATTCAAAATTTCAAATTAAAAAACATAAATGTACATATAATTTAATTGTTATCATTTTAAAGTTTTTTCTTTGAAACACACCCCCCCCCAAAAAAACTATTCAGCATATTACATATTAGTTATTTTAGGAAAATGGTCTCCGAACGTAGTTAGATACCTTAAAAATTAAAACATGCATTACAGTTTTTAAAAATAGCAATTTTAACCAATAAGACAGGGAAGAAAAGCTTCGTACATTGTAGCAAAAGAAAAAAAAAACTATGCTCATAATTTTGTTACCTAATGACAAACGTTTCTTGGAATACTAGTAGAAGTTCGATGATTCTAAGTAGTCGGGACACGTTGATTTCGTAGAATCGAGAAAGCTTCAGTTTTGAGAGAAGAGCATTTATGTTGCAGAAACTCTTCTGAACTGACGAGTTTTCACGGGTGCGAATGCTTGAAAGCTCAGAGTGTCTAGAAAGAATCAGTCAAATTGTCACGACAAAGCACAAACTTTTTTGCTTTTAAAAACTCGTTGTCAGTTCTTAATGCATAATTCACAGAAATTTACCGAATAATCCAATGTATAACAGAACAATCCAATGTATAACAGTCCTTGGGAACTGGAATTCATATATAAAAACATCATTCTACAAACTAAAGCCCATTGAAATCATCGAGCAGAACCCTTAAATGTTCTACAGCATAATATATTATTCAATTCGCAAGCAGCTTCTACGATACGTCTTTTCAAAACGGCGGAAATGCAACGTTATTCACGGAAATCAACACAGAGAGCTACGATTCTTACAACCAGGCTTGGAAAAAATCTGACAAGCCTACACGAGGGGCATCTGCCTATGGGGGCAGCGCCTTGGTCGGAGGACTTTTTAAGGGGTCTAACTTGTATTCATCTTACATCTGGAGAAAAACAACCGAAATTCACGACCGTTAGATTGACAGCCGAGCGGTAGAACCGAACACAGGACTTTCACACTTCGGCCGTCTACCACGCTCAGTGTCTTATCCATTCGGTGAAATTTTCAACATGCCCGGACGGACAGGTTGCTCAAAAAATGCATTCCCTGACAAAAGAAAAAAGTCTAGGGTGGCTTTAATATAAGTTTGACAATAAACAGAGTACTCGAGTTAAAATGGTTGAACGGATTGTAACCAAATTTGGTGTATAGACTATACATAACATACGCTCAAGGAAATTCGAAAAAAAAGTAGTTCAATAAATTTTCGCTGTGTGGCGCTTTGTAAAAAAAAAAAAAAAAAAAAAAAAAAACAGCAACTTGAACAATGGAAATGGCTGATCCGAAATATACAAATAATTTCAACATTTATTCAATAGCTTTTGAGAATTTATTAACTAACTAGCTGCGTGCCCGTTCTTCGCACGGTAGGAAACGAATATTTTACTAAAATATAATCGTAACTATCTATGTAAAAACAAAATGTCAAAGAGTTCAAGTAGTCCATTTGTGGAAATATCGCGGGATATATTACGAGACGTAGGATTATGGTTTAGTTAGTTGTAAGACGATTGTTGAAAAATAATGAATATAACACTTTTAATTTCACGAAATAGTTATTATCGTGGTATACTGTGCTTTAATCCATATTATCCAAACAAATCTACTATTGCTACCAGAGAAAAAAAAGAGAATACTATCTATTACTTTTATTAATATTATCTATCATCGTTTCTCCGTGTTTAATGCTCAATTTAAAGAAACAGAGTAGATATTTTAAACCAATGATGCCTTTCTACTTTTTGGTGATTCTGTAGAAATTATGCATTGATATTAAAACAGATCTCCATATATTTTTAAGCATAATTCTTGTCTGATTGGCGTATTTAGCTCAGCAAAATATTTAATCTCGCGGTGGTGGAAAACATCCAACCTGTACTAATTTAAATAGTATTAAAGTCCGCTATGGTTTAGGCTCGTGAAAACATCAATCTGTGTAATCACGATGAACTATTTGGAATCTCTCAAATTGCGAATAGGGAGTTAAATTATGTTGCAGAGTTAACGAATTTCAGCCTACTTTTAATCTTTTAATTCTTGGTGTCTGACCAGGGTAGTCGAATTTAGTTATTTCGCTCAGTAGTTTTCAAACGGAGTAATATTGAAACATACGAAGGTGAAAACTCTCTCTTCCAACAGAACTTTATTAAAGTAAATTTGAGAGATATTGGGGTTATTTCTAGCTAATCGGTATTTCAAATATTTTCCGGAGCTATTTTGCTAATGATGTAAGCAAGAGCTTGTAGAAGAGCTTTTGTGAAGAGCTTGTTAAGTTACTAAAATTTAACCAAAAAAAGTATATCTAATATAGATAATATACCGCCGAAAGTCGTCCAAACTTGGGGACATTTTGCACGATTTTTGGGAATACATACAACGACCGTCGTCAAACCGATCGCGAATACTATGCATTGTGTTAATTAGTATTTTGCATCTTGTGGCGAGATTTGAATTTCCCACGATTTAAAAAAATGCAAGTCTCCTTTCGATATTATGGTTGCTGAAAAATCACAGAGCTCAAAAATCGCTAAGGGTAACACGCGCATTAAACAAAATACTTTGAATTTTTATAATAGTAAGTTTTTGCGTCAAAGCCTGTTAATGTAATTAGATTTCTAACTTATTTTTAAACTTATGACGTCAAAATGACATCATTCACAGTTGCGATATCTAACATGAATTAGTGAAAGAAGAAAAAGGAAAAAAAAAAACACGTTATTTTATTTTCTACAGCATCTGATAATCTCGGTGGAAGTTTATTATTTCTCTCGTGGTGTAATTTTTGTCAAAACTTGTTAATTTCATTAGGACTTTTAATGCATTTTTACACTCGTGACATCTAAATGACGCCATTCTCACTTGAAATATTGAAAGTAATTAATAAATAAATCTATGTTAACTATGCTCACGAATGTGCTGAAATCGGACATTTGAGTAGCTATCTACCCTGAAAATTGCGAAAAATCATTAAAAAAATTAGGAAACGGGTGGATTTCCAGAATTTTAAAGCAGCTTACGGACTATTCTATGTCATTTTACGTGTATGTGCAAAATTTCAAGCCAATAGGTCAAACGATGTGGGAGGAGTTCCCGGACGAACAATCAAACAAACAGACAAACTTTCACATTTATATAATAGAAGATTTGGGCGGTTTATTTTAACTGATTTCATTGAAATAATAATAATAATAATAATAATAATAATAATAATAATAATTTTAAATTAGTGTCGTAAGAGGGACAAGATTAAATCCTTAGCTGGCTTGACTGTGGACCGTGGGCGTGGTCACACTATCGCCAAGTGAATATGTCACTCAACGGATTAGATGATTGAAATGCAAAGGTCCATTGTTCAAACCTACCCGGCGGCTGTCGATCTAACGGTCTGGTGTTCTGGCGGTTCTCTACAGATGTAACTTGAATACGCATTAGAACACCTTAAAAAGTTCTCCTCCCACTAAGCAGTATTATATGTATATGTATGCTTTCAAAAAAAAAAAAAAAAAAAAAAACATTCTTTCTAAAGCACATTTTTGAATATTAGTTGTATTTATTTATGTTTAAATTTTTCAAAATTACTTTTAAAGTTTATCATTCTCAAGCCTATTGTTTACTTTTAGATATTTATTTACTTTTTTTAACTTTCAAAATTGTAAAAAAGAAAAAAAAAATGAACGTGTTAAATATATGTATATATGGTCAAATGTTACTAAGAATAATATTGTGAGCAATTGTAAACTAACTGCTTTTATATTGAATAACGCTGATGTATTTTACCAATTATAATCCAAAAATTGTGCTGTAAAAAAATAAAATAAAAATGAGGGAAACCGCTGCTTGCTGGACCTGAGCCTAGATCCAGGGTTCAGCAGGACAGTAGGACACTTCAGGAACTAAAACAGGCTTTAAACCAAATAGGTAGGCCGTTCCTGAATGTAGTATCCTATAGTATCCCACTAAGCAGACCCTCTTGTAGGTTTGCCTTAACAAAATACAATACATGAGATACATGAGATACGTAGGCCATATTTTGAGCAACCTTATTCTGAAATAATAAACATCAGATGTGGACACCACATAACTTCCTTGTACGTCTGATAAATCATAAATATTTTCTTAATGTATTGAAATTTTTTGGAATGTTCCTGTAAGTAAAGTGGGAAGTTTATTTACAGGACCTTTCATACGAACATACTTACAGAGCCCCTATGACTTACATGCATACATACGTCCTTCAAAAGTCACGAATCTTGGCGACTTTTGGCACAATTTTTGAGCGAGGCACATGACCGCCGTCGAACCATTATGTTACTATATAGTGGGATGGTATTATGTTTGAAATGGATGAATGTCTGTGAAACTGCTATTGACCTTAACGAGTTGGAATATTTTTTAGGGTTCCTGTAGAACTATGAGTGATAAATGAGTTCTATGAGTGATATTTTCAATACAGATATTCATTTTGTAATCCTAAACAATGTATATCACTTTTGATTGTTTGAAATAATATCTCTAAAATACGCTTTATCGAATTTTTGCCCATAGAGCGTAATTTATGGAAAAATTTTTTGGATGGTCCTGTAGATAAACCATTCAGGAAATTGGAACCAAAAAGGGAGGTGCACAACTAGATGTTACAGCAATACTAAATATAAAATTTCAACAAATTTACGACTAATAGTTTTCGAGTTACGCGAGTTAAACATACTTACAGACGTACGTACATATATGCTTACGTAGAAATGTCAGCAGAAAATTGGTGAAAATTGTCTTGCGGTCGATCAGAATGGTTTGTACATGCATTTGTACAAACACACATACATGCGTACGATATCTCGTAAAAAATTCTTTAAATTTAGAGGTATTAAAAGTCGATTTTTTCGTTAAATTTTGGATATCGACATTTTTCGCGATCAAATTACTCCCTTTTACTGAGTACAAGGAAGTAAAAGGGTCAGATCAGGAGCGCATCTTAAGGGGAGGGGGGCTGCCGTTCTTCCCCTGAAATGTGGCCGTTTATTTAGCTTAAAATTTGACGCTTAGCTTACAACTGAAACTTAGCTCACAATTGACACACAGCCCCTTCCAACCGCTTTTCCTGAAGTAAATTCCTGGCTACGCTACTAGGGCAAATTCATGCCTGGACTGGGTCAAATTCACTGCTCTTCTGTAACAGACCAACTTCAGCAACAAACCTTCTTTTATCCAACTAAACAGGAAATGAAGGCTGCACTTTTGGTATTTAGTTGATAAGGGTTTCAGTCAATCAAAAGTTTATCTTTCATCTCGGGATTTATTCTATTTTGAATAGTCGAAAATTCTTGTTTTTTAACTTAAAATTTCAAATGGCTCACTAATGGTACACGGACCACTACTTGAGCACTTACCTTATATAAAATTTGCATTAACCCTTTAACGCGCAGTGTTCCCGCTCTGGGAACACCAAACTCTGACGTTTTCACTGTTGCCAGTCACGAAGAATAGATTGAATTTATATAAAAATAGTTGCGGGTGACATAGTGCACGAGAATCCTTTACTTTTTAGCACGCCATTTCCCATAAAAAAAACGGTCACGATTATTTTTAACAGCACTGACATCTGCTCAAAAATGGAAGAATGCGAGCGAACAGCTGGATAGATTGCCCAATGCTGAAAAAAGGGCAGTCGTTGCCATCGCTCGACTTAATTACCAGCAAGATGGCGGACGATCGAAACGTTCATCGCGTGCCACAGAGCTAGAGACCCTTTTTTTGACGACAGCTGGCTGTGCGCGGGCACAGCCAGCTGGATTCCAATTTTCAATATTCTGGATTCCAATTTTCAGCCCCGAATTCCAATTTTCAATACATTCGAACTAAAAATGAATGAGTTATGAGCTTAGAAAAATTTCCTCTCCCTATCTTAAAATAATTTTCCTCAATTTCACTTTATGATTCTAACACGCAGCCTTGAGCGAGCTTGGTTGTGATGAAAGTAAAGAAACAGGTATGCCTATTGCTGGCAAATTAGAGTGGAAAGGCGAATTTGTTCTTGTGTACCTTACAGGAGGTAAAAGAAAAGCGCAAAACTGCGTGTATTTGTGCATAATACAGGAAATAAAAAATGAAGCAATATTGTTCAGGGGCTGAGATCTACAAACATCTAGCAAAGAAAAAGGCTTTTTAATAGTTGAAAACGATTTATTCAACATGACATATATAGATATAGTATCTATAATGACCCAACCAAAACTTAAAAATGAAAGATCGATAATTAACACATACCTTCAATAAAAACTGGATGTTAGAGAAAAAATGTAAATCGCGTATGACTAGAATCTATGAATAAAACATTTCATCTGTTATTTTTAGTTCATTTTTTAGAGTCTGTAATATTATTATACTCTTATTATTATTATGTATAACCATTTTATTCTATTTGCCTTAGTCATTTGACTAGTCCAGCTGTCCCACTTTCGATGTGCCCATTAGTGGTACATCAAAATTTTGTTATGCTCACTTCTGGTGCATAGAAATCACCAAAGTTTTAATTTTTTTTTGAGGTATCGCACAATTATTTTGATATTTTAGATGATTATTACTTTACATATGAGTTTGGACAAGCATATGAAAATATAGATTAACAAAACTTCTCTAAAGTTAAGATGATAATTGAGGGAGTACCCTTAACCCTAGTAGCACAATTAGTCCAAAAAACGTTTAAAACACGTATTCCAACGTCAAAAAACGTGTTTCCAACGTAATTTGAACGTTTTTTTGAACTAGTTGTGCTACTAAGGAAGTGGCCCACTGCAGCATTTAAGGAAGTGGCCCACAGCAGCACTGGAGCATTTACCTTAAAGCAAATTAAAATATACGTTAATCGTAAACAGTTGGTTTATGCAACTTTGCTGTATGACGAACGACGGCCGAAAAGTGCAAGAGGGCGTTTTTCCCCCCTTAGCTGTATATTGATAATGACACATTGAAAATGAAAGAAATTTTTTTTTCTCTGTTTTGCGGCTGGTATATCTGCAAGTTCACAACCAGCCATCATTTTTTTAAATACGCTTTCGAAACATAATCAATAAATATACGAAACTAAAGAGAATTAGTTGAGTAAAGTAAAATTAAAGTAACAATAGTCTCAGATGTTTTTGGAGTAACATTTTTCTTCTGTGTGGCAGTTAAAGAATTTTAAAACTTACAAATATTGAATAAAACATTATTTCTGTTAAAAAAAAGAGTAAAAGAAACGACTTCAAAAGCATGAACGAGTGCTGAAGAATGAATTTTTTTTTCCCGAAATTTTACGTGCCTGATGTATCCTAAAATACTTTTTTCGCTTGATCGTTATTTAATTATAAATGACATTTTGTGCAACAAAGCTAGCGGGTATTGTCTCTGAATTCCCTATGAGAATGAAAATGCCATTTATGTCGTTTATCACTTTAGAAAAGAACATCAATTGTTCTTCACTTTCATCTTTTCTCAAAAGACTTACATTTTATGAATAAAAAAATGAGAAAGAAACAGAAGCAGTAAAGAAAAAAATTAAATTTGCTATGCTTAGTTTCTACTGAATTGTTTGAATTTCTTTTTTTCTTCTATTGTAAGTTATTTAGGATTCGTCACTTCACATTAGAATTTAATACTTTAAGTTGCACTAACAATGCCATGCTTAAATTCTGCTGAATTATTATTACGTTAATATTTATTCAGCAGTTTTTCCCTTGAGAAGTACACTTAAAAAAGTGTTGTTAAAATCAGTTGAGAGAAGTATTTAGAGTGAGAAACACATAGTTGAAATACAGCCTGTACTCTTTCTTTTTCACAAGCTGAGTAAAATAACGATAATGCTAGTTTCTTAAAGCATATTTGTGTTTTGAATATAATTTTAATACAATTCTGAGCTACTTTCGCTATTTACCTTCAGCTCTTTATATTTTTACTTCATTTCACTAACATCCTCCCCCCCCTTTTTTTTTTGCATGTGGGAATGTGTTCCTCCACAATAGTCAAATGTAAGGTTTTTTTTTAAGCCACTATAAGTTACATTGTTCCACTTGAAAAATTAACTGCGTGAACTAACTAAATATTTTTTAAAATTGCAGTGGAAAATGGGACGTCATAAATAAAAAATTGCCTAAGATTGATAAACTCAGTCATAAAAATCTACGTCATATTCACAATTAGTGTGATTCTAAGTAGCTTCGCGAGATAATACGGCTTGTATTTTCCACAAAATTAAAATGAAAAAAGTATTTTCTTCTGAAGCACGGAGGATTTAAATATTTCATTTGAGCATTTCATATGTAGAAACGAAGATAGTCAGTATTTGTATAATATAAGGCTAATTATTTGATTGTTAGAGCCTGGTATTTGTCGTAAATAAATTAATATATAAGTAATAGATAGTATTAGTAGATTTGTTTAAATCATATGTATTAAAGCATAATATACCGTGTTAATAAACATTCTGTGTATGTTAAATTATAATTGTTTGCTATATTCACCACTTTCTAAAGGATGCCTTACGAGTAACTAAACGACAAATAATCGTACGCTGCAGTAATATATCCCGCGGTAGTTTCAACAGAAAAGACAGCCTAGACGATTTTTTTCCTCCAGACAATGGTTTTCCTGTAGTGCAGGGTTTCTTAAGTAACAAAGGGAAGAATGTGCCTGCTTATTTATAATTATATTATCAAATCTAGGCAAAATAGTTGGCACCGGAAGGACAAAGCACTTCTTCAGTTGTCTTTAGATTTGATCGACACTTTGATTTTATGGTAGTTAATACTCGATGACTGTTCAAAAATTGTGGTGGGAAATTCCGTAAAGGTTTATAAATTTAAAATTTTATTTCTACTTAAACATATTAAGAATTATTAAATTGAATAAAAAGGTCAATCCCATAAAAAACATTAGAAACCTCAACACCGAAAAAAGTAATTTTTTTATGAATGCAAGAAAATTAAAATTGATTTCTGCAGGATCGAAAACTATACCCTGTGTTGTCTTTGTCTCTTCATGGTACTTTACTTATGGACTTTCCGCTTTATCTGTAAGTCGAAATTTTATTTTTTACGACTTTTATTGCATCCACAGAAGAATAATTACGTAACTAGAAAGACAAAAACACGAACTATCATAAAAATATATGCCATAAAATAGAGTATTTAAAACGATAAGTATGTACCTTACTTAATGCATTCAAAACAAAAGAGTATCACGAAAGTATTTACTTTTTACTCTTGAGTAGAAAGTAAATGTCAGAAGAAAGAAATTGCACAGAAATATATTTCTATATATAGTTCTGTCTTCTACATGTTATTTCAAAGAAAATTCCTTTTTCCTCCTTTTCATATATATATATGGAAAGGAGCAAAAAGGAATTTTCTTTCAAATAACATGAAACACCCTCCATTTATATTCCTGGAAAATTTTTCGAGAAAGGCGTTATTAAATTATAAACTACGCGGCTTACAGAAAGCGAATTTCTTATGCAGTGCACTCAAGAAATATCTGACATGATACATGTTTCAGTAATGTGAATCCATTATTTTTCCATTATAAGCGTAAGGTGTAAAAGTGCTTGTCTGGCTTACAAAATACTACAAAAAAAAAAGCTGTATGTGAAGAATGAAAAAAAATTATGACAGCTGCTAAAAGTGCAAACATTCCATTGATTAAATTTTTTTGTAACAAACCTGTCTCTACAAAGTTTGAAACACTTATACAAGTCCATCTTCGTCCATTTTCGGTTGCTTGAGTTACGGAGCCTACGGAAATTTTAAATTCCATTTTAAAGTAGCTACGTGAAATTAGTTATCCCCAGGGGCGTAGCCAAGGGGGGGATAGCAGGGGGTCACAACACCCCCCCGCCCCGCCATGAGGAATTTTTTGCCATACAAAATGTATATTCGTCACTTCTTAATCACACACACGTTTACATATATGTGAGTTGCAGTAGTCATAACCCCCCCCATGAAAAATTTCTGTCTACGCCACTGGTTATCCTTATTAGCATAGTTAAAGGAATATTTATAGAGTGTGCAAATTAATACCCATAAATTGGTTTTTAGCGCCTACTTTAAATATTGCAATTAAAGCAGGAAATTCTGTGAAATAAAACTGTGTAAGGTGAAAACACAATTCCATGGTTACTCACACTGGGTGGAACATTATTATTTTATTTTTTCAGTTTTCTTGTCCTTATATCTAAAGGCTGCTTTGAAAGGTGGATTAACGAATAAAGTTCTAAAAAGCTAAAACACTAATTTTTCCTCATTTTATCGATTATAGACCTCTTTTCTGGATAAAAATTAATTGAGCATGCATACTTAAATCGAACTAAGCAGCGGCTCAAAAGCATTTCACTAAATTAACTCACATAAGAAATCCAGTACTAACAAATTTCTATATATTTCTTTAAATGGACTCAGATTAATTCGATAACTAAAGAAATAATGAATGAAATTTAGTGAAGAATTAACGTTGGTGAAAACCCTACTAGTATTATAAATGCGGAAGTTTGTTACTCTTTCACGCTGAAAAGGCTGGACGGATTTGAATGATATTTGGAATGTATTTAAATAAAAAAAGGGCCTACTAACTTATACTCTTAATTAATACGCAAGCTACTTTTTATTCCGAAAAAATAAGAAAAAGAAAAAACTCATCCGTGATTTCCATGCAGGTGTCGATAGATGGCATGTATTTACCGTAACGAAGGTGATAGCAAAACAGTTATGTAAAAGCATGTCCACAATTTTGAAGGATGAATAACATATTTATTTTCGTTGAATAATTTTGCACAACTTACGATATTTTTAATCGATAGCTGATAGGATAATAATTTTTTTTCAACTGAATTACTACAAAAAGTTTTCAAATTTATCCCTCATTTTTAAGCCCGTTCCCTCATTTTTAAGCGAATTTTTGCTCTTTTCAACTCCATTTTGTTTCCGAGAGTAAAAAAATTAATCATTTGCGTGACAAAATTAGCAGTTGCAAGTGAAAATGACTTCATATTGATGTCACAATCATCAGGCTTTTTACAGATTTATAATTTTTTTTTTTCGAGAGTATAAAAAAGTTAATGACTTGCGAGACAAAATTAGCTATTGCAAATGAAAAATGGCTTCATATTGATTTCATAATTATCAGGTTTTTCCAGATTTATAAGTTCGTTCGAACGCGAAAAATTCCCGCACGTTCCCAGAACAGCTTGAAATTCGATTTCAGTATACATAAAAAAATTGAATATGAAGACATTTTTTTCAGGTGGTCGAAGATGCAATATATTGAGTGTAGTAATGCTTTCGTCAAATGTTCTTTCTAGCGCCCGTTGTAATTGCCTCCACAACTGGGTTTGACTTCTAGCTTTAGAGATATTCCGCTATTTGAAATGAAACAAAATTGATATGTGTTATTAAGGATTACAAGATGAAGCTCTCCATCGGAAATAATGTCTGTATCGTTAATATTTCTTCTACAAGAGCACTCAAAATAGTTTCAATGCAATACGGTCAAAGGCAGTTTAGAGACAGGCATCCATTTAAAGCACATAATGGTATCCTACAATATAATTAGCTAATAATCTGACGATAATCGAGTGTCTCCCTCAAAAGTTGAGCGAAAAGTCACCAAGCTGGCGGCTCTTAAGATATATTGCTAAATATGGTGCAAAAAATACTTTGAAAAATGAACCGAGCTTGGCGATATTTTCATTATTTGACGATAAATCGAAAAGTATCTAATGTGATAATATTAAGCTGTGGCGATTTTGAAAATTCGTTACTCACGCTGTAATTAACAGATTTAGTGTACTGTGTTTTGTTAAGGCATGACTATGGGCTATCACCAAGGAGTGCGAGGACGAAAATCCTAGGGCGAAAATCTAGGACGAAAATCCGTTAAAGCGTTAGAACTCAAAAGACGTAAACGGATTTAATGAAACAAAATTGCAAACTTTGATTTTTTAAAGCGTGAAAAATTAATTTTAGACTGATAATCCTTATATAAATAAATTTGACGCTCGAAGTGTTCGTACGATACCGTTAGATTGTGTAAGAGGAATATTTATATTTATTTTAAACTTACCACAACAAGTTTGAGAGGTGTTTATGATTTCGGTTTGTTTGTCCGCTCTGTTGTCCACCCCCATCCAGTGTTTTAACTGCCGTAAATATACATCGATTTATGCGAAATTTAAGTTCTTTTCCTATGTACAGTATCACGTACCCTATTGAAAATAGTGTAAGTAGCATTTATAGTTCTTTTACAGGAGAAAAAAAACCAAAACATCGCACTCTATGGGCAGTCATTCTTCAAAATGTACTTTAGAGATATTCTGATTTTTCAAAGAAAACTAAGTTGGCATACATATTATTAAGGTTCTCAAAATAAGGCTCTCCACTGAAAATACTGCCTGTAATATTGATAGTTATTCTACAGGAGTACTCAAAATAATTCCAATACAGTTCAGTCTCCTTGAATTAAACGATGGGGAAAAAATTTAAAGGTCTTTTACAGGGTCTCACAAAATGCATTTATAATGATAATACTACATTAGTTTATCTCCGAAATCTCACCAGATATAAGGAAAGTGCATCGCCAAATTTGACGCAAAAATTTTGTTGTGTTGTAAAAGTGTTTTATAATCCATGCGTTTGGAATAATTTACCTTTCTTGTTTATTATTCTGTGGACCTCAGCGTAAGAACCTCTGATTTAAAAGACATGACTCTTGTTAAAGTCAACATCATTTTAATAGGGGATGCGCAAAATCGATACATTTTTAAATTGCACAGTCCTGATGTAGGATTACACTCTTCAATAGCAGTCCAATGTAAGGAACCCCCCCTTTTTTGTTCAACGTCGTCTTTTATATTATTACTCCGATAAAAATTGGGTAAAGTAACTAAAATTTCTTTTCCGGCAGTAAAAAAAGTGTCTTAATTAAAAAAGTTTCTTAATTAAATTAGACTATAAATGCTCGTAGAGTGTTTTATTTTCATTTTAATACAACAACTGAAAGAGTATTCAAGTTGAAGCGTAAATTAAATGCCTGCATCAGCTTTTCAAATTCCTTTCACTGATCTTGTTTTTTTTTTTTTTTTTTTTTTTTTAAGTTACAATTCCAGGGTAAAGGCGTTTATCACAGGAATTGCTCACTAAATTTCTAATTAAGTAAAATAATAATATTGAAATGATTTTCACAAATAACTTAGTTCAGGGCTTATTAAAAAATGGGATTAGTCAGAAGCAGTAATATTTCTTGCACAAAAATGGAATAAGATGTAGTATTTCTGTTTAAGAATACAAATAAATGATTTTTACATACTACATAATTAGAAAGATAATCATTTCTCTTCTTCTAATTGCAATTTTCTTTGATAATTTGAATTTATGTTTTTAAGAGAATTTTTTAATAGAAAAAATGTATTATTACCTTTTATTATTGCTCAAAGCTGACCTAAATAAAGGTTTCTAAATATGCATCATCAGATGAAACATGTGTCTTATTATTACTTTTCCTTCCAGGAAAACAAATATCCATGCCTTTTGAATAAATTTTAAAAATGTATATATTATGCTTCAATGCGAAACAATGTGGGACTCCTATGATACTGGCAGGAAAAATTAATTTTACATTTAACATTCAGTTATCTTTTTAAATTTTCAAATTCATTCTGTTTATCTTTGAAAAACTTTTTTATTCAAAAAGAAGGCTGTGGTGATCTTAAAGCATTCTTTAAAGGAAAAGGCAGATACCATTAGCAGTTGACTTCTGAAGTTACCATCAATTAAATTCAGAAGTCAATTGTTAATGGCTTATGCCTTTTCCTCTGTACAACGTTTCAAAATAACCTAACTAAAATTTTTGAACAAAGAAATTTTTCAAAGCTAAACGAAAGAATTCGAGACATTTTAAAAAGGCGTTACAGAGAGATTGTTGAGGGAGAGAAAATAGAGATCGCTGGTCTCACAAAATTTCTATGATTTGAAATGTGTTTGCTCCATCTCACAACAACATGTATTGTTACAATATTTTAAAGTAATTGTGTCGTGACTGAATTTACTTCCGAATTCGGGTTTATTAATTTTTTGTTTTCGTTTTTTGTTTTGTTTTAGCACCACACTTTTCTGTGCTTTTTATAAACAACACATTTATGCTCATAATGATTACCATCCTGTACAAGCGCTGCCAGGAAAAATTTGGGTATTGAAAACTGATGAATCGCTGTTATCGTCATCAGAAAGGCCTTAATAATAAGCAGCAAATGTAAATCTGGCTCAGCTATGCGAAGGCTATGAAGTATGCGTCAGCTAGTGCCATCTTGTACTCCAAAAAATCTACATGTTTTATTAAAACAAGTTTATTTTATAATTCATTTTTTTAAGCTTTAACATTTTAAAAGAATAAAAATGGATTTCCTGTAAAATATTTTCCTTTTGTTCAAATTTATTTCTTACGTTATGTTTTCTTACTATGCTCTCTTATTTAAAATTGATTGAATTCAGAAGCGCCAGCAAAATGTTTCCAGGTAGCATGTAAAATATTTCCTTCCATTGCAAATCTTGAGCCCAGGTTCGATCTGCTCTCTAACATATCTCTCATCGGACAGACGAAAGCGTGAAAATCCCCTGCTTCAGTGCAGTGCTGTTTACCGCTTCTGGGGCCTACCTCGATGTTATGGTAGAGTATCAGTGACGGATAGTTCTCGCTAACGGATTGTCAATTTCTTCGGATAAATAGCCGCGATCCTCAATTTGTTACTACCACGATCATAACGTGTAAAGGAAGCCAGGATTTTAGAACCTATCGTGGCCATTCTTACACTATTGGCTAATAGAGACACATCAACCAATCACAATACACTGCTTCCTCCCCTATTTCTACAATTTCTCAAACGAAGGCATTGTCTTCAGAATTTCTGAAGGATTTGGTGCACATCTATCAAGAGGAGGGTATATTTTTTCACAGACAAGAAATCTCAAGCTTGCCGAGGAAAAGGCGATCTTTTGATGGAGTGCTCAACACTCCATGATGCACACATTAGAACATCCATCCATCTTCTACTCTCCGGTATCGGAATGCAAGTTTTCGGCATCATCTACTCAGTCGGGAGAAAACAGCATAATTTCCGATGGTGATTTCGATATGAAAACAATTACGATAGGATCGTGTTACCACACCTAGGATATTTCTCGGATTGTGACGTAATGAGTAGCGATCAGTGGTGTAAAATACTCGGATATTTATTTTCAAGGGTAAATACCCGAAATGGGTATTTACCTGGGTATTTATTTTTGAATTAACACTATTATTTAAAAAAAGCTTGTATTGGTGGGTAAGGATATTCACACATACACACACACACACATATATATATAAAGTACTAGCTGAAGTACCCGTTCTTCGCACGGGAATGAATGGACTTTTTGATATTACGATTTGTGGTGATTACTATTTATTGTAATAAAGAGATATAGCAAAATGGATACAGCTTTATATTGTGTTCAATAACCATGGATACCGAATTTCAAGGATATCGTTTGTACGGTGCAGAAGGCCATGCGGCGTAGCGCAATCTACTGGAGAGTTTTAGCAAAACGGATACGGCGGAAATATTCTTCGCATTCAGATATCGATGAATACAAAATTTCAGGACGATCGGCTGGACAGCCCTGAAGTTCATGTGTTGACGCGACATCTAGTGGCAAATTATATAGGAAATTTAGTAGCGCTAAAGAATAGCGCCAAACTCTTCCCCGTGTTCAAATATCTATGTATACCTATTTTCATAGCGATCAGTTGCACAGTCAAGAAGCGATACACTGCAGCGCGATCTAGTGGTTAATTAAAGTAATGATTTGCTACAGTGCCGTCAAGTGGCGAGTTATAGCAAAACGGATAACGCCAAAATATTCTCATTGTTCAAATAGCTATGTATACTGATTTTCATAGCGACCGTTTGAATGGTCAATAATTTGGGCTGCTGCAGCGTCATCTAGTGGCAAGTTAAAATAATAATGCATTGCAGTGCCATCTAGTGGTGAGTAACATCAAAAGGAACACAGAATATATTCTTCGTGCTGAAATGTGTAAGTATAAGAAATTTTATGCCGATCGGTTGAACGGTATAGAAGTTGATGCGTCGCAGCGCCATTTAGCGGCAAGTTACAGCAAAATGGATACTGAAAAATATTCTCAGTGTTCTAATATCCGCGTGTACAAAATTTCATCGAAATCGGTTGGACGATATTCGCATAGTAAACGGCTAAACGGAATAGAATTCGACGTTCTGCTGCGCCACCTAGTGGCAAGTTAGAGGAAAACGGATAGCATAAAAAGCTACTCAAAGAATTAGGTGAACCAAATTTCATGGTGCAACGGTGCTGGAGTTTTTCAACCTCATACACACATACCAACATTCATTTTTATCTATAACCAGTATCATTATATATCCCAGTCTCAAATAAAATCCAGTTTCAAATCTAAGCCTCGCCAAAGTGCCAACATACGCCATTTTGCAAGAGTTTTTTCAGGAAATCATTCGAAGCATTGACTTAGCAGCAATCAATATGGGAAATGGTTCGGCCGCCAAAAAGTAAAGCACACATTTATTATTAAAGCACAAAAGTATACCCCTTAATACAACCGAATTTTTTTAAATTATCAACTATAACGTGTTTTATTCATCGTTACTCCGATGTACTAAATGAGAAGATTTCAATTTTCTGAAATTTGGCGGAATTCCCCCAACTTAAATCAATGTACTCAATCGGCGAGAATTCTGAAGATAGATCGCTTGAAATCCCTTAATAACTGCATTATTTCTTCACAGATCATTATAATTAAACGCTGTATTCTAATAAAACCTTTGCACTTGTTTTCAAAAATCTATTTCCTTAAGCTCTCAATAAATTGCGCCAAGCCGAAAACTGTGCAAACCGCTAGAACTCACTTTCTCAAAATCAGCATTTGAGCCATTTTATTTTTTCGCCAAACTAAAAAAAAATTACATATTAGCCTCGGAAATCTTCAATTCTTATTGTTTTGGGTATAAAACATTTCATTCCTGCTCCGATTTTCCATGCACACGATATTATAATAAAAAATTAATAATATTACAAATATAAACTAACAAAAAAAATTCATTATTATTCTTTTATTTTTACTTTGAGAATTTAAAACATCTTATTCGGCAAAATCGCCACACATGGCAACCACGATCCTTATTTCACACTTTTTTCACTACAGGGGTTACAATTACGGAAAGCTTTTTGCGTGGAGAACATAAAAAATCTCTTAAATTCCGGGAACGGGTGGACTTTCAAAGTTTTAAAGTGAACTATAATTTATTCTATATTATTTTACATATCTGTGCAAAATTTCAGGCTGATAGGTCCATTTTTGTGGATTTGTATACAACTCAAATCAACAAACAAACAAACAAACAAACAAACAGAATTTCATTTTTATCTATAAGATAAAGTAAAAAAAAAAGAAAAAGAAAAAGGAAAACGAGAAACTTAGGAACCCTTTACAGCTTTATAATTTCATAAAAATTCAAAAAACATAATTATGGAAAGAAGCTATATGATACAGGTTGAATAAAATACTTGATTAAATATAGCCTATAAAAATAACTTTTGGAATAAAATTGTAAATAGGAATAATAACAAGGAGCAATGTATTTGACAATGTGAAAAAAAGGAGAGAAATTCAACTATATACTCAACTATATACTGACCAAATATATACTGACAGTAAAATCTGAATTACGAATCTGAATCTCAGGGGACCGAAAATCAAATTTGTAATTCTGAAAAATTAGTTAAACGGAAATTTTATTATTAAAAAAATGGTATTCATGATTTTTTAAGAGAAATATTTTGTTCATCAATCTGAAATATTCATAAAAGTTTAAATTTAGCGTAAAAAATATGTTTTTAAACCTATTACTTATAACTACTAGTTTTGTTACTATTTGCATGTAATTTTTATTTTAGTGATCATTAAATCAATCATAAGATGCATATAATCCTCTCTCCCCTTCAATAACAAACCATAATAAACTATCACAGTTTAAAAAATAATAAAAATAAAATAAGCTCTGGGATATAATAGTAAACTTAAAATAAGCTATGAGGTATATTAATCAATGTAACACATTAAAAATATTGCCAAAGCTGTCACTTGCACAAAACAATTTAAGGACTACCATAAAACATCCTTCATTATTAAAGTTAGTGAAAAAAATGCAGTATGACTGATAAAATAGTTTATGTCAAATAATCAAGCGCTTAATAACAATAATAAAAAAAACACTACAAAAATACTCATAATGAAGTCAAATTAAAATTAAAAACTTTGTATTAAAAAAAAAGGAACAATAATAGAAATCTAATTGGTATTAATCATAAATGTTGTTAAGAACAGTTATTCCATTCTAAGTTGAAAATACCTGGATTTGGAGTATTTACCCAGGCCTTCTCTAAATACCCAAAAAATATTTACCTACCCAGTGGGTATTTACCCACCCCACATCACTTGAAGAGATGGCTCAATTTATCCGCTACCGAAAGCCCTCCGGTACTATCGTGATACATCCCTGAGCTTTTGATTGCTTCGTAGGATTGTGCATCAGCCAACAACCTTGAAGTATATGAGGGGAGAAAAGAGAAACGTTTATCTGATAATTATGCCAAAAGCTTCAATTATAAAATTCTTTCCAGCATCGTGTTATTCGCTCGCATGCGTAACAAACGGTTAATGCTGTGTCGTAAAATTGTTGCAAAAGCAATTTAGTTCATGCGCATATCGTTCCTTCAATGCATGAATCTAGAATTTCTGCTTGGTCAGCGTTGATTTTCCGGAATGTAAATGAACAGTTGAAATTTTTTTAAAGTGTCTCGCCGGATGTCCATGTGAAATCTGCACTGGCTCTTTTGTTGAGATTTGTGCCTTTGTTTTTATTGCAAGGAGTTGGAAATAGTTTTGAGCCAATAAAAATCCTAGGTTTATACGTTTATAGAGAATAGGGGTTGAAACCCCTAACTTCAAAATCGTTTTTCTACGAAACGACGATATGTGTTTGACTGAAAACAAAACCACATGTACTATTTAGCTGCTAATTAGAATTACACTGCAACTTTTTTCATAATTTTCCAACCTACGATAAGGCTGTAAAATTTGTTTTGAAAAAAATTGTTGTTTTTCGCAGGTCATTCTCGAAATACACCGACCAAAAAAATCGAGCATAATCAATAAGTATTCAACCGTGATGCGTAGCAGTAACATAGATAGGGATGGACGCGAGACGAAAAATCGGCTGTCTCGTCTCGCAAAATCGCTGAAAAACTTTGTCTCGTCTCGCAAAAATCCCTATATCACAATGTAAAATATGCCAGTCTCGTCTCGCAAAATAATTGCAAATCTGTCTCGCAGTCCATCCCTATACATAGATGAGCAGCAAGCAGTTACCACCCGTTCAAGGCCGTTACCACCCAACGTACTTGATATAGCATTATACCTTAAAAGTGCCAGAGATATGAAGATAAATATAAGGCTGACTTAAACCACTTTTCCAGGACTCTCGAAGGGGAAAAAAATCACATATAATGATCGTATTTCAAGGGTCGTACAGAAATTACGAAAAAAAATCATTTTTTTTTCACTCTTGCAATAAACGTTTACATTCAAAACCATGTATAGTCCCCGATCATCTTTCTTTAAAGATATCTCTGCGACGTTGTATGGTGAAAGGCTCAAATTTGGTACATCACCTCATTAGTGCATGGGGCATATTTTACTAACTGGAAATGTTTTCGTACGAAGTTCGTATACAAATTTAAAAAGTGTGACTTTTTCCTAAATGAACGAGAAGAACTTTTTCTCTTAACTGAGTCTTATTTCTGACCTTATTTTGAACATTTCTTCAATTTACCCTGCCCACTTATCTGTAATACACTCATGTCCATAAATTAAGGATAATTCAGAATCACACAGAAATTGATCTCTAAAATAAAAATTTCACCTGTGGAATGATCACACACATCTTGAAGAAGAATATGCAAATTACAGGAAACCACCAGATGGCGTGGATGGTACGTCACAATGACGAGAGTGTAAGAGAGGGGTATATAAGGAATGGTGGCAAAGAAGTAAAATTGTTCACAAGCGCTGTGAAAGCCTTTCAGTGCATAAACCGCATAGTTATGGCACAAAGGAGGCATTTGGATGATGTTTTACGTGGCAGAATTATCGGACGACTGGAATGTGGACGTACCCAGCTGGAAGTATCCGAGGAACTTGGAATCGCCCAGAGTGTCATCTCCAGGCTTTGTCAACGATTCCAAGATGATGGTAATGTGAGTAGACGTTACAGCACAGGTCGCCCCCGAGTTACAACGCCGAATGAGGACCGCTATTTGGCAGCTACTGCCAAAAGAAACAGACGGAGTACAGCATCAGACCTGTCTCGTCAGCTCTCTTCAGCTACCGGTACGACAGTTTCAAGGCAGACCGTGTACAGACGCTTAGGGCACATTGGTCTATATGCTCGTAGGCCTGTCAGACGTGTTCCACTTATCGCAAATCACTGTCGCCTGCGATTAACCTGGAGTAGAGAGCATGCATTGTGGACACCGCAACAGTGGTTTTGTGTGATGTTTTCCGACGAGTCCAGGTTTAGTTTGGAGTCTGATTCTCGCCGGACATTCATCTGGAGAGCGCCAGGTACCCGTTACCACCAAGAGAACGCCATTGAAAGACACCGTTACGGTGGTGCAGGATGGCTCGTTTGGGGAGGAATTATTCTTGGTTCCAGAACTGACCTGCATGTTCAGAGTGTAACGATGACAGGCCACATCTATCGGGATGTCATTCTGGAACAACATGTACGTTTGTTTCGGGGCGCCATGGGTGCTGAATTTGTGTTTATGGATGACAACGCCCGTCCTCACCGTGCAAACATTGTAGACGAATGCCTTCAATCGGAGGATATCACCCGTATGCATTGGCCAGCATACTCGCCGGACTTGAATCCAATAGAGCATGTGTGGGATATGCTTGGCCGACGAATTGCAGCCCGTCAACCCCCTCCCACCTGTCTACCGGAACTTCGGAATGCATTGCTTGATGAGTGGTGTAATATTCCCCAAGATCAGATTGATCATTTGATTCTCAGCATTCCAAGGCGTTGTCAGGCCTGTATTGCATCGTCCGGGAGACATACTCCGTATTAACCATCCTACTAACCATGTTATACTGTTTTTTGTAAATAGGTTCTTTTTTGAAATTTGGTCAAGGGAGTAAAACTTGCAATTTTTATTAATTATGTCAAACATATAGCATCTTTTTTGCTCTTTACTTTTTGTTTAATAAATAGACTTTAAAAATAAGTCAAATTTGTTTTGCTTCTTTCTCTTTCTTTGCCTGAACTTCATTATCCTTAATTTATGGACATGAGTGTAGATAAAGAGTTAAAGCCCGTTACCACCTTTTGGAGACACCCTGTATACTTTGTGATTAAATAAAAAACAGAAAAACACTAATTGTATTTCTTGGATATACATTTAAAGTTTTTACTACATATAAATGTTTATGCTGTGGGAATGTTTATTTACGAGTTTCAGCTGACTAATTTTTTTTTAATGAGAAACACTGAAATAGGTCTCGAGCTGCCACTAATAAGAATTATCTTGTTTGATCCTGTAAAAAAATTACTCATGACGCATAGAGCATTCGTCTATAAATTTTAATGATATAGGTCAATTTTATTTGCTTTATATAGAATTACTTTCTTTAATCCTCTTATCACTATCCAAGGAACTGGGCTTTTTGGAATTACTTTTGTGTGCTCCAGCAAAGAAAAAAAATGGTACGTGCACTATTTTGAATTATCATCCATAGCATATACATATCTAAAGTATACTATCTTTAAACTGTTTTAATTAACTTTCGTGGTAATTAGTGCTACATTATCCTTTCAAGTACCAGTTAGAAAAAAAATACACAGAATTTAATTTTGAATTATGCAAATTCAATTTAGAGTTCTCATTTCTCTGATATTAAAATATGCAAAACAGTGTTAGTCACTGTTAAATATTTTAAATTTATCAAATACTTATTTTTAAATGTTTCTTTTTAACAAATGATTTCAACAAGCTTTAAAAAAGGAAGAATGGAAAAAAAGGAAAATAAATGTAGGAATCTCTTTTTACGCACTTTTAAATTATTAACAATATATCAAGATGAAAAATAAAATTATTAATTTTAAATATATACGTTTCTTTTCGCTGCCAAACTATTATCGTAGTTAAGCTCTAAAGATTAAAAAAATAACTTTTTCTGCTGAAATAAATGAAAGTGAATATTTGAAATGAATGATTTTTAAAGAACTTAATTCTAACTATAAATAAAGTTTAAATTTAAATAGTCTGGTTTCAAGTTATTTTTTGGTGATAAATGATAAGAGTACATTTTAATCCCAAAAGAAAATTGTGTTTTTATTTTCTTAAAAAATAATATCATTTTTTCCTCCTTGAAGGCGAATTGTATTCGCCTGAAGTAATGAAAAAAAAAAGTAAATGAAAAAAATATGCATTATGCTGCTTTCTTTCTTCGGAAATACTTTTGATAACTTTCTAACAACGGTATTATGTATTTGGCGAAAAAAAAATTTCTTTTCGAAGATAATAAAATATTATTTATCTTGTGTTGTACATTTCGAAATAGGCTCCATTTAAAAAGCGTACTTCTCATGGCTAAACTAAATGGCTAAGCTACTTCTCTTGGAATTATTTCGATTTGCGAAAATGCAAGATGAATATATAATTTATTTAACGCAAATCTAAGGATAAACGAAATAGAATAAACTACAAATAGATTTCTATTAAAATACCTATATTTTTAAAGTCTATTTTATTGTTATTCGAACAATTACTATGCATTGATATTACTTTTGGGGAAGTTTCGACCCCGTTCTTTGTCGTGCCGCGTTTTACACGTTCGGCGTTGCCAAACTTCACATTTAGCTAGCCACTTTTCGTGAACAGTAATTTTAAAATAATGCATAGAAATGCCTATTTAAAAAAATCATAATAGAATTGACAGGGATGGACAATGTAGAACTAATCAGTTAAGACTTGTTCCAAACTAGGAAATTAGACACCAAAAGCTTTATTTGCTTTTTTTTACTTCTGTTCAAGAATAGTGGATCATTGAATGTACAAGGATTTCGATCTTTTACAGACAATTAATGCTTCATTTTCAATGAGATATGCAGAAGAAGGCGTTAATAATTGAAGGAAACACCCCTTTTAAAATTTTTTATAGATATATGTTCATGCAGGATATTACAAATATCCCAAAAATTTCAGAAGAAAATAGTGACGAAGACTAATTATTTATGCATGGAAAAAATATTAGTTTTCATCACAAATGTTGATTTTATTTCAATTTAAGTGATTTTTATTAGACTGGAAAAAATGTACCTACCTACACAGATATTTTAATATTTTAAATATGCTTCAACCATCGTGCATCCATGCAACTGCTACGCATTGCAATTGATTACTTGCGGATAATACATTTCTTTCTGCCTGTGTAACTTGTAAATAGCCGTGAAAAATAACATGCTGAATGCTGGTTGCGAAATATGTAGATAATATGTAAATTAATTCATGTGACTTTGAGTTTCATTAATATATCTATTTTATTAGAAAACAAAAATTTGAAGTTAGATGTTGCAACCACTATTTTCCAAAAATGCATGCATAACGCTATCGGGTTTCATAACCAGTAATCAAACATCATGTACTGTAATGTTTATCAACTTCAACTTCTTCAGAAACCCAATCGATTGATACAGACTTGAATTTAATATTATCATAACATCTTAAAAAATGTTCAAACAATGTCATCTCTTTTTATTGTTGTCGCTGCTGTTTTTTATCACGCAGTAAACCCGTCAGAATTTCTTAGGTGTTCGTACTAAAAAATAAATATGTACCTTTACTCGAACTGTTTCACTATAACGAGTTATCTAGTTTATTTGACTTAATAATAATCTTGTTTAATAGATAAATTTTTAAAAAAGTGCAAACCAAAATAATTTTTTAACGGAGTTTTCTTGTCATATTCCATTGCATGTGTGGGCATACCTTACAACTTCGGTGTGTAGTTTATGATTTAATACTAATCACAATCGGAAAGAATTATGAAAAATCTTGGAAACATGGAAAAATATTTCTAACATTCTATTCTAAGAAGACATGCTGAGTACACAGAGGCCAGAGTTAGAAAAAATCCTGGAAAACGGTCTCGGTCTAACACATGTGTATCAATATATACATGCGAATTACTCCAGATAATCGTAAAATGAATGAAATCAAGAGCAGCACATGTGAAAGCATTATATTAATCTGCAACCTTGAATGTTATTAGGTAAAATAAACTAGACAGTTCACTTTTGAGAAGAAATTTCAGTTGACACGTACAATTTTTTATGTCTGGAAGGTAAATTTATACTGTTGTTTTAGTAAGACGACATTGAATTGCTTTAAACTCGTCGCTGACGAGAGAGACAGGCTGCGGTGCTACCATTTGGTCACACTCCTTTTGCCCTCGAAGAGTCATGCGACCTAGGGGTGTGGCCACCTCACTGTGGCTATCTCGGATCAAGATGGCCACACCTCCTAAGTCACGTGACTCGTCGAGGGCAAAAGCGGTGTGACCAAATGTCAGCACCGCAGTCTGTCTTTTTCGTCAGTCACGCTTTAAACTAAATCTACACGTACATATAAAAACAATAAAATAAAGATGTAAACTTTAATTAAACATATAAAGGAAACTTTCAACTATTTTTTTAAACCCAGTTGATTAATAAACGTTTGAATTTTATTTTATCTATTACAGACGTTATTTAAATTATTGATAAATGTCGTTACTACTCTTTTCGTCTTGTAATTAATTTTTTTTCTGCATTGCACTACCAAGAAACATTCTTAAATTGGCTATTGAAATATTTTAATCCGATTGTTATAGATTCAACAAAGTATTCTGTTGGTTCAAAAAGTCATTTTGTTAAATCAATTTGGGTGAATCAAAGAAAATTTAGCTAAATTAACAAGACTAAACTTTAACGGAAAATTTTAAACTGCTTAACAGTTTAACTGCTTAATCAAACAAATTTCATAAAATTCAATAAAACACTCATTAGCATGTAACAGTTTGTATATTGTTAAGATTTTAAAACGGACGGGATCGTGGTTTGAATAAACTTTGGTTAAACAGGGTAATAGAAACGATTTTTATTTTCAAGTTCCACATACCAATTCAAAGCCACTACTTACTTCATGCAAAGCTACTATTATTCAGATAATTTCACTAAAGTAAACAACACTTTTTACGATAAATATTACAAAGAGAACTAAATAGAAATACTTTTCATGTTCACCCGATGATTTTAACTAGCCGCACGCTTTGAAATCGTCCCGATTTATCGCTTTTGCTGAACTCGAAATCTCTAGAAATAACGAATTACGGTGGAAATCAAAAAGTAGCCGAATTCATCGTCGATTAGCTGTGAAGTTTTACAAAATTTGTAGAAGTACATTCTGATAAATGTTATTACAATTTTAGTACTCTGTAATTTGTCATGATTTTTTTTTTTTTTACGTGTAAGTAATAATTGACAGAAAAGAAAGTCAGAGATTAGGAATTTAAAAGTACTTTTTTTTGTCAAGAGGTTTATTAAATACCGCTATAGCAAAGTCATAAAAAATACATAAACTAGATAAAAATGCCTACACCTCGTAATGTGTTGTTTTAATTTCAAATATTAATGTTTTTTTTTATCAGAGGTATTCCATTGTAATTTTTTGTATTCTTTATCATTAAATTATATTTTTTCTCTGAATCTGATCCCTTACACCTTAAGTATTGTGCACTGGAAAAAACTTACTAAAAGAAATTCTAAGAAAAAAACGACTTCTAACTGGATCTCTTAGTTGTATGCTAATTTCTTTACTTAGTTATGAATTACTTTTTTTCGTCTCATAGTCAAATAATGTGCCCTTTTTTCCTTCGTTCTACTGATGATAAATGGCCTTATGTGTCGTTTTATACCGTCTGGAAAAAAACAGAAATATATCTTTTGCTTGTCAATCATCATTAAATACCGTTTAGGAGAAAATGTGCTGAAAGTATAATGTGAATTCTTATGTTTATCTGTAGAAAACAGCTATCTGGGTTTTTTTTTTTCTTATTTTTTCTTAAAGGTTTTCGTTTCATTCAGGCTGTCACTTTTAGATTCATTTTTTTTTCTTTGCATGCGTTCTTACAAAAATAACTTACAAAATAATGGTATGTTATTTTGATAATTCAATTCGTATCGTTTCATATAAAACCTCAAATGCGCTAACTTCATAATATGAAAATTAGTGGCATTGCTAGTCAAACGTCTAAGATAATTTAAACTATTTCAGCGCACTTCATTTCACTCTGAGTATTCTAACAATTTTCAACATCGATCATGAAATTATATCAGCAATAGTTAGAATTCCTAGATATTTGCTTAACTAAATCGAAAATTTCGATCCATATGCCTAAATATTTTCAAATTCAACCAAAGTAACATATTAATTGTTAAATGATGTATTCACTCTTTTTTCTGTACGGTGTTAAATCGTGAAAATGTTTTTTTTCCACCCTGGACATTTATGTTTTTGCAATTTAAAACAAATTCCTCAGTCATTGACGGTAAATACGTATTTATTGAGTAAATAATAAGTAAACGTGCTTTTTTATATCGTTTACTAAATATATCGTTTACTAAATAATAAGTAAACGATTTTTGTTAATGATTTTTTTAACGTTGGTCCTTATTTTCCACAAATTAGATTGTATTTTATTTTTAATTTCATTTAATTTCAATTTATAAAGGATCGCCATAAAAATTATTTTTTCTATATTTAAAATATGTGGTCGCTTATAAAATTTATGGCGTGATAAATAACTGCATGTTATAAGAAGTCATAAAAAATCAGTATCTGGCCACCGTTGAAGGGGAATGGTTTAAAAAATCAGATACCAGTGATCTTTTGATAATTAAAAATAACCGTTTAATTTAATAAATCAGACATTTAGTTGCAAAATTTTGTGAGTGTTCAACATTTCTTTGTAAAATGGGGACGCCATGCTCCTACTTTTTCATTTCAGCCCATACGTCTCCCCACTTTCTATTTTCATGGGTGGGGTGGGGTGGGGGCTCATTTTCTAGGATTTTTAAAAGCTCTTCAAATTTTCGTTTTGTCCATGACAGCAAGTACATCAGCACAAAAATCAATAGATTAGTATTTTCCTGAACTCACTTTTGCTACAAAATGCCTTCCCGAATAGCCGAAAATGTTACAAAAATTGGGGTAGCGAATAGTCACGTACAAATCCAAAAGAAAATGTGTCACTTTCACATTAGATTGTTGGCAAATGCTGATGGAAAAATTAAATAGCTTACACGGTTAATCAAAATGACTTTTCTTTTACTATTCATAAATAATTAACCCTTTCCAACAGAGAGGCGCCTCTCAGTCACCACTGGATGTGATTCTCTTAACCCAGCATATACGGAATATAACTAACCACTTTTCGTTTAAATCCTATTTTTTGAATACTTTTTCAGAGCAATTTGTACATTAATTTTTGAAAACATATTGGAATATTTTAAGTTAAAAAATACTGTCTACAAAAAGTGGTTTGTTGTATTCTGTAGATATTGGGCGGGATCGATTCACTGATTTTGAGTTGGTTTGCTCGAGTGAAAAAGGCTTCGTGCGGAAAAAGTTAAGAATTTAACAATTAGATAATTTAATTAATAAAGAAACAAATAGTAGTTAGGTTAGTTTTATGTATTGTTTAAGGAATAATTACATTTCATTAATCCGATACGTTTAAGTTAAACTTCGTCAAAAATCAGCGTCTCCAACTTTTTTATCTCGGGACTACACCACTAAAATACTTAAATAACTGGTTTGAAAATTTATATAAACGAGCAGACATTGGTTAAAAAAAATGTTAGTTTTAAAATGTCTCAACAACCGACTATTCCTCGATTAAAAAAAAAAATCTTAAAATTTTCAACTTTTCAAAAATATTTTTGATAGAGGAAAAAGAAAGAAGTAATGTTTCTTTTGTGTAATGTTGCTGTGAATAATTTCATGTCATATTTAAGATTGCATTACATTAATATGATTTGTCGTCATGGTCAAAATTAATTTACAATTTTTGTGATTCTAAGTCGCCTGAAATGGATTTCCAGACTTTTGAAATTGGCTGTTATCCTGAAGAACATATCTGTATAATTTTTTTCCTAAAAGAGCCATGCATATAAGAACAAAAAATTAATAAATTTAACCATCTTTCAGCTATACTCTAAAATTGTTCTTTTTTGTGTGTAAGGGGGGTGGTGCTTGAGAGAACTGTGATAGCAAGTACGATCGACGTTATTATGCTACACTCACAGCTACGTACGTAAATTAATTACGTACTGTCGTTTACATAATTAAAAGACATTCCCAAACACTTTTAGCTACTTACTTTAACGCTAAATTTGCTGATATTTCTTTAGAAGTCACCAATCTTGGCTGTTTTTTGCAGAGTCTAGACGATATCGACGACACGACAGAAACAGGAAGGATAGAACTATGAGGAAGACGCTACGATTAAAAATTATATTTGAATATATAAATATAAATATATATAGATAAAGCCAGACAGATATAGATATAGATACACATACATGTAATATATCCAATATTTTCTGTTGAAAAGTGATTTTGAAACACAAACCTTTTGTTTTCATTTATTTCTTAGTGAAAGCATAAACAATGTGATGGTTAAGTTATTTTATGAATATAAAAACAAACTAGATCATTAATAAGATTTCATAAATGTAACCTAATACGTGTAGAAAAGAGGCAATCAAAGCAGTTAACGAACTAAAAAAATCATTACATTTTGGAAAACTTTGCAATTTTTTTTCTGTGAATCAATTATGTAAATTAGAAAAAATAAATAGTAATTTCCTCAAGAAGGATAATTTACCGTCATTAATGCTATTTAGAAACTTGAAGCTTCAAAACTGAATAATTTAATATGATACAATGAAGAAACCATGTGTTATTAGAATTTAAATTTTTAATAATGCTCCATAATTCGTTTTATCAGGAAATCATAAATTAAATTATTATAATTATATTATTATTTGATGAATCTATACATTTCCGTCTTTCAAAATAAACTAACATTTGTAAGGAAAGCCGGTTAAAACCAATTAAAGGCTTTAAAGTGTAATATATAGCATTATTCAAAGGAGTTCTACTAGGTTGTTGAAACACTCTTTCACACTGGTGAAATAAATTAAGAGAATTTGCATATTTTATCGAATATTATGAAAAGAGCAGAACTGAATGTAAAAAAAAAAAAACTGCTTCTAGACAAAAATGCAAATCTTGTACATCAAATTCGTAAGCGTACGCGTGTGTGTAGGCGGTGCCAGTTGAGAAACAGGCTTTGTTAGCCCGCATAAGTTATGACGCATTTCGCTCTGCTAGTACACCTCGGCGAATTTCTTGGTGTTATTTTGCAGCAATCGGTTAATTTCGAATCGTTACAATGAAAATGAGAAACCACCAAATTTAGATGATGGAATGTGTGACGAATTGTAGGGAGTCTAGAAGCAGGCCAATCTCAAGTCCGGATTGTAGAGAATTCAATTTAACGGCCATCATCGTGTGTAACTTATGGAAACAGTTCCAGGATACCGGATCCATCGAGAGAAAGCCTGGGCAAGGTCGTCCAAGAGCCACGATGGCCAGAGAAGATCGCCATTTGCCCATTATAGCGAGGCGTAACAGGAGTGCTACAGCTTGTCAGCTCTCTCGTGACTTGTATGCAGCCACAAGAACCCGTATATCAAGGGTTCTATCTTCCAAAGACTTCTTGAGAGAGGGTTGTTTGCAAGAAGACCTGCTGTTTGTGTCCCGCTCACTTTTAGGAACAGGAGAATCCGTTTAGCATGGTGGAGAGAGTATAGAAATTGGATCATGGATCAATGGGCGACCGTTCTCTTCACTGATGAGTGCCGGTCCATCCTAAACACCGATTCTCGCCGTATGTTCATATGGAGTGAACCTGGGACCCGCTACCTACCCTGCAATGTCCGCGAAATCGACCATTATGGCAGAGGACGTTTAATGGTCTGAGCAGGCATCATGTTGGATGGCCGCACACCTCTCCATGTCTTTGAAAGAGGCATTGTGACTGATATGAGGTATAGGGATGAGGTCTTGGAGCCCTATGTTCACCTTTTCAGGGGTGCAGTTAGCCCTGAGTTCATTTTAATGGACGATAACGCGAGGCCACATAGAGCTCTTCTGGCCAACGAATTTCTAGAGAGTGAGGCTATTCGCCCGGTGGATTGGCCAGCCAGATCTCCAGACCTTTACCCTATAGAGCATGTCTGGGACGCTCTGGGGAGAGCAACTTCAACTCGCAATCCCCCCCCCCTCCGAGGACCATCTAGGGAATGAAAACAGCGTTGCTGAACGAGTGGGACCAGTGTCCACAGGAAACGATAAACTGTCTTATTTCAAGTATGAAATCACGCTGCGAAACCTTTATATCTGTAAGAGGGGACCAAAACCCCTATCAACCCATTTTTTTGTTTATTCTGCAACCGCTGTTTCATACCTTCCGACTCCGACGTGTGTTAAGCACGATCATGCTTATGTATTACAATTATTGAATGATTATTTGTTTTTTATTCTATCAATGTATAAACATATCGAATTTCATTGAAATCCATGCAGTAGTTCTAGAGATAATCGACCAAGTCTGCAAATTCTCTTAATTTCTTACACCAGTGTATTTTTAAAGACCGGACTGGTTTTCAAGTCTGAATTCCGTCTACCGAGATTTTCAATTTAACTATGTATGTTATTCGTGATGAAGGTTTAAAATAAATTTTTCTACAGATTAAAGGCGTGTTTTTTAACAGGCATTTGATGTATTTCTTTGGAGTATTCTTTAGTGTAAACAAGCTCGACCTGAACGGTGGAAGGGGGGGGGGGGCTGATAACGAGGAAAAAATCTAAACCTTTTCGCATTACAATTATGCGTTTCAGACATTCGGTAAATATCTGAATGAATAATAAAAATAAAACTATGATACTGAGAAATATTTTAGTAAGTTCTCTCATTCCAAGAACTTTTTTCTTGCCTATCATAGATAAATGCATAATTTTAGGAGAAATAGTAATTTTAAAAGATCAATAATTATCTAATCGTTCCATAAGCTCTGATACAGTTACTGTTGTGTGTTGTGGGATTACGGATAATTATTTAACATGGGATTTAGGACGAGGGTTGAGGTGACCCCGTGGGGGGTCTTTCTTAAAGGGTCCCAGCCCTCAAAGTTTCGGAGGAAATTGCGGAAAAACTCCGAACGGTTAGGTCGGCGGACGCGACCTGCTTTTCTGATAGTTACGAAGGAGTTAAAATATTTGAATTTAAAACTAAATCTTTCAAAAGATTTATTAGCCATTTACTTTAACACATTGTACCTTTTATTCAAAATGACCTGTATATATCACACATGCTATAAGTATCTATAACTAATCATCTATCGAAGCACGCATTACTTCCACTGCATCTCTTTCTTTCCTTAACGAATGTTTAGCATTTTTCAATTGGGACGCCGTTTCGGGGCTCACCTTTTAGTAGTCTCGACAATTTATAGTCGGGGGGATTTAAATTCAGACTGCTGGAAGGTCAGACTGTGTTCTTCAAGTCCAGTTCATTCTGTTTCAACCACCACTCTATTGTCTTGCCTCATGAGAAGGAGCAGAGTCTTCAGAGTCCCGTGGAAAAATTTCATCGTTTTCACTGAGCAGCTGGCTTGCGATTAAGAGCGTCAATATTGGCTCTAAGATAGTATCAAGATAAATTTTTGCCGTGGATTTCACTCCTTTCTCGTCATACAAGACAATTTCAAAATTTTGTAGCAGAACTTATGGCACTAGCTACATAGCACTAGATGACTGATTGTTCTTAACACTTATTGTTAGAAAATATATTACTTTTTTTTTAAATACTAGGGGCCAAGGCCCCCAGACTCGCTATGCTCGCTTTTCGTATGAGGCATTCGGCCCCTAATAAGGCTTATTCGTAAAAAAGACATAATTTCAACACACAAAACCCGAAGATTGGATCAGATAGAATGTTACTGAGCTACACATTGCTTGGTTCTTGCAGGTTCATTGGTACATAAAAATTTAAACTTCACACTACAGTAGATTCCCTCCCCCTCGTAACACGGAAGATATTTTGTTATGGGAATCCGTGTTGTACGGGTCCTGAGCTATACTCCACCTGGAGTGCGGACTCCGCTTATAATCGCTGGAAAAATTATTTGCACTCCTCAGAAACACAATGATATTTAATGTTGCCATTCAAAAGTTATATTAATTAGGAGCTAAAGCATAATAAAATCAGAACATCTGTTTCAGCTGTATTTTTAATAATGTAAAACCTACTGGACACCTTGCGAATTTGCCACCCATGGCGATTTTTCATTATTTGGCGATTTGCGTACATGTAAAGTTAATAAAAGCTACGGAACAGATGGGATAGCTTGCCACCAATGGCGACTTTTCATTATTTGGTGATTTACACATGCTCACAACCTATAATTACTGTTCATTTAAGGTTACTGGAAAACCGTTATCTACATTTTCATTTACATAATCGTTTGCAGATTGGCGTACTTAACACCACGAATTATACCATCTCGTCACGCTAGCAAATATCCAAAGTGTAACTGCTGTACTATAACTGCTATAATGGCATAGTTAACGCCACCAAATACTTCTACTGGTAGCAAATAATTCAGCTGGACGAGAACCGGCTTTAAAATAATCTGCATTTTAATTATTTTTCATTTTCAAGATATTAGTTATTCTGTTTTGGAAAAACGAGTAATCGCTCATTCTAAACTCCTGTTGTCTAAGCGAACTTACTATTTGAAAATCGTCAACTTTGTGTAACACATTTTGAGTTACTTATTTTATATAGTTTTTATTTTGGCGTAAAATGGGCGTAATTCTAACTCATGTTTGTAAATTTCACGCGATTCTAGATACTTGGAAACGCTTTGTTGCAAAGGAATGAATGATTTTATGCCAAATCTGGCAACCATTATGTTTATTTTTTCAGTTTTTTTTAATATCTTCGATTATTATTTAATATCTTCGATTTTCGAAATTTAAATCAGCTTAGCAGGTTCCTCGGAATTTTTCGAATCTGGGCACCTTAGTCGAAACTCAAATCCCCACGGTTTAGGAGGAGTTAGGTCAACAAGCTTTGACAGCGCCAGCGGCCTTTACTTTTATTTTAGAATAGAGAGATACCCAAATTAAATTTCATGCTGTTCTGGAAACTTGCGGAATCTTTTCGCAATCGAAAGATTTCGTTTTGTGTACACAGCTATTCTCATGTCCATGCAAACGATTTATTTGTGAAAAAAAAAATGATAATAAACTGTGTAATCTGGAAAAGCTTTTTTAAACGAATTTGAATCCCAATTGTATGACGTCATATTCACTTGAAAAGGGCAATTTTGTCACGCAAATGATTTACTTTTTTGACTCTCGGAACTAAAATGGTGCAGAAAATAGCGAAAAATCGCTTAAAAAGGAGGGAACGGGTGGATTTTCAGATTTTTAAAGAAGCGCAGATTGTTTTCTATATTTTTATACATGATCATGAAAATTTTCAAGCGGATCGTGCAAACGGTAAAGAAGTTATTAGGCTTTTTGTATTGACTCTGTAAGTTTCACGCGATTCTAGATACTTGGAAACGCTTGTGCCGTGACTCGTATCAAGGAGCTATGGGGGAGTTGTCGGTGGTCGAAATAGAACTTTCCTTTGCCCGGTTAGACATCGTATAGTGGTACTAAAATCCATGAAAAGAGAGACGACTTAGTTTTGCTGGACAGACTACATTTTATTGAAGTTGAAAGAGCATAAACAGTTTCATACAGGGCAAAAGGTAGAAAAGGAAGTACTTTTTATCAAGTAGAAAAGCTAAGTGGAGAGACATTAAAACTGAATGAAGAATATTTGATTTATGAAAATGAAAAAAAAAGGAAAATTATTTAAGACCCGAAATATATGTGATCTGCATCACAGGGAGTAGTTTATATTTACATAACAAATATTTTGGGAGAAGCGTGAGAGTTTACATTTTTAAAAGCTGAATTTTGGGAGAGGACACCTTAATGTAATACATACGGTTGTACATACGGTTGAACTCGTTTATAACGAGCCCTGATTAACGGGAATCCGAATTTAATGAGGAAATCGAAAACATTTGGTTGGTACATTGTTAATTCTACGGGAGCATAACTCGATTTTAAAATTAGTAAACCGCGGTTATAGTGAGCAATATTTTTGTGATTCATAGTTCTATAGTCCTCTATTTTAGCTAATCCTTTCTTGTAAAATTTCCTCTAACATTCCGGAATCCATGAAAGCGACGAATATGAAGAATTATAACCTGAATTGCTCGTTACATATTAATTCCTCTAGCATTCCGGAGTCCATGAAAGCGACGAATATGAAGAATTATAATCTGTGAATTGCACTTTACATATTCAATCTCAATTCACTCGGAAGATGAGTAATAGCACTGGGTCTTTCTGAAACGTTCTAGTTTCGTACTCGGAACGATTTAAAAGTAATTCGTTAGGAATAGCATAAATATTTTAAACCCGTTGAGGACCAGCGCGCGGAGAATGAAGCGCAGTCACAGGCCCGAACGCTCCTAGACTAAAATCAGTTTCGGTAAAATGACTCAAAATTTTAAGAATTCCAAGTTATGTATATAATGTACTACTACTAAATACGTATTAATATAAAGAATGCAGATTTAATAAAAATGAATGAAACCTGCAAAGTACTAAAATTATAACTATGCAAGTGGCATGCAATTATAGCTATTGCATTAGAATAGCTGTTGGGAAAAAAAAAACTACATCATTTTCCGGATTCCTTTTATTATCTGTGACATTCAGGAAAAGCTTAACGGGCCGCTATTTGAGGTTCCGGGTTCATTTTGCTTTTCTTTTTTTTTTCAAATATTTTCTGAGCGAAATCGTTCGTTTCTCACATAATGAGATGAACTTGTGAACTCAGGCGTAATTTTCTGGTAGAAAAAATATTGAAAAAATCAGATTCGTTCCCTGATTCCTCATAATTGAAATTTAGTTCAGTTCTTTCCTAAAAGTTCATCCTCGGCAGTAATTTTTCATCAGAAGACTAAACAGCTCCTCCTCATAATTACATTCCTCTGCGCCTGAAGAAGAAGAACCTTCTGATTCGCTGTTATAATTAATATCACTATCACCAGAATCACTTTCATTCATAATTTTACATATTTCACTCCCTGTTAGGTATATCGATCTTTTAGCCATGGCTTCCGAAACAAAACTGAAAATAACCCCTACAGATATCCCACGTCGAGAAATATTTCACAGCCACCTCCTCTAACAATCAGCTGGATGCACTTCTCCATATTTCTCTAACGAACAGAGCAAACCAATAAAGAACAACACCTACGTGCCTTTGACTCACATGTGCAGTTTTAAAGAGCAGTGATTCACCCATTTGTTTACACCAATAAGTGTATCCAGTGCCACTGCTAAGACTTACACCAAGTTTGCCATCTAGGTATCTAATTCTGCCAAGTTTAACAGAATTTGCGAGCAGTGTTGCCAGAAAGTTTTGAACTAAAATCGCAAGAGGTTCCTAGAAAAGTAGCAAAATGCCGCAAAAGTGACGTCACAGCTATTGGAGCTGTGACGTTATCTACCTTTTTATTTGTAATGTTGTAGAAAAATCGCAAATCTCAAAAATTAGTAGCACTATGCTTTCAAAAGTAACAAAATTTGCGAAAAGTCGCAAGATCTGGTAACACTGTTTGCGAGTGCTGGAAAAGGGGCGGCGGCTCCCTCATAGCAAGGGCCCTGAGTCTACCAAATCCAGAAGCACAGAACAGAAACTGACACCCGTAAGGTCAAATTCAATATGACTAGACCGTTGTGAAAACCGTTACTTTTTAGTGCCGTCTTAGTATTAAAATATTCTTATCTATCGTTCCGTTCTCAAATTACGCATACGCGACGCGGTGCTCATCACGTTATTTGGAGCTCTTCGAGCCGAAGGGCAGCGCCTCCTAGATGTAGAAAGCCTTACAACTCTTACCTTACCGAGCTTCGACGTCACCAGCAAGCTTACATTTAAGTTTTATTTTCATACAGAGTGGAAGTTCATTCAAGTATTATTTTCATACGAAAAGAAAAAAAAACTACTACAAATTTCTGGTGAATTAGCAATATTTTAAAAATTTAAGATAAAAAAATATATTTTACGACAGATGGCAGTTTTTAACCATGATGACTAATAAGATAATATGATACGGAAACAGTTCATAATGAAAAATTTTGTATGAGGAAAGTATTTTAATTGTACTGTTTAATTTATTTTCTAATATTTGTAGAATTCAAAAGAAATTCTTAGTACATCTTTTTTTGTGAAAGTAAAACTTTGTAGACCTAATGTTGACGTTAGAGCTTGGTGACGTAGGAGTTCTAAGGCTTTCTATATCTAGGAGGCGTTGGGAAGGGACGCTGGGCTGATAAGAGCGGAATCGTTGCGCCGCGCGTACGATAGCTGGTCGTGAACAGTTCAAAGATTAACATAATGTCTTAAAGTGATATGTTTTTGTTCTCTAAGTATTTACCCAATCTCAAAAAATTGCACAAATTTGGGAAAAGTACTAGAATAATAATTTGTTTTACAATGACAATGTACTTTGATTTCTATCCTGAAAAAAAAAAAAATGTTATGTTTGTAATCTTTACCAGACATTTTATTTTCCAGAAACAAAACCTGTGACTTCATGATGATGTTGAAATTTTAATGATCTAGCTTTTTAGATCCAGCATCTAGGTGAAAATGCTATTATTTAGTTGTGCAAAATTTGCATCGCAGCAGTGCATTAGGATTCACTAACTAAAGCATCAAAACAGTGCATTAGTATTCACTATCTAACTAAAAAGCAAAGCATTCTGATTCATGAAAGTAGTTCTCAATCGGAGAAAAAAAAATCAATTTCCGAATGCTAATGGATTTTTTAGAATTATTAAGTGTAATATTTTCTCTAAAAATTAGAAAATGTATTCTTAGTGATTTTATGTAGGTGCATTTAGTGAAAGAATAAGATTCATCAAAAGAAAAAAGTTCCAAAGACGATGTTTACATAATTAAATGCTTTCACGACTTTCCTGATTATGTAACACATTTAATCTGAATTCAGCATTTGTTCAAGAAAGAAAAAGAAGAAAAATTATTGAATGTTTTTTCTTTAACGATAGTCAAGATTTTAGGCTCGCTTTCTCCATTAACATATTTGTGAAAAGAGCTTTATGTAAAGCACTAGAATTTTAGAATGAAATGGAAAACAGTATAATGCTGATGTTGCACAGCAGAAAAATATTTTTATCTCCGAAAATTTGTTTTAATGCAGTAATGAAATAGATTACAAAAAATGAAAAAATGCTTTTGCTGCTTTACACAGTCTGAGAAGGAATGAAAAGACAAGATTTACTTTCTCCAAATTTATTTCTTCTCAGAAATATGAAATCTTTCTAATGACAGATGCAGTATTTTTTTCTTATTACCACATTCAAGCAAAGTCGGTACTATGTAAATAGTAGCTATAAAATTACATTTTGAATATTTAGAAACTAGCTGCGTGCCCGTTCTTCGCACGGTAGGAAAAGAAAAATTTCCTCACATGTGTAATTCGAATTAATTCCAGTGATGTGGAATCTAGAAAAAGCAAAATTATTTCACTCTTGACTTAAAATTTGTGTCATATATGTAATAACCTGAGATCATTTCAATATAATGACACACACACACACACACAAAAAAAAAAAAAAACTATGTCAGCATCATTCGGTATCAAAAAAGTGAAAATGGACCGTTTGCAGTGAACTTCTCACTTTCAAAATGTCTTATTTCCTCAGACATGCTGTCTTTTAGGTTCACGTTTTAGCGTTAAATACCCCAGACACTACATGAATGGACATTTTTTTTATTTTAAAAATACGTCACCCTCTCTTGCAATCCTTTACAAAAAGAAAAGAGATAAGAGATAAGACTGCGCTATTTATAAAGGCTTTAAAATTGTTTTTCTAGATTATGCAGTTTAATTTTTCTTCTCACAAATAAATCCAGTATTTATTAAAGGAAATTGAGCCAAGCAAAGAAATCGTCTGCTCGCGGGACCCGTTTTTATTTATTTTTTTCAACTGGCAATTTTAATCATTGTTACTGTATCCATGACAACCAATCCGCAAGATATCAAACCGAAATTGATAAGCAGGTGCTACGGAAATGAAAATCCGTCTTTACTTAAAAATTCGTAAAAATTCTCCTAATTTATATTTTTCCTCCGTTCTTCTTTTAAAAGTGGGTTAATTGTGTGCTCCGTCTTTTGCCGAAATATAAAAAAGTTATGACAGATAGAATTCAAGATGCAGCAGTTTTAAAAATATTTTACGAAAGTCAGCGTCAAATTTAATTTTATTTGATAAATTCCCAAAAATCTGCAAATTATGTTACACAGTCCGAACAAACAGTTTTTAAAAGAAAATTTACTCCTCTATACGATGATGTAACTATCGTTTTCTTGCGAGTGCAATTACCGGCGTTATTATGTATTACGCAAGAAAAATCGCTAAAAATCGGACAAAACATAAAATAAAACATTTTCTAATTCGAATTTCGAAAAAATCGCTTCGAGGTGTCTCGAGACCCGTCTTGAGAATTCCCGTACAAAATTTGGTAGGTCTACGATCACCCGTTTCGGAGCTACGCGAGACACAGACAGACAAACGGACAGTTTACACTCTGTTTTATTTATATAGATGGGATAATTTTTTAATGAAATATTTCAAGCGAAACGAACAAAGAAATATTTAAAAGCAATTGCATTGAAAGTAAAATAACTATAATTACTGTATTTTAATACACGTAGTCTACTAAACTTTTAATGGCAAAATGTCTATGTCTGGGGGTACATATTAATGCAGTTAAATTAATTCTGTTAATTTTTAACACCATTAAAAAATTGGAGCTATTCTGGAAGTGCTTGGAATGTTAACTAATTTATAGTCTCGCGAAAAATTTACCTTTTTATTATTATTAACTTATGTAAATAAGCTTTAGCGGAATGAAATTTCGGGTTAAGTAGAAAAAGATGCAAGCAATTCTAAAAAATTGTTATTTACAATTATGTCATAATATATTAGAATACTTACACTAATCGGAACCGCTGATTCTGAGGACTAACATTGATCTTTGCCACTTAATCGAATCATCCAAACATTTCTATTAGTTATTAAATTAAGGCCCCACCACAGCCAAGTAGATAATATACTGATCATGGTAGATGACTGAAGTGTGAAGATCTAGAGTTCTGGCCTACTAATTGGCCGGGTGTCAATCTATTGGTCAGGAGTTTGGGCGGCTTTCTTCAAATGTAACGCGAATACGCGTTAAAGCCCCTTAAAAAGTCCACAGCCCAAGGCATCCCCTTAAGGAAGATAGCCTTTGTGCAGCTTTGCCTTAACACAATACATACATACATAAAAATTATTAAATTAAGTAACTTAGTATATAACACATATAATAGTTATAGGTTATTTACTTTAGTATCAGGATTTTGTACACGTTTTGTATTTCTTATATATCTTTGGAAATGACGAATTTAATATCCTGCGTATTCCAAAACTAAAATTTAAATTTATGTAACGTAAAGCAGGATGCGATAACTCGCGTCGTGAAATTACCGCCGAAGGAAGTTTAATGTCTGAAGCGAGAAAAATATAAAACAAAGCAGCGAAATTATAATTCATGGATGGTTTTTCTTGGTATAATGAAGCAGTTTTCTCTGTTGATAAAATTGCATTGAGTAGATTGCAAATTTTTCGTAATTGAGTAGAAGGCGATCAATCAGATTGTATAGAATAAACTGATTAAAAGAGAAATAATTTGTAAGATTTGCAGATAAACTACAATCAAATTTGCTGATTTTTAATGTGATTAAAAAAAAGGATTATTTAAACTATTATTTGGGTTTTTTTGACGAGAGATGTGTGTTCCTCACTTAGCCTTATTACTTTCCGAACATGTATCATGTAAGGAAAGTATTGTAATCATGAAAAAATTCGACTTCGAGATTTTGGTGTATTTATTCGCTTTGAGGTCTTCTGAATTCATTTATATTATTTTTACAAGATGTATGTGTGTATGCGTGTGTGTGTGTGTATGTGAGTGGACACGATAGCTCCTGATCGGGGCATTCTATTGAGCTCAAATTGGGTATATATGTTATAAACCACGGTGTCAAGATCCTTATTGATTTTGGTGTGTATAGGACTTATAGTGTTTCTACAGGGCTACGACAAAGATTTCTTTTACATTATGGCTTATGGGGGGGGGGAATTCTTGAAAGTGCGCTAGCGTTTAAATGGCGCATTCGATTGAGCTCAAATTGGGTGTATGTGTTATAAACCACCATCGTAAGGCCGGTATTGATTTTGATGTGAATAGGACTTATAGCTTTTCTACAGGGCTACGACAAAGCTTTCTTTTACATTATGGCATAGGTGGAGAAATTCTCGAAAGTGAGCTATCGTTTAAACGGTGCATTTGATTGATCTTCAATTTGGTATATGTGTTTGAATTATTCATCGATTAAAATTTATTTAAATGCTTGGTAATGATCTTAATCGCAAGTGTTCGGAAAGTTGAGTGGAGTCCCTCAAGATTTTTTCTTTTTTTCCAACGGGCATTTTGCCACAATTAAGGCCCGAATTTCTGTGCTCATTTTATTATGGAGGCACCCAGTGAGCGGCCAGCATTACCTACTATGAAGGGAGGGACAAGTTAACATCCACGCCCAACCCGGGATTCGAACACGGACCCAAGGCGCGATAGAATGGTTCTTAAGCCACTAAACCACCTGGGCGGTTTCACTTAGCCTTCTGTAATCCGTACCTTGGTCAGTGTCCAAAAAACAAAGGCACATTATCTATTGCGACACATGTGAGTAAGCGAACTTGCGTCCCATTTAGAGAATGATAAGTCTGAAATTTTCAAAATGCCCGGATAAGAAATAATTTACATCCCCCTCCTCAAAATATACCCCGCTATGTGATATACATATAAGCAATTTTATGGAAAGGTAGAAATAAACAGGAGTGGAAAAATACACTAATTAATGAATAAGGGGAACCATCATCCGGAAATTAGCAAATTAGAAACAGAATTAAAAGAGGTACCACGAGAAGGTGCTCGAAAAGAAACAACAGTATTTTGGAGCAAGCTAGAAAGAGAATTTGCGAACACAGAATCAAAACAAGGCGAACTCCCTCTCCCACCTTGCAAAACTGAAAGATCAAACCTTTAACAAATTATCAGTTCCTTTTAATTCCAAAAAAAATATTTTCAGTACAGAGATCAAGTTTCAGCATTCTATGTCTAATAGTTTTTGCGAGTTTAATGAATTTCTGCCCGAAGAGCGTAATGTATTTCGAATATTTTGGGCGGTCCTGTAGATAAACTATCCAGTATATTGGAACCAAAAGGGGAGGTGCACAATTAAATGTTACAAGAATCCTAAATATAAAGTTTCAACATTCTAAGACCAATAGTTTTTGAGATATGCGAGTGACATACGTAAGTACAGCTGTGGGGGGGGGGGGAACCCCGCCCATTTGCTCTTAATTTCGCCGTTGTTCGTCGTACAGAAAAGTTATATACACCATTCGTTTGCAAATAACGTATACTTTAATTTTCTATAACTTAATTTGCACAAGGGCCCTCTTTATATTTAATTCTGCATGAACTTTATTTTTCTCGATGGCAATACAATATTTTGACGATAGAAAATGTTCCAGTTACCCTACATATAAATGTTTACCAATTTTCTACGATAATTTCCGGAGATATTGCAAATTATTTTTTGCGCGATTTTAAGGGACTTTTTGCTAACTGAAAACCGCTATTTGTACATTACGAATTTTCCGCCTTTCATCAATTTCGCTCGCGAGAGTTTAAAGAACTAAATATTATTTTCAAGGAATACAGTGTTTCTAGTTTTAAAGTAGAAATTAGAATATTTAGTCAGTGGTCCAAATGACTCATGAGTCCATAACTTCCATGGTTCGTACACATGATTTAAAGGATAATTGCGAAACGACTGCTCACGATTTTGAAAATCTTTCTAATTTTGAACATGGGCGCCGCTACAATTTTTTATAAGGGTGGGCAAAATGTCTGAGAAAGACGCATACGCACGTACACACTCGTTACAGAACTTTTGTAGGACTTTACTCTGTGATGTATTTAAGTTAAACTACTGGTCTGCTTAACTCCCACCCCCCCCTCCCGAAAAAAACGATAAATAAATAATGATCTGATTTCAGATTTTTCATATCCATTTATAATTTTGTTTGATTTCCCCACTCAAGGGTGGGCATTTGCCGGCAGCTATGCGCAGGGGTGGGCATTTGTCCACCCTTGCGCATAGCTGCCGGCGCAAAGGATTTTGAAATTGTTTTTGAGTATTTCTCTTGAAGGTTCTTTTAGACAGGTGAAATGTTGCCAGGAGGGAGAGGATGTTCTCTATTCTTCTGACTACAAGCATGAATGTTACTCAGCTACGGTCGAACTTGAAGAATGGTTTGATGATTGAAAATTTGTTTGAATACCATGTAAAAAACGCAATTACTTTTTTCCCGACCCAATCTTATCACTGTGTTTGTTATTTCACTTTCTTCATTTAATATTATCATCTGTAGTGTGCAACATTTTTATGACTTTTGAAAGCATTTTAATTTATAGTCAGATAAAAATTTAGACAGAAAAAAGAGATTTTGAATGTTTTTGATTATTTGATAAAGTGTGAGGAAGTCCAATGACCTGATGTTTCCGATATTAAAAAGGGTTAAATTCATGCCTGTAATGTTAAGGATGTTATTTTTTTAAAAATAGGAAGGTGCATTGGAAGACATACATCACTTCATCTACTTCTATACATGGAATATATTTTATTTTTGGGGATATGGTAGAGGACGCAATAATAGACGCTTTATAGAATCAACATCAAACAGCAAATACCTCTGATTTATTTTCTTCAACATTTGATATTTTTAACACCGCTATCTTTTACTGTGTGTTTTTGTACAAAAGAAATCTAATTTATGTTCATTTTAAGCAATTTTCAAAAAAATTTCACTTAATAAATTTATATACGGTCCTTTAACTCATGAAAATAACACATTTTATTTAATATAAATTAAACTACTGAACGTAAAAAATTTAAATATTTGCACAGCCATGTAATATTACTTTCTGCATCTATTTTCATCGAAATTTTACTAGGTTGCTATTCATAATTTTTTAGATATTAATTTAATTATTCATAATTCATATTAACAAATTATGTTTGAGTCGTTTAGTTCTAACAGTACGAATAAAAATCAGCTTCTTGTAATCAATATTATATGAGATATGAATTAAAGTATGAAAAAATATTTTAAAATATGGGTAGGAGGATTTTGGAAACTCAAAACTCACCCATTTTCAGTTCAAATTCATCGAAAATTGGTAACTGGGGACAAAATGAGCTAAATTTTTGAAATATGAAGTGAAATCTAAGGGTTGCTATTGGGAAAAAAAGTTGGTTCGAGTTTTAATGAGTAGATGGCTCCTTATGCAATTTTTAAGCACAGCAAATTAAAGGGTATGTCAATCGTAAACGATTGGTATCGGTAACTTTGCTGTACGGCGAACAACGGCCGAAAAATGTACAAGTGGGCGTTTTTTTTTCCGCAGTGTACATACGTACGTACTGATGGCATGGAAAAACTGGTCAAAATAGACTGGCCGCTGGTCAAAATGAGTTGCTGACGCATTTATATGAACGTGCATGCTAGCGTGCGATGAGATGCATCGAAAAAATTCTTAAAAGTAAATTTAGATGTAGTCAAAATCGGTTTTTCGTCGAAATTTGGCCCTCGAAATTTTTCGGGATCACATTACTTCCTTATACTTCGTACCAGGAAGTAAAAAGGGTTGAAAACCTCCTCCGAAGTTTGCATTTGTGTTAGGGGGTTTGAAGCCATGCTCAATATTATTCATTCTTTAAGAATATCATCGGAATTTCACTGGAATCAGGAAAATGATGTCAGCAGTATATTGATGTTAGATCGAATTCAACAGTTGTTAAGTTCTCTGTATCGGGTGAGTTTTTATTTCAATGTAAAGTAGCGAACGCTCTTTTGGTACTTTAATTTTCGATGTCACATAAGAAGATTGGTGGGCTGACAAGAACCAAACTTATTCAATACCCACAGTTCACGCGAATGTTTTGGGGTGCTACATAACAAATTAATGAATAGAAAAGAGAAGCTTTTCAGAAATCCGGTAAGGAATGTTTTAAATTAAAGGATCTGAAAATAAAGTTGAGAGGCAAGTACTCTCTTTAATGTGAAAAAGGTTTTAATCTGTTTAAAATATAAGAGGTTTTCTTTTGTGTGTTAGTTTCTGTTTTGTCCGATTTATTCTGTAGCATTACGTAAAATATTCATTTAACTGCATCAAATTAATTTCTGAAATTCCCTCTTGGAAACCCATCAAGACTGTTAATTTCTGAAAGTTTGACGCTGTTAATTTCTTACTTTTTATTCAAGAAGGGATCTTAGTAAGCCCCTTTTAGCTCATGGACAGGCACTTCTTTCTTCAGGAGTTATTGAATTTCCTTGATGCCATACTGTTTCTGAAATAATATATACTATTTAAAAGTCTAATATTTTTACTTCAATTCATTTTTTACGTTAGCTATTATTGAAGTCTCTTTTTTGTTTCTTTAGTAATTATTAAATTCTTTTTTAGCCCGACTCTATGAACACATAAACCGTTTAATTGTCATCCATACCCCAAACGTCCTTGTGTTGTTTACAGGCTTTTGCCTCTTTTCCAGCCATAGGGGGACATAGATTTTTTCAGCGTTCACTGATATAACGTTGGCGATGTGTATCATGATGTAAAAATTTCAACATCGTCCAACTCTAGTGTATATGAGAAAAGTATTTAAAATTTTTGAGACTGCAAATATGCATCAGTTATATTATAGAAGGTTTTTTTTTTCTTTATTTTTACTGATTACGACTAACTCAAGCCAACGTCTCCACAGTAGATCCAAATTAATTTGCAAAAAAGACGTACTTGGGCCTTATGCACCACTAAGCTTTCTCTTCTCAAACTGCCAAATTTTCTGCACTTTCAGAAATTCTTTCAGAAAAAGGTTCGTCCTAACATTCCAATTTTATTTTTAATGTTTAAAAGATCTGAAATAAGTTCCTAAATGAGTCTTTAAAAGTGCAAGCCTAGTTTGACATTTTTAAAAAATGCCACTTTATATAGTCTTGGATATTGAAAACCCACAATTTGTGATAAGAGACTTCAAAGTTTAAAACGTCGTCTTTAGACGAACTGGAAGTCGGGAAACTAGGTTGTGGCTCAACTCCCAACGGTCTCTAGAGATGACAGTAAAAAAAAAATAAAAAGTTTCAGCTCCTTTTAAAGCACCTAAAGGATTTATAACTGGTTTAAACTCGGATCATTTGCTACGAATGCAAATACTACGGTTTCAACCTTTGCTATTAAGAGTTTTGATCTACACCTTTGAAGAGCCCTTCTTTTGAATTTTAAAGACATTACTAGAAAAAAAATTCTAAATATAAGACAAGTTTAAAGTACGCTTAGTTCTTCGTTTAAAGATATTTTAATTAAAACTTTAAAGAAATTGCTTTAGGTGAAGTAAAGCAAAGCCTTACACATGATAATGGCGAAGCCTTATGTGAAAATACTGTCTTTTCTATCGTTTGGACTTCAGCCAATTTTTTTTTCTGGACACGGCTCTGAAGCAAATCACACCGTACATTCTTGAATGATTAAAGACAAGATTAGCATGAAATGCAGGGTTAACAAGAAGTACAGGGTTAGAAAGAAACTAGTTTCCCACTTATGAAGGCCTATGAATGCGTTCTATTGAGCTAAATGACATGAAATCTGAGCTACAGATAGATCAAATGCTGCGCCTGACATTTACTAAATAAAAAAATTAGTATCAAAACTCTGAAATAGATGGAGTTATAGTACAAACTGTATTTATTTGCATATTTTGAACTTTTGAAGTATCATTTGCAGCCTCACCATGGCACAGTGTTTATGTCGCTGGAAGTGGTAGACGGCCGAAGTAAGAAGGTCCCGTGTTCGAGTCCCATCGCTCGTCCGTCGACCTAACTGTTCGGAGTTTTCCGTGGTTTTTTTCCGAAACTTTGCGCAACTATGGGTTAGAACACCTAGGAAGAACCCCATGGACGGCAAACCCCCCCTTGTGTTGGTCCTTCTGACGAGGATTTATAAGCGGATTTTCGAAACCAAGCACACAAATCCCATATACATATTCACTATAACAACAACATCATCATCATTTGCGTTACAGAGCCTAGGAGCATAATTATTCTTTGGATGAAAAAGAAGGCACCAGTATTAGTTACTTTGTTGCACATCATACCTATGTTGCAAGCGTTATTGGTAAAAATTGTTTCACCAGAACTCTGTTATAGAGGTAAACCAATTACCGCTTATGAAGAGGACATAACGTGGTCCAAATTCTATACGTTCCCTACGTAAGATGATAGAGATATTTGAAATAACTGAGGAACTTCACAGATGATGGGTGAACTAGATTTTAGGTAGATGATAAAAGATAAATTCGTCATCGCAAATGTTACGCCAATTGTTATTGCTGTCATTCCAAAATAAGTTTAAGTGACGTATGTTACCGCGAAAGTCCGAAATCTTGAGAATGTCGACTTTGACCGGTGAATGTCAATATTCACACATTCTCTTAGTGTATGTCCGAAATATTTGTTAAGTAACATTATTTCTACTTACACCGAAAAATGTCGACTTTCACCATGCACTAATGTTGAATGTTGAAATATGTCAAAGTTTTTCATTTTCTTCTCGGTACTTCAGATGAGACTATATGTTGAACATTCAACATGTCAAAGATTTTCATTTTCTTCTCAGTATTTCAGGTGAGATTATATGTTGAATGTTGAATATGTCAAAGATTTTAATTTTCTTCTCTGTATTTCAGGTGAGATTATATGTTGAATATGTCAAAGATTTTCATTTTCTTCTCGGTATTTCAAGTGAGATTATATCTTGAAAGTTGAATATGTCAAAGATTTTAATTTTCTTCTCTCTATTTCAGTTGAGATTATATGTTGAATATGTCAAAGATTTTCATTTTTTCTCTGTATTTCAGGTGAGATTGTAGGTCCATAGGACGAAGAAAAGTTTTCGGCTCTCTTGCTGAGAGGAGTGACCAATGAACTTGAAGAGGAGTTGTCACTTTGTAGAGGAGTTTTTACTGTGGGACTAACCGCGGAGAATTTAAATGCAGTGGTAAATTTAAATACAGCAAATGATTGGGTATTTTTTTTTATATGTAGTTTTAGATTCTAATGTGAGAAGAAGAAAGGATGCTCGATATTACTTGCCTTCTTAATAATGATAGATGTTGTTAGATGTTAAGGATTAAGATTTTAATTTTATGCTTAGCCGAAAAAGAACTTGGCATTTATACCATAGTGGACTTTTCTTCTATAACATGGGGAACCATGGATTCATGGGAAAATAATCTCCTCCGAAAGAACAAACTATTCATTCAACGCTTTTGATTTTCTGTTGACTTCGGCTTCTCTTTTCGACATCCGCCAGAGCTTAGATGTGATTGTCGACATACTCCGGTGTTAGTCCGAATGTACTGGAATATAAGCAAATATTCGGTCTTTCGCCAACACATTTGGTATGTGTTGACATTTACCCGTAAACGTCGACATTCTTCAATTTCGGTCTTTCACAGTAACGAATACACAAATGGTTCTTGCGGACTTTAGCAGGGATTCCTTTGAATGCAGATGAAAGGGGAAAAAAAGGACTAGCCCAACTTGATAAAAAGTTCTACATTCTCTATGAAGATGGAAAAATAAAATTTCATGAAAATAAGCAGCTCTATATGTTATACTTTTAAAATTGAAGATAATTTCATATGAATATGTATTAATAAAAAATATACAACATCGCAGAAATAATTGGATGTCAACAACAAAAAACACTCAAAACAACTGGTGTTTAAAACATATAATAATAATGTTTCCAAGTTACAGGCTTCCTACTCATTAATAATCTCCACTGACGAAGATCGAAAAATATTTTCAATCGGAACAGCTGTACGGCCGTTCAAGTAACTTTTATAGTCTTATTTAGCAAAGTTTTATCATTATTTTAAAACTGGATGTCAACAAACGAAATCTTTCATCTCAGTCATTCAGAGACCTCAAGAATAAATTTTTGAATTTAAGGCAGCAAATTTCCTACATTCTCAAAAAAAATTAATTTTATTTAATGAAGTGTTAACGCGTGTGTGTTGCCTTGATTGCCTATTTAATTTTGTTCTTGCACAGTTCATTTGCTGGAATCTGTAATCGAAATTGCATCTATGATCATAATTGTCCTTTGCCGTAAATATGAAACTCTGCAATGGAAGGAATAGAACTTACACTCAATATAAATTAAGAACTTTTTACGTTCGACGGAACCATTGAATTCTCCCTTTGGAAATAATTAAACTACAAAAAACTGTAACATAGAATTTACTTGAAATAAATTTTTATATATAAGAACAAAAGTATTTGACTCTCATTAGAATAAATAAATAAATAAAAACATTAATGAAAAATGTTCGACATTATCTAAACTGATTCCGATCAATTAAAAGCATTTTAAGCAACACAATAATTGTATAAAAAATACGATAGTTCAATTTTACATGAATGTCTACGCAACTGAAATTGTACAACTAAGCAATCGTGATCGGCAATGTTTAGTGAACTCAACTCAACTCTTTATTCCACCGTGTTGCAGATCTGCAACATACCAACTAAAACTGTATAAACCAATCCAAGTGCATTAAAAAATACTTGAAAGACTATTTTTTTTCAGAGTAACGTAAGCATAAAATCATTTTTCAAAAGAAGTCTGAGAAAAAAAATCGTTACACTTAAGAAATATTTTAACACGAAACTGCATTTCGTCCTTCAGCTTTTGTTATATTGGTTATTGCAGTAGTTATAGTGTTCTTTGTAAGTCAACCTTACAAGAATCTTAATTATTGTTTTAAAAGTTCTCACCTTAAACTCTTCAAAAACACTTCAGTAACACTTTGGTATGCTTAAAATGTATTGATGTCTATGTCATTTTATCTCTCAACCCCTTTATTGAAAATTGTCCGAAAAATGTGTCCGAAAAAAGCAACAGAAAATTGCGACATAATTTTACATATATTTAAATACTATAAGTTCACAACAGCTTTAATCTATTGTTACAATATTTCTTAAGCTGTAGAATATGCATCACATGTATTTTTTACATATATTTAAATACTATTAGTTCACAACAACTTTAATCTATTGTTACAATATTTTGTAAGCTGTGGAATATGCATCACATGCACTTTTTACATAGATTTAAATACTATTAGTTCATAACAGCTTTAATCTATTGTTACAATATTTCGTAAGTTGTAGAATATGCATCCCATGTATTTTTCTATAAATAGGTTACATTCATAAAAATTTCAACATAGGGTTACCAGGCGAAATACACGAAAGATGAGAAATAAAATGACATAGTCTATTAATATCGTTTTAATATGGCAGTAATGAAACTAAAAAATTGGGGGAGGGGGTTCAGGGGGTTTTATTGATCTTTAGAACCAAACATATTTTGGTCAATAAACTTTTACATGAATTACAAAACTGGAAAATGAAAACTTTCAGAATGTTTATAAAATGTTTTTACACATTGCAGTTAAATTTTTAAAAATTTTCGGTTGTTGAGATATAAAGGGTTAATGAACTTATAAAAATGTCACGCACTTTTAGAAATGCACAATGAACTTTTAGAAATGCAATCTCTTGTCAAACTGCAAAGTTCTGCTTAATACAATTTCGGCGTTCAATCGATGCAATTTGTTTTTCTCAAATACTCAACCTCTACTTTCATTTTTAACAAAGACCAAAATAGGATTTAAACGAGATTTTAACAATGCCAGCCACGTTTTACACTTTCAAAGCACTATTTCAAAAGAAATCTCATTTAGGGTAGGCAGGGATAATATCGAAAATCAAAAATTGAGATAAGGCTCCTAAAAGTTTTAAACTTTCTTTTCCGAAAGGGGAAGTCGGAAAATTAGGCTCTCTCACAACTCCCTATGGGCCGGTCTTGCTCGCAATAAAGAAAGTTTTCAGCACATTTAACAACACACGGAGGGTTTGAAACTGTTCGAATTTTGAACATTTTCCTCAAAACCAAAAGTATACGGTTTCAGGTTTTGCTATTCAGAGTGCAAAGATTACAGAGGCGGCGGAGCGTTTGATTGCCTTAATTTTAGTTTTATGTTATTTCGGTAAGTTAAATGAGTAAATTTTCAAGTTCTAAAAATATTTAATGACACTAAAAATTCTTTTCACGGGTATGCTTGATAGAGTTATTTAAAGTGTGTTGGATTGCTTCGTTTGAAGTTCTTTCGATTCAAATTTCAATGAAATAGCTTTATGTAAAACCAGTTAAAATATAAAATTGTCTTAAAACGTAATAATATTTTGAAACTTTGTTAAAAGGAGGAAAAAAAGGTTACGAAAATGACGATTCTTTCAGACAAAGGTGGTAGTTACAAAATGCATTAGCTTCAAATAAATTTATTTAAAATTACATTAACAATTTAAATTAGTGTAAAATGTATGTTGCGAGAAGCAAATTAAGAAATGAAGGAAACAAAAATAAAATTAACTTGCTTTTTGTTGGTACTTTTAGTTAACTAGGATTTTGCTTTAAACTAAAGGAATAGGTTATACATTTATTGAATGAACTCGAATAGTTAATTAATAGGAAATGATATTTTTTTGTAAGTGCAACCGGTTTAATTTTCTGTTATGAGTATAGATTCATTTATTTACTCTGTTTACAATGAGCCTTTTAAAATTTTTATTTTCATAAATAGAACAAAAATACGGGAACTTTTAAAACTAAATATAAGGAAAATAATAATTCAAGTATCACTTAAAAATGTCGAATTATTTCCATTTAACCATTTTAACCATATTAATCAGTATTTTCAATCTCAGAAAATAAGTGACTTTTATATTGATTTTCTTCAAATTAAGTATATTTCACGGTTAAAAAGAATTTGGGGTTTCGCTTGTTTCACAAGTTGATACTACTAATTGCTGTAAATAACGTCAAGGTTGAATACCTAGCCTTGCTAATTTAACAAGACAGCACTCAACTTCCACTCTCAAGATAAAACCATTACTACTTTTATTGAGTTAGATTGTTTTACGTCAAATTGCAGAATTAATCAGTCTCGCTTTCAAAAAATCTGTATATTAACAAACTAAGTTTCGGCAACTTTATGCAAAGAGTAACCAGAATTGCGGTTACATCTCCATCTACCTTGAATGTTACTCCTCTTCTGCTCCTAAAACACACGTGAACTTTTATACTTCTGAAATGTATTGCTTGAATTGCTATTTTTTATACATTTCCTATTTTTTATGTCAATACACTTCTCACACTTTATTTAATTTTCAATGTTTATTGCTGATATTGTGGATCAAACTAATTCACTGTGGGCGTTAACATTTCGGAGCGGAACTTTCCCCGCTCAGCTCTCTATAATTAGTTCAACGGAAGCGTAGTTATGCGTGACTATCGTACGCGTATTATGTGTTGAAAAGTTTTCTAATTTATCATTTCAAACACATTTGCCTCTTTAAAAAACAGAGTTAACAGAGTAGTCAATGGATGCTGGCTGTTAGTACAATACTTGTACACAATTAAAAGTTTAATTTATATCATAATTTAAGAGAAGAGTGGATAAACATGCCGGGACATTTTGTAAGTAAATTTGAGATAATAAACTGCAAAGTTACTAGAATCAGTAGAGGATCCAGGAGGCTTCAGCCCCCCCCCCCATAAAAAGGCGATCACTAAAAGATGATGATCATTTTTCATAAGTTAGCCCCCTCCCAAAAAATTTTATATTGGTTTAGGCTAAAATTTTGCTTTATTGTACATTTTGTTTGGGTGCAATAAGCTTTTTATCAAAATTTAGCCGGTCCTCAAAAAATTTCGGGATCGCTGTAAACACACATATCCGTCAAAATAACCTGCAATAACCTTGTGACGTTTGTTTAGGCTATTTTGTAATTATTAATCTGCGTTGTGACGGATTAAATCAAGTTCGTACACTTAGTAGCAATATAATAAAAATACTTTGAATACTTAAAACTATTTTATATTTAAAAAAAAAAACTTTTGAAGCATAAACTTATTACAACGGCTGGTGGTGGGTCAGCGAAATAAAAATACGTCCTACAAGGACAGTGAGAGTAAGATGGAATGACTTAAAAATTACGACAACACAAAATTACACATTGGTGAGAACAAAAACTTAATAAAGATAGAAAAAAAAACGCCAATCCCAGAGCAACCCTAAAACTTAATAAAATTAAAATAACAGAATTACAAGCAAATAATTTTAAAGATTCGTATGGCAACGAAAAATAATATCGCCCAGACGATGCCAAAGAGGGGAAATGAAAAAGTCGTTGCCATTGCAAACAGACGTAATATAATCCATTTTTAGCTCTGATGGCGCAAACGTTCTCATGAGAAGAAATAAACAATTAAGAACCATGCGAACGCGGAAAAGCGAATATACAGATTTAAAAGCGGGCGAGAAAGAAAAATGAGAACAGAAAAATAATTTTGAAAACATGATCTTAAATAGATTAAATTTAAGAAACACAAAGTAAATTATTATTAAAATTAGATACGTGATCTACATCACAAACCTAGCATGACTCTCTTCTGATTGTCACTTTACAATCGATTTTTAGTCACGGTGCTATTAGGGCGTGATTCTATGGCGATTTACGCATGGTCATAGTCGATCCCATTAAAGATGCCATTAAAATAGTTCTCCGTATAAATTCTTATGCATAATTTTTGTCAGACTGACGCTTTTAGCACCGCGAATTGCTTCATCTCCGAGTGGTGGCAAATATCCAAGCTACACTAATTTAAATATTCAAAAACTCCTTGGTTCAATCTCGTGAAAAATATCAAACTGTGTCATCTCGAGGAACTATTTAGAATCGCTCAAATTGCAAATTGGACATTAAATTCTGAGGCAGAGTTTATGAATTTCACTCAATTTTTGACGTGTCTGACGCAATGGACTGGCTTCGGTGGTGAAATGTCACGTGACCCTGAGCGTACGAAGTTCGAATTTTCAGTCGCTCTAGTTGCTTTACAAATCTGTTCTGAAATGTACTAGTGTGTGTATGTTTTTAATCTTTGAGCATACAAATTGTGTATTTAATTGTGTTTTCTACACAATTTACATTTGGAACATGTGTTTATTTAAAACATTTATCTACTTTGAAAATTCCTCGGATGTGCAGTGTGTAATCGCGGTATAGTTGCTCTGGAAATCTGTTTGTGTTCTGAAATGCTAATAATCTTTCTAATCTTTGTACATACAAAGTTTGTCGTTCTGTGAACGGTGGGATTTGTTAGAGAAAGATATCATTTTATTGTGTTTTCTACAATTTACATTTGAAAGCTGTGTTCATTTAAAATATTAGTCTACTTTGAAATTGCCTCGTATCTGCAGTGTTTATAGATGTCGGTCGAATTTCAGAGGCTGTCACAAAAATGGCTCAGACCCATTCCTTAGCATATTCTCAGTGCGTCTACACCCTTCATATTGCACCCTTATAATTTTAATAACTGCTCATAATAAAACATTGGTAATAATAATAAAAAAAATACTTCGGTCATAAGAAAACACCTAGATAATAAAATTGAAGCTGCAACGTGCCTATAATACATTTCTTATATACTTCATCTCCGCAAGACTTACTAAATAAATAACGACGATTCGGACATGTTTGTTCAATTTTTGAAGATGTATTGTTGTTTTTAAATTGTTTATGGTTTCAGTAACAACATTCTTTGTTCAATACTCATTTTTCTTTCTTTTGTTGGGGTTATTTATGAAGTTGTATTCGAGAAGGGAATTATCGAAGCGTTTCTTATCTAGCACATAAAAATCAGACCTGAACGTAATTCGAAAAGTGAGAAATATAGCCTACAAAGACAAGTTCTTTATCACTTTGGAATTTATTCTATCCGTAAACAATTCAATTGTTTATGGATGGAATAATTGTTTAATATTTTTTTTAAATGCTTACATATAATTTAATAAAATAATACTATTAAAAAAGAGGCTTATTCACGAGGTTTGGAGTAAATAAATTCGGTTATTTTCGAGGACAACACGCCTGATGAGGGAAAGTGAAATAAAGAGATTTTAATAATTTAAAATTTCAATTATTATTAAACTAAAAATTTAAAATGGTAGGCTAATTTTTAAGTGAATAAAGCATCTTTTTATCGAAGCCATTTCAAGAAAACAAGTAACTCTTTTAAAAATGATGCCTTGAAATGTTATCAGTATTTTCAATAAAGTTATTATCATCATCGTAGGGACTTTTTTCCATCCAATGTTCATGAAGAAGTAATCAAGGAATATTTATGACTATGACTGATTATAAATGTGAAATTATAAATCTGTATTCTTGTCTGCTCTAATCATTTTGAATCAGAGAGAAACGAATATCAATTAATTTGAAAATATATTTGCATATGCTCAAGGGGGGAGGGGGACGCAACAGAATATTCTTTAGTTTCCCTAAAAATCTGTACACTTACCCACCGTTTCCAACTTTCCTCATTTTAAGAAGGATTCCTTGTTTATTTATTTATTTAATATTGTTTTTTAAATGCCTCGCACGCAGTCAGATAAAACAAATATGTTAGAAATTGTGCGCACATATGCTAAAGACCGCTGGGAGTTACTTTAAGACTCCGAAAATTATCTTTTCTCCTATAGTTTGCAATTATCTGGTAATCTTTTTTAAAAATAAAGCTATTCTATTAAGCTTAAAACAAGTCGGACTGGAAATTTACGTAGGAAAAAATACAGAAAAACATTAATTTCAGACTGTACGAATTTACCATTTCTTCAGTTTTAGCAATCATTTGTCGATTTAATAACACATTCACGGTTTCATTAATCACTTTGAAATTCTGGAAATATAAAATGCAGGAAGGTAATGACATATAAATAAGCTTTATTCCCTTACAAAGAGCGGATATATGACTGGTTTTTCATAACTGTCTACTGTTAATATACAGGGTGAGTCTCACAAAGTGGCCAAAACTTTATGGGGTGATAGAACGCATCTACGTGAACAAATTTCGTTACAGAAAGTCTGGGGGGAACGAAAACGGCGAGCCACTAGGTGTCGTTGAACATGAAAACTTCAACGCCGAAAGGTGGGGCTATAAATGGTATGAAAGGGTCAGTCCTCGCTTCCAAAGGCATTTTCTTTCGTGGATCGTCGAGAGGATGGCTGGTTACACGAACCTATCAGTCCCTATCCCGTAGGTGCGAAGACTGCATTACAGCTTGCGAGCGCTCTTATGAGCAATTTCTTTGAGTATGTACATCAATCCTATTACTGGTTTTCTGAAGGATCTCCTGTCATCCTTGTGTAAATTCTTTAAATGTGCTACTGGTAAACTACCTTGGGTTCCGACCAATCTTTTACACCATTTGCAACGGCAGGTAGTGGTCCGCCATTTGCGTTCTGCCCATACTTTCTTTGACGAAATTTGCTCGTGTAGATGCGTTCTTTCACCCCATACAACTTTGGCCACTTTTTCAGACTTACCCTATATAAGTGCTCATTTTTTAAAATAGTATATAATTCGGTAATCTTTCAAAAATCAGCAAGAACTTCTTTCTGTTTAGCCTGAAGCATGTGATTTAATTTGGTACTGATTCTGATGACATTTTTCATTTTTTAATGGCGGACACTTGCTGCTTTCGCATCGGTAATCATCATAAATTAGAATTACACAGCATAATTATAGCTCATGATCAATTTATTGCTTTAAAAGTAATTTTTTATTTCTCCGCATTACTTGACTTTTCAATGTCTTCTTGAACAGTTTGTTATTATTTTACGTAAATTCGTGATCCCGATAATGTTCACGAGGGCTCCAGTAGTCTGCGGACCACAGTTTAAGAACTTATGGGCTAAGGCAACGAGATATTTTCTCACAGAGCCTTTTCTACCTTCTCGCGGTATTTGCCAACTTGATCGCAAGAGAAAGACGCGCTGTATTAATGCAGCATGTCTACTCTTTCAAGAAAGAAAAAAATAACTAGCTTTCTTCTATACGCTGTTTTTTATGAATAACATTCGAGTAGCATAATATAATTGCATTTTTCTCAATACACGCGAATTATAAAAAGAACTATGCTATAGTATAAAGGGAAAACTTTACAATGATAGTATAGATCTTGTTCCCTCTAGCACTTAATAACGATTTGCCGCTAAATGCGAGCATATACAATCTGAAAAAAAAATAGAAACCGAAAAATAACCCTAAAATCCTGCACTGTAAAATGAAAAAAAAAAAAAAAAGTGTGTGCGTGTAATCTTTACGCGCGATTGAAGTAAAACTTCTTAGACGTTTACGACACATACCACTGAAATGATTAAACTTTAACTTAAAATTAATATCATATTACAATTTAATTATATTTATCATCCATGTACTTTATAAAGATTATATAAATGTTATATTCATATTATTCATTGGAAATAGGTACTTGAATGTCATCATAATTTTTTAGGTATGAAATTTTAGGTTTGTGGTAACTATAATGTGAAACGTAAATTTTACTCTCTAAATTTGCTAATTTTCTTGAAAATACAGCATCTATCGTTGTGCCGAAACGCATTCTTGATTGAAGTCGAGAAGTATTCATAGTTCGATCAATTCTTTCTTTTAAAGAATCAACAAACGGCGGAGATTCTTGAGAGCGAAAATTAACATTAAAATCTCCAGTAAGAATCATCGGTAATTCATGATAATTACTTAAATCCAGGAAGTGTCCATGTTGTAGTATTATTCTTTAACTGTTTTCTTATACCATTGTTCCATCTGGAGGTTGGGTATGAATGGGGGGAATGTCCGTAGTCTAGTATTATACTTTAACTGTGTTCTTTAACTGATGTTTTCCTCTGTTTGTTGGGTTCGAATGCAGATAGTGTGCTTTTTTTGTGTGTTTTTCTATCACAGTGTTCTTAAGCGTTGATTTCGTCTGCTGGTAGGTTTCGAATTATTATTATTGTGTATCCGTGTTTTTAAACTGCAGGTTCTGTCTATTGTTTGGGATTGACTGCATCCAGGGTCCATTTCTTTGTGGTGTTCCATCCCCGTGTAAAGCCGTTGCTTGCTCCGTCTTGAGGTTGGGTTAGAATCCACGGAGTGTCCATTTGTTATTCTTTTGTTTTGTTCTTAAACCGTTTGCAGCCAGTGTTTGTTTCTTTGTGGTGTTACATACCCGTGTTCTTAAACCGTTGTTCCATCTGGATATCGGCTTAGCCTCCAAGAAGTGTCCGAGTTGAACTATTATTCTTTCACTTTTTTCTTAAAACGTTTTTATGTAGGGTTTGAATCGAGAGACGAGAACCTCCTGTGAGGCTGGGATTACATGTAAAATATTATGTTGGATGTACCTTTAAAACGCTTATTGATATATAAAATAAAGATTGGTGTCTCAAACATACGCTCTCGACTGTTTTTCTCGCCGTTCCTCTACCTAAATCTAACAGGTCCCGCGTATTTTTACAAGACTAGTGATCGCTCAGTGGTCGAAATTCGGCCGAAATATATTAAACCTCTAAATAAGCATTGCTTATACCTCTGTAATCATTGCTTATAACGTTTTTTGTTCTATTACGTCAGCTGCGAGCGTATACCAATACGTCATTATGCATTAATTTTCCAGTTATTTGAAAAATGCGAACGATAGGAAAAATGAGGTATAACTTGGCTAAGCCATATTTAAAAAGCGGCCATACGTTTTTTGGCATTTCCCGGTTTATTTTACTTATTCTCTTATTTATTTATTTATTTTATTTCCTATGCTGCCCAAGTTTCGTCAAGGCTACACAGTTATTACGTGTATCTTTTTAAAAGTATATAAAATTTAAGTAGAAAATTAATATAGCATCTCAAACCATGGAATGATCGAACACTACTTTTCTGCGACGTACAATTGAAAAACTGGCGGCTTCAATACTATTCATTTTTTTTCAAATGTTTGTCCTTGTGATTTACTAATTGTCATCGCAAAAGCAGATATAATTGGAAATTGGTTTCTTTTGAGAGATAAGTGAATGATAAAATAGCTCCAGAATATATTGTACATTGGACATTTCGAATTGTCCGTTTATTTGGAATCCAAATTTTCCTACTGCATGGGATTCTAGTTAAAACTCCACAATTGATAGCATAACGGTGCATAAACTTGATGCGCATTCGTGCTCCATTGATTAATGCTTCCTTTGTACGGGAATGGATTAGTTGCAACGGTCGAAAGGAGAAAAGGGCGAGTTGCACCGTGTAGGATGATGAATTTAATCCACGGCCGCGAAATGGAAGGGACAATAATAGAGGAACACTGTGGTCTCGAAACGGGCCAGCGGTAGCATTTTTTGAAGAGGCCCTGCAGCAACGGCCGGACCCAGTGAGGTTTTTGGGGTCTTGCAAAGCGCCAGCAGTAGAATATTTTCGAGGTACCCCTTACAGCGATAGCCGGACCAAGTGATGTTTTTTGGGGTGTCGCAAAGACCAGCGATAGCATGTATTTTTGAGGGGGAGCAAGACATGGATTTCGGTGCAATTCGCCCCTCGATTTGATTGATAGCTGTTGGCGCGGTTACAATTGACCCCCGTCCCTTTGTATTACTTACATTTCTAATCAGTAAAACTATGCAATTAACTTTCAGCACTAACATATGTGGTGGCAAACTATGGTACTTTTCGATTAGCCGGCGTAAATCCCACCAACAATTTTTTCTTAGCGACATTAAAAGACTAAAACATCGTTGTTTCCCAAAGCAAAGCCAAAAGTATTAATGGTACTTACGTATTATCCTGGCGGTCATTACCGCGAAACAATTTTTTCCTCAAATGTGCTGGTAAACTGTTGCCAATCGTATTCCAAACCATCAATAATTTCTTGTGTCCGGCATTTATCTTGGCGAAAAATTGCTCGTCTTGGCGGACCGCCGGGTTAATATGTAAGTACCGTATTAATCAATATACAAAAAAAAGTACTTATATACAAATTACAATGTTTAAACGTATCAATGTACTAAAAAGAAATTTGTATGTTTATTGTATTGATCGTTCGCTAAAATTATGGAAATGGAAAAAACATATGGAATTAAATTAAAATTCCAAAGTATAGAAATGCGGATGCAAGAACTTTGTACTGGAAATGATGCTCAGTGATTCTCGTTAGGTTTCTTTGCAATTGGCGCAGGTTTCAATTACTTGGCTTTTTATCGGCTGACTGAAAGTTATCCAAACTATTAACAGTGAAATAACTCAAAAAATCCAATTAATAATTTTATTGTCATCATAGCAAATTATTTTATCGTGACTATGATATGTTCTCAGTTCACCGTGTATTTGATTAAGTATATCAGTATTAACAAAAGTACTATCATCATTTTTTAGGGCTAAAATAACTGACTTCTATATATCTGTTACCCGAGAGTATGTTTTGTCGGAAATATTTCCATGCACCTTATTAACAATGTAATATTATTTTCATCCCCTCTTGATTGCTGATGTATTTCGATAATATTTTCACTAAACTGGCGATTAATTTCATTTTTTGGAGAATTTTGTTGGAATATTATAACCCTATTGTAACTTAATGCTGTTATTTCAAAATGGACACAACAATGAAACCATTATCCGCGCGCACGTCACTTCCTTTACTCAGCATTACTTCCGTCAGAAAAAAAATTTGAGTTACTCTCTAGTTGCGCCTAAGGAAGTTCTACTTAAAAAAAAAGGAATAAAGAAAGAAAAGAAAGAAAGCAAGAAAGCTCAGGACTAACAAGCAAAATTTATAAAATAATCATAACAGATGAATTAAAAAGTTTTAATATAAAGTTAAAACTGAACATCAAGATCACGCCGTCCAAAAGTAAGAAAGCACTTAAAGAAAAACGTTAACTATAAAACTTAACACTTCTTGCCACAACTAGAACTCCAGGTATTGCTTTGCTAGAATTTTCATAGATATCTACATTGCAAAATGTTTTTTTTTTTTGTTTTTTTAAATATGCAACGCAAAGACTTTCCGCAGGATAATGAGCTAAATTATAATCCTCTCTCACAGACCCCGCATCGCCTCAGCATCAAGTATAATTATTCTTGTTAACTCATTTCATGTGAAACAATTCAAGCGGTAAAATGGATGGTTGCACGCTTAAGATAAAGAAAGCTGTTAAAGTCATTCAATAATACGTCAAGCATCATCCATCATATTCCTTATGAAGAAAAGACGTGTTGAAATGAAAGAAAATGCTAAGGCCATTATTCTGTCAAAACACTGAATATTCTTTTGGTTTCTGATGCAGTTTTTAAAAATTGAGCTTTGTTCAGCGCTTGCCAAAGTTTTAAAGCGTTTGTGATCTTGATTTATCTGTGCCTGTCTAAGTTCTAATTACTATAAAATGTTTAGAATTCAGTAAAATTTATATAAGATATTGGCATTTTCAGCTGCATATTATGAAAAGAAAAACGTTGATGGTCAGTCCGACGTAGCTTAGGAAAATCATTTCAAGTAAGTTATTCTGTGAGAAATGAAGCAAAAGTAACTCACTACACTGTAAAAAAAATTCAGAAACGTTTCAGCTAACTGTAAGGCAACTTTTTTCATAATTGTTTCTCACAAAGTGTGAGAAACATTTATGATAGATTTTGTGGAAAAAAGAACGTTTCAGATTTGTGTCTGAAGAGTTTCCGGTAAAACAATGATATTGCAATTTTACAACAATTTCTGTTGTATATCTGATAGATTTCAGATAATTTCATGAAACGTTTCGAAATTTTTTTAGAGTGTATCACTTTAAAATTTAGGGTAATTGAAAGATACGATTTCACAGGGCAGCTCAAACTACTTCCAGATAAACGAACGTCTACCTGTTTTGAATGTTTTTTCAAAATCTTGAGGGGGTTATTTTTAAGAGCAACAAGAAAAATATATAGATCATTTTACCAACATTTCCAACAGAGCCTTAAGAAAAGTTTATGACCTTGATCAGTTTATGCGTTTGTTATTCCGTGTTCCATGTTATAATATGTCTGGACACTTCCGAAACTTATACATGCATTTAGAACATATTATGACTTGCTTTTTGTTTAAATTCGTGTTAATGGCATGGGCATCTCTTTCCCATTGATGAACAAAATAACTTCAAAATATTACAAAATAGAATTACTCATGAAAAATTAGTCGTATCAAACTAAGAAATCTCAAAGTGCATGCGTTCAAGCAGTGAATCTTATAGAAAAGGGGGGGGGTATAATTTACTGGTAACTAGCAAACAATATTCAGCTATTTTTAATGTATATTTGAAAAATAACGAAGTTGGGTGTCGTCTACAGTGTTCCCATTTCTTGCCGAAAGGTGGGCAGGATGAGAGGGAATTTATCAAAAAGAGCACTTTTTGTTGAGAAAAAGGGTGATTTTCAAACCAGCCCACTGGATTCTTTCTCAGTACAGCTAGTAGTTTTTCATGAGCTTAATAGTGGTTTTAGCGCCACCTGGTAGAAAACTGGGGAGCTAGCTTTCGTATCTCGAAAACGGTACGAGATAGGGGAAAAAAGTGAAGTGCAAAGTTGTAGAGCGTTATCGATTCAGTACGAAAAGACACCTCATCGACATGGATGTGAAAAACAGAACGGTTAAAATGTGCATGTGCATCTTCGTGATTCCCTACTCTGCGAAGATGAAAAAACGATCAAAGAAGAAAAAAATTATTTATAACAATACACCTTTATTTAAGATGTCCAAACTTCACACCGTCAATTGCAATGCACATTTGGATCCTCGTTTGAATTTCACATTGCATGCGTTGGAGCATAGAGTGGACATGTTGGCCCAGACCTTCAACATAGTAGAAACCCAACAACATGTCTCTTTTATACTAGTGGCCTCAAGTGAACAGGTGTGACGTTTCTTACGAATTTGCATACTGCAAAAATTTCGAACATTGAGTGCAAGTTACGTTGAGTTGATGTTGAAATCAGTACAAGGATGCAACTCTTGGGCCTGAACCAGAGTACTTTGGGCTAAGAATTGCAAGCGATACCACTGCGCTACATTGCGGCGGCGTCTATAGTCCGAAAGATAATATTTTCTTCTTCAATTCACATTACATAGCGTCACAGGTAGAAAATCACGAAAATGTAAATGCACGTTTTAACCGTTCTGTTTTTCACCTCCATGTCAATGAGGTGTCTTTTCGTACTAAATCGATAACGCTCTACAACTTTGCAAGTCACTTTTTCCCCTATCTCGTACCGTTTTCGAGATACGAAAGCTAACTCCGCTGTTTTCCACCAGGTGGCGCTGTGATCGGTTTCATTCGGTAGCGCATATCCAATTTACTATACCTAGACACCACGTTTATAAAGTAGTAGCAGCCGTTCCGAAATTAAGAGGGTGACAAGGGACTTTAGTGGGCATACTGTATGATATCAGCACTACATGAAAAAACTCTACCAGAACTACCTTTATCCCTATAAACGGCTGCCAATTAAATAACCAATTTGATGTGACGCTTATGGATGTAAAGCATAAGTTACACTGATTCCCCAAAATTAAAGAAAAATCCCAAAATAACGATAACTCGCTCACAAATAACCTAATCTGTATGCAATTGGAATATGCTGTCGAATGGCAATTTCTGAGCAAAGCTGAAATATGCAAATAAGTGGAGTTACAAACAGAATAAATAATTTACTAGGATTGCCTGTTTAAGATCGAACCCGTGTTAATTGCTGTGACTCTAAGGTATTAAATCGTTAATAAGCAATTCGGAAAAATGACCTTCAGGTATTATTTGCCCGAAGAACTTTTCTGGGGAGCTATTGCGATGTTAGCGGCAGAAAATAGTTAGTCACAAGTGGCCAGAAGGCTACTGTGAGTCCTTCTTTGTTTCATAGACTTAAGCTACAATTTCTAACCACAGATTCGACATCCAGGAAGTGCAGCCAAGAACTGCCAACTGCTACGACTAACACCTATGATCGAAATTTATCGTTGTGCGCACGAAGTTATAGGCCCATAACTCTGACTCAGCTCAGATATTCTCTTGCTACTTTCACTGGAAGGTAGGTGTCAACTTCATTCGTGTGTAGACGGCTTCACGAAGGGGGGAAGCAACCAGCCATTTGCGTGCCACGCACTTGACGCCACAGAAGGGAGCATTTGAAGTAGGCACATCAACATGCCCGCTGGACCGCTAATCAATGGAGGGCTGTCCTGTTTTTGGATTAATATAGGATTAGCTTCCAGAGCCAAAATAAGCGTAGTTCGATTCGGACAGAATCTGCAACCCGTTATCATCCGTCAAACATCTGTGAAAGAGATGCACACGCAAAAGGCAGTCTCTGTGTTTGGGGTTGGTTCTCACTACGGCCACTAAACGCACACTAAAGATGGTGGACGCACACTTAAGTTGAAACGCTCTTAGCCGAGCCCGGACTGGAACCGGAATCGGGCTCTGTAATTCACGATTGTGTTCGGGTTCGGACGGGCTCGAACTCGTGAGAAATTTCTCCATTATTGATCATACTCCTTGTAAACAGATTTTAAAAAGTGATTCGTAGGAGAAATAAGTCATGAGAGAAATTTGCACAATCAATAAAATTTATGCTATTCTATGAATGAAATAGTTGACTTATATTTATCTATTAGCGGAAATTTCAGGCTCAGGCTTTGACTGAAAACATATCGCTCGGACTCGGGCGTGTTCGAATTAAAAGTCCTCGGGCTAACACACAGGCCTAGTTTTGACTTTGCTAAATTATTTTTGCAATGTTTGGAGATATAATCCTAATTTGGCAAAAGCGCCAGATCAACACTACTAGGAGGGGAGAGGAAATTACGATTCCCCTTTGTACAAAAATTATATTTTTAATTTTTAACATACACTGAAAAAATGTTTTGTTGAATCAAAAAAATTTTTGTTAAATCAATAAAATCATCCGATTGAAATAGCACCAACAAAATTTTTGTTGCATTATTAAAGTAAATCTGTTAAAATTATTTGGTTATTTCAACAAGACATTTTGTCAATTCAACCAAGCAATTTGGTTTCGCGGTTATGGGGGGATCATCATAATCGCGAAAATTAAAGCCACGCGAAATACTGTCTTTTCCGTTTCAAACATTTATGAAAAGTCAGAAATTTTGCACTTACCAAAATTTAATGATTTATTGCACAGCTAAAAAAATTTTCTTGATAACTTTTTTCAACTATTTCTTGAATATAAAACAATAATACAACTAACAGAAAGCAGCTCATTCACTTACAATATTTATGCCAGCATCTTTGAAGGCATTCAAAATGGAGGGGGAGGGGCACGAACTTTTAGGACAAGAGAAAGTCACTTAAAATGCAAAAGCGACTCTGTGTTTAGGTTCTGTTCATGTTCTGTTCGTACTTACGATTTAGGTTCTGTCCATTTAAAATTCCCGAAATTTTCAGCTCACAAAATCATCGATATCTTACTTTCGAGCAAATTGTGACTCGCGAAAATAAGTGCTTTTACAGCAAAATATTTGTTTGAATTAACACAATTTCTTTGTTAACTGCTGTTGTGTCGGCTCATTTAACAAAATTGTCTTGTTGATTTCACTATTATATTTTTTAACAATTTGTTGAAAGCTCCAAGGATAGGACTAAATACTTTACCTTTTCATCAAAATCCACATTTTTATTTTAGTAGTTTTTATTGAAATCAAGAAATTCAATGTATGTTTTTCCCCCCAAGCAAAATCTTGGTAAAACAATCCAAAACGCATTTGCGTTCGTCTTAAAATAATTATGTGTACTATTTCCTCAAATTTTACATTATAAAGAGATCTAGTTTATTTCCCTATGTAATAATGATTCAAATTCTAGCTCATGTAGGAAGAAATATACCCGTCGGCTATTTTGAACTGTCCTCCTATCATTATTTTTCTTTTTTGCTGGAAAGACTAAATAAACACCGGCTGTCTAAATGAGGATTTATACAATCTCATAGCTATCAGAACTTAAGATGTCTGCCTACGCGCGGAGCACATTTTTTTTAATGCAAAATTTTTGTTGCAGTTCATGCATTTTTATTTGAATGGTCATAAAACATGACAGAAGCAATAATTTATTTTACAAATTTTTCATAACTATTTTTTAAAAATTGTATTTTTGAAGAAAATTTTAACAAAATTTGTGTAAACTGCATTCTTCGCAATATTTTCAGTAACTTACTTCGCGCAGTATACACCTATAACACTTTTCTGTGTTTTGTACCAAAAGTTTTATTGTATTTAAAAAATTCACTAAAATATGGCCAATTATGTACAAAAACGTTGAAATGTTTGAGAAAAATTTCCATTTTTTGTCTAAAAATACCTGTAAATTTTATTAATTTCACACGTGTAACTCAAACGTTGCTACAATACACACTTTGGTAAGAATGTTTATGTAAAATTTCATTAAGATATCTTTAAAAATTTTAGAGTCGTTAGAGTTATCGTGACGCAAGGTAACAAAAACACAGTTTTCCAGAAAGCGCATTTAAAGATTTTATTTTAACATCGATGATCAGCCGGAAATAACATTCAAAAAGCTGTCGCTTCCTTTCTATTTATCGTAGAAACAAAGGTAAAAACAGTTTTAGAATCTTAAAAATATGCTCCTTCAAATAAAGTTATAAAACAAAAACCGATTTTTTCTCAAAAATGGCTTTTTAGTTCAAGGCAGATACCTTAAGCGCTTTGATAAATGTAGTACCAAGCTAATAAACATTTTTATCTCTGGAGAGTTTCATTTGGAAAATGAATGTATTTTCATTTAGAAAGACCATAAAAAAAGATGAGTGCTAACCATAAATGATTTTCTTTCCGGTGTGGTATACTAATTAAACTATTTGCTACATAAAACTGATATGTTTATGTAGCAAACGAGTAAAAAATATGTGTTCCGCTTTAAAATTTAAACCACAAAAATATTTTCGATATACGTATATACGTATATACATAATGCCGATATTGTTCAGCTTATTCAATATTCACGCCGTCCCTCAAAATATCTTCATCGAGCCTATACATATATTTACATTTTTACATCGTTAGATATTTTGCGGCCCGGTGCATTGTTGAAAAGTGATTTTGATTGTTTTAACCAAGTTACTCTAACGGACACTGGGTGGTTTTAAGCTTAATGTGTAAAATTTGTAGAAACTTATAAAAACACTAAAATAAAAATCTACAATTTTTTATAAATAGATAAACTAATAAGACTTACCTCTGAAATTCTCAACAAACTGAGGGAAAACCCAATTTATTTTTGCGTGTGATATTAACCATTTTTAAATGTATTGGCAGACAGTGCAGATCCTTCCTTCACTCTTTCTCTTCCGTAAATAAGAATTTTCCCTTTGGATGCATCTGGCTCAGTCTGTCATAGTCTTGCGCATATCTTTGAAGCATGCGTAAATTGACTGTCGAGGGATTTCAAATTTCATTCGTTCTGAGTTTCAACAAAAACGTTTTGTCAAAATTAAAAGCATTTTATTAAATCAATTTGGTTGAATCAAACAAACTTTTGTTACATCAACAAAAAAGCTACTAAACTACTTAACCAAACAAGTTTTGTTAAATTCAACAAAACACTTTTTAGTGTGTAAAGAGGACTTGTATTATCCCCACATAAACGAAGTCTGTATACGATACTGTTGACACCAGTCAACTGGAAATTTTGGAATTTATAAAATAAGATCAAATGATGCAATTTACATGAAGAAAAATATAAATTTTACTACTCAAGACTAGACGTTCTTTCCTTATCTAAATGAATGATATAATAATCAGACTGTTTCGAAATTTCGAAACCTTAATGTCCAGGTTCGAAGAACTTTTTATTAATACTCTCATAGTAACACTACTTCTTTCTGGCTACTAGTTCCTATATTCTTAACTAACCCTTTATAAGGCCGTGTTAAGAATTTTTCCACCTACTGTCTGGAGACTACAGAAATCAATCCTCATAAGTGAATTTTTAATTTTTGTTCAGTAATAATGGATAAATAATTTCCCCATATAATTACAGTTTCCAAATTATATTTGCTTATAAACTCTCCCTTCATTTGTATTTTTAAAGAAAGCTCGCATAGTTATCTGAAAAATGGTCACATGAATTATCATAGTAATATATTTCTGCGTTGAATCGCGTGTGCAAGCAGGAGTTAGGTTTTCGACTTTGATTTTGTGAATAATTTATTCTTCTCCAAAATGTATGGGTTCGTGTAACACTTGTTTCTTTAATTTTCAGGTCGGATATTGACGTAGAGTTAAAATATATGAATTAGTCCTAAAAAATGGGACAGAAAATTCCCAAAGTTCTCGACTGTCTGTACATTAACTCGCCGTGAAAGTGTTAGAAACATTTATCATGCCTCAGGTTTTTAACGATTTGGTGTCCAGATAACTTTTCTTTCTTCTGAATGCCGAATTACAGTTCTTTTTGTAATTGAATCGGTGAGTGCAGATACCACCTCAGTCACAAAAAGGAAATTTTTCAGGAGAGAGAAAAAACTTCATAACTCCTCCAAATTTTCAAATATTTAAACTTTTTTTTTCCTCTGTCATAACATGCATTTATGTTTCTGTCATGCAAATATTACCTAATTTCGACATCAATTAGGCTCAGGAAAATTTAAAGTTTGATTCGGACTTATGCTGTTTCTGCACTCAACTGGTTTTTAGTCAGCTGAAATCTTGGAAAAAGGTAATCATTCAAATCAAATCAAATCACCATTTATTGTCTAACCCTATTTATGGCATACAAAAGTCAATAACATGAATTTAGGAGAAAAAAAGTGCTTTGCTTGCAGAAACTTATGGAGATGAAAATCTAACATTGAAGCTGGAATAACTATTTTTTAGAAAACCACCCCTAGGGCAGGCCAGGTGGCCAATAATAGTGTTAAAATAGATCATTCTCGGCCATTGATTCATTGTCGTGTGTCGACCATTGATCATTGTCGCCCATCGTTCGAAAAAGAAGCCCAGTATCTTCGAAACTACTCAACAGACTAACGTCGTTCTTGACCTCAACACGCATCTTGCCATTCTAAGCTTATTTTCATCGAAAACGATTTTTCTCATTTTTGTGACTAAAGTGGTTTCTCCACTCACCGATTCAATTATCTTGTACGATTTTTTAAAATTAAAAAATCTGCTATCCGCTATTGCTAGAAGAGCCAGTCCAGAATCCAAACTAGAAGAGCCAAATATCAGTCAATAAAACCTATAGCGCAGGAAATCTGGGAAAATCCTATAAATTAATAATGTATAAATATTGCAATTTTAAATCGCGAATATTTCTGTGATTAAGTTATACAAAATTTCGAAAAACATTGTAAAACTTCAGCCTGGGGTGTTTCAATAGTTCATACCAAGTAATATTTTGAATGTATTAAATATTGTATTAAATATTGCATTAAAACCTCAGGCGAATCCGGACTAGGAAGACCATTTATTAAATATCTCACTCTTAAAATTCACATAAATATGAAATTTCCACGTGATATAAATAAAATATTTTTACAAATATTATACTGCTTTATTTCGAATGGGCTTGTAATCTTAATGCAATTCACAATGTTTTTGTCATGTGAATTTAGAAAAGAGAGTTTAAAGTAGAGATTTGAAATGTGATTTATAATCCACAAATAACAAACGTTTTCCTGGGGTACATTCTTACAAGATTAACGGAAAAATGCGAAATGGGTTCCAAGAGCTCTTATGTATTCTTTGCGTGTATCTGCATCAAGTTATTAGAGGATTTAAATTCGATTTCATCCATAATTTTTTCTTCCTTTGCTTCGGAAACATTAGAAGCAGAAAATTTACAAATCCTCTTTTCTATGCTTGCACTGGTTATCTTTGCCGTTTTGATTTGATTACGTATTATTTTTATCTTGCCCTAAATGTATTTCACATTTTCCCCCCTCTAGACTTAAAATCTGTATGAACTGATACCATAGCATCGATTGTGGTTCGCGAGCCCCAAGGGGTTCGTATGGTATATAAGAGGGTTTACGAAAATATTGGGTTTTTCGGAAAGTAATATCATTTTTTTTCGAACAAAGAATTTAATCGAATTTTTGCACACTTAAGCCGTCTAATCATTATATGTTTTGACAGCTTATTATGGAAGCCTGCTTTCGAAAAAAGTTCGATTGATTCTGAGCAGTAGTTTTTTGCTGGTACACTTTCAAATATAGAAACTGGAAAGCGGCATTTCCGACATGTTTTGCTTTATCGAAAAGATAAAAATACTGCTTAACCCTTTGAGGCGCAACCCTTTCCCAATGCTGAAAAAGGGCAGCCGTTGGTATCGCTCGACTTAACTACCAGCAAGAAGGCGCTTTGGGCAATCTATTCAGCTGTTCTCGCATTCTTCCATTTTTCAGCAGATGTCAGTCCCGTAAAAAAAATGATCGTGACCATTTTTTTTACGGGAAATGACGTGCTAAAAAGTAAAGGATTCTCGTGGAGCTATGCCACCCGCAACTAGTTTTATAGAAATCAAATTTATTCTTCGTGACTGGCAACAATCTAAACGTCAGAGTTTGGTGTTCCCAGAGCGGGAACACTGCGCGTTAAAGGGTTAATAACTGAATTAAAACGAGTTTCTAATATTTAAATCTAAAACGCTATGCACAGTAGTCGCATTATCTAAGTTTATAAATCTAAACAGGGATTTGAAGTGAGATTTATAATTGACAAATTTCAAATGTTTTCCAAAGAAACTTCTCGCAAGATAAATGGAACGTTATGAAATTGCTTCCAGCAGTACATATGAAACCTCCACATGCTTCTCCGTTTAGTTATCGCAGAAAATTTAAATTCAATTTCATCGGGGTTTTTTTTTAAACTTCTTTTTGTCGGAAACGTTTTTGGAGCATAAAATTTGCAAATCCTCTTTTCTCCGTGCTCACTAGATAGATTTGATTTGATTTCGTGTTTTCCATAAATACAATCCCATTTTTGCCTTTCAACGGGAAATATCTCAGAACAGATTTCTTAACAGATAATTGAGTTTTGCTCCTTTATGTCTTAGATATAGAAAACTTCGAATATTCTTACAGCGTTCGTTTACACAAAAAATCTGTAACGTTGCTGAATTTTTTTTTTCTGTTAAACAAATTCTATGCGCGCTGTTTACATTTGTAAACAAATTCTATGTGCGCTGTTTACATTTGTAAACAAATTCTAGGTTGTGCAATGTTTACATTGTTATTATTAATGTTGTTGTTGTTGTTATTAATATTTTTGATAATAGATATTAAATTTATCGTTTTTTAACCCTTTGAGGCGCAACCCTTTCCCAATGCTGAAAAAAGGGCAGCCGTTGCCATCGCTGCACTTAACTACCAGCAAGATGGCGGACGAACGTTTCGATCGTCCGCCATCTTGCTGGTAGTTAAGTCGAGCGATGGCAACGGCTGCTCTTTTTTCAGCATTGGGCAATCTTTCCAGCTGTTCTCGCGTTCTTCCATTTTTTAGCAGACGTCAGTGCTGTTAAAAATAATCGTGACCATTTTTTTTTACGGGAAATGACGTGCTAAAAAGTAAAGGATTCTCTTTGAGCTATGTCCCCCGCAACAATTGTTATAGAAATCAAATCGATTCTTCGTGACTGGCAACAGTCAAAACGTCAGAGTTTGGTGTCCTCACGGCGAGGACACCGCGCGTTAAAGGGTTAACGAATAAGAATATCCCATTATTCAATTTTCGGGACAAAATGGTTTTTCTTGAAGTTCACTAATTAGGACATCCATCCTGTTCGATAGTCTAGGCAATTTCTATATCCTCAATTGTTAACGCAGGGTCTGAAAGGGTTGAAGTGAAATATAAATTATGCATCGTAATTAAATTTTTTATCTTCGAATTTAGGTCCGGCTCAAGAGTATTCGGCACCCAGTGCGAAACTATTGTCGCTCCTCGCACCAATATATGCCTCGTGCATTGGTACATATACTTATCCTTAAGAATATAGTGACCATCCTTCTTAAATTCAAATACCCCGGGGAGGCATAAAATTTAATGAAAATGCAATGTTTAAACTTCGAATTTTAAAGAAAATATATACAGTAGACCTCCCTATAACACGGTAGATACGTTCCGTGTTATAGGAATCCGTTTTTCATTGAACCTTAGCTATACTTCACCTGGATTGCGAAATGCTTGTTATAATAGCTGCGAAACTTATTTTCACTGCTTAGAAACACAATGATGTTTAATGTTCACGTTCAAAAGTTAGATTAGTTAAAGGAGCTAAAGCGTAATAAAATCAGAACATCTGTCTCATTTTACCGTGTTGTACGAGTCTCTTTAGCGAAAACGATCGCAATTTTTTCGCAGTGTTCTACGAATCTGTGGGGTATGGACCCGTGAAGACAAAACAGGGAAATTGGAAGCCCCCCAAAATCATTATTTTTAACAAAGAACGACAATTGTCTGGCAGTAATCACAGGTAGGAGAATACGGGACGACTTCTAAATACAGGATAAAACTACAAAACATGGGACAGTTCAGAATAATAAAGGGACGGTTGGTCACATTACTAAATAGGATCAAGGAATAGTACTATTTCCTTTGGTGTAATGTGCGTTTAAAATATTATCGAAGATAAATGTTCTACCACTCGAGGTAAAATTGGTAATTTGGTTAACCGCCACTTATTCATTCTAACTTATTGACCAGTATTTCACTCCGGATTTCGGGTATACCGCCAAGTGTATATGAAATAGATTATCTGTCTTCCACTTCTTTTTCTATCCCCCAATATTTACTAATTCTATAACCAATTTTGATCGATGCACTATAGGAGGGCAACTTTTATATTTCTTCAATGCATAGAATTTAAAATGCTTCAGAAAAGAGAAGTTTTATCAAAGGGGACTCGAGAGTTCCCTTCTTAAAATTTATTAGCTATGTAAGTAATAAATTGCAGTGAAATTTTTGAAATTTCTATAGTATAAAATTTGTTTGCTGAAAAAAAAATAAGTGCAATTATGACCGAGATAGAAATTGGATGTGCGGACACATGGACGCTCAAATTTTCGTTTGTATTATCAGCGAACAAGAAATAAAACTCATCCCAAACCTATCAATTTTAAAACACTTTTTAAATCTTATTTGAGGATGTAGAAAAATTTAAATGATTGCTGCTCATAAGAGTTTTTGTTGCTCTTTGTTTTTCTTTTGTGTACTATTGTAACAAATTTAAACATGGTGTAGTAAATTGAATAATATGCCAAACCGTTAAAAAACTGCCATTAAAACTAAGGGTGATGCAACAAAATACTGATTAGCATGTTAAAAGCCATATAGTTTAAATGAGTTATATTTACATTACTAGGGGCCAAGCCCCCCCACCCGAACTCGCTACGCTCGCTTTTCGTATGAGGCATTCGGCTCCTAATAAGGCTTATTCGTAAAAAACACATAATTTCAACAGACAAAACCCGAAGATTGGATCAGATAGAATGTTACTGAGCTACACATTGCTTGATTCTTGCATGTTCATTGGTACATAAAAATTTAAACTTCACACTACAGTAGACCCCCACCTCCCCCTCATAACACAGAAGATATTTTGTTATGGGAATCCGTGTTGTACGAGTCCTGAGCTATACTCCACCTGGAGTGCGGACTCCGCTTATAATCGCTGGAAAAATTATTTGCACTCTTCAGAAACACAATGATATTTAATGTTGCCATTCAAAAGTCATATTAATTAGGAGCTAAAGCGTAATAAAATCAGAACATCTGTTTCAGCTGTATTTTTAATAATGTAAAACCTATTGGACACCTTGCGAATTTGCCACCCAGGGCGATTTTTCATTATTTGGCGACTTGCGTACATGTAAAGTTAATAAAAGCTACGGAACAGGTAGGATAGCTTGCCACCCATGGCGACGTTTCATTATTTGGCGAGTTACACATGCTCACAACCTATAATTACTGTTCATTTAAGGTTACCGGAAAACCGTTATCCATATTTTCATTTACATAATGGTTTGCAGATTGGCGTACTTAGCACCACGAATTATACCATCTCGTCGCGCTAGCAAATATCCAAAGTGTACTAAAACTGCTATAATGGCATAGTTAACGCCGCCCAATATTTCTACTGGTAGCAAATATTCCAGCTGGACCGAACCGGCTTTAAAATAATCTGCATTTTAATTTTTTTTCATTTTCAAGATATTAGTTATTCTGTATTGGAAAAACGAGTAATCGCTCATTCTAAACTCCTGTTGTCTAAGCGAACTTACTATTTGAAAATCGTCAACTTTGTGTAACACATTTTGAGTTACTTATTTTATATAGTTTTTATTTTGGCGTAAAATGGGCGTAATTCTAACTCATGTTTGTAAATTTCACGCGATTCTAGATACTTGGAAACGCTTTGTTGCAAAGGAATGAATGATTTTATGCCAAATCTGGCAACTATTATGTTTATTTTTTCAGTTTTTTATTAATATCTTCTAAAATAATTCGATTTTCGAAATTTAAGTGAGCTTAGCAGGTTCCTCGGAATTTTTCGAATCCGTGGGTACCTTAGTCGAAACTCAAATCCCCACGGTTTAGGAGGAGATAGGCCAATAAGCTTTGACAGCGCCAGCGGCCTTTACTTTTTTTTAGAATAGAGAGATTCTAGTGTTTGGAATCATGTTATGTAGTATTATTGTAATTTAAACTTTTTTCACTTGCTGTGTTAAATAAATCTTCTATTTCATAGTGATATGTTTACATTTTATAATCTACAAAATATGCAGACTTATACTATGATAATTTATTTTTGATAGCGTTGACTATTTATTTGATAAATTAGATTTGCAATTCTCTTGACCATATTTTCTTTTGTTTTTTTAACTTTTAGAATCGGAAATGTATGCTCGTCGGGCTTGTGTGATCCATTGAAAAAAGATATATATTATATGAACAGCTTTTAAAAATGAGACCCAAAAGTATTTCAGTAAGTCAAGTCGAACATTGTCAGACGTACATTTCAGAACAAATGTTTTGTGAAATTTACAAATAAATGCTATCCGTCGTAATTAGAGCCACTTAGAATTGGCAGCCTATTTAGACAAAAGAGCTCTTCTAGATGTATGTGAAGTAAATTAAATAAATACCATAGTGAATAATGGTGGAGCTACAATAAAGAGTTTGTTATCTGGAATGTTTGACCACAACGAAAGCATTCAAAGCTATATCCCGGAAAGTAAGGATAAGCACAGAGTGGGAATCCCCACTGTTGCGTCTTTAGAAAGATAGAAAGTTAATCTTCTTGAAGTTGATATATTCACAAACTGCAATAAGCATCAATTTTGCAAAAATCGGTGCTCATTTGCGGCAGTTGGAGCACAAAGCGTACAAATAGGACAGACAAATAGACTGAGACGGGTATATACATTTCTATATTTTAAGTAGCACTGATTTCGACTTTGAAGCCAGTCAGTTCAATTATGTGGATTTGTACACAAAATGAATTTTACACAAAGATATTATCTGCTTTCTGTGTAAGATCATAAAGTTTGGCAGTTTTTATGAACATTTTTTTTTTTAATTAAGAGCATTTCCGTTTTAATGCCAGAGTAAATATTTTAAAGACTTATACGCAATATAATTAAGCATTTTCAGATATTGCTTAATGTATATATAGTAAAGCCAACTGGCGAAATTCCAAAATGTAAACAAAAGTACGGAGCGCAATTAATCCGCCTGAAATACATTTTATATTGAAAGTTCACGAGAGAAGAACACTGCATCTAGATAATAACAAGCGCACATTGAAAAGCTTTGTCTTTTCGTACTTAAGATAGATTAAAATCCCTAGAATTAAGCATGTAGGAACTTAAAAGCAATCCAATTACAATGCACTATAATCACTCTTAGAGATTACAATGAATATTTAAAACTTAAGTTTCGGATACCGGATAAAACTTTTCAGAATTTTAAGTGATATGGCACGGCTTAATGAACTCTAGAGAGAAAATCGCGCGATTGCGACAACAGTATACGTTCTCTAAATTATGTTTAGTAACGCTTTATTCCGTAGAATTTTGCGCAACATTTTGAAATGCTTATTATTAGAAGTTTAAAGTGGCTTTGAAATATCAGAACTGGAATTCAAACATGAATACTAGCATTTCCGTTTCATTTCAGTACAGTACTTTGTTCATACAACGAAATGATTTGTAAATTATTTCAAAGGTACAATAATAATAATTAATTAATTAAGAAGCAGTTTTGTTTTAAACTTTGTGTAATGTTTATTTTCCTTAATCGTAAAGTATAAGTTGTTCTGTGCTAAAGTGTCTTTTAACAGTCACTTCAGATTTTTCTTAATGTTCTGAATGTGTTATCGCTTTTTTAACTTCCTAACAATGTGAAAAGTTATTTATGATTTTGTTTTGACTATCTGTTAAACCGCACTCTTAACTGCTGTAAATATGCATGGATTACTAACAATATATGCTATTCCTATGTACTGTGCGATCAATCCTTTTGAAAATGTTGTATAGCATTTATAGTTCTTTTATATTGCAGAACTCAAGAGAGTTTTCTGATAGCACGCTCTTTAAGTAGTCATTATTTAAAGTGTATTTTAAAAAATTTCCGTCAAATTTACGGTAAAATACTGGCAATCAGGGTGCCGGCTTTTTTCCGTAAATGTAACAGCTTACTGTAAAATATTATTCTGTACTTTTTTCCGTTCATTTAACGGCTTACTGTTAAATATTATACCGTATTGTTTTACTGTTAAACCGTATATTTTACAGAACACATTAGTAATACTGTATTATTTCTACAGCATATTAACCGTTATTTCTGCAGTTTTACCGTAAATTTTACAGTACATGCATGGCCAGTCCAGAAGTTCTAAGATGAGGCGCCGGTCGGCAAACGCTCCCATATATTTAACCTTTCCCTCTAGCCTTAAACATCAAAGTATTTTCAATCTGCTTCCGTCCAGCATCCGCGACTGGGATCGATCTCGGGACCTAAGGAGTGGGAAGCAAGCGTCCTAAGCACCTAAGCATCATGCAGATCAGGGGCTGCTCTACCACCGTGTTGTCGTAGAATATCAGTGACGGATATTTCTCGCTCTCGGATAGTCACATACTTCGGATAAACAGCCGCGACTCTCCTTTTGTTGCTACCACGAAGAGTGTCGAATAAAACAAACGAGTATTTTTGTGCTTGCTAGAGATCTATCCGACACCCAGAGCGATCAACCAATCAAAACACTAGGCTTTCTCCCCTTTTTCTTAAACGAAGGCATTGTCTTCAGAATTTTCGAAGACTCCGGAGATGATATCCCTCACGAGTGGAAGCATGTTTTCGACGGACCCAACATGCTAGGGAGAGGGGGTCCTTTTGTGATGTACTTGACACTCCACGATCCACACAATAAAAATCTATCCAACTCGTACTCCCCGATACCGGAATGCAAGTTTTCGCCTTCATCCAACGTGTCGGGAGAAAACACCATTATTTCCGATAGTCAGTACGACAATGAAACAATCACGATAGGATCGTGGTAGGGCATATCGGATATTTCTCGGATTGTGACGTTATGAGAAGAGAATGCTCGATATATTCTCTAGCGAAAGCTTTCCGATACTATGGTGGTAGACTAAAGTTTGAACTGACTGTTATGGTTGTGCCGTTCTTTGGCGAGATTGATCAGTATTGCCCGATGCCGATCTACATCTTTTATTTTTCCATGGTATGAATCAAAATTAAAACAATGTTACATGTGATTTATAGCCTCTACTAATAGGGAAAAAAGCATAATATCAACTTAAAAGCTAAAAACCACAGTTTTTAAAACTTTGGATATCGCAAACTCATGTTGGGCAATATTGGCAAAATCGAGAGAAAACTATCGATTTACGCCGGCGTGTGACGTGGTTGGCCAATATTGAGGCGATATTGGCCAAACCTGTTCTGTTACTGGGGTAGATTTCCATTAACGGCAAATTTAAAAAAATCGTGAGATTTTTTCACTTAGCACGCTATTTTCATAATTCAATTTTTGTAATTTCAACAGCAAAATGAGAGTCATACACTCAGATTGCAACAAACTGAGAAATTAACATATGCTCTGGTCAAGACAGAAAGAATATAGTACGTTTAGAATACTCATTTGAAGGGCATGAGTGAAAAATAATGGGTTTTTTTTATTTATTACCGTTATAGTTGGTTGCGCATGCGTAGTAACTTGCTGTCTACTTGATTTTACTGCCCTCGCTGTTAAGTGACATACGGCAGAATACTGTCGTGTATTACAGTAGTTTTTACCGTAAAATTAACGGGTATTTTTACAGTGCACATTAATCTATTTCAAACAACCCAAATTTACATGTGTTGTTATAACAATCCTCTGCACCTCAAATAGAGAATGCATCATTTGTAGTTCTTTTACAAGAGCTCTGAAAGAAAATTACAATACACTACAATCTGTAGCAGTTTACAAATGTTCATCCATTTCAGTTACAATACAACAAGTATATGAACGCTTATAACAGCTTACTTTCAATTTAAAAGATGGAAATATCATTTAATGTTCTTTAACAAGGTCTTGAAAATTTCCATTAATAGTAATACAGCTTTTCGGATATTATGCTGAAAATCTCTCGACGCCGAAGATCGCAAACACTGATCATCACATATCGATAGATCGGCTAATTTAAAGGGCAGCATTGTTAAATGGTATTTTATAATTAATCCGTTTGGTATGATATATATTGTTCATGCTTGCAATAAAATTTTATTAAAGGTATAACTCCGGTAACTTTAGATCAGTAGTAAATTTCAACATTGGCATCCATACCTATCAGCCGGCAGGGGCCATGTCCCTCCCAGCTCTAAATAAAAATATGTTATCTAAATAATTTATGACGTAAATTATTAAGATAATGTATATTTTTCTTAACTACGTTACGTCTTATAGTACTACGTTATAGTAGCACGTAAATTTTGCGTACTAGTGTAACTTACATCTGGTTCAAAACTAAAATATAGCATCTTTCTGGGGCAGGTCCCCTGAGTTCTCACCGCCCCACAAACAGTCATATATGTCATGTGCTAGTTGAAATAAAATCAATGTGACACAGCTTTAAAATTAAAGTACGAATGGTGCTTATATATTTCTTAGTAAAAAGTGAAATATTTTAAACATTCGCTATTGTCTTCATTTTCTTAGTTAAAATCTATTTTGAATAAACTTAAAACAGTGCGACATTTTTATAAGCAAGCAACATTACAAATTTCCTTTACTTACATCAAAGTATGATACTTTCCTGAATCTCCCAAAAATATATAAATGTTATTCCTAAGAATTATGTTTTGTAGCTTTAGATGCATTTTTATTTCTATGAAGATTTTTTTGTGTGTAATTATAACATTCATTTTTTTTTCCTTTTCAGCTAGTATTTTTCTGCCGGCACAGACCATAACACCGGTGATTCATCTAAATCATCCGCTCACACTTCCGACCCAGACGTAATGGGACAGCAAGAGATGAAATAAAGGAAAAAATATGACTCTGCAAGTGACACTGAAAAGGAATTTTTGCTATAATTGATGAATAGAGTGTTTAACCAGAATACGTACACTTTGCCAGCTGATGATGTTCTCATTTCTATTTTTCCGTATTCAAAAAATAAAATGAAAGCGGAACTATATTACAATTCTTAAAAAAATAATAGTTTATTGCGCTTTAAAAATGATTTATTTATGCTCGTAACTCAGTTAGTTACTGGAAAGTAACGATTTTTTTAAGAGTTACTAAAATATTTTGGGGTCATTTCCGAAATTCGGTGCCATTTGCTGTCCGCGTGTAAAATATTTTTTTACGAGGTATAAGAAGATATAAATTATTATTTTTTTATTATAGTTTTTATCAGACAGTTTCCAGCCTGAAACAATAGATTAATAAACATACTATTTAATAAAATTTTTAAAGAAAAGAAATGAGTAGAGAAGATATTGAAATATAGCTGTCCGAATCATGAAACATAAGACGTGTTATGCAGAATTACTGCCCAAAAATTGAAATTTCTGATTAGCAATGTAAAAAAAAGCTAAATTTACATTATGAAAATGTTTTATTCCGATTTTAAGAAAAATGCAATACTTTTGATGATTAAATATAGCTGTCCGTACATTGATGTCATGCCTGTTACCATACAATTTTTTTAATTTTTTCAATTTTTTAAACAACAAAATTGAAATTTGAGAATAGCAACATCTGTTTAGCATTATGAAGCATGCGCGAAAAAAGAAATACAAACAGACATCTGTGTTACCATTTCTATTACCTTAATTAGATATATAAAATATACTTTTTATTTTTTAATTCAATTGATTAATTTAGATCATTAGTTTTTTAGTCCCAATTAATGTCTCTTTTCATGTTCTTGTAGAATTAATTAGACTCATGAATTTTTGTTCTTTGAAATGTCATGCTGTTACTATAATAAATAACAGACATGGCAAACAAAAACTTACAAAAATTAAAAATATTTTTAAATAAAAAATACTATAATATGTGGAAAAAGGATTCTATTCTTATGTAATCTATCAGTTTGCATTATTTTCTGCTAAACATAAGTGTACAAATTTGACAGAAAATGTCCGGTAACAGACAGATAAATTTCATCAAGTCTCAACATGTGTGTCAATGGAAAAATCTAGACAAAAATGAATGAATAATACTCAAATATTGTTCAGAAACATTGTATGTTTCATAATATGGAAAAAATAAATTTGTATTTTTGAAATTGTAATTTTGCTTCTTGAATTTCTAAATAGCATCCAATTTTGAAAATGACCTTTTTAGACATTTACCTATTAAATTTTTTATATAAAATTTAATTCTTCACATGCATAAACAAACAGTTAAGTAAAATTAAATCTACAACGTTCATTGGACTCCCAGGTCGTTCTTGGGTCCAACGTTCATTCGCCCTTCCCGGACCCAAGAACTATTCTATTACGTCTTGAATCCGGGATCGATTCAGGATTGAGTGTTAACTCGTCCGTTCCTCCATAGGGGGTAATATTGACCGTTCCATGGACACCCCTATAATAGAATGGCCAATATCTTCGAGCCGTGATAGTGGCGAATAACTAATCAGAAAGTACCCGCCCGTTATTAAAAGAAAAAACGATGTGCATTCATTTTATAAATTGAACTCTTAATTTACATGCATAAACTGTTTGACTACCGATTGCATAAAACTGTAAATATACGATTTAGAGAAGAAACGGACGTTTCCATTAAGGGGTGCCAGTCAGATGTTCGCTTTCCACTAAATTATTCAGACGCAGTTTTCAAGAAATAATGATTTGTTTACCGCGGTGATATTTTTTGGCTTACAATAAATCAGTTTACGCATTTAAAATAACTCAAATCAGATTGCTGATTGTAATATTAATCATTAAAAAAATGCATTCACTGCTTCCCCCCCCCCCCTGTATGCCTGTATTGGCAGTTTGCCAGAATTCCGGGCGAAACGCAGTCAGATAGTAGCATATTTACTTGAATTCAAGCAGAACATAATTAAAAAAGCAACCCCCCCCCTTTTTTTAAATATAAAAGATAACTGAATATGTGGGGGAAAGTGTTAATTGAATAGTTTTGGAATGATTTTTGTGTGTTTATCACAAAAGAAAACAAATTCGTTTGATTGTATTTATTTATCTGAGGTATCAATATTGCTTTTCTATTTATCAACAACACTCATTTTAATCAACTAATGTTTCGTTCCTATTGCATCCTTCTGTAATGGTTCATCCTCTGGCCTATCTGAAAATATTTTCTGGAGCTTGTTTCTGTGCCGTCGATACCCACTTTTTCGTTATTAATAGGCTATCTTTATATTTACAATTGGCCACTAAATTTAATCGGTATTTTGATACCAATGATGACGCTTTTCAATCTAAGGTCTACATACGGACAATTACATCAAAAAAGTAATGTATGTTAGAATTGAGTAAATACAATGATGAAAATTTATATTTTAAAAGATTATTAATAACAAAGCTTTACATAATGTATGAGATATAAAACTGCAGTTCAGATCAGCCGTTTTCGGCGTATTCTTCAAAACAAGGCTAGCATTCTTCCTTTTTTATTTTGCCAATTGTTGCAATGATCCGCTAAATTTTATATTTTGTCTTACTTTATACTCGTAAAGTGACAAAATGACAGAAATCTAACTCAAACAGATTTTAATTATGTTAGCATTTTATTAGCACTTGAGAGTGCTATTTCTTTCAATCACGGGTTTTTTTGTCTACGCGAGCGCGTCGAGTCACTTTTCAATTTTTGTTGATTTTAGGGACTTGGGTAGAGTTTTCTTTAGTTTTCAATCTATATTCTTGCTATTTGTGTGGTTTTAGTTGTGCACCTCGACTTTTGGTCTCAATCAAATGGATAGTTTATGTACAGGACCACCCAAAACATTCGAAATGCATTACGCTCAATGGGCCGAAATGCATTAAACTCGCATATCTCAAAAGCTATTAGGCGTAGAATGTTGAAACTTTATATTTAGGATTGTTGTAAAATCTAGTTGTCCACCTCCCCTTTCGGTTTCATTCGACTACATAGTTTATCTACAGAACCGCCCAAAAGATTCAAAATGCATTACGCTCACAATGGGCCGAAATTCATTAAACTCGCATATCTCAAAAACTATTAGGCGTAGAATGTTGAAACTTTATATTTAGGATTGCTGTAACATCTAGTTGTGCACCTCCCCGTTCGGTTCCATTCGACTGGATAGTTTATCTATAGGACCGCCCAAAAGATTCGAAATACATTACGCTCTACGGGCCGAAATTCATCAAAGCGTTTATTAGAGGTATTGGGCTATTTCAAACGACTCAGAAGTGATATATGCTGTTAAAAGTTACAAAATGAATTTCTCCATTAAAAGAAGTGTCTTTATCATTTATAGTTCTGCTACAGGGACACTCAAAAGATTTCCAATACTTTACGGTCAATGGCAATTTTAGGGGCATTTATCCAATTCAAGCACAATACCGTCCTACCATTTAAGTTAGGTAATGGTCCGACCACGGTTACGTGCCTCCCTCAAGAACTACGCCAAAAGTCGCCAAGCTTGGCGACTTTTGTTGTACGTGTGTATGTATTTAACTCTCAAATCTCAAAAAATTTTAGTCGTAAAATGTTGAAATTTCTTACATAAGATTGTTGTAACATGTAGTTGTGCATCTGGATTTTTGGTTCCAATCTACTGGAGAGTTTATTTACAGGACCACCGAAAAAAATTTCAATACTTTAGATGTCTATGGACATCTTCAATATAATTTTACTGTAGACAGTCATTGTTTGGTCCATGCCCAAAATCTCGCCGTCTGTCGTCGATCTTGGGGAGTTTTTCAAAATATCGCCAAATTTGGCGACAATCAGTCATTGGTCCATGCCCAAAATATCGCCATTTGTCATCGTTCTGGGCGAGTTTTGGCGATATATCGCCAAATTTGGCGATAGTCTGACGGTGGCGATGGTTTCAGTTAGGTTGACAGACGCGCTATAAGACCCGATTCACGCTTCGCCTGCCTATTATTTCCAAGGACATAATCACTGTGCCATGTTGAAGCATACTTCAGACTTGGAACCGACATATAAAATCTTGGTGGTTTCGTGTGTGAGAGAGAGAGTAAAAGCACATTCAAGTGCGTAAATAAAATCTGGAAGAATTTCAGATTTTTTTTCTGTTTTTTCTTCTTTCATCATGATGTTTTTCACTAATAAAACTGCTCGTCCGAGTGGTATTTTGAAGTCAAAGCCTGACAGCTTCGTTCATTAAGTCACCTATTAAAACACAGATCATGTCAGCATCAGAGGAATATTAAAATACGAAGTATTCATTTTCTTCCAAAAACAAAAACTTTAATTTACCACAAAAATATTAATTAAATAAGACCACAAAATTTTCATTCACTTAAAAAGAAAAGAAAACTTAACAAGCTACACACTTTTTCTTCTTATTTTTTTTTTTTCATCAAAGCTGCTTATACTATTCTTTTGATACGAGATGTCACACACACACTTCAGGAGCGGGTTTCAAACTATACTCCGTGGAAATATGAAAATAGTACGTTTGCAAGTAGCTACTGTTCATAGACTCAATAATAACTTATTTCATTAACAAGTTTTGCAATTCTTCTCTAAATGCACTACAAACTATCTTTACAAACTTAAAAAAAATGAATACTTTTTAAAGGCATCAACTAATAAAAAAAAAGTCAAATGTAAGAAAAATAAAGCAGTTTAAAATACTCATACAGCATTAAAAAGTATAATTTTTTCCTTTGCTATTTTAACAGTTTTGTTATTGACAAAATGTAAGTGTTTCCCTGTAAAAGAGATGAAAGCTACGAACAATTGATGTTCTTTTCAAGTGATGAACGACATGGTTGACAGTTTCTTTCTCCGTAGAAATTCGAACAATACCCTCCAGCTTTGAAGCAAATGTCATTTATAATTAAATAACAATCAAGCAAGAGACTTTCAGAAAACAGAATAGTCGCTTAATAAGGCGACAAGAAAGGAATTTTTATTTAAAAGCACTTTTTATGCCCTTTCTTTTTCTGGGGTTATTTCCATCAATTTTTTTTTCCTGAAAAAGATATTTTATCAGATGCTGTCACTGATAAGAAAGTAACTTACAAAACATTGAAAACTTTATACGAATCTAAAAATAAAGTTAATTTACTCATGATAGCTGAACGAAGAAAGTATATGAAAGCACGTGCTTCGTAATTCGAAAACTAAGAATAAATTAATCAAACTTATCCCAAGTTAGCATTCCTTGTTTACCAGATAGAACTGGGTGGAAAGTACTGCCGAAACATTTTTCTTTCCTTGTATAGTGTAATGGAAGGGATGGAGATATGGGCCAAATTTACTTAACCTGTTACAAATTATATATTAATGCTGTGAACACAACAACCCTGTTATATTTGCGAGTAACTAAACTCCAAATGCTTTACTATTCTGTACTTCTTAAACTCTTGCAGTTGTAATTTCACTAAAAAGTGAAATTGCAACGCCAAGAAATAATGCACGTTGCGCCATACAAATTTCGCTAATAGAAATGGAGATGGACATGAAAATGATTATATTTGCGCACGCATCTGAACACGTGGTACGCACATCTGGGGGTATAAAGGGTAGTAAATTTTCCTTCTCGTAAACAGCATCGGAGATTTTGCATAGCATTTGTGACTTTCGAAGAAGCATAGGAAGGGCCTCTGAGACTTCGACGACGTCAATACCATGTGTTGGCGTCGTCGGCCCTTTGAGGCGCAACCCTTTCCCAAAGCTGAAAAAAGGGCAGCTGTGCCATCGCTCGACTTAACTACCAGCAAGATGGCGGACGATCGAAACGTTCATCGCGTGCCACAGATCTAGAGACCAGTTTTTTGACGACAAATTTTTTTTTTTTGTCGTCACAAACGTGCACCATTTTTGTGCCCGGCACAGCCAGCTGCGTCAAAAAATGGTGTCTAGATCTGTGGGAGGCGATGAATGTTTTCGATCGTCCGCCATCTTGCTAGTAGTCAAGTCGAGCGATGGCAACGGCTGCCCTTTTTTCAGCATTGGGCCATATGCAGCTGTTCTCGCATTCTTCCATTTTTCGGCAGATGTCAGTGCTGTTAAAAATAACCGTGACCATTTTTTTCACGGGAAATGACGGGCTAAAGCGTAAAGTATTCTCGTGGAGCTATGTCACCCGCAACTATTTTTTATAGAAATCCAATCTATTCTTCGTGACTGGCAACAGTCAAAACGTCAGAATTTGGCGTTGCCAGAGCGGCAACACTGCGCGTTAAAGGGTTAACAACCGGGGAACGTGACAGTATAATCAAACTCCATAAATTTGGTTTGTCGCTGAGCCACTAGCAACTGATGTGGGGCACAACCTGAGTACAGCCCAACGTTGTGTCACACGACGGATTTAGCACGTGAACCCCACGGAGAGCACTCCATCCATCGGCATAGATCCCACGTGTAGATAATTAGCCGTAATCCCACTACAGCAGCCACAACAAAGACGGATTGAGGAAGGTCTGCGTGCACGCCGAAGAGGAAGTGGTGCGCACAGGTGCACTTCACAGCGCACAGAACGGCATATTCGCCAGTCGACTCTTCGAGACCCTTTCTCCACGGCACGTGACATTCGAAGCCGGTTGCCTCCAGGAGCAGATAGATCTGTGTCCACAGAAACCATAAGCAGCAGATTGCATGGAGTACAGTTACGTGCACGGGTTCCAGCAGCAAGGGTACCGTTGACCGCTCAAAACACGGCTGGACGCCAGGGGTGGTGTCTCCGTCAACCTACCTGGATCACCGAATGCGATCGTGTATTGTTCACTTATGAATATCGTTTCTATCTGTGGCCTGACTGACTAATAATATGAACTTTAATAGAGCGCCTGGGCAATAACGCCATATCTCCAGTATGAGCTTTAAAAATCATGTTATAGAAAACATGTATTCAATAATAAAAGGGGGGGGAGAGAGAAGGGACCCCGTGTGTGTTGGGAAAAATCAAGGCAAGTCAGATATCAAAATAAAATGTATTATTGAATAAGATCAAATTAACCGAGGAGTCGTGGTAGAAGATGGAGCTTGGTCATAGATGGAGGTGCCGCTGACGCGTCCTCCCCCAGGGTGGACTTCGAATAACGGGTTGCTCTGCATGACCAAAGAGACTTGGATGAACAAGCTGTGAGATTCTCTTGGACGTGGAGATAAGAGAGAAGGGGAAATCAGGGAATTTCAGGAGGTGAACGCGGCAACAACCAATCGAGATTTTTGCGATTGTCTTCACAATAAGGATCAATTTCCGGGATTTCCACTACGATATCATTCGGGAGATCATAAAGATTCCCATAGAAGTTTGAGGCCAGTTTGAGGATGAATTCTCTCATAGTTGGTACATTGAGGTCTCTTCGAATAATTGAGTTGCCAGGAAGTGGTGACGGTTTCTGATCTTCCTCAGCACGGCACTTTCTTGGATTCGAGCCAATCAGTGTTGGATCTAGCAGTATTGGCCCACACGGTGGCCTGGTTAAGACCCCCAACCACAAATCCCACCACCAGAGAGTGCGCTACTGGTAAGTAGAGCGCCATGCGGCGGCCAGTCTTATTACTTTACGGACAAATCTTGTACATTAAGATATAGACTTGGGCATCGATCGACATAAAGCCCTTAGAAATATTTGTCCATTTGCGTCTGCATCATAAAGTTATTCTCGATTGATTATGTTAGTTTACTAGTCAAACATTGTCATTTTCGGAATTTTAATATTCTGCATCAATATGTTCTCAAATACTTATGGTGAGGCCTCTATCAGAGAAAGAAAGTATCATGAGTTGTTTCAACGCTACTAGGACGTGGAATTTGACGTCGAAAGCCGGTATACAGGTGGAAGAGAGAATATTTTTGAAAAAACAGAATTGGAGGTAAGACTAGTATCAAAATCATGAAGAAGCGGCACAATCATTGGAAGTGACTCGACAAGCAATGTCAACCTTGAATGATAAATGTATTGCCAGTTTTTTACATAAAATTGAGGAAGGGGTGGGTTCAGAAGGTAAACTCTTAGTTTCAATTTTTTCCCCCTACTAAAATGAGATATTTTATTTTTTTTTCCCTCAAAACTCTAAAACCCCAGTTATTGCCACAAAGAACACATTTTGGATATTTTTCATCCGATCAAGTGATTGTTGTTCTATTGAGTCATGATCATGAACACTTTAACTAGTCATAGTTTTGAAGATTCGTTGCGGTCTTCTTTCTTTTTTTTTCGTACTTTAACAAAAAGAACTTTTTGAGATTTGGCCTTTATTTCACTTTCTTCCCAGGATGATCCCCATTATATAGGCCGGATAACCCTTCCAGTATAATGGGGAAAGGTATGTTACTAATACATGTGTGTTCTAATAATAATCATAAACCAAAAGAAACTGCACTGGACTTGCATGGCATTCTTTAAAAAGTAAGAAATGTTAGTGCAAAGTAAAATTCTAAAGAAGTTTTCTGACACAGCAGGCTGCGCAGGATCGATGGCAACGACTGTACTTCTTCAGCGTTAGAACCACTTAACTTATTATTATTATTTTTTTTTTTTTTTTTTGCGATTAGCAGTGAAAGTGATGAAAGAAGGTGGTTTACTGTGAATTGTTTTAACCACCACGCATCAAAGGGTTAAAACAATTCACATGAAAAATGTGAATGATTTTGGTGTCCAAATCAGACATTTTTCCCCGTTTCATCTATTTTGATATTGACAAAATGTAAGTTTGTCGGGCACGAATGAAAGCTGTAAACAATTGCTGTTGTTTCCTAAAGTGATAAACGACAAAATTGACAGTTTCTTCTTCACTGGAAATTCAGGAACAATACTTGCCAGCTTTGTTGCAAATGTCATTTATAATTAAATAGCGATCAAGCAAGAAACTTTTCAAGAAAAAGCAGTCACTTAAAAAGACTACAAAAAGAAAAAAGTTTTAATCTTTAAGCACTGTAGTTTTATTTTATTTTTTCTACAGTTTATCCCTCCCCCCTCAATGCACTTCGAAGAAGAATGTTTTATCAGATAACAGTCGTTGTTAAATATCTCTAAGTAAACCATAAAATGCCTCCATTCTGTCAATTTTCCGACTATCTTTTTTTTTTACTCGTAAAGTATCAGTCTCAAGCTCAGATATTACAATTTTTTTTATTCTTTGCGCCTTGAATTATTTTAAGAGAGTGAATTTAAAATAAGCGTAAATAAACACAGAAATAACAATAAATACTGTGCCGATCCCATATTTCTATAGGCTTTTTCTAAACCAAGGATTCATATGCCAAAGAAATTGAAGTTTTATTATTTTTATGACGTAAAACAAAGCACTGAAGAGATAAAAAGAATCTAGTGAAAATATGGATTTCAAAGGAGTTCTAATAAAATTAAATTTGCCATCTCTGCTGTAAGCCATTTTAATTTTTTAGCACAATTTGTATTCCCACTATTTATTGTGAATGTATTTCTAGCATTATTTTCATCTCATAATGTTAAAAAAAAATCATACTATCCAACTGCCTCAAAGTGCAGCCAATTAGCCATAATTGGAAGTCTAACATTCCTTTATTTTTAAGTGTTCATAGCTTTTTCTGAACTATTTAATGTTTTTCACACGATGTTACCTCCATATCTGGACTTTCGCACCTTTAAATCGAAGCTTTTTGTAAAAATTTCAATACAGTGGAACTCGCTTAGTCAAACAGCCAATAAATTTGTAACAAAAATTTATTGTAAAAAGTGGTATATTCCATTATGCAGGATCTTATTGTCTAATTACGAAGATTTGGTACATTGAAAATTTACTATAACAAGCGGGAGATTCCATTACACCCGATCACATTCACAATTTATCACAGTATGGTACATTGAAAATTTATTCTAACAAGCGGGATATTCCATTATACGGGATCACATTGACAAATTATCATAGTATGGCACATTGATTTGTTTGTGTTTGTGGGATTACGGCCGATTAGCTACACGTGGGCTCGAGGTCGAAGGGTGGGGCGCCCTCCGTGGGGGGTCTAACCCCCTTTCTAAGGGGTCCTAACCTATATTTACGCTAAGTTTAAGAAAAAACCGCGGAAAACTCCGAACGGTTAGGTCAACGGACGTGCGATGGGACCCAAACCCAGGACCTTCACACTTCGCCCGTCTACCATTTCCAGTGATATAACCACTGTGCCATGGTGAGGCTGTATGGCACATTGAAAATTTACTCTAACAAGCGGGATATTTCTTTATACGGCATCCCATTGACAAATTTTCACAGTATGGCACATTGAAAATTTATTCTAACAAGCGGGATATTCCATTATACGGGATCACACTAACAAATTATCACAGTATGGCACATTGAAAATTTATTCTAACAAGCGGGATATTCCATTATACGGGATCACACTAACAAATTATCACAGTATGGCACATTGAAAATTTATTCTAACAAGCTGGATATTCCATTATACGGGATCACACTTACAAATTATCACAGTATGGCACATTGAAAATTTATTCTAACAAGCGGGATATTCCATTATACGGGATCCCATTGACAAATTATCACAGTATGGCACATTGAAAATTTATTCTAACAATCGGGATATTCCATTATACGGGATCACACTGACAAATTATCACAGCATGGCACACCCTCTTTCTTCGTGCGCAAATTGATCAGAGCATGGAAAAACGTTAAATGGTGTTGGAACGAGACACTTGTGACGCAAATTGGCGGCGTAAAACATTTGCAAAGGAGAGCATCATAAAGAACCAATGACAATAAAAAGGAAGGTGTAATTGATGCACTTTGCATAAGTCACTGGGCTAGGTAGTAGAAGCACCCATCACAGAACACTCTTGAAAAGCACTGCTTGTGATATATGCAATGTTGGAAAATCGTTCCTTCGTGTTCGTGCTAATCCGTCTCGTTTCGTGCGAAGAAGATGACACTTTCAGGGAAACAACGAGGTGAATTGATAAAGCTTTTTTATCTGAGCGGAGAAAATGCTGCCGAAGCATTGCGAGTTTATCGTCTAAAGCTAAAATGAGGCCCATGTTCCGTAAAAAGTGTACGTTATTTGGTAAAGAAATTTGAAGAAACGGGATGCAGATGTGATAGACACGATCCGGAGGATCCCGTGTTCCTGTTGAAGTTGTTACAGAGGTGCATAATACAATTACAAGTCCATTGCATACAGCAAGAAGTGTTTCCCGCCATTTGGATGAACCGAAAACCACATTCTCGAAATTCTGAACTGTGTTCTTCGGATGAGTCCTTATCGATTCCAGCGCGTCCAGGCGTTGGCACCTCGAGACAACCAACAGCATGTCGACTTTGCGAATTCTTTTCTAATCAAATATGATGAAGACTGCAGGTGGCCGTTGAGGATATTATGGACGGATGAGGCACATTTCACACTAACAGGGAACGTAAACTCCAAGAACAGCGTTCATTGGGCGGAAGAAAATTCTCACGGTTTGGCACCCCTGCCTTTATACGACAGACACGTCACTGTGCGGTGCGGCGTCGCAGGGACATTCGATTTGGGTCCTTAATTCTTCGAAGAAGTCACATTGAGTGGTATGCAAGCGTGCTTCGTCACAGGTGTTCGGTATAAAGCAGTGTTGGAGAATTACGTAAATCCAGAATTGCAGCAGCGAAATGTCATGAATGACATTGTATGGATGCAAGATGGTGCTCCTCCACACATTGCCAGAAGTGCTGCAAAAGCAATTTGGTGATAGAGTCATCGCGCGTACCTTTGCAGTTTCGTGGGTACCTCGTTCCCCCGACCTCACTCCGATATATTTCTGGTTCTGGGGTTATCTAAAATCAAAGGTGTACACATCAAATCTCCGGAATTTGTCAGACTTGAAAGAAGACATAAAACGGGAAGTTCTACAAATTCCTCCTGCCGTGATACGTTCGTCATTGTTATCGACAATTTCCCGCATGCAATGTGTTATCGTCTTCGAAGGTGGCCACGTTGAAAACGTTATTCGAACAAAAGTCTTTTCCCCTCTCTCTTTTGTTATCATTGGTTCTTTACGATGCTCTTCTTTGCAAATGCTTTACGACGCTAATTTATGCCATACGTGTCTCGTTCCAACGCTATTTAAGGTTTTTCCATGCTCTGATCAATTTGCGCACGAAAACAGTGGGTGTTGCCTTTCGAAATGGTGTCACTGTAGCCGTAACTATGAGAGGTTCATTGTTTTAAATCATCAGAATCTGGACCCCTTACATTCGAATAACTATATGTAAACTTTCATTTCGATTGGTTGAACGGTTTGGCCACTAGGGACTCATATATAGGAGAAGTTTCTTTTAGACCACCCTTTATATATGTTTAACTATTTATTTATTATTCAGCTTGTTTAGAGAGAAAAATAGAGATCTTCTACCTCCCTTTCCCTTCCTGGTGACTATTTATAAGTCCATAAATTTTTAGCCTTTCATAATAGAACGTCTCAGAGATACAACAAAGATGGTCAGGGGCTATGCATGAACTTGAATGAAAACGTTTATTCATAAAGAGGAAAAAAAACTATTTTTTTCGTGATTTTTGTAAGATCCCTGAAACGTGATCATCCTTTCTTTCGAGAGCCACAGAAATGTGGTTTAAGTCACTATATATTTATCTTCACATCTTTAACACTCCTTAGAATATACAGTTTACAAATTTTGTACATCCCCTCATTAGTGCAGGGTTCACATTTTAATAACTGGGAATTTTTTTGTACGGAAGTCGTATATAAATTTAAAAAGTGTAACTTTTTTAATTTGTACTAAACGGCTTAAATTTGTAATTTTTAAAATTTGTATTGAATAAAGTGCAACTTTTTGAAAATTAACGGAAGGGATTTTTCTGAACTTAGTCTTTTTTCCTACTGATCTACCCTATTTTGAACATTTTTTGAACTTAATTGAGAAATTCACATTGCTCAATTATCTCTAACAGATATAGAATTAAACCGTATTACCAACTTTTTGGGACACCCTGTATAAGTATACATACATACATACATACATACACATATATATATATATATATATATATATATATATATATATATATATATATATATATATATATATATATATAACAAAAGAAAAAGAAATATCGCGTAAAAAATGAGAGAAAATGAGGCAATCAATTTAAGTGTCTTTGATATTTATAAAAAGTTTTTAGATAATTATAAAAAATTTTAAAAACGTTTTGCTTTTTTTTTACCTTAAATACACGGATTATATTCATTAAAAAATGTATGGTAAATCAAGCACATAATTGCTAATCTTAAACTGCTTTGTAATGTTTTTAATTAGTTTTTCTTACTTTTAATAGCGAAAAAAATTTTGAAGATGAAAAAAAGAAAAATGTGTTCCACGTATTTTGAAAGTTTAATATTTTATTTTTTCAGTGACTATTACTATTTTTAAATTTACTTATCCATTTTAATACTTACTGTTATTATAATAAAGTGATTACATAGATTTTTTATTAATTATAAAAGTAAATATTTTATTCAAATATTAGTCAATTAAAGTAATTTTACGTAACATGTTAGTGTATAGAACTCAAAAATAAAACACAATGTATTTTGTATAGCAGTATTAACAGTGGTAGGGATACATTTTCTTAGCTTTTTATAAGAAAATCCTTTTAGGCAAAAATGAATGAAAAAAGTAATACCTCAGTAAGCAGGGTAAGAACTCTTACAACAAAGTACATTCCACACTTTTTTGTAAATCACATTTTCACATTTTATATGCGCTTAAACATTTACTAAAAACTGAAAGCGCAGGTTGTCTTTATTTATTTACTAGCTGCTTGCCTGTTGTTCGCACGGGAGGAAGTGGGTGTTTCCCTGTAACTTACCTAGTGGATGTTTCCCTGTAACACTCGCATACACCTCAAGCAGATTCAGCGACGTTTGGTACTGGACCAATACGTGACGTTTTGAGAGCTAGCCTTGTAAATGATACATAACATTAAATTTTAATCAATGGCTACGAAGGTTAATCGAAGATCTGAGAATTCGAAAAAAATACTTCGTACGTGGCATAATTTATATGCCATAGAGTCTGTCAATTTGATTTATTTGATCATGCATTTTTAAAACTCATGACATCGAAAGTACATCTATCTCACTTGCGATTTGAAAACAGCGAGATCCTCGTTAGAAAATATACTTTTTAAATGAACAACTGTTAAATGTTTAAGTTGACAATAAACTGTGAAAAAATATTCTATGTACACAAGCATTATTTTTCTTGTACAATATTAAAAAAAATTGAATCTACCTTTTTTTAAATGCCAAAACTAAAAAGGATTTTGTGGAACAGATCTACAGATGAGTAAATTTGAAAATTTTTCTCAAAAATGTTGATAAATGTGGAGTTTTTTTTTTTTTCAAAAATCGGTAAATTATGCTACACCTTCAGAACAAACTGTTTTCGTAATAAATATTTCTTCTCTATCCGCTTATATAACGATTTTTTTCTTGCAGTTGCCATTTCCGCTGCTATCGCTTATTATCCCGAAGAATAGCTTAAAAATTCATAAGACACAGGGGAAAAAAATTGTTGACAACATTTTGAAAAAATCACTTAGACGTACATAGCTTTATGTTAAGAACTTCCGTGATATCGTTTTTGGTATATCTAACTGTTTAACAGTTTATCTGTAACGCCACTGGCAGGCATACAGAAATCATTTTACAATATGTAGCGATTTATTGAAAACAGAAGTATACCATGAAACGCAGGGGAAAAATGAAATCACTAAATAGACAAAGAAAATGCGCCGTAAACACATTTTCTGTAGTTACGCAGAAAACACAGAATAAGTATAAATAGTAATAGAATTTGACGTATAAAAAATATAAATGTATGTGGACTGCAGAAAGAAAATACTCTTTCTTTAAAATAACACAAGAGCATATTCCATTTATATTCTTGATATCCCCCTCGCCCCAGAAAAAAAAGGCGTTATTCAATTACAAACTATAAGCCAGACAAAGTGAAATTCTTACGCAGTTTGTTCTCTGAAGAACATATCTGACACGGTACATGTTTCAGTCCTATGATTCCATTATTTTTCCATTACAAGCTCTAGACATAAAAGTACTTTTTTTTAAGTCGCAAAACACTTGGAGGAAAAAATCGACAAATAAGTTATAAGCTTTCGCATCAAGGAAAAATACATTTCTTTGACAGCTACTTGAATTGTAAACAATTTATATATTAGTCAGGGAGGCATTCAAAAAAAAAAAAAAAAAAAAAAAAAAAACTAACATTCCATGTGAACCGGCTTACAACACACGTAATTCAGTTTTAGTTATTTTAAAAATGTTATTTATATATATATATAAATGAACATATGTGCGTAAATGTGTGCGCATGTACATTCAACGTTATTACTCTTAAAGGACTTGACTGACATGTTTGAAATCTTGTAGAGATTTGCAGACAAACACAGAAAAATAAAAACGTAGGTTACAGTAAAAATTTTAAAATACAAATGCTCTCAGATTGTAAGCTATTTTTTGTAATTTTCAACATCATTAGTTTTATACATATATATGCTATTAACCCTTTGAGGTGCAACCATTTCCCAATGCTGAAAAAAGGGCAGCCGTTGCCATCGCTCGACTTAACTACCAGCAAGATGGCGGACGATCGAAACGTTCATCGCGTGCCACAGATCTAGAGACCCTTTTTTGATGCAGCTGGCTGTGCCGCCACAACAAGCTGCGTCAAAAAAAGGTCTCTAGATCTGTGAACGTTTCGATCGTCCGCCATCTTGCTGGTAGTTAAGTCTAGCGATGGCAACGGCTGCCCTTTTTTCAGCATTGGGCAATCTATTCAGCTGTTCTCGCATTCTTCTATTTTTCAGCAGATGTCAGTGCTGTTAAAAATAACCGTGACAATTTTTTTCACGGGAAATGACGTGCTTAAAAAGTAAAGGATTCTCGTAGAGCTATGTCACCCGCAACTATTTGTTGTTGTTGTTGTTGTTGTTGTTGTTGTTACATGTATTCGGATTTGTGTGCTTGTTCACGAGGAACCGCTTATAAATCCACGTCAAAGAAAGGACAAACACAAGGGGGGGTCAAATGCCTTGGGGGAGGACTTTTCTGGGTATCTAGCGCGTATTCACGTTACATCTGGAGAAAACCGCCCAAAACTCCAGACCGCTAGACCGACGGCCCCGCGAGAGGACAGAACCCTGTTCCTCCACTTGAGCCATCTCCCAATGTCAGTGGCTTTAACCACTGTGCTACACATTGGTCGCAACTATTTTTATAGAAATCAAATCTATTCTTCGTGACTGGCAACAGTCAAAACGTCAGAGTTGGGTGATCCCAGAGCGGGAACACTGCGCGTTAAAGGGTTAACGATATTAAAAATACCCTCAAATTCCTCTGGTATCTGGTAATTTCAAAATAAATTGAAAATTTAATCTAGTGATTCTAAATGTTTTTATTTTAACCAAAATGGGATGTGTCACACTTCTTGCTACCCCCTCCCTTCCCCTTATCTTACTGTCACAATTTCAAGAAATCATCTCCCCTCTTCAAACGTGACATCATTTGTAGACGACCGCAAATTCTCATTTAAAATCTGCTGAAGAATAGTTATTTTGACTACAGTTCAAAATATCGTCTTCTGGAAACCAAATGCTGAAAATTTCATGTTTTTTTTCCTCCTTAGAAGTTTGTTTTAACCTGGAGTCTGGTATCTGATTTCACTTATTTGCTACAAGTATTTGTAAGTACATTTTTTATTTTGAAATCCGTATACTAACTGGGACGTCTGATCAAATTTAGCATTGATTCTCAGCATCTAAATTTATTTATCAAAGCTTAAATTAGTGTACGGAAATTCTAAATTGTGTGCTTGGAAATGAAATTTATAGGTTGGACCGCCTGATGTCATCCAAAGTGTTAGTCATGAGATATAATTTTGAAGTAGTGAACAATCGAAGACAAAAATTTCAACTAGGTAATGAGTTACAGAAGACATTTAGTTTTTTCTTGAACTGGCAAGCAACATCAGAGTTTTTTAAAATTATTTTTTATCTTTTTTCTGTAAAAGATGATCAAATCAAGCCCCATTGTTGTTCTGCTCAACCAAAGCACAGAGATATCTTGTCGTTTAAATCTTAATTTTTTAAAATATTATTTTAAGAGTACGCTGCATTTTTCATCAAATAGATATTTTATTTTAAAAGCACCTCAGAAAATGTTACGCTGGGCTAAGTTGTTTTCTGGTGTCGTCAGAAGGGCTTTTATTTTATATGACTTATTAGGTTTACTAAATGAGTTGAAATAAATTTAAACCACCATTTAATTTTATAATTAATTACAAAATTATTCGTACTTGACTACTAAAGTTTCCTTTAATCATAATACTTTTTTTAAAAGTATAGACACCGAAATTCAGGTTATTTCTTATCAAAGGATAAATCCTGATTAAATTACTGAATGCAGTTGAAGAATCTTTTAAAACTGGAGTTCTTCTCCATTGTATTAAATTTACTGCAGCTGTTTTCCTACCAAATAAAAATTTTATCCTGAAAGCTACACCAGCAAATTTTACACTGGATTGAATTTATTTTTGCTATTACCAACAGCGCTTTATTTTACGATGAAGATCCACGGGGCATCTATTGATCATTTCTTTTCGGTTTCTGTGTGGACTGCTGCAAAGCCTTTCCTTATTTGTTGAGAAATATTATTTAGGCTATTTTATTTTAACACGGATAGTGTGTGTGAAAAAAAAAAAAAAAAAAAATCTATCGCTCGCAAGAAAAGGAGTAATTTTTCTTTTCAAATAAAGAGTTCTTATAACTTTTGTTAAAATTTCCATAAGAGCAGTAAAATATTGTAGACCTTTGCACGGCTAGAAGTTTATCAAACAGAAGAATAGCTGTTATGTTACTATGCATTACATTTAATGTACTGAACAGGACTGGAATATTACGGTGTGATTTAAAGCGTCCCATCAAACTACTTTTTTTCAATTAACAGTTTAAATTAACCCTTTACATATACCCACAGTACTTTTCGAAAAATGCATCATAATGGACTTTTTCTTGCTTTCTAAGAAAGATCTTGAATAATGCAGTTATGCATGCTTGAAACTGAGTTTGTATATGGTCGTAGATTTTGAGCGTACTAGGAGTATTAAATATACTATAATGGTATGATAACTGGTCCAAACGAAAAGGGAACCAGTTGAATAAAAATGTGCCTTTTTTGAAAATCAAGAGGAATCAAGAGGAAGGCTGGCTGTTCCCGCGCACAGCCAGCTGAATCAGAAAAGGGTCTCTAGATCTGTGGCACGCGATGAATGTTTCGATCGTCCGCCATCTTGCTGGTACTTAAGTCGTGAGGTGGCAACGGCTGCCCTTTTTTCAGCATTGCGAAAGGGTTGCGCCTCAAAGGGTTAACTAACTTTCGCTTAATTCATTTTTTAAAATTAAATTCTGATAAGTTTTTCAAGTTGGACGCTTTATAGTATCAAAAGAAATCGAGCCAATTTATTAGAATTATAGATCAGAAAGATAAACTCAAGCAATTTTCAAAAATTTTGTTAGAAAACATTTAAATGAGTCATTCTAATTCCTTCAGTTGGAAATACAAAATATAAGAAAACCTTCAATATGTAGAGGAAATGCATCAAAGATTGTCGTTGCCTCTCAACCGTAGACGTAATCACTTTTTAGCACCTGATATGAAGGTAAAAGAGAAAGACGAGAGAGGGCGATTAAAAATTAATTTTCTGATCCCCTTGTGTTCAACTGCAGTTATTTGAAATTAAATTCATCGATCTTTTTTTTTTTTTCTAAAAGTAGTAAAGGCACTATGTTGATATGCACCAAAATTCATAAGGCTATCTATACAATATGCCCGATAAATTCCCTTGCCAGCCCAATAATTTCTAAATGGTAAGAGCTATAGTCATAAAAGTAGGATTTAGGTATAGTAACGTTACCATGCGCTACGCAAAAAAACCGCTTACAGTTCCACCTGGCGGCTAAATTGTGAGTTAACTTCTTATCTCTAAAACGGTAATAGATACGGGAAAAAAAAGGCAATTACGAAGTAGCTGAGCATCATCGATTTAGTAAACTTAGACACTTTGCGTATATTAATGTTCCAAATAGAAAGCAAGGGTTAAAGGCGTATTACTTGCCACCAGTCACGTTGAACAATGGCCGCATTCGTAAACGCCAAACGAGTTGCACTCGTGCAACGAGTTTCTATCTAAGGTGTTCGTAAAGGAAACTGAGTGCTTTCAGTTTAAAAACTAGAGCGTTCGTATACAAAACTGGGTGCAATTAGTTTCAAACGAAGTAAACTGAGAACGAATTAGGTTCGTTGCGTTTTACTTTCTGCGCGTTGTTTTTGTTTAGAAATGGCGTCCGTTGTTATGGAATAGTATGATGTTATGAAAAGTATTTTACGTTTGCTGAAGCTGCAAATATTAGTTTTTCGAGGAGGAAATTGAGGCATACGTTAGAAACTGCTACGAAGGTACATACTTTTTCAAAGGTAATCATTTTCTTGTATTTTTCATTTTAGTAAATTCAAAAATGCATGTTTTAGTGTCGAGATTGAAGTTGATTTAAACCGTTATTTGCGAAATTTGAATTTCTCTTGCTAAATACTTTTGAAAGAATGAAGTTTAAGTTGAAATTTCTAAATTTTAATCTGTGCACTTCAATGATGGCCATTCTTTCTTTTAAAAATCCTGTTGATTTTATATTGAGTATGTGCTAAAAACTCTCCTCAGCAAAGTTAACGTATTCGCGAATTGTAAACAAACACGTCTCCTAGGCGACGAAACTCAATAAACTGAAGTTGTTCGTAAAGGCAAAAGAAACTGATAACCACTGACAGCACTCAACACACGCATTCCAGTTTTCTGACGAAAACTCATGCAACGAGTTTGTCGTATACGAATGCAGCCAATGTGAAGCAGAAATTTCCTGTAGTCCAGACGCATATTTTTCTTATGGAAAACACTTTGAGTATGAAAGATAACTGAGCTTAATGTCAAGCGGGTGCAATTTTGGAAAACTTGACCATAAAAATGTGCTTTTTATGCCTTCTATTCGTAGCATTATTATGGAAGGTATGAGTGCAAGCAGTGGCGTATCCAGAAAATTTTCACGGGGGGGTTACGACTACTGCAACTCATGTATGTGTATACGTTTGTGTGACAATAGAGTGAATAATACACATTTTGTATGGCAAAAAATTCCTCATGGTGTGTGTGTGTGTGTGACCCCCCCCTAACCCCCACTATCCTTGGCTACTCCACTGTGTGCAAGGTATCTTTTCTAAGTAAATCGATCATGCTGAACAAGTTTGTATCTGATATTTTTCCCGTACCTTGTACTGTTTCCGAGATAAGAATGCTAACTCCAAATTTAGCCGATAGGTGGTGCTATAAGCAATTTTCTTGCGTAGCATATGGTAACTTTATTATATCTAGATCCCACTGTTATGACTGTAGCATCAGCCATTTCGGAGTTAAGATGGTGGCAAGGGACTTTAATGGGCCTATGTTGTTGTTGGTTTTTTTTTTTTTTTTTTGGCAAGTCAAACGTGAATATAAAAAAGGCTCGTTCAGAATAGTCTTCTCCAAAACAATCCCCCCCCCTCACATTTACTTTGGAATACATGATTTATGTAAATAACGAAAACAGCAGGTGCTTTTTTTATATGTAGGTTAGATTTATTTTTTACGGTTGCTGAATAACTTTAAACGTGAGAAAATATTGTATGGTTGAATGGGTATTACACGTGAAGGGTTTAGATGCAAAACTCACACTCTCCAATCATCAAATTCATGGAAAATTGCGCCAAAAAAAACTGATTATATGAACATTAAGTTTTCACTATGTTATTTTGGAAGGTAAACAACAAAAAGCAAAAAAAAAAAAAAAAATATTTTTCAAGGTTTATTTGTTATTCTTTAAAAACTTCGACAGAAAAAAACAATAACATGATTATTTGAAAGACTCCCTGACTAGTTGAATTTGGAGAGTGCGAGTTTTGCCTTAAAACAGTTGCTGGATAATGTGAGTTACAAAATCCAAACGTAATTTTCAGCATTTTTTTCGGCCTTAAAATGTTCATTATGGTCTAAATCACTATTACAAACCAATTCGCAATAAAAAGACTAACACAAGGATAGGCATAACTCAATGCCATAAAAAGTGGATAATGTGATTTTTGCATCTGCACCCTTCATGTGTGTACTGCTCTTATCATTTTAGTACCTGGCTACCGAGCCATGCTCAGAATCTAAAAATTCCTTAAATGCAAAATAATCGGTAACTAGGTGCCTTGACAAGTATGAATAATCTTCATGATTACCAAAGACTTACATTGCAGTTGGATCACTCATTCATTTTCAGGGAAGCTTTGGTCGGCATTCAGTGTTACAATGGCACATTTTTTGTTTTGAAGAGTGGTGCTAAATATTCGACGGTCTGTGCCATCAGTGTTGAGCAAAAGGTTGTTTAACGTAAGGTGCCTCCTTTCCTTCTATAGCAGAGAGTGCGTCAGCGGGGGTGAGAGAAGATCTTGGCTGATACAATGGGGATTGTTCATGCATTCACTAACAGCGTCTTGATTATCTTGGAAATATATCTGTCCATATTGAGGGCGTTCAAATTCAGCATAAGGAGTTTGAGTTGGCTGAACAGTCAAATGAATGAGTTTATAAAAAAAATTCCATCAAGTCTGTTATAGACTGTTCGCGACGTAGCTGTATGTGTATACACCGCAATCGTTTATACTTTCACTCGTCATACTGTGAACAAAGCCAATGCAAAGTTTGCCTTCGAAGTTCGAATTCTTTTACGAAATTCTTTGGAATGTAGATGGCATCGAAGGAACAATCGCACCAATTCATTAGGAAATTCGGGATGTCTTACGCCAATCTTACTGTGTAAACAACAGTCCCCAAAATAATTTCTGTTAATTTGAGATTTACTCTTTCTTCAGGAAAATGCAAAGCTCCACGGTGAATGCAAGCCATGTTAAAACGCTGTAAACTGTGATAGTAAGTATTCGCATTTGAGGCAGCTTTGTAGATACTTAAACGGTTTGTGTTTACCCGAATTACTTGTCGACGTCTAGCTATTCTATGTTGTTCTCTCCAAATGCACTGTTTCAATTACTCGTGTTTGAGCCGCACATTCACGCATTTTAGCCAAGCGCTGCTGCCGATGATCATATGTTTACACAGTTCGTTTTTGAGCTACACTTACATGCATTTACGTTTTTGTCGGGTGATACAGGGCGATAATTCTTTACGGATGAAATTGTAAAATTCTCTATAGTGCTACAATTTAAACATAAAATACTTATTTTTTTTCTAATTAGAAGAAAATACATCTTACATAAATAAATTCTGTAAACGTAAATTCAATCTTCTTACGTAAATATAGGTGCGATAAAAGTATAATCCTACATGAACATATTTTAAACATATTTTTTTTTATAAACTCACTCTAAGAAAAGAAAAAGTGAAACGCAATTGAAATTATTAGTAGAAAAGCACACTTCGAAATCATGAAATCAAACACAGAATAGATTAAAAATATTCTTTTACAATAGCTTTATAGTAACTTCAACAGCTACTTAAACGTTGACAGTAATAGAAGATACGGATGAACTGCAAAAAAATGAACTTCTAACCTCGAATAAATCAAAAATACATCGTGTCCTACTATATAGTTATGCTGAACCCGGACTCTGTCACTATTCCTCTTCAATCATTCAAAAAAAAAAAAAATTACCATCATTAATCTAAACAGATTAAAAAGTTATTGTATAATAACGTAAAATTTACACCGTTTAACATTGGTGCGATCGGCCTGAAAATTTTCATAATTATGTTAAAAAAAAAGTATAGAAACAAATCTAAAAATCCACCTGTTTCTTTTTAAGCGATTTTTTGCTATTTTCAGCTCTATTTCATTTCGGCGAATAAAAAACGCTTATGGTTTGCGAGTCAAAATTATGTATTGCAAGTGACATTGACGTCATACTGAAGTCACGGTTATCAGGCTTTGAAGGGAAAATTACGATTCCAATGCGCTTAAAATATTTTCTCTAAATTACTACGCAGTTTAACTTTTTTTTCAAGAATAAAATGGTTTTCCCAGCATTAAGCATTGATAATAGGGGAGGATGTTCTTACCAAACGAAATATTTCGAATGTGAAAATTTTCTGCAGATTATGCAATTCCAATTTCGATATATAATAAAAATTGAATATGAAGTTATTTATTTTAAGTGGGTAAATATTAAATATTCTGAGTGTAGACATTCTATCTCCCGTTGTAATTGCCTCCCCAAAGTGTTTTATCCTTTAGATTAATAATAGTACTCAACACAAAACAACACACTCTAATCCACAGTTAAATAAGAATTGAAAAGTTATTAGAAAAAATCTTAGTAACCAGATTTCAGTCTCCCAATTTACTGCTTCCACATATGGGCAACGTCCAGCCCGCGGGGCGGATGGGGAACGAAACGGCTTTTGATCCGACCAGCAGAGCAAGTCGAAACCCCGTATAAAACCAATATAAAACATTCAAACTCCCATATAAATGCCGATTATACGCCCGCGATTTCGATAACATCCTGAAGTTAAGAGCATGAATTCGCTAACATCGTGTGAAGTTCTGCCCGCAACTTTTCAAAGGTTGTCCATACCTAGCGTAGGCGATGATGAAACAAATGAGTTGAAATCATCAGCTGCAGTTAATCAAAACTATGCAAAAGAAAACTGATGGCTGATCACGTGAAAAATTAATTTGAATTTTGGTTGCGAGCCCTATTCAGGAATCGATCGTATTATTATAAATTTTTTCATCGGAGTTTCAGAGATCGTTTCATTATAAACTGTTGTCACATAAAAAATTGTTAGGGTAACTGCATTTAAATATTTATCGTCAACTTGGCGGAATACGGCGCACAGTGGAGTATTCGTATCAAAATCCTGGCCAAAAGTCGAAAATTTTAAATTTGTTTAAAAACAGTAATATATATGTTTTTGGATAGCCTAGTAACTGATGCATCATGTAATGCATGTTTTTCGACCATAATTCATATCCAAAAGATGCAACACTCGGTTTAAAAGCAAGTTTCTTCATTTACGGCAAGAGATTTCAGCGTTTTCTATTACTTCGTCTTGCATTTTTTACGGGCTCTTTAAATTAATTTACTGGTTTGATACTTAGTATAATTGTAGTAAAATATATGTATTTTAATTATATGTATCTATTAGCTTGAAAAAATAATATGACTTTATTTTAAAAAATTGTAAACTTTGTTTTTCTAATTTTTTTTTCAAAAATTCACATTTCAAAAAGCTTTTTGAAGGGGTGTCGCGGCTTGTCGCGCCCAATTTCAACTATAATCGTAATTATTACAGTATTGAGTGTCTATTCCAAGAAAAAAATGTTCCCCCAACATCCACCATTTTTATAAAAAAAATTATTTATATAGCGCCATTTTTATTTTTTCGATAATTTTTCGACGGGTGATCGCAAAAGCTATACAAACATACGCACTTGTATTTCTCATAAACTATAAATTATGTGCAGGTGTTTGGATAAAGGTATATAAAATTCATTTTAGTCAAGATTTAACATCAGTATTTTAAATTCAGTATGTAATTTCTTATTTTTCTGATGTAAATTTGCTATAAGAAGAAAATTTCTACATATTCCAAAATTGCCCTTTCTTAGTCATGTAAATAGTCCCATCTATTTACAGATTAGTTTTCCATTTATGTAGTAAATTGTGTCCAAAGCAAAAACTCCCCATTTTTGGTTCTCAAAGGTTGGCAACTGTGACTTCGGGTCATTGAAGTGTGAGTGTGTAAACAGAAAAGTGCTGGCTTGAAATAAATTACTTTCTCCTCGAGCTTGGAATGAGATTTTATGGGTTTGCAAAGGGGGGCATCTTTTAAGCAGTGCCCTTATATGATCTGCTCTAGATAAAGGCCAATGAAAAAGAGCAAGCCTTATAGCAGTGAGACCCTGTAACTTCTTCTTCCAGAGTGGTCCGATGGTGCTCTCTCTCTCTCTCTCTCTCTCTCTCTCTCTCTCTCTCTCTCTCTCTCACACAAAAAAAAAAAAAAAAAAAAAAAAGGAAGAAGGAGAAGAAAAAGAAAGTGATTCTGAGTGAAGACGAATATCAGAGTTCAAAAGAATCGGAATGAAAAAGTTAATCTTCAGAAGTCATTAGAAAACTAAGATCCAAAAGTAACTACATTTAGAAAAGTGGAAAATCTGAAAACTTTTATGATAAAAATTGATTTATAGATAAGTAGTATTATATTTATAAGTATTATTATAAGTAAAGTATTACATTTATATATTTTTATTGTGGTTAAGGCAGCGTTTCTCAACCTGTGGGGCGCGCCCCCCAAGGAGGCGCAGAGCGTTTCCAGGGGAGGCACGAGAAAAACCAAAGAGCAAGTAATGATGCACGATTTTTAAAAATCGCCTAATTTATTCTCATTTTTACTCAAAAATATATCCATTTTCGCTTAAAATGTTCATTCAAACTTTACTGATAACATTATTTTGTAGAAAATTCGACTAAATGTACATTGTTAAAGATTAAAAAACTGAATGTATGCTGAACAATGTGAAGGGGGGGGGGTGCTACCGTAAGTTAGCCTTTGTTGGGAGGGGGCGAAGTTAAAAGGTTGAGAACCGCTGGGTTAAGGCACGGCTATTTTCCTCACGGGAAGGTTGCCTTGGCGGAGGGCTTTTTAAGAGGCTCTAATGCGTATTCACGTGACATCTGGAGAAAATCGCCCAAAACTCCAGACCGTTAGATCGACAGCCGCGTGGTATTACATTTATAAGTGGTATTATACAAAAGCAGTACTTCCCAGTAAGGGACACTCCCCGGACAAGACATTTGTTAGAAACCAACTTCGAGTCGTTTAGCGATATATCGCCAAATTTGGCGACAACACGCTTTTTTATATAATTTAAGAAGTATATAATACTAAAAAGTAAGTCAAAAGTCAACAGTAGTGATTTTAACGTTAAAACACATGAAAAATATTTTTGGCCAGGATTTTGACACAAATACTCCACTGTACGGCGGTTAAAGTAGAATTCAACCTAGTGCCGTAATGAAAAACTCGGAATTTTCATGTTACGTCACAGGATCTTTTTTTCTTTCTGTGTATCACTGCAAAAGATGTCATTTTCATTTAAATTATTCAGTTGAGCTGAAACTTTCATGTATTTTTGAAATTCGCATCGTATGATTCAATATAAAATACTTGAAAAATATTTACAGTACCTATAGTTTTAGTATCTACGCGGGAATACATTTAGTTTTACGTTAGTTGCAAGAGGGTGAAGTAATAAATACAGGTAATTTTTGACAGATTTGCGAATAGTTTTATATTAATAACTATGAATTAAGAATAATTAAATTATTTACGTATATTCCATCAAGGTGCTTGCGGAATGGCAACGGGGATTGGTTTTCTTTTTTTCTTTCGCTGGTTGCCAAGACGACAGTTTTAAATGAAAATAACTTTTTCATTCTGAAAAAACATGTAGGTGAAAGGTGTGATATATAGTTATTGAAATATTTATTTGTCTGTGTATTGGATATTAAGTTCCATTTATTTTGTTTCTTGCGAAATTAATTTTTACTATTATATATCGATGAGTCTATTTTTTAATCCGCACCAAAGTTATTTAAGCGTTCCTTTTACGAAGATCTCGTGAACTGTGTTTCTCAAACGATCAATAGATGACGCTACCGTCCAAAACGAAAATTTTACATTTTGAGCGATTCAGACTGTTTTTACAGTCACGTGACCTTGCGCAATCTTTTCCTGGACTCAAAAAATCACCAGGCACGAAATTTTAAAAGATCGCTCGGACAAACACACATACATTCCGCGTTTAATAGTATAGGGATAGAAAGACGCTGTGAAATTTTGAATGCACGTTTGAAGGGAGTACGAGACGAGCCATGATGGTTTACTTCTCGAGGTCTATCACATTAAAATAAATAAATAAATAAATCGTGATGATAAGTCTCTCTAGTCTCGTGTTTTCACGAGACTAGAGAGAACTCATTAGTATCTTTCTAGAAGTTTCACTTCCATTTCTGCTTAAGAGTGATAAATTTAATTTTTTAATTATTCATAAATTGCTTCTTATTTCAAAAGAACAGCCTAAGGATGAAACATAAGATAGTTATAATTTAACTAACCCTATAAATAGGCTTTTACAGATAAAACAGGTGAACGGATTTTAACCAAATTTAGTATATACACTTTACATGAAATGCACTCAAGGAATTCAGGGAAAAAAAGTTCTAAAAATGTTTACTAGGTGGCCTTTTGGATTAAAAAAATAGTATTTAACAATGAAAATGACTAAATCGACCTGTGCAAACAATTTTAACCTATTTTTAATTAATTTAAGTCACTTTTTGAGCTTAATGCCCACGCGAAATGCCTTCCAGTGCAGCGATTCTCAACTAGTGTGGCGCAAGAAAAACAAGCAAAGAGCAAGTGATAATGCATGCTCTAAAAAATCATCTCATTTTTATTCCAAAGCATATCTATTTTTTAAATGCTTATTTAAATTTTACCGATAACATTATTTTCTATGAAAGGCTACTAAATGCTCAATTTTGAAAGATAAAAAACTGTATGCTGACGAGTGTGTGTGTAAGGAGGGGGCGCAATTGTAAGTAATTCATTGTTGGGGGCGTAAGAAATCTTAAAAGGTAGGGTGGACTCCTTTTGGAACTTAACTTTAAAAAAAATACTTCCTTGAGAATGTCTCGTGTACAGTCCACATGCCACAGTTGGTGGCAATATGCTCACCTGTTTCAGATACAGAATCTTATCTATAGAGAAAGTTTATAACTATAACCACCCTGTACACCAAAAAGGATATGTTATCTATCGCCGAAAAATACAGAAAGTTTTGTAAATTTTTGTTACACTTCAGTGTATCTCATGAAGAATAACTATTAAATTTAGAAATCAGAACAGCTCATTCCTTTTTTTTTTTTTTTTTTTTTTTCCGAGAACTAATTTTCCCAAGTTTCTTTTTACACAAATTTACTTGCCACCTTTGATCTTTTAATCAGAGCTTTGCCTTTGCTTGAACCAAAGAACGGGAGGGGGAAAAAAAGAAGATTCCTATCTTATTTCAGTTTCGAATGCAATTTAATTATTCCCTTTGGTACATTTATTGAAACAAGATCTTCTACAAAGTACGGAGTGATTCACTTTAAGAGAGGAGCACGCGAAGGTTATTTGTTTACTCTGACGTTTTGTTTCTTTGAGAACATCGTGAAAACCTTATTCTTATCTTTGTAAAAGGTTTTTTTTTTCTTTTAAAGAATGCATTAATACTAAAGATTCAATTTCCAAGGAGTTTGATTACTGTTCTTTCTTTTCACTTAAAAGCCCCTAATTGGATTTAATCCTATTGTGCTTTGTTGAGATATTATTGCGCTTTGAAAGAAGAAAAGGATACGCATAAAGAATCACTTAAAGCAACAGACGCAAGTAAAAATTTCTTGTCAGATTTAATAATGGCGAATTTTTTATTAAAACTCTTCCAGCATTATGTGACTTTGTATAAGTCATAATCGGGTGAAATTCAGTCATAAGTGCCTACGCTCCTTAGGTTTAAAATGGACTTGTGGAGATAATTTATTTTGTATCCAATAAAAATTTTATCGAGCCTCGTTTAGAAGAAGAATTAAAACCCATTGCCTTAGATTAAAACTTGAACCAGTTATTAACCCTTTAACGCGCAGTGTTCCCGCTCTGGGAACACCATACTCTGATGTTTTGACTGTTGCCAGTCTCGAAGAATAGATTTGATTTCAATAAAAATAGTTGCGGGTGACATCGCTCCGCGAGAATCCTTTACTTTTTAGCACGTCATTTCCCGTAAAAAAGTGGTCACGATTATTTCTAACAGCACTGACATCAGCTGAAAAATGGAAGCATGCGAGAACAGCTGCATAGATTGCCCAATGCTGAAAAAAGGGCAGCCGTTGCCATCGCTCGACTTAACTGCCAGCAAGATGGCAGACGATCGAAACGTTCATCGCGTGCCACAGATCTAGAGACCCTTTTTTTTGGCGACAGCTGCCTCGCGCACAGCCAGCTTTCACTTTTTTTGGCGAAAGCTGGCTGTGCGCGAGGCAGCTGTCGCCAAAAAAAAAAGGGTCTCTAGATCTGTGGCACGCGATGAACGTTTCGATCGTCTGCCATCTATCTGGCATTTAAGTCGAGCGATGGCAACGGCTGCCCTTTTTTCAGCGTTGTGAAAGGGTTGCGCCTCAAAGGGTTAAGTAGAGACTACATCAAAATTTAGTCATTTCAGGACTGACAGGGAAGCCATCGTTAAATGGTCCCGCTTCTTTTCTTCCTTCTTCTTCTTTTTATGCCTTAAAATGTTAATTTCGATACATTGATTTACCGGAGTAAACTGTTCGACTACTATGGTAACTATGTAGAAAAGAAATGCGTATCACCTTACTATCTTTGTGCACCCGTGGCTGACGAGAAAGATAGGCTGCGGTGCTTACATTTTGGTCATACCATTTTGCCCTCTAAGAGCCATGTAATCTAGGCCATCTTAGTCCGAGGTAGACGCAGTGTCACATGGCTCTTAGAGGGCCAAAAGGGTGTGACCTAAATGTCAGCACCGCAGCCTGTCTTTCTCGTCAACCACGGTATCTGTGTGGTTTTCGTAAATATACCTGTTCTCTCAAAGGAACGGCTACACGCTTAAATCTATTGAATAAAACTAACACTCCTTTATTGATTAAATTTCTTATCGACTGATTTAAATCCTTTTACTGCTAAAATATACTCATTAAAGAGAATAATTTGTTATCTCCTCAATTCGCCTCAATGCTCCCGATTCGCTAGATTCTACTTAGCTCAATTTTCACAATATTTTTGTCTATTTGAGTATTCTGTCTCTTCGCCCCCACGACCCATATGCTATTACTATCACGTGACCAACGCTCTTCAACGGATAACGGTTCATAGTCCCAAACGCGTTCATCGTAAGCCGTGGCTCACGGCTGGGCGGGCATCGAAGGACAAGCGTGTCGTTATCAAAATATGAATTAAAAGAATTTCTGAAGAGGATACTAGATGCACTTTTAGTTAATGCCAAGTCCTTTTATTAAGGATGTTTAGTTGTGTGTGTATTCGCTTGTGATTATTTGGTTTTATATCCGAATACCAAATCTATCTTTTTCATTCAGAGTTGTGAAATAAATTCAGTCTAGATATGGAGGAGATGCTTTAGGTAAAGAATTCGCTTTATGACATAATTTCTTACGATTGGATTATAAAAAGCTGTTGTAAAACAAATGAAATTATGATATCTCCACTCAGAGTAAGTAGTATTTTACCTTTTTCACGTAAACAAATTGGGTTCCTGCTTTAATTATATCTCACAGCTGGTTTAACCATGATTGCATTTCTGTATTTTGACTGCACTGTGAATTCGTTTTATAACTAGAGACTATAGTGATATTATATTCTATTTATTAAAAACATACTTTTTTATAGTGTATTAAGATATACGTAATATATTTGCCTTGATTTAAAATTTATTTTTTCGGGCTTATAATCATAGATTACAGCTCTGATAATAAAAAATGAAGAAAACGAATAATTCAATATAAATTTTAATAAAACACCCTTTTAGCTTAGAAAGCTTAAAGCTTTTTAGCTTAAAGTAATAATCTTAATTGAGTACAGATATATTAATTAAAAAAGGGCTGATTTTGTAAAAACGCTCATTCTATAGCTTAAATAATAATCATAATTGAGTACAGTTATATTAATCAAAAGCGGACAGACACTCCTTTTTTTGATTATTATTTAGCCTAAATGGAGCTGTTGTATAATGCTCAAAAATTGAGAATTTTTCGCTCCATTGATTTTTGTCGATGAATTGAGCAAATTTTACTCAATCGGGAGAATGGCTGTTTGAAGTCAAAAATTGAGTAAAAGTATACTCCGTTTGATTATTATTCTACTCAATAGCCTGTACCGTACCTTTCAAACCTTCTTCATATTAACCTTTTAAGATCTGATTAAATAATTTCTCATTGAATTAATATATCTTTCGATAATAGAGAATAAATTTTTGATTAAAAAATAAAATCAAAATCCTAATTATTAAGTTTTCGAGAAAAATTGGTTTTTCTTTATGCGACCAAATGGGACATCCATCCTGTACGACAGTTACTTTTGGGACCTCAAACGTGGACGGAGGGTCTGAATGGATTAAAATTTCTCTATGCACAAAACCATATAACAGTCGAATTCCTTTATATGGAAGACAAAAAAGTATTTTTATACATGCATCTACTAAAAAAGTGAGTGTAGGTCAAATTTCCCAATTTGGCTTTGTGAACAACCAATTATCCAACTTCAACCCTTTGATACACGTTACTTTTCCAGAAATATCAATATTTAGTACATCCACTCAAAAAAGTATTCGAGTATGAGAGAAATTTCTTACATTAGTTTTGTGAGTAACTCAATTTTTATGTTTTTTTGTTTGTGGGATTACGGCCATGGGCGCCGGGAGGGGGGTGCAAGGGGTGTGCACTTGCACCCCCCTGGAGTTTGAAAAAAGCATAATTAACCTGAAAATATAAGTAACTTGTTTTACCCTTAGGACAGACAGTAAAATAAAAAGAGCTTGAATGTGTGTGTGATATTTTGAATTCTACGTGTAACTTTCGCATTAAATTAACCGTTTAGACGTGTGTTTATGGCTTAATATTTTCTACCATTGAACATAAATTTTAAACTTTTGAGAAGTCATCCACATTTTTATTTTGGGATAATGTTTGCGAACGCACATGAACCCTCATAATGTATTGACCAACGCTTACGGTCGTAGTAGTGTTGAATGCTTCACGGCATGCGCCCGCAATTAGGAAAAATTTTTGAAATAGTCTCGATAATATTTGAGGTAGGCGGGACCGGGCTTGTCTCGAATTATCGAAATCATTGAATTAATAAACAGATAAATGGAAATAAAGCAACTTTTGTGATTTGAGTGCATATTTAAAGGTAAAGTGTAGTTACATATTATCACATCACTGATTAGAGCCGGTTAATAATATCGGAAAGCTGTAGTCAATTGTTTTGTATCGACTCGTTTCTGTACTGCAGTAACGCGCCATTTCCAAAGCAGCAAGTCAACACTGCACAGAAATGGCTATGCGGACATTTACTAAAAAAATACACCCTCTTTCTTTGGGAGAGGGATTTCTGATACGGCTTTCGGGTGCACCAAGTATTTGAACTTTTGTACTGAAATAAAAAAATCGCCTATTTTATATGTATTGGTCATTATTTGGAAGCTAAACTGATTTTTTCACTTACTGGGATGTATGGAAAACTAGAACAATAGAGACTCTACTGTGAATATGATTAAATGCAATTATTTTAGGACTTAACGATTAAAGTTGACAACGATTAACATTTCTTTTTAACATTATAAAGTTAATTTTTCCGAGATTTAAACTCAAAAACTATTTGATGAAAATTTGTATTTTGAGTTTTTTGACTTGCTGATTTTTTAAATATTAAGTGAAGACATCACAGCGTCACTTCCGTAACTTAGACTCTGTTTTAATATGTAGATGTCTTTGTCAAGTGCACTTAAGGCAAACTTGCACATGGGGTATCTGTCATAAAAGAGGGGGAGGGGAATTGTCTTGGGCAGAGGACTTTTTAAGGGGTTCTAACGTGTATTCACTTAACATGTAGAGAAAACCGGCCAAAACTCAAAACCGTTAGATTGACAGCCGCGCGGCAGGCCAGAACTATTGACCTCCACATTTCAGCCATCTACCATTTTCAGCACTGGACATGGCGGGAGCCCCTAAGCCAAAAATTGCTATGTACATCAATGCTAGAGAAAATACATTTCGCTTCAGTTTTTCTTGGAATATTGTCTGTTTAAATATAAAACAATGTTATCAAAATTGCATACAATTTAAATAATAAATTATTAGTACACTTAAATTGAGGTATTATTAATTAGGCCAAATTAATAGTTTAAGATTTTGTACTTTTCAGCTGCGATAAAATAACTATGACGATGTTTATTTTACACATTGATGCTACATTTTCCAGTCAAGATTCTTCTTCCTTCGAAAGCCAAATAGTTTAATTTTTTATTTTCATGTATACAAGGTGTCCCTGAAGGCAGTTAAAATACATACAAAGAAGCATTTTTCTGCATTGCAACTTTTGTCGGAAATGAAAAATGTAGATTGTTTCAGCACGATTGTGCTCCAACCTATTTCGCAAATAATGTGCGCAATTACCCCATTATAATCTTTGACTCCCGATCGATTGGACAAGTTGAATGAGTTGCTTGGCCATCGCGTTCATTAGATTAATCAAGTATCGAATTTTGCTTTTGGGGATACCTCAAGGCACTCGTTTACAAGACTCCAGTTGACACAGATGAGGGCCTCATTGCAAAACTTTAGTAACTGCTGCACCCGTTCGTGCAGGGGCGTAGCCAGAAATTTCTCATGGGGGGGGGCGTTACGACTACTACAACTCATATATATATATATATATATTTATATATACGTGTGTATGATAATCTAGTGAAGTCTATACATTTAGTATGGCAAAATTTTCTCATGGGGGGGGGGGTTATGACCCCCCTAACACCCCCCACTTTTGGCTACGCCCCTGCGTTCGTAGAACACCTGGCATCTTCGAAAGGGTACGCCAATCACTTGCTAGATGCTACCAGCACATTTGAGCATTTACAATAGAGCTTTTTCATTTTTTGCATTTGCTATATTTCCATCTACACGTTTTATTTCTAACCCCACATTGCCAATCTGCTATACAAAAAAATGCTTTGCTTCTTTATATGAATTGTATTTTAAAGTTTGGCCTAGGAGTTCTGGAACAGCCTGTATATGTATATATATATATATATATATATATCTTGGGTGCACCCCCCTGGAAATGATCCTGCCGGCGCCCTTGATTACGGCCAAATAGCTACGCGTGGGCTCTAGGCCGATGGGTGGGGTGCCCTCCGTGGGGGTCGTTTTAAGGGGTCCTAACCCGTATTTATGCTGTTTCGGAGAAAACCACGGAAAACTCCGAACGGTTAGGTCGACGGACGCGCGATGGGATCCGAACTCGGGACCTTCACACTTCGCCCGTCTACCATTTCCAGTGACATAACCACTGTGCCATGGTGAGGCACTCAATTAAAAAAAAAAAAAAAAAAAAAAAAAAAAAAAAAAAACTCAATTTAAAAAAAAAAGCATGCAGCTGATAACGAATATTAGAAACTGTTATTATATATTATACAGGGTGTCCCAAAAGATGGTAACGGGATTTAATTCTTTATCTATTAGAGATAAGTGGACAGTGTAAATTGAAATAAATGTTCAAAATAAGTTCGGAAATAATACTCCGTTAAGAAAAAGTACTCTCGTTAATTTTTAAAAACTTACACTTCTTAAATTTTTATACGACCCCTGAACAAACAATTCCCAATTAGTTAAATTGTGGTAGTAGACAAAAGCCTATTTAATTAATAAAAATATTAGTAACATAGGTCTATAATATTTTCGTGTGCAGATATATATGTATATATATATATATATATATATATATATATATGTCTGCGTTTGCACATTATGCCCACTAAATAGCTCCCCATTTTAAACGTAAATAGTAAAAATATTATTGCAAGACACTCTGCTTAGTTCTCGTGTTCGTAGTTTAAAAGTCCAGCGTATATGGAAAGTTCTGTAAACAGTCCAGTTGATAAAACGCAACGCAAATTTTATTGGTTCTAGAAAATAGATGAACAATCTGCCTTTACAACTCACAGGAACTAACGAGCAGTCACTTGATTTATAATAGTTATCACAAAAGCCTCATTTGATACCGTATTTTTCATACAATAAAATTCTTCCACAGGCTAAACTTGTGGAAATCGTCGTGCAAAACTCTCAGCTGCCGTCAGCATATAACTATGAAGACTTCACAAACAGCCTTCAAAAATATGCTTCACAAAACAAGCGAGAAAGCGTCGCTTATAATGCCGCAATAACCCGAAGCAGACCTTCTCAGCATAATTATTGTTTCTCTGTTGGTGACAGCTGACAACTCTCCCAGTGTTAGACGAGTTGTTCCTTTTAATTAATAAAAGGATTTTATTAATTAAAAGGAGGATTTTATTAATTATTAGTCTGCATTTCCGCACATGTTTCCTTAACTTTCCGCTAATTACCACACCAATTCATTGTCATTTCCAATAAAATGCTATAAACCTCACAGTTTAACAGTGTGAGCAGTGTCTGGAGGAAAGTTTCTGTTCACGTATATTAATGACGTAATACTAATAATGCAGTATAATACTACTGCAGAGAAGCAAACATTACAGGCCCTGCAGGCGCCGCCTCTAGGCTCGCGCACCCCTTCCTCAGTTACGGCGGTCGAAGGTCCGATACCAACTGGGGACTGGTCGCCGAGAGGAGGTGCGCAAGACGAGCTGCATATCGCTGTTGCGATCTGACCACTAAAATTCAAATGTGCGCCATCGGTAGCTGCTAAATGCAGATGTGCGCATGGCGAACAAGGATAAAAGGCCAGCCAAGTTCTTGCTTAGAAGAAAACGCTGTCAGCAGTCACAGCAACGGGTGCTGCTGCTCGCTGTCTACTAATTCCTGATTCTGATGCCAAGCGGTTTAGTGGAGCCCTGCCTACTCATTCCAGGTTCTGATGCCAAGCACCCTAGTGGATCTCTGCCTAGGATTCTGAGTGCCGATGTCCTGCTGCCTGATCGTCGTCAACTGTCATATTGATGGAAGAGTTATTAGAGTTATGGAAGTTCCATATTTTTAAGTTCCTTGTTTCCGTTCAGTAGTGAACTAGTTAAGTAATAAAGAGTTTATGTCAACATCGACTTGATTACTGACCAGAAAACCAGACGCTACCTACAGTGGTGACCCGGCGTTCTTGGATATACAGAAGTTTTGAAGCTCAAGTCATCGGCCTCGGATATATCAACTGTCAGTGGATGCTAGCCCGGTAAGTGGAGTAAATTTTTTTGCCCTTCGAACTGTCCAACCCAAGCTTAAACACGTTTCGCACATAGTTTTACACTCACAGGAACACATGGCAAACGAACATTCGGAACAAGCTGGGGTTATAAATGTAGCAGAACTCGGTAGGGTAGCATTAAAACTTCCCCCGTTTTGGGAAAAGGAACCAGAACTTTGGTTTCTCAATATTGAAGCTCAGTTCATGTTAGCAGGTGTCACGCAAGATGCAACGAAATACTATGCGGTGGTGGCCGCCCTTAACTCTGAAACCTTAACCTATGTTAGTGACATAGTAAAAAACCCTCCCGTACAAGAACTATACAAAACCCTGAAAGATCGTCTCATAGAAGAGTTGTCCGACTCTGAACAAAAAAGGGTGAAGGCCTTGCTGTCTCACGCAGTGTTAGGGGACGATAAACCATCACACCTCTTTAAAAATGCGCCAGTTAGCACAGGACAAAGTAGGAGACGATTTTTTAAAAACGTTCCCCATTGTAAGCCCCATTGATAAAAACGCGCCAAATTTCTCCAGGTTTTGCGACTTTATGGCAAAATATCACAAAAAAAAAAGAAGCGATATTGCCAATATTCGGCGAGAAACTCCCAATCGCGCGTTTAGTTAACCGACTTGCATGAAACAAAAAGCACATTTGAATTATTTGACACGTAGAATACAAATGTTATCCTAAATTAAACTCCTGAAGAGAATATCGCCCAAAAAATTCATAACACTTGCACCTTACTAAGGACTGCACGTCCCTGGCAGTACAAACCCTAGTTAGAAGATCACACAAACATTTATACTACGCATTTACAACTATCCTCTTCAAACCTCATTCATCCCGGTTTGTCAACTTCGAATTTTATCTACTGTTGTACTTCGCAGAGAACACCTTTCCCAGTTTTTGTGTAGGCTGTCATAACCCTTGACACAGCTGTCTTTGAATACTCTTAAGGGTGGCTGTTCCAGACACTGACTTTCCAGCGAATCTAGCTCCAATAATCATCTTTCTTTGCACGCTGCAGAGGTCGGAGACAACGGAACTTTCCTGGGATCAGAACTTTGTTAGACAACGCTCACACTGGCAACTGCTAGATTGATACCTTGCCTTTATCCACCAGGAGATTGCAGACTGTTGTGACACACGGCGAAGCTGTATTGGACAATCGAAGTGAGACACGATTCGGAATGGTTGTTCCCTATTACTTAGTCCTGCACCTTCACATTAACTACATGCATTGTATGTTTGACATTATCATAAATTCTCCAGTGTTTATGGACTTGACAAAATGCGTAGCCATTTTTAGGACTTGGGTGCTATTGTTTTCAAGTCAAGTTTTTGCTTTAAATCACATTTCAATGTATTGAAGCACGGGCGCTATTAATCTCATGCCATGATTTGTGGTTGGATCACTGTTTTAAATGTAACAGATAGACTAATACGTCGCACCGATAGATTTTGATGTACTTTCCTGCATAATGAAAGGGGGAAAAAAATACCCTCGACGAATGTATTATGATATACTTTTCAATATAATGAAGCAAGAAAGACAAATATCGCTCACGCATGGATTTTGATGCACTTTTCTCTCTATTCTAAAAACAAGTAAAAGCCGCTGCCGCTGTCAAAAGCTTGTTGTCCTATCTCCTCCGAAACCGTGGGGATTTGAGTTTCGACTAAGGTGCCCACAGATTCGAAAAATTCCGAGGAACCTGCTAAGCTGACTTAAATTTCGAAAATCGAATTATTTTAGAAGATATTAATAAGTAACTATAGATAATAAGTTACTTTAGATATTAATAAGTAATAGTAACTCAAAATGTGTTACACAAAGTTGACAATTTTCAAATAGTAAGTTCGCTTAGACAACAGGAGTTTAGAATTAGCGATTATTCGTTTAACCAAAACAGAATAACTAATATCTTGAAAATGAAAAATAATTAAAATGCAGATTATTTTAAAGCCGGTTCGGTCCAGCTGGATTATTTGCTACCAGTAGAAATATTTGTCGGCGTTAACTATGCCATTATAGCAGTTATAGTACGCTTTGGATATTTGCTAGCGCGACGAGATGGTATAATTCGTGGTGCTAAGTACGCCAATCTGCAAATGATTATATAAATGAAAATATGGATAACGGTTTTCTGGTAACCTTAAATTAACAGTAATTAAAAGTGTTGAGCATGTGTAAATTGCCAAAAAATGAAAATTCTCCATTGGTGGCAAGCTATCCTATCTGCGGCCATTGGGAGGGAGGGGCAAAATGTTCCCTATTCCAGGAAATACAGGGTGATTATAATTGAAGTCCCACATTGAAACGATCAGAAAAGGAAAACTACTGGACCAAATGTCATCAAATTTGGTAGTTGTATGAAGGTTGTCAGGGGATGTATTATCCGAGGAAAAACAGCGCAAAAATTCAACACCAGGGGCAAGGACGTATTTAAGATGTGAGGTGGTTTAAGGGTTCGACCCCCCCCCCCCCTCCCCCGCCCAAGATGAACATTTTGGAGGAGGTTCAAAAATTTCGGATGGGGTCCAAAAGGTAAAAAGGCAGTATTGTTCTCAAAAGGACACTATATCATTATCATTTTAGAAACAAAAATCAAAATTTCGTGGTGAGGAGGTTCGGATCCCTGGACCCCCCCCCCTACTTAAATACGTCCTTGCCCCTGGTGCTGAATTTTTGAACTTATTTTTCGACAATAATGAATCCCCTGACCATCTTTACGTAATTACCAAGTTCGATAGCATTTGATCCAGTAATTTTCCTTTTCTGATCGTTTTAAAGTGGAACTTTAATTCTAATCAACCTGTACAGTTTTCAAATAGGTGATATATGAATTATTTTGAATTTTAGGGGTGCAATTGCCCCCCTCCCCCTTGCTCTTAAAAGTTACGCTTATGCTAATAACCATTAAAAGTATTTCTTCCATTTTTTTGGCTTTGTCTGTCTCGAAATATCTGCTCTCACAATAAAGAACTGGTTGTACGGCAAGTACAGCATCGTACAGCAAGCAGTTTTCGGGCAGTGTTTGTTTGTTGCCACATTTTATCATTCCACTAATGTAAATGAGGTTCAGGATGCTAAAAGCAACTGCTGAATATATTTATATCATTAACCCAATCTGATATAAAGGTAGAAATGTCATTAAGAACGAGAGAAAGATTTAAACAAATATTGGAATTGAGGCACAATTATAAATTCAATATAAAAGTACGAAAAGCTGTCATCCTGTTTATATACTGAATAAAAAACATTAATTTTAAAACGCCAGTCAATTTAAATAGAATCTGTTAATGAAAATTCCTAAACTAAAACTAAATAAGTCTTCGAGCATTGAAACGAGAAAGAAAACGGCCTTCTTTCACTCCGTTAAATCATTTTTGAAAGATTATATTTTAATAAGCGAGGCATCTCAGCAAACCTGAGAATTTGAATTAAATATTTGAGTAAAATAAGAAACACTTAAACCGTTCTAAGAAAATGTCGAAATTCAAATATATTCTTGTTAAATAAACATCGCTGAATTTTATAAAAGAATGAAGTTTCGGAAAGTTTTAGAAAGAAGTTAATTCTAAGATAAACGAAGCATATTGATGATCTCTCCACTTAAAAAGGACCTCAGGTGAAGATCAGAAGATTTTCCTTTAGCAATCTTGAGAAGGAACTTAATTGTCTTAAATTGCAGATAAAAAAGTATTTGGATTAGATTTCTTTTCTTTACTCAAATATCTTTAAAAAAGAACGGTTAGACTTTTTTTTTAGTTTCATGTTATCCGTATATGTATATTTACTATATTATTCCATTAGTTTTGATATTCGAGCATTGATTATTATTGGTAATCTCATGATACTTGAATAGGAAATGAGAGGTTTCTGACAAAATGTACCGGAATTTTCATAGCGATTTAAAGTAAATTATTTAAGGAAAATGCTGTATAATGTTTAATACGCCGCCAAGAAGACTCACATCAACCGCCTCGAAACTAAATAGAACGCCTTGATCAGAAAAATCAGTAGAGGAAGTCACTATACTTCTAAGAAAACCATCCACAAGGATCTCAAGAGGAAAACTCTCAGGGAGTATGTACACAAGACTGCTGTGAAGTTCTTCGACAGATTAACCATTCTGCCCAACGAGTTAGTTGCTGAAATGCTAGACTACAACCCTGGTGACAATGCATTCTTGAAAAGACCTAAGGCAGTACTCGCTCTATTTGTCCCCAATAACTGTTTCATTGCTAGCCAGACTAATTTACTTTGCTAATATGATATGATTATGAGCCTCTTTTGGTAATTTTGCATTTCACGATAGCAAAAAAATCTCGCTATCTATATACTGGATATAGGGCGCTTTTGGGAAAGTGCTCCATTTAACAACTCCAGTCAGTCAGTCTAATGTTTAGTGTATTTAATAAGATGAAGTACTCCTCCTTTGCTAGAAAAGGAAGTTTATCGTTTACAATTGCTACTAAAGCATAAAATTATATATGTATATACAAGATGTTTATAATTAAACTACCCCTATAAACAGGATTCTATAACTGAAAGGGGTAAACTGATTGTAACAAAATTTAGTAAATAGACTATGTATGATATGCATTCTGGATCTAGGAAGTTTGAAAAGAAAAATTAGATTCAAAAATGTCAACTAATTGACAATTTACACCAAAAAACAGTAAATTTAACAATGGATATGGGTAATTCAAAATGTACAAAAAAAATTTTAACATTTATTGATTAATTTTTTTGGCATTTAACTCATTTAGGTCATTTTTTTAGCAGATTTCACCATGAAAAACGCCACCTAGTAGTAATAATTTGAGTGCATCTCGTGTACAATCCACGTACGAAATGTGATCTTAAACTGCTCACGCGTTTCAGCTGTAGAATGCTATTTATAGGGGAAGTCTAATGATAACCATTTTGTACTTTCCTTTTTTAACACTTTCCAACAAGGTTGAACAACATTGTTTATGATTTCGATTTGTCTGTCTGTCCATCTGTCCGGACGTGCTCTAACTCCTGCATAATTTATATATGTATGTTATTCGTATGTATTGTATCACGTACCAGTGGCGGCTTCGCAAAACAGAATTCGAAAATTAAATGTGCAGATACGACGCACCTTACAAGTTAAAATATATTTGCGTTTCCGGCAGTTACAGGAAAACAATGCACGCAACTGAAAGAAAACAAGTAATATTTTGTCTTACATTTTTTCACCAAGATAATTTTTAGCAAAGCCGTTGTCCTGATTCATTTAATTTGATTTTTTTTTCTAAGGATGATATTGAAAAATGTGATTGCTTTAGCCCAGAAACACGTCTTTTACTCCCATCTCAATTATTTACACTAGTTTGTAAAAAAATATTGCAGTGAAAAATGACGTATATAAAGAAAATAATAAGAAAATGGAATAAAAATTGATTAACTAATCAAACGTAACAAACCAAGGGAAAATCCGGAAGAGATAACCGAAAAAAAATGGCCGGTGCACACCGAAAATGTGCGAACGGAATGATATTAGAAGGGCTGTACTTCTTCTCAACTATCTCCGCTTCTCTTCTCATAGAGCTACTCAGAAGGGAATTTTTGCCGTGCGCACGTGCGATCAATTAAAGACTGTGCTGTAGTAACCTACACTACAGTACGGTAGCCAAAATAAGCATATTTAATAATAGAGGGGTGGGGAGGGGAGTAAAACTCACGTTTTAAATTCACGAAAATCTAGAAGTGTACTTAATATTTTTTATTTTATTTTATTTGTTAATGTGTTTATTTAGTTTTCCCTTTGGGGGTTCACGAGCTCATGTGCTCAAATGGAGCAGTCACCACGGCCATGTACATTATTGAAAATGGTACATGTAGCATTTATAGTTCTTTTACAGGAGCACTCAAAAGATTTCCAATACATTACTCATTATGGGCAATTATTCTTTAAAGCGTATTTTAGAGATATTCTGCGATTTAAAATGAAACAAAATTGGTATATGTTATTACGGATTACAAGATAAAACTTTCTATTAAAAAGTGCCTGTATTGTTAATAGTTCTTCTTACTGGAGCACTCAAAATACTTCCAATACAATGCGGTCAATGGCAGTTTAGAGACAGGCACCCATTTAAAGCATGATGTTTCTCTAACGCATAATTAGCTAATAATATTTTGCTTGTAATTGTCACATTTTTCACGACTAACGCTCAATCAAGTTTCAACAAGCAGTTAAAACAAAGTTATGCTTGATGTTTCACATTTTCAACCAAGATGAAGGCTGGTGAAAACAAAGGAAATCTTTATGCCTCTAATCACCAATCGCGTACACACAGGTGGCTGTACGACACGCTTCTGGCTATTCGATCAACCTGCCATGTTATTGGTAGTTAAATCGAACGATGGCAACGACTGCACTTTTTCAGCGTTGGGAAATATATCCAGTTGTTTATCTGTATGAATGCGAAAATGGTTGCTCTTAAAGGGATTAAACAATTCAAGCTTTGCTTCGCCATTCAAACCATTGTTTTCAAAGGGATATCTAATTTTGTGTAGACTGGAGTATTATAGAAAAAAAAATTTGTGGTACCATTCTTAAACGTTTGAAACATCCTTTTTCAGAGAAAGGAGTCAGAAAAGAAAATTAGGTTCAACCACAATTCCCTGGAGGCAGAGGGTGGAACTCGCAATAAAGAACTTTTTCGGAGCATTTAACAACACACAGAGGGTTTAGAACGATTCAAGTTTTGAACATTTGCCACGAAACCCGAACGTTATGGTCTAAAGCTTTAAAATTCAGATTAGAGAGCAAAAGAGTTTAAGCATCCTTTGATATCTTTCACTTTATTTTTATATTTATTTCCGCGAGTTAAAGTAGATATTTTTCGAGTTCTAGAAATATTTAATGAAGCAGAAATTTCTTTTGAGAGTAGTATAAGAAAAGCATTTTTTGTTTGTTTGTTTATCTTCGTCTTTTGGAACGTACAGAAATTACGTTAAAATGTATCTATAACATGTAAAATAAAAATGAAATACATTGAAATTAACGACAACAAAAAGAAGAATTAATAGAAGTGAAAAAATATATTTCCTTCAACATTGAAAATGTGCATGCTAATGATACAACATACATGATGCCTATAGAATATTGCTATAAAGATAAAATGAAAGGTTGGTATCTTCTGCTGAAACAGAAAATCATTTAAAAATAAATAAGAATCATAAATATTTATGCCTACGCTACGTCTCGGGTGGTACAAAAGGTCCACCCTTCTTCAGTTGCATAAAGAAAGCCACCATCCACACGAGCAGAAATGTTAGAACTGAAAAACTGTATAACAGAGGTAGTTGCCATTTCTTCCTCGCGGAACAATCTTTTTGCTGATAAGTACCTTTATATGTGGATTATTTTACAGAGTTTTACTTATTGTACGTTTTAAGGTCATTTTTTTTATGAGTTTTCTATACTTGTTATAAAAAAAAACCCTTTATACTTATGATTTAGTAATGACTTTCTACCATTCTGGATAAGTTTTAAATGTTTGAGGGGGTGTCTAAATATTTATTTTCGACTTAAATTTGAAAATGCTAATAAAAACCATTAATTTTTATCGGCTCAGTCCTTTCTTTGAGCACGAGTTATCCCAAATATATGAAATTTCATTGCTCTGCGGTAAAAATTGAGTTTTCAAATAAGGGCTTAACTAGTATGTAGCTTTTCTAGTAACTTACTGCACAGCAAAGCTGGCCTAAGGCGTGTGCGGTCGCACCCATGCGATTTACAGAAAAAACTCCCTAAAAAAAATGTGGTAAAATTTGAAAAACTGTAAAAAATGATGTGGTAAAATCTTACATTTTTATGCTTGAATGCAAATTAGCCATTTGAATCTGCTGATAACTTTTGTTCAACAAATAAATTGTTGTCAGGCGCTTTCTCTTTACAAACAAAAAGTACGAATTAAAGTACGTCTACCTGTCTATATATACTGATATATCTGTACCTATTTTTATTAAAAGGGGCGCCAAAAATTACTCTTGCACCCGTATCATATTGCTCTTATGCCGGTACTGCTGCACAGAACAAAGAAAAGAATGGTAGAATCTATGATGTGCTACTTTTAAGGTTCATTTTTCGATATGTTACATGATATTTTTAAAAAACTATTCCTGAAATGGAACCAAAATGTACTTATAGAGGTTTGGAAGTATGCTGATTTTAATAAAAATTAAGTTAAAATAAGTTCCTTGTTATGATTTTAAAAAATATCTTTTAATAATTCGTTATTAATTAAAAGAAATTAACAATAACAGCAAAAGATATTAGCGTTAAACATAGGCTTTTATAAATTATATTTTAAAATAAAGTAACAAAGCAGCGTAACGTATTGTTGCGGAATTACTCTGCTACTCCTGGGGTTCGTCGTTCTAAAGTCCAGTTGGTGTAAAAAGTTCAAGTAAAAAGTCACTTGTCAGGATGGAACACAAACTTTATTGCTTCTAGAACTTCGTAGAACAATCAGCTGTACACGATTCACAAGCACAATCTAGCAGTAACGTGCTTTTAACAATCCGCTTAGATCAGAAGCTCTCACAAATGCTGTATTTCTCACACAAAATAAATCACTTTCACAGGCAAAAGTTCAGTGAAAATATTCAAGAGATATCGTACACAATCCCTTAAGACACAGCAGTGAAGAATTTACACACAGCACTTTGAAAACAGCTTCGTAAAGCAAGCTAAAACACGGCTTCTATAGCACTATCAATTCACAAAGCAAGCGTACTCTCACTGACAGCTCTTCACACATTGAGCGTTCAACTCGCACTGAACTCTCGGAGCAGCGCGCTGGTGGAATTTATAGAGGAGGCAGAAGCTGTGAGCAGCTTCCAGAAAGTCTATTTTTCTCGAAGATTCCAGATAAAGCGGGAATACTGATTACGTCATAGAAGAGAAATGTTAGGTTTTATGTGATTTTAATGCAGCACAAGCAGCTTTACAGGCCCCATAGGGGAAATCGCGCCAAATGACCAAAATGTCGCCAAGCTTGGCTACTTTTTGGCGAAATATCGCCAAATTTGGCGACAAAAATAAGTCCCCAAAAGTGAAGAGATCTAAGCCCTAGGTCTAATATTTCTCGAGATTTCTAGAACCTCCATTGAAAAACAATCGCAAACTAAAACCTCCATATCTCCGATTCTAATTGAGCGATTTTGATGCAACAAAAAGCAAAATTTATCTATTTGAAGCGTAGAATACGAACTTTAAACCATTTTAAACCCCAGAGAAGCGGGGTGCTCCGAAAATTCGTAACATTGCCCCCTTCCCAAGGACTGCACGTCCTGGGCAGTACAATCCCCAGTTAGGAGGTCACACAAATATATACAGTGTCCAACCGTTAACCAAATCTTAACAACATAATTTAAGCAAATAATCAATAAACACAGTAAGCAAATACACTCTAATAAATAAATAATAGAAATAATAAACAATTACACTAATAAGTAATAAATATAATAAACAAATACGCATTAATAAAAACCAATATATTATAAATATGTACACTAAACATGGCGTAAGTAGTGAGTGAAAGAGAGTTGAAGAAAGAAGGAGGGGGGGAGAAAGACAGGAAAGAAATGAGAGTTGAAAGAAAGGAGGAATTACGCCATAGTGACCATGGTCTGAGCTAATTACAACCGCGGTAGATGGCTAGCCGATCGTAATGTACAACTCTTGGCTTCGAGTTTGGTGACTTACGAATCCGTACGATGACGTCATTCAGCCGGTTTAGGACTGTGTAAGGACCGTCCCACGGCGATTGCAGCTTGGGAGACAGGCCTTTCCGTCGAGTAGGATTCCATAGCCAAACTTTGTCACCTGCGTTGAACTCGTGTCCCGTAGCCTTCGTGTTGTAGCGAGTCTTCATCTTTTCCGTGTTCAGGTTGATCCGCTCCCGAGCAAAATGATGCACGTCTTCAAACCGTGCCCGAAGATTTTCCACGTACTCCTCTGGCGATGAAGGCGCATCTGGAGGGCGGCCGAACACTAGATCGGCGGGAAGACGAAGATCTCTGCAGAACAGCATCTGGGAAGGTGTGACGCCGGTAGTCTCATGGACGGCGCTCCTATAGGCCAGCAGGAAGAGGGGGAGTTTCTTGTCCCTGTCCTCTTGATTCCTAGATACCAGGAGCGAGAGGTTGTTCAAAATTGTGTGATTGAACCTCTCCACCATGCCATCAGATTGAGGATGTAAAGGCGTAGTCTGGGTTTTGTCTATTCCGAGAAGTTGACATAGTCCTTTAAAAACTGCAGAGGTAAAGTTCGTTCCTTGGTCGGAATGAAGTTGCAGAGGGGTTCCATACCTGGAAATCCATTCTTGCACCAATACCTCTGCTACGGTCGTAGCTTCTTGATCGGGAATAGGAAACGCTTCGGGCCATTTAGAGAAATAGTCAATGACAACTAGGATGTATTTGTTGCCATCCGAAGTTCGCGGAAGAGGTCCCAAGATGTCGAGGGCAATTCTCTCGAAAGGCGCTCCTACATTGTAACGATGTAGTTTTCCACGGCTTCGTTTCTTCGGGCATTTACGGGCGGCACAGGCGTCACAAGCTTGACACCACTTTTCGACATCGTCCTGAGCCCTAGTGCAGTAGAAGCGCTCGCGAACTTTCTGCAGAGTCTTCATTACGCCAAAATGGCCCCCAGTTAAGCCATTATGCAGCTCTTCTAGAACCTTCGGAATCTTCGAACGAGGGAGTACTAACTGCCATCGGAGCATCTTGCCGTCGTCCGACTCCCATTTACGATACAGGACTCCATTTCTCAGGCGAAGCGAATCCCATAAAGCCCAGTACTGTTTTGTTGCCGGACTGCAAGATGATATTTCTTGCCAGCTGGGCTCATCGCCAGATTTTTCCATAAATTCTACAATTGGTTTGATGTCGCTATCTGCTAATTGGTCCGCACGAACATTTCCGTCACTCGAGGGATCTTGAGATGGTAACTTGGCGGACAATGGGATGTTTCAGATGGCAATTTTTCTCCGCCCTGAAGCAATAGCGACAACTGCCTATGCAGGGCCTTCTCGACAAAGCATCTGCATTTCCATGAGATGCTCTTTTCCGATGACGTATCTCGATTTCATATTCTTGTAATCTCTGTATCCACCTGGCTATCTGGCCCTCTGGATTCTTGAAATTTAGAAGCCAGGTTAAAGAGGCATGGTCCGTTCGGAGCAGGAACTTTCGGCCGTACAGATAATGATGGAAATGCTCCACGGCCTTGACGATAGCAAGAAGTTCCTTTCTCGTAACACAATAGTTACGTTCTGCCTTTGAAAGGCACTTGCTCCAATAAGCAATGACGTGTTCTTGGCCATCTATCTCCTGAGACAAAACTGCTCCGACACTCTCCTTACTCGCATCTGTGTCCAGGATAAATGGCTTGTCAGGGTGAGGATACGACAAGATCGGCGCAGATGTTAAAGCCGCCTTCAAATCGTTGAATGCATCCTCACATTCCTCAGTCCATAGAAATGTTTGTCCAGTCTCAGTCAACTTGGTAAGTGGTCTTGCAATTGTAGAAAAACCCTTCACGAATTTTCGATAGTAAGTACACAGACCGAGAATACTTCTTAAGTCATGGATATTCTTGGGACGACTCCAGTTCTGGACTGCGGACGTCTTTTCGGCATCGGTTCGGACTCCGTGGGTGGATATTATGTACCCGAGATAACGTACTTCCCGACGAAACAAGTTGCACTTCGATGGACTCAGTTTCAAGTTTGCCTCTTTTAATTTCTGCAGCACCTTTCGGATGTTCTCGAGATGCTCTTCGAAATTCCTTCCGACGATGATGATATCGTCCAAATAAACGGGACATGCTTCGTAGGAAAGTCCTCTCAACACTGTCTCCATTAGACGCTCGAATGTAGCCGTTGAGTTGCAGAGTCCAAAATGCATAACTTTGAACTGCCACAATCCTTTTCCCGTGGTGAACGCAGTCTTTTCACGGTCGTCGGGATGGATTTCTACTTGCCAGTAGCCACTCTTCAGATCCAGAGTGGAAAACCATTCATTTCCCGCTAAAGTGTCCAAAGTGTCGTCAATCCTGGGAAGAGGGTAGCTGTCTTTCTAGGTAATGTCATTCAGACGTCTATAGTCAACGCAGAACCGGGTGGAACCATCTTTCTTTCGGACCAAAACAATCGGTGAGGCTCAGGGACTAGTTGATGGCTCGATGATGTCATCACGCTGCATCTCCTCTAAAAGTCTGCCCACCTCTTCGTGCTTAGAAAACGGCAGCCGCCTAGGATGTTGCTTGATGGGAAAATGGCTGCCTGTATCTATCCTGTGTTGCGTTAACTTCGTACGACCAAAGTCACCGGAAGTACGAGAGAAGAGGTCTTCAAATTCACTTATCACTTTCTCCGCAGCCCTTCTCTGTTCTGCCGTTAACTCCACGTCTTGTATCAATTTCTTCGTGAGGCATTCGAAAGATTTAGCTGTCGTTTGGCTGATGTTCTTATTAATGCAGGTAACAGGATTTCATGTCGCCAATACTTCATTTTTCTTTATCACCTTCGACTTGTCCGTCACATTTACTACTCTAACTGGAATTTCTGTTCTCGACAAGTCCACAAGTGTTGCTCCCACAAGTACTCCTCTGACGGAATCACTATTGTTTGGGTGTTCGATTAATCATAAACGGAATTTATTGCTTTCTTTAATTGTCCCAGAAATTGTAGAATCAGTTCTTGGAGGAAGAGTGATATCAGTCTGGGCTATTATTTGCTGAATAGGTAAAACTGCTTCATTTTTAATGTCGAACGCAGCTATTTCTTCAGAGTCTGAACGAAGCTCATTATTCTTAAAGTCCAAATTAAATTTGTGTGATTTTAAAAAGTCCAGTCCTAGAATAAAAGAGTCCGTAATATTGGCGACATATACCACATGGTCATATCTGGCATTCCCTAATGTGATTTCCACTTGCGCCTTTCCGCCCACTTTGATCTTGTCACCTGTTACGGTCTGGAGGGTCAGCGAGGGCGGAGTCCAGATAATCTTCAAATTTAATTTCTTAGCCAGATCCGTCCTTATGATGGTTACGTTCGCGCCAGTATCAATCACCATGTGGCATGGGGAACCATTAACGTATCCCAGTACGAATAGTCCTTCACTGCCGCCATTCACTGATGAAATCTGTAATTTTTTCAAACGAGGCTTTTGAATATCCCTCAGTCTCTGTTCCTGAAAGTCGTCTCTTTTCTGTCTTCCTTCATGGGCTTCTCTGGTGCATTGATAACTGCGATCTTTACGACGAGAGTTCTTTTGTACGTCACAGTATTTTCGTAAATGCCCCTCGCTGTTGCACCTCCAACATTTCCCTTTTCTTGGCTCTGACTGTTCTTGTCCTTCCACCAGATTTTCCAGGGTCTTTAATTTATTCTCTAATCTCTCCATTTCTCTATCCGTAGGCTCTTGGAATGACACAGCTCTAACATTATGCCGCTCTTTTCTTACGGCCAGCTGAGCTGCCTCTAGTTTCATGTCGAATACGAGGGCTGACCTGAGATCTTTATAATCCGCCAAGATCAATGCTTTCTGAATTTCAGAGTCCAAGAGGCCTTCAATAAAATGTTGCACTGCAACTTCTTCTCGAACGTTATCTCGATAACTGCCATAGGCTAGATGACACAGCCTATCTATGTCGGAAGCCAGCTCTTGGAGGGTCTTGCCAGGTCTTTGCATCCTTGACTTAAGTTGTATTCTACTATATTCTTTCTGGCACTTCTCTCGGAATTTCATCTCCAAGGCACTTGCAAGGGCGTCAAAATCTCCTATCTTCGTCGCTCCAATAGTTTGCAATACATTAATTGCATCTCCGCTAAGGGAAGCGGCCAGTTGGTTCGCTTTCTCGGACTCGATCCAACCATTTGCTTTGGCGACGATTAAAAATTGGGTCTTGTATGCTTCCTAGGGGAGTCTTTCCGTCATAAGGCGTTAATTTCACTGCTGGGCGGCGTGACGACGACCTCATTTTTTCAGGTACCTTTCCCAGCTTTACTAAACTGTCCAGTTTTTCTTCTAACTTGTTCTCACTCGTTTCCTCAATTTTATTATTAAATTCTTCTCGTAATTCTTTCATGTTTTTCTCTTGACTTTCTTCTACGAGCGACATTCTTCTCTCCATCATCTCTTGATTTTCCTGCACACTCTTTTCGAATTTCTCTAATTTTCCCAAAGCAGTCTCCATTTTCTCTAGTTTCGAATTTCTCCATTTTCCCGATTTCATTTCTCCAACCCCGATTTCATTTCTTCTTGACCGGCTTCAATTTTCTTCTCTAAATCCGCTTTCATCTGTTCTTGTCCGGCTAAAATTTTCTTTTCTAAATCGGCTTGTCCGGTTTTCATCTCTTCTAATCCGGTTTTCATTTCGTCTTGTGCGGCTTCAATTTTCTTTTCCAAATCAGCTTGTCCGGCTTTCATCTCGTCTTGTCTGGACTTCATCTCCTTCATCATCTCCATGGGTTTTTGAAGTTGTTCTTCCATTTTTCGTCTAGTCAAAACTTATGCACTGGAGAATTAAAGTCTTTCTGCTCCACGAATGTGGGCGTGGGTTCGAATCCCACTTCTGACACCAAATGTTGCGGAATTACTCTGCTACTCCTGGGGTTCGTCGTTCTAAAGTCCAGTTGGTGTAAAAAGTTCAAGTAAAAAGTCACTTGTCAGGATGGAACACAAACTTTATTGCTTCTAGAACTTCGTAGAACAATCAGCTGTACACAATTCACAAGCACAATCTAGCAGTAAGGGGGCGGAAGGGGATGACTTCCATTTTAATAAGCTCCAGTGGGAGAAAGTCCAACTTCTCTAATTTTGAAGAAATTCCAGATGGGGGACCAACCACCTGAAATCGGCACCCCCAGAGGTAAGGTTTAAACATGGAGGACTTTGGATCAATGATGAATTGTACGTCCGCGAGCTCCCATTAGCTTACACGGTTCCACAGCAGTCCAGCCGAGAGAGGTATTCACCTTCCCAAGCACTGGCCAAGCCAGGTGCTGCTGCACTTTTTACGGTTTTTGAGTGCGGAGTTTAGTGACTAGGTTACTGCGAGACATTTGTAAATGCTTAAACTTACTTGCTCCAATTAACATCGCTTTTCCGTATCGGCCATCTGATACAGTCTTTGTCTACAAACATGAGCTACGAACATGAGTTTGGTGGTCCATATAAGCCCGGTGAGTATGGCGTCCTTTAGGCAACTACGGCACTGATGAGGTATGAAAGCAATAAAATAAAAATGTGTAAGATTTATTTGCATAATTTTTAACTAGATTACATTAGCTTGATTATTACAATTCTAGTGCTAGTCGTTTAACAATTTGAGGCGCAACCTTTTCCCAATGCTGAAAAAAGGGCAGCCGTTACCATCGCTCGACTTAACTACCACTCAGGCGATCGAAACGTTCGTCGCGTGCCACAGATCTAGAGACCCTTTTTTGACGACAGCTGGCTGTGCTCGCGCACAGCCAGCTGTCGAACGTTTCGATCGTCCGCCATCTTGCTGGTAGTTAAGTCGAGCGATGGCAACGGCTGCGCTTTTTCAGCATTGGGCAATCTGTTCTCGAATTCTTAAATTTTTCAGCAGATGTCAGTGCTGTTAAAAATAATCGTGACAATTTTTTTACGGGGAAAGGACGTACTAAAAAGTAAACAGCATTTGTAAAAGATGATGAAAGATTTGTAAAAGATTCTCGTGGAGCTGTGTCACCCGCAACTATTTTTATAGAAATCAAATCTATTCTTCGTGACTGGCAACAGTCAAAACGTCAGAGTTTGGTGTTCCCAGAGCGGGATCACTGCGCATTAAAGGGTTAAGATTGGCTGTCGGCAACTTCGATGTTCATGAACTGAACTGCAATCACGTTTATATTTATAGGAATTTCGAGATATACTCCATACTACTTACAAACCGGTGGAACGCGCGCACTTGTAGGCACTATAGATTCTTTGTTATCAGCATCAAAAGTACGGCTGCCTCTAATTTTTGGTTCCTGCACCAAAAAGAGCTGTCCACGAAGTTTCTATTATATAAAAAAATACGACGCCAACACCTGATCACAAATTCAAGTAACTGACAGAATATAGTCATCTGCTTTTTCTAAAAACTTATTTGTAAGTAAATTTAATTTTTGCAGTCAGAACTGGACATGGTATTAAAATAATCGAACTATGTAACAAATGTATTTCAAAGCAAAGAAAGATATGAATTTTTCTCAACCATTTTCTTCAATATGACTACGTTTTATTTAAGCAAAAATGCTTGCCTTCAAATTTCGCTATGATAAATTCGCAATATAAACTAAATGTTCGCTGACAGAACCTTCAGGTAACTCTCAGAATTTCAAAAAAGAATAAAAATTTCTAAAACATGACATATTCTTCAGTGATCGGGAAAAAAATCGAAACAAAATCCGTTGAGATCTGTCACAACTCTATTCTCGAAGTTCTTTTACTGACGCCTTTCAATTCTGAGAATTTCTGAAGTTTTACTTAATCATAAAAGAAAAATATTGAAAGGTGTATGAAGTGGAAATAGATATATCAACATAGGAATATGTAAGTGGCTATGAAATTTTTTGCGCGTTTGTTTTGTAAGAAACAAAGAATTTTTGATTTATAATATATGTTTTAAAACCGTTTCGTTATTACATTTATCAATTGTTAAAATAAACAGTGTCTTAGGTATTGCTACGTTACTTTTCTGGAAGGAAGTATAATAGATGTTAATTGGCGCAATTATCGGCACACTGCGTGCCGGCAACTTTATGCAAAGAGTAATCTGAATGGAGGTTACATCTCCCACCACCTTGAATGCAGCTTTGTTCCTAAAACCCATGTATGAACTTCGTATTCTTCGAATTCGTTGTTTAAATTGTCATTTTATTGCATTTTCAATTTTTTATGTCAACTTCTCTCACTTTATTTAATTTCGAATGTTTATTGCAGATGTTTTGGAACAAATTATTTCACGGTGGGTGTTATATGAAGGGTGTTTATATATGTATATATATAGATGAAGGCGAAACTTTCCTCGCTCATTGATCTATTAGTTTCGAAAAAAACCTACTACTTATTCGTAACCGGAGCAAAGTATGTTAACAAAAAAATTACCAGTTTAACTTAATACCAAATGACGGGCATTCAAAGCTTGTAAACTGTTGCTGAGCTTAACTGGTCGTCCATGATGAAACTTGCCCTTTCAATTTTAGCTTAGAATGAAAATCAATTTTAACTTAGAATATCAATTTTTACTTGACATAAGAATTATAGAAAGTATATTCTATTCCGCAGAAGTATCCTGGTGGCATAGAAATATTTTGTTGGTGAGAAACTATATTCCATAGCGGTTCTTGAGATTCTGGAGTAAATTATTTAATGCCAAAAGAGCATTTTTTTTTTTTTTTTCAAAATAAAGGCAATTGCCAGTTGAAATCAATTTAGCGATGTATATTTATCCTACAGCAGCACAGCATGTTGTTTATGAACTTTGATAGTACATATGTACAGTAGCTTTCCTCTTTCCCTTTAACCCTCTGGGCATCCTGGAAATGGGCAAATAATTTAAAGTTGATTTAACGATAAAATTTTCATGTAGTTTAAAATTATACAAAATATAAAATTTTCATAGGAATATACGTAATTATTAAAAAAACAAGTTCCTAAATTACTTACAAGCTTTAATATCGGAACATATTTTATGATACCGTTATAAATAACTGAAGTTGTCGTAATAAGCATTTTAGACTTATTTCCTGATGTAATGTTTATATTTTCGAGCCTTTTTTTTTTAGTTTCATAGGAATCCTTTTTTTTTTCTGAGTGGGCACTTGACCATCAGTGATTCGCCACTACTGTGCGCGAGCTGGCTGTGCGCTGTTCTCGCATTCTTCCATTTTTCAGCTGATGTCATTGCTGTTAAAAATAATCGTGACGGGAAATGACGTGCTAAAAGTAAAGGATTCTCGTGGAGCTATGTCACCTGCAACTATTTTTATAGATATCAAATCTATTCTTCGTGATTGGCAACAGTCAAAACGTCAGAGTTTGGTGTTCCCAGAGCGGGAACACTGCATGTTAAAGGGTTAATACGCAATTAAGTGCTATGCATTAAAAGTGAATCGCAGTCCAAGAGTTTGTTCTTATTTGTCTCTCTCATTCAATTATGTCGGAAAGGGTGAATTACATTCTGTTTGTCGGTCCTGTCTACTTTTCATCTTTTACTACGCTGAAGAGAAGCACTTGTTTACAAGTGAATTGTTCAGAATATCTCTAGATATATTCCAGATATTGTTATGAATTTTCGGCGCAACCCGTGGTTCTGCGGTTTTAAACAGTATAAATTCGTGTTGTACACGTCAAATAGTTAAATTTTGCATTTTGTTGCATCAAAATTGGTTAAGTAGAACCGCAGATATAAGGGTTTTTGGTTTCCCCATAGGTTTACGTAGCGTTTTCTAGAAATCTCGAGAAATATAGGTCGTAGGCCTTCGGTAACCTCACTTTTGGGGACTTATTTTTGGCGTTAAATATGGCGATATTTCACCACAAAGTCGCCACGCTTGGCGACATTTCGTCATTTGGGGCGATTTTATCAGTGAGGCTTGTAAAGCTAGTTTTCCTGCATCTACATTACATAATAGCCCAATTGCTCTATTACGCAATAAAAAGAGTTTTTTCTACAACATTCCGCGGATAGTTTTCTCTAAAAATTTCCAACAGCTTCTGCGTCACCTATAATTATAAGCAGACGGTCCCGGTCTAGTCAGTCTGTAGTTTGTCCGCTGACGTGCGAGCAGAGAAACCTGAGCTCTGCTGTGAAGCTGTGCTTCGTTAGTTTATGCGCTTTTGAAGCAAGCGGTCTTTCAGTTGTGTTTAAAATCTGGTTTTTAAGTGCTGTGTGTAAATTCTTCATTGTTGAGTCTTGAGGGACTATTTACGATTTCCCTCGTGTATTTCTACTGAATTTTTTAATGTGGAAGTATTTAACTTTTTGTGAGAATAACAGCATTTGTGAAATGCTTCTGTACTAAGCGGACTGTTATAAGAACGTTACTACTGATTGTGCTTGGGAATTTTGTACAGCTGATTGTTCGACAAAGTTCTAGAAGCAATAAAGTTTGTGTTCCACTAGTGGACTCTTTACTAGAACTTTTTTCACCAACTGGACTTTAGAACGAAGAACCCAGGAATCAAGCAGAGTTTTCTGCAGCAGTATATATTATAAACAGTAGTCAATCATAATCCAAACATCGATTTGAATAGTGCATCTGATAATTTAAAGTTCTGAAAGGATTATCGCCCTAAATAAACAACGGTAAAAAAGAAAGCTTTTTGGTCAACCCTATATTTAAAATTAAAAATATATGATGAAATACAACTTCATATTGTTTAGCACTATGCATCACACTATTTTCTAATAATATAATTACTAGGCAAACATTGAGGCAATATTTATTTTGCTTAAAGCCTTAATAGTGCAGGCTGATTGCTCAGCTAATACGTATCCTGTCCAGTGTTTGCTCAATCATTATCAGGCGCTTATCGTTCTATCACTAACGTTCCCCTTCATAAATTATGAATCAAATCCATTGGCAAACTGAATCTCCACTCAACTACGAAATTTCGATGTTCATGTATTCCGTTTTCAGGTTCAACACAGCAGATTCAAAATCGATAAACAGCCTATTAACTGTAAATACTGTTGTCTAACAGCAAAAGAACAATATATCAATGGAAAAAAAAAATGAGAAAAAGAAAGCATCTTCTCTTCGCTTGAAATACATATTTATATTCAATTGTTTCATAATTTGTCTAGAATGTGTATCGGACTAATATCAAACAAACGATGGATGATCAAATTCCACGTAAATAATATTGGACCAACAGTATTAGTTATTTTCGTAATAATAAAGAAATGTTCACTGAAACTTTTTCCATTATTTTTCTTCAATATTTATCTCATACATATCTTTTATTTTTCAAGTATTCCCAATGCATGCTCAATACATGACAAATATGTGTTATTTAAAAATATTCCAAATGGGCATAAAAATAATCTTTAAAATATTTGAACCACGAAATGTGGGCTCATAGTGTAATTCATCATTATTGCCTGAAACATGTATCTAGTATTGTATTCACATAGAGAAGGATATATTTCGAATATGTCTCCAACATTGAATGGCATTCCCATATGTGTTTAAAACACTTCCATTGTATCATTATGAATGGGTAAATGTTTTTAAAATTTTCAACCTCTCGCGTTCGCGAAATAAAGCAAGATAATGCTGTTTGCTGCAACGACTTGTTAGAAAAATTTGAACGTTTTCATGGATGAAGATAGTGTTTTTCCAAATAGTATTTTCTTATCAGCTAGAAAAGTGTAAACTTTAATGCATATAAATTAAAGGGACTTCAGAGAAAATTTAACGTTATTTCTAAAAATTATTTGAAACTCAAAAGAGGAGCAATAATCTGATATTTACAAACTTCACAGTATTAGTAGTTGTTGAAATTCTTGAAGCGTACTATTTTCGGATAGTACGCTTCAAGATATACGCTTATAGACATTTCCATACGTAAAAATTTTCTTACCCACTGTTATTCATCTTTATAGATTACATGATACATTAACACAAACTTTTGCCTTCTTAATACGAATACAGCTTACACTGCAGAAATTGTCGTCTGGAACATATCAAATCTCCCTTAGGTAGAAAATTTTTTCTCAACGTGATATTATCTAAAGTTTGACTAATTGAACATTCCTTTGACTGTATTAAATGTTAATTTTACTTATAGACTATTTTTAATTTGTGTTTTAAACATATTAACCATTTAACATGCTAGACGTACAGATTTTAAGTGTCATCTATCTTTATTTTATTACTAGCTGAAGTACCCGTCCTCGACGGGTTAGTGAATGCAAATTTCCAAAAAAGCAAGATCTTTCGTCAGCATTGTATGAGTACACAGAATGGATGTAGTATGTTGCCAAAGTAAAGAAAGCGAAGTTATAATTTTTATGTATTGTTAAAATATTACAGGTTAGAGAGTAACTAAGTAATATGATTTCATTCGCATTAGTCGTAATTATGTGATGCGTGAACGAATATTTACGCATATTGAAATAATTTTCGCAAAATCTAAAAATTCAATCAACATTTTTGAAAAAATGGAAGCCTAGAATTTAAGTTGAGTGACAACCTATCCTGTCAACCAAATTCGTTTCATTCCCTGCAATCTTTATTTCGTGATGCTGGAACAAATTTTCAGCATTTTAAAACGATTTTCGCAAAATCTCAAAATGTAATCAAAATATTTTAAAAATTCAACGCCTATAAATTAAGATTAGCAACTACCTATCATATCACTAAATTTCGTATCATTCGTATTAGTCGTTATTACGTGATGTTTGAAGAAATATAAACGCATTTTGAGAGAATTTTCACAAAATCTCAAAATCTAATAAAAATAATTAAAAAATTGGACTCCTATAGTTTATGTTGAGCAACCATCTATTGTGTGACCAAATTTCATATCATTCGCTTTAGTCGTTATTACGTAATGCGGGAACAAAGATTCACTCAGTTTTATACGATTTTCACAAAATCTCGAAATCTGATCGATTTTTTTTAATTAGATGCTTATAGTTTATTTGAGTGACCACCTATCATGACACCCAATTTCATATCATTCGCTTCAGTCGTTTTTGCGGGATGCTTGAGCACAAATTTACGCAGTTTGAAACGAATTTCGCAAAATCGAAAAATCCAATCAAGATTTTTATAAAATTCGACGCCTATGCTTTAAGTTGAGTGACCACCTATCATGACACCCAATTTCATATCATTCGCTACAGTCGTTTTTACGTGATACTTGAACACAAATTTACGCAGTTTGAAACGATTTTCTCAAAATCTCAAAATTCAATGAGGATTTTTTAAAAATTGGACGCCTATGTTTTAAGTTGAGGGACCACCTATCATGACACCCAATTTAATATCATTCGCTTTAGTCGTTTTTACGTGATGCTTGAACACAAATTTACGCAGTTTGAAAGGATTTTCGCAAAATCTCAAACTCCAATCAAGATTTTTTTAAAATTGGACGCCTATGTTTTAAGTTGAGTGAATACCTATCATGACACCCAATTTCATATCATTCGCTTCAGTCGTTTTTGCGTGATGCTTGAACACAAATTTACGCAGTTTGAAACGATTTTCGCAAAATCTGAAAATCTAATCACGATTTTTTAAAAATTCGACGCCTATGTTTTAAGTTGAGTGACCACCTATCATAACACAAAATTTCATATCATTCGCTACAGTCGTTTTTACGTGATGCTTGAACACAAATTTACGCAGTTTGAAACGATTTTCTCAAAATCTCAAAATCCAATAAGGATTTTTTAAAAATTGAACGCCTATGTTTTAAGTTGAGGGACCACCTATCATGACACCCAGTTTCATATCATTCGCTTTAGTCGTTTTTACGTGATGCTTGAACAAAAATTTACGCAGTTTGAAACGATTTTCTCAAAATCTCAAAATCCAATAAGGATTTTTTAAAAATTGGACGCCTATGTTTTAAGTTGAGTGAATACCTATCATGCCACCCAATTTCATATCATTCGCTTCAGTCGTTTTTGCGTGATGCTTGAACACAAATTTACGCAGTTTGAAACGATTTTCGCAAAATCTGAAAATCTAATCAAGATTTTTTAAAAATTCGACGCCTATGTTTTAAGTTGAGTGACCACCTATCATGACACAAAATTTCATATCATTCGCTTTAGTCGTTTTTACGTGATGCTTAAACAAAAAAAGCGTCACGGACAGAATGACAGAATGACAGAAGGACAGAAGGACAGAAGGACAGAATGACAGACAGACAAACTTTTTTTTGAGGGTCGCATCGGAATCCCGGGTGCTTGAAACGGATAGAAATTGTAAAATTTTTGAATTCCAAGAAATGTACAGACAAAAGTCTAATTTTATTTATATAGATAGATTAAAAATGTAATTTGTTGGAATTATTTAGATTAATTTTATTTTTGAATGTTGCATCTTTTGAGTCCTATAATTGTCACATTAGTGATTTAGAAAATGTATTTTTATCGCATTCAATTATTCCAAACTTCAACAAATGTTTTCAATTTCATTATATAAATGCACTTTCTACTAAATGAACATTCTTCAGCACACTATGATGTCAGTTTAAATTATAGACTATTGACTTAAGGCGCTTATGCTCGCTGTAATTTGCAAAACATTATGGTACATTATCAAAATTAGCAAAAGAAAATTCTCCCAGGACAATGTAGATAGGTGAGATTAGTCGGCACAGTTTGTTCTTCAATAATAATAAAAGGAATGCGACTAACACATAATTTACCTAATGCAACAAATAAAGCAAATACCTTATCATATAAATGTGCAAATTTCCAGAGTGTAAAACATACAGTTTAACATACATTAGTAAAGAAAAAAATTTCATTTAAAATGTCAATATGGCATATGGTAAAAAAAATAATATATACTTCAGTAAGTGAGCTTGTTATAGTACGTTACCACAATGTCGATGCTTTTATGGGTTAATAGGAAGTCTGTGGAGGAATTTGAAGAAATTAATATTTGTTACCGATTTCATAAAAAGAAGAGATCATCAGCTCGAGTCGTATGTAAATAATCTGATGTTCTATCTGATTCACTGCAGCGCTTTGGCACTGTTACTTCGATTTTCTTTCTTTTCTTTGATTTACATATGCATTCCATGTCTCATAGCTGGCAGCAACTGCAGAATACTCAACCGCTTTCATGCTAACAGTCTATCTTTGCTTTCATTTCTTAACAGTAGTTAATTCGCCTATCGAACTCAAAAATCTTATAGCATTGTAAAGAGACTATTCTATTTAACTAAAATTACTGTTTACAGAAAGTGTTCATATTCCGGAACTCTATCGGCAGCTATCTTGTGATATCAAAGTAAATTGATAACGATACAAGAAACAGCCTTTGTATCAAAAAACATGGAACATCTATAAACTTGACTTGCATAGACGTAAAATTGTGCCCACGACTACGCCACGGTGCAAATATTTATTATTCTATGCTTACTTGTTCAGAATGTGGGTTAAAACTGCCTGAGGCAAAATCTATAATTTCTTAGTGCAAAAATATAGTTTATAAAAATTTCTCTTCAGCAAAGCTTCTCGAACTTTTCTTAACTCACAAATCAGAGTTATATCAGAGGAATATACCGGGCAGATTTTCTGTTAACATTTAACTAAAATAACTTAAATTTAGACTTTAAAACTTAAAAATATGGAGATATCAATCCTCAAGTATTAATCTATGCTACATATTTACAAAAAAAAAAATAATAATAATAATAATATTTTCCTTTTAACAATGATTTCTTGTACCAATCACTTTAAACACTTTAAAGCTTTGTGCATAGCATTTTTTTAGCATTCTTCGAAATCCATTTTAAAACAAAGTAGATGAAAACTGTTTTTAAACAATAAGCAGTTATCCCTTTACGATTTTCCTCCCCAAATGTATTTTCTAGAATGAACAAAGATTAAACTGTAAAAGACATTACATGGATTACAAAAAACAAATGCATCCCGCTGAATCAATAAAATATAAATCCCTCGAAGGTAACAAAAGAATTTCATGAATTATTAAACTGAGATACAGATCTTGGAAATTTAAACAATTGTTTCCCCTTGTGTATTATTATTGTGTGCACGATTTATATATACCCGTTAGACTTTCCTTTCCATGCATGACTAAGACATTTCACTCGTTCAAATGCAAAAATATCAAAATATTGACATAGTAAATTTGAATACTAAACAATAATTTAATGGAATATTATTTTTTATAATAATGTGCAATGAACAACTGTAAAAACACGCCATAGTACCGCTATGGTTTATGAATCAACATGCTTCAACTCTCCTTGGTTTTCTGAACATGTGATATTTAAAACTTTATTGTGTTTTACCAAAGTTTTGTGTTGAGGGCATGAAAATAGTTATACATAGTAGTGGGCAAAAACAGTTTTAAAAAATCACCACGTGATAGCGTTTCACGGTGTTCTAATGTGAATAAAATACGCAAATGCAGAAAATATTACATATTACAAATGGCTTTGTAGTGTAATTTAGGATCAAACGTGTTTACCGTGGCTACCTCTATTTGCAACCACGTATCTGAAATTTTAGAAAAAGCACCTGTTCACGGTGTATTTCGCTGTCGTCTGTTGCTATCCATAAGGTCTTCTCTGCAGAACACCTTGCTTGAGATATCACCAAAACCAGAAATAACACGCATTTACATCTGGAGAAAAATACGGAAAGTAACGGAAATAGGAAACGCTTTGCACTGTTATCAACGCTAGACCACGAGATTTTTTAAGATTAAAAAGAAAGATTAATTAAGGAAAGAATCGATAGCTGGTTCCGAAGTACACTCAAAAAAAAGATACGCAAATAGCGAACAGAAGGCTCTCAAATTGTTTACTCCAGCAATATGTGTTCCACACAACCAGAATCACAATGAATAACACATTACAAGCAAATCACAACTTTTTTTTTTTTTTCAACGGGCGGGCACCTGCCGATTTGGCATTGTCCACTACAACTATTGCGGCCATTTTACTTTTGGGGCACCCACTAGGCGGCCAGCGTTACCCCTAGGAAGAGACGGAGAAGTTAACATCCATGTCAATGTTTCCTGAGCCACTGCACCACCTGGGCGTCCAAAATCACTAATCTAGTAACGGCAGACTGCAGCCGGTCCGGAAACTCTACCACCATAGTATCGGAAAGCTTTCGCTAGCGAATATATCGAGCCTTCTCTTCTCATGAAGTCACAATCCGATAAATATCCGATATGCCCTACTACGATCGTATCGTGATAGTTTCACTGTCGTATTGACTATCGGAAATATTGCTGTTTTTTCCCGACACGTTGGATGAAGGTGAAAACTCGCATTCCGGTACCGGATAGTACAAGAGGGATGGGTTTTTATTGTGTGGATCGCGGAGTGTCAAGTACTTCCACAAAAGGACCCCTCTCCCTAGCATGTTGGGTCTGTCAAAAACGGGCTTTCACTCGTGATAATTGTCTCAGGAGTCTTCGGAAATTCTGAAGATAACGCCTTCGTTTAAGAAAAAGGGGGAAAAGCCTAGTGTTTTGATTGGTTGATCGCTCTGAGTGTCGGATAGACTTCTAGCAAGCACAAAAATACTCTCTTGTTTTATTCGACACTCATCGTGGTAGCGCCAAAAGGAGAGTCGCGGCTATTTATTCGAAGTATCTGACTATCCGTGAGCGAGAAATATCCGTCACGGATATTCTACGACACCATGGTAGTAGAGCCCCGGGAGACGGGGGTTAAATATCACCTCTTGACGGACCGCATCATTTCATTAACAGACCAGATCGATACAACCGGGATTTCAAACATCCTCATAAGTAAAAGTCAGTCGGCGTCAAATCTGGAGACTGAGGAGGTCATGGGACCCTGCAAAGCCTGTTAAATTCCGTCTTCACTTAATGTCTGTATCGGGACGTCTTCACTGGAGTAGCAGGGTGACTAGTTGCACCATCTGACATAAACGTGACTGCAGAAAGCAAATCTCTTTCAACAAAGCGTGGCACAAACTTCTAGCGCGGGAGCGTTAAGTGATGCTGCGCATTCACCGTAGCCGATTTCTACCCAACTTCTGGGCATTGTATTTCAAAAAAAGGTCCGTCCTTTGATGAAAGAACCAGTGAACCCCCAGACTACAATGTCAGTTTTGGGGAATCCAATGGCTTACGCATGTATACTGCTACGAATTTTCGGGGCAACCCGCTGTTCTGGGGCTTAAAATAGTTCAACATTCCTATTCTACGCTTCAAATAGTTAAATTTTTGTTTTTGTTGCATCAAAATCGGTCAACGAGAACTGGAGTTTTGGAGATTTTGGTTTTCCCATTGATTTTCTATGGCAGTTCTAGAAATCTCGAGAAATATTGGGACGTAGGCCTTCGGTTACTTCAATTAAGAAGACTTATTTTTGGAGCCAAATTTGGCGATAATTTGCCAAAAGTCGCTAAGCTTGACGACATTTTGGTCATTTGGTGCGATTTTCCCAACAGGACCTTTAAAGTTGGTTTTTCTGCATTACCAGCATAACAGCCTAAAATTTCTGTTCTATGACGTAATTTAATTTCCCTGTTTATGTGGAATCTTCGAGAAATACATTCTTCTGGAAGCTTCCTGTAGCTTCTGCGTCTCCTATAAATACAAGCAGTCAGAGGCTCCCAGTTCAGTGTAAATTGAGCTCCCGTCGAGTGAGTATTGCTGTGTTACCCTTTGTATTGACGCTATAGAAGCGATGTTTCCCCTAGCTTTTCGAAGCTGATTTTAAAGTGCTGTGTGTAAATTCTTTATTACTGAATCATGAGGGATTGCTTGCGATATCTCTCCTATATTTTCCTCTGATTTTTCTGCCTGTGGAAATGTTTAATTTGTGTGAGAAATACAGCATTTGTGAGAGCTTCAGATCTAAGCGGACTGTTAAAAGCACATTACTGTTTGAATGTGCTTGTGAATCTTGTACAGCTGATTGTTTCACGAAGCTTTAGAAGCAAAGAAGTTCGTTTTCCATCCTAACAGTGGACTCTTTACTAGAACTTTCTATACCAACTGAACTTTAGAACGACGAACACAGGAATAGCAGAGTTTTCGGCAAAAATACGTAGATTACAAGTCACCCACTTCCGGCAGTTTTTGGTATTAAAGTTGCCTTGAAGCGAAACACGGGCTTCATTTACTCAAAAGATATTAAAGAACCAAGTGAGGTTATGTTCGATTTTGAAGAAAGTCCATCTTGCAAACCTTTCTCATTGTACGGTATCCACTGTTAAAAGTTCAAGAGATGACTGCAGTCTGTATGGATAAAAATCAAAAATTCCACGAATAATAATGCACACCAAGGACTGTGGTAAGCCTATGCGTCTGGCAGCTTGACGAGCACTGTTGGTCTCTACAGTTGATTCGGAATGTAACGCTTTTTTTTTCGGCTGCAACACACTGCTAACAGCGAATGTGCCTCTCTTCACGGTCGAACGTCTCTAACGCGATTCTCCATCTTTCTTGTTTCTTCAATTCACTGAACAGCCTTTTTAAGGCTTGTCGCTGTTAGGAGCCATTTTCCACTCTTTAAATTTCTCTGAAATCAGAACTTTCGCTAGACAAATTTCGCTGATTCCTCTGGCTTGTATAAAACAACTTCACCAAATAAGCCAGCGTTTCTCAACCTGTGGGGAGTGACCCCCAAGGGGGGCGCAGAGCGTTTGCATGGGGAGCGCGAGAAAAACCAAAGAGCAAGTAGTGATGCATGTTTTTAAAAAAAATCATCTTATTTACTCTCATTTTTACTCAAAATCTGGTTTATATAAAACAACTTCACCAATTAAGCCAGCGTTTCTCAACCTGTGGGGAGCGACCCCCAAAGGGGTCGCAGAGCGTTTGCATGGGGAGCGCGAGAAAAACCAAAGAGCAAGTAGCGATGCATGTTTTTAAAAAAAAATCATCTTTTCTCTTCTCATTTTTACTCAAAAATATATTTATTTTGCTCAAAATTTTCATTCAAACTTTACTCATAACATTATTTTGTGGAAAATACGACTAAATGTTCATTGTTAAAGATTAAAAAACTGAATGTATGCTGAAAAATCTGAGGGGGGGGGGACGCCACCGTTTTTTAACCTTTGTTGGGGAGGGGCGCGACGTTAAAAGGTTGAGAACCGCTGAATTCAGTTTTATCCTTCGCACTCAGCATCCGAATTCGCAAATACGGTTTACAACAGTCAACTGGGTGACGATTAGGAGCGTAAGTTCTTGTGACCATCTCATTTAAATATTTCAAGTATTGCCACTTGTACCAGCACCATCTGTCGACTTTTTTTTTTCTTGTGTAAAAAAAAAAAAAAAATCCGTAACCTGCTGCTGCTAAAACCTGCAAACCGTTTTCTATTTCGATTATTTTTCTTGATTATAAATTTTTAAAATGCTTACGGAATTTTCTCTCATCCTGTATCTTAATGGCTTCCTGCAAATTCGGTACCATTATGACCTGTATTTTTCGCTGTACATTGCTATGAACAGGGAAACTTTGGTTATGAACACTGCGTATATTGTACGTATCAAATAACTTATGATATGATTAAAACATCTAATTAATCATTGCTTAATTCAAAATCCTCTGAATGCGAATGAATGTGTAAATCATTCATTGTAAGTGCTAAGCATATTCATTGAATTGTTTGTAAGCCTATTCATATTTCAACATGAATGATCACGCATTTATAAAACAGGATTTAATGCATGCAGTATAAACTAACCTGCATGTAGTAAGTCCCCAAATAATTCTTCGCGATTCACCATGCACATTTAGAATTAGCATTAATATCAATGCAAATAATTTCCTACTGCTCAGAATTACTGTATAAAAACAACCAGAAAATTATTAATTGTGATATTTTACTCTTTTCGGTGTAAACGGTGTAGCGTAACGTGAAGGGACAGTATCCCTCGCACAGCCAAATTTATACGAAGTACTCCTTGGAAGTGTAAATATGCGAATGCTAAATATGCCTGAATTAACAATTTTATGATGCTACATGCAAATTTATCATTAATTCTTTAACGGTGCATCTGCTATAAGGGATTCTTCGTTGTTTTTGTAAAGAGATATTTATATAGCCCTGGATCAAATCAAGTCAAAACTTGTAAATCTTTGATATCGTTTTTTTAATATAGATTTGATTAATGATTTAAAATTTGTTTCTGACTTTACTGTTAAAATAAGCAAAACTGAACGATTCTAGTTTCAAACAACAGTTATAACATTCTCTTGTTTGCTTTCATTTTTTTATTTTGTTGCTGTAACATCAGTCACTGTTCCTTCAGATATGAAAGATCTTTGAGTAAAATAAGCACACACATGCATACCACCAGAGTTGAGCAAAGTACATCGAACATATATTTTCGTTTCACAATACAAATATACTTTAATTCAAAGACATAAAAATACAAAATAAATGTATTTTCAAATACATACAAAATACAAATAAATTTTTATAGTATTATGATTGTGTGTTAAATTTTCAACTGACGATTCCAGTTTATTTTATTCAAATATATTTTAACATAAAAACAATCATAATAGTTGTTATTTAACATATCTTCTACTCTTTTAGATAAACATGTTTAAAATAAAGAAAGAAACCCACCTATTGCTTTTTAAACGGGATTAAGTACATTTTTAAAATACACTTAAATTAACTTTCTAATTATTACTACTTTAATAAATAAACAAACATAAAAAACTCTTAATTTATAATGCAAGGTAAATTCCATTTTTAGAATTAAATATAACATATGATAATGCTGTTAATGTGTTAATTTTAATAAAATGAAATTAGTACATTCTGATAAGTATAACTTTAAGACTTGAGAGTGAATTAAATTTCCTGAAGTTTTTGAGTTATTTCGGCTAATCCTGTAATGAGAACTATTAAATCATGTTAATAAGAATAAATTTAGTACTGAAGTTCTTTAAGTAATTCAAGCTCATGTCTAACAATTAAAATACGTATTAACATACAGGCATAAGTGGTGAGGTTTGAATTTCTGAAAGCTCGAACTTCATTTTCGAAGAGAAAAATAAGTGCGCCTTGTACAGTTAAGAAACGTCTACCTCAGCTTTTTTTAACTTGCGTCAATGGACTTAAGGTTTTTCTAAGATTCTCCTAACAAGATAAAACCAAAAGTTTCAAATAGAAATACTATTAATACCGTGCATTTTTAAAATAGTGTAAGAAATGTTTTTTATGGGAAGAGGCGAAATAGCGACTCGAAAAAAAAAAATTTCCTCCCTTGAAAAAGAGTGAAAAGAATTACAAACATATTTACCATTTACCGATTTCAATTAAGTATTTGAGCATAAATACTCTGCTTAATCAATTTTATAGCAAAATTTACGCGTTACCCTTAACTGAGCTTTCCTTTCAGTTTTGTGGTAAGTTAAACGCCAACTTGTATTATTATTCTGGAAGTTCAACCGTAACTGGTGATATACGATAGATAAATTGAATATATAAAAACATTTTGAAACTTGTGGTGAGTAATCTTCCGAAAAAGCAGTATAAATTGCTAGATACGCATAAACTATCAAAGTTTTCGTGTTTCACTAAGAATTGCACAACACGTCTTAAAATCATCTAGATTGGAAGTTTGATACATCCCGTCCCACTGCGGTAGAAATGCTGATTGTTTTATTTTTCTGTAAGTGAGACATTTCAGTTTATAAATTCTTTTGGGAGATCCAATAAGAAGTACAACTCAAACATCTTTCTTGAACATTTTTCATTCCCTCTGGGCTTCATTTACATCCAACCATACCGATTTCTTCGGGAAGATTTCTCACCACTAATTTTTACCTAGCAATTTAACCTTAATATAATGCCAAAAATTTAATCAAAATTAAAACTGTTTAAAAATTGTGGTGGAAAATCTCCCGAAGAAATCGGGAAGGTTGGCAGCTATGCATTAATAAGTCACCAACAATCTAAAAAGTATTAGACAAAACATCAGTATATTATTCTCAATAAAAGCATTGAAGCCTCCCCTCCTTTTCCTGTTTAGTTGATTCACATATAATGCTTCTTGCAGTTCATACATTGTATCAAGAGGGAGAGGGGGAAGATCTGTATGTCAGCAATTTTTAGAATTATCACTGTAACATCACAATCTGAGCAGTCTGCGGTGTTAGGATTAATTCACCATTAAAATAAAAATACATTTTCAGCATTTAAAAAAAAATGCAGAATACAAGATGCAAATGTATTCTGAAAATGTATTTCAAATACGTGTATTTGCGCTGTTGCCAAACTTGGACACATACTAGGGATGAGATTCTTCAGCTTTTTAGCTGATTTCAGCTTTTTGTGAATAAAGAGGAAATCCCTTTTTTCTCGGAAAATTCTGTTTTTTCTGTGAATTCCTGATTGTAGTTATTAGTTAACTGTGTGATATTTTTATCTTCTAGCATGCTCCTATGTTTTTCTTCTCTTAAAACATCTTTCATATTAATTAGATATAATATCACATGTACAAATTTTTGCTCTCGTATGATTCCAGCTTTTTTGCTCTTTTGCCAATCTCATCCCTGACATACACACATATTCCCCAGATACTCAATTTGGAATATGGACTGTACGAGAGATGGACTCCAGAGAGTATTTTTAAAAGTTTACTTAAAAAAAATGTGTTTTCTGTTTTTTTAAATGCAGTTTTAAAAAAAGCGTAAAATAATTTGCGCTTTACATGATGAAAGCAGCTCAAAAAATGACCAATTTTAGTTAATAAATGCTCCAAAATTGTTCACTAAATATTAATATTGTTGTGCATTTCGAATTATTCACTTTCATTATTAAATTTACTGTTGTTTCATGCAAAACGCCAATTACTGGACATTTTAAAACAATTTTTCTTTTCTCTTAGAAATTGTTTGAGCGGTAATCCGTACTCCGCATAGCAAATTTGGTTACAATCCTTTCTCACTTTGTAATTTAGAGCCCTTTTTATAGTGGAATTATTTTTTTATCCCAGACAGCACATAAGCTTAAATCAAGCTTGACATTTCTTTGAATTTGACGTATTAATACAAGCTTGACAGTTTAATTCATTTTAAGCTTTCAGAAGTCATTTGAGCTGTCAAGCTTGAATACAACTTGATTACTGCTTGATTTGGAAAGCCACATCCACATCCACATAACAAATAATTTATCATCAGTCATAAATGTACTTGACCATAGAATTAAAAAAAAATCTATATTTCCAAATATGGAAATTCTTCAAAATAAAATACAATTATACTACGAAATTGATTTCAAAATCAGTCGTTTGTCTCGATTTTGGCCAATATTGCCCAACATGAGTGTCGCGATATTGAAAGTTTTGAAACGCGTGTTGCTTTTAAGTTTATATTATGCTTATTTCCCTATTAGTAGAGTCTATAAATCACACATAACATTATTATAATTTTTATTCAACCCATGGAAAAATAAAAGAAACAGAAGAAACAGGGCATCGGTCACTGATCAATCTCGCCCTAAAACGGCGTGATAACCATAACAGTCACTTAAACTTTAGTCATGTCAGCGCAGGTCAGGTTGGCTGAGCGGTTAGGACTCTGACTTCCCAAACCTTAGGTCCCGAGTTCGATCCCAGCAGCAGACGCTTGATGGAAACAAATTAAAATAAATTGAAGTTTCAGCATAGAAGGGAAAATGCGTGGAAAGATAAAATATGTTGGGCAAGTTCTCCGACGGGCGCCCTGTGTATTTAAGAATTTTTTTTTTTTAGGGAAATTTTTTAAGCTTGAAATTAAGTTTGATGCAAGTTGGGCAAGTGTAAACTTGAACACTTGATTCAAGCTTGCCTTAAGCTTACACCCTTGAAATTTTCAAGCTTAATTCAAGTTTATTGACTTGATAAATCAAGCTTGCTGCAAGTTTGATGCAAGTTTGCTGTGCTGTCTGGGATAATTTCCGTCTCTGTATATGCATACACATACATAAGGACAGAGGAGACAGAATATGCCAAAGCGTGACAGTTTTGAAAACTTTGCCTCGTCTTTTAAACTCTTTGCTTCCGTTTTTGCAAGAACTCAATTATTTTATAACATGAACAGCTTTTTCCATTAGTGATTACCTATTTTTATATCTCTAGGCTTATCAAAAGAAAAATAATTAGATATTTTTTTATTTAGTATCTACCATTCAATTCAAAGGAAAGGCATCGAATTGTTATCCTTTCTTTCTTCCTTCTCATTATAATTAATTCACTATTTTTTACAAAATTCAACAGTAAAATTAGTGCTTTTCAGGATGCCCGAAGTAAATAATTTCACTTGGCTGCATGTTGTATTTCATGAAAAAATTTATCATAGTCAGCATACCGCCACTCTGATCAAAACATCGCGGATCTAGTTATAGATGTCTAGTTTCTCTAAAGGAATTCCCGTCCAGGTGCATTGAAAAAAAAATTAGTAAACAATTTGAATTACATTGCTGCCAACATCTACGGAATATCACTAACCACTTTTTGTAAAGAGTACATTTTGTAAATAATTTTAACAAAGCCGTTTCACAGCACACACATAGGTTCTCTGAACGTCTGTTAACGTTCAGAGAACCTTTTTCTGAGCGTTAATAGACGTTCAGAGAATCCATGCGTGCTGTGTGGGGTATATCAAACTTGCAAGCATATCGCAGGCTAGCATTTTTTTTTTTTTTTTTTTGCCATTGTCGGTAACGACGGGCTGATAGCGTTTAGCAAGTATTCGGTGCGTCGTTGCTAGCTTGTAGCTAAGCTCTGATTATCATGCACCTGACACAGGCCAGGTTTCTGGAGATGTTTATCCGGCATAGCTAAGTATTTTTACCGAAAATTATATTTATATTTTAAACGTTATGTTACTGTTTGTGATTTCTGGTTGTTTCTTAAGCAATGTTTTTATCGTTAAATTTTATATTTTCCAATTAAAGTGAGAACATTAAAAGTAACTAAACATTTTATTAGTAAATAATGAAAACTTTGTAAAAAAAAAAACAAGCATAAATGCAACTTATCACACTGGACATGCATTTAGGACGAAAAAATTTTCGTCCTTCTTCAACAGTTGTCCTTACACAGACTGGGCCTAAAAAAAAAAAGTACAGAAAGCAAAATCAGCTCGTGTCCAGTGCGATAAGTTGCATTTTTGTGGTTTTTTTACAAATGTTTAATTATTTATTGTTTTAACACCAGTTTAGTTTGATGGTTTTTTGTTAAACATTTTATTATTTGTGTATTTTGTACACGTCGAATATAGCTTGTTACTCGATATTTTAAACCAAACAGTAACGAGGAATCATCCTTCGTTTATCAGCAAAAATTTTTAATGACCTTCGAGAATTCACGTAATCCACCTATGCTAATTTTTTTAATTCCGGAAGGGACCGAAAATTAATGTTTGATTCCAGTATGCCCATCTAAAATCAGAACTGCTTAACTACAAATGCAGCGTTTTAAAAGTTATTGACCGGGGACAGATTTTATAAGACAGGACCGCACGTGAACGTTAGACTACAGTTTGACGCATTATGCGGGTTAGGAGAATGTTGCAAAAATACCGCTCTCTTATTTCGAGTTGTTTATTCTGGTTGCTTTCAGATAAAATAAAAAATAATTAACTTCGCAAGCTTAAAAATCATTTTCTGCAACTGCTATTAATGTGTTTTCTTCAAATATTTGAATTAAGACACGCAATTCATAATAGTTTTCCATTACTTGTCTGCACTTTTTAAGCAATAAGCTGAAGGATTAAGTGTGTTATAAAACTTTCAATATCAATAAAAAATTTTAAAAAACTGAACACTTTCAGAAAAGTTTCTTTTTCTGTGGCTCCTTAGTAGCCCGGTTGACTGGGTACTAGAACACCTCCTAGATATAGTATGCCTAAGGTGACCATACGCCCCCTTTTGAACGGGACAGTTCCGTTTCTAGGTGGCTTGTCCCGTTGTCCACAGTTTTGGGACACCGTAATGTCCCGTTTTTAGAAAATGTCCCTTGCAATTTCCCATTTTTAGGAAGAGAGCAACCCACGGTAGCAATTTCAGTAAAGGCCGCTAAAAATTTAAAATCATCCAACGGCAGTGTCTGTAAAAAGAAACCTGATTATCTCCCTCCCCTATCGAGACGTAAAGAAATCGCCGGGGGATGTATTGTTTTTGCGTTTGTTCTTTTAATGTTCTTTTTTTTCTCAACTATTTCAATTTATTTAATTTTTACTTCTTTTTTTAAAATCATGTTCCTCTTTTTCTTATTCCTCCCCCTCCTCCGATCTCCACTTTATTATCTCTTTTCACTCTGGTTTTTCTAAGAATTTTTTCCTTCCAAATGACAACTTCCTTTTTTCTGTGAGACCTTTTGTTTACATTTTTCACTTTCCTACCTTCCTGCCTTGTGTCGGATGGTGTTTTTGAAGTCGAAGAAATGCCTACCCCTTGTACCACAGGAAACGTACGTCTTGCACTATTTTTTATAGTTTATGTGTGTTTTATCAAAGCTTTTTTTTTTCATTTTATTTTGATATTAACATTAACACAAGCTGTTTTGCGAGTTTTCTTAACAACTAAAAGATACCCAGACCTGTAAATTCAGTTTCCTTACGCTATTACCTTAAAAACAGTAGATGTCTGGTTTTGGGGAATAAAATGAATACTCTGTTGCCAAGAGTAGTAGATGTCCCGTTTTGAAGGAAAAAATAAATGGCCACGCTAAGTATGCCTGAAATTACAAGCTTTTTCGTTATAACTATCCCTAAGATAACGTCATCACAGATTTATATGCACAAAGAAACGCTACTTAAAATTTCTGGTATGTGACACAAATTTTAGAAAATATCTTAAGTTAAAAATAAAATTCAAATTACCCTTTCTGATAAAAAGTAATTTATTATGATCTATTTCTATATTATATTATATAATTAGTGACAGTTAAAATTTCCTATTTTGTCGTAAAATTAAATTTTCTATATTAAATGATTAAAATGCTTTATGAGGGAATAAATTCCCCGCAAACTTTAATTATTTTTACTTTGTGAAAATAAATATGTGATGACGTCATTTAGTGGACCTAGTGATGGCATAAAAGCTTCTGTTCTCAGGCATTGTACATGAAGGAGATGGTTCAGAATGCCCCAACGGAGAAATAATTTCGACAAAGATTCAGTATCATGGCAGAAATAATTCGGTGGAGTGCAAACCTCGTGCCCATCAGCCACGACAGATGCACCACCCTCTCCACATCGCCACTGCTGCTATAAAAGCGGCACCGCCTATTAAATATATTTGCATTTTAAAGAGTTGACATCCAGTTAAGAAGCATCAAATTATAAATAAAATTTTCTGTATTATTTTTATGGTGTTTTTATATTATAATAATACAATTCATAACGTTAGATATCGGGTTAAGGTTGTCAATATAATTTTTTGAAAAAAAATTTTGTAAAATAACACACATAAAAGGTATTTATCGCTCTCGTCTAGAAGTGTTTCGGGAGAAAAAAAAATTTCCTCCTTTGCCAGCAGTAGTCCATGCACACACTGGGACAGGGGCAAACTGAAAAAAGTAAACAGCTATTTCCTAGTAATGACGTAAAAGTCCCTGTTCTGAGGCATTGTATATCTACGAGATGTTGAGTGAACCGTGCGTCAAAAGACACGGGTTCGAATCCCATGTATTTCAAAGAAAATTGGTGTAAACACGTTCTCCACTTGAAAAGAATGTACATGATAAATTAGTGGAGGTCATGGACTGGATGGGTAATTGAAAGAGAGGAGCAGATCGGGTAGTGCTCATTTGCGGTGGTGCTCTAAACTGTGAACAACTAAACCTCCACGCTCTGTAGGACCCCCGAGATTCAAGTTCATACCTTTATAGAAGTCCAGTACATCTAAAGTGTGAATTTTTTATTATTAAAAAAATTTCACATTTTTACCTTTACCTCATAAAAATGAAGCCGTTCAGAGCGAAATGTACTTACTGCTTGTAATTTATTAATATTAAAATAACAGGTATAAATTTTTGATATTTTCATGAAGTTAAAATGTTAAATTATTTTTTAACTAATTATTATTCTTAGGGATGGACGCCATACGACTTCTTGCGAGACGAGATAGAGATTTACAGCTTTTTTGCGAGACGCGAGACGTCTATTTTTCGTCTCGCGTACATACCTAATTATTATCATATAAATAGTTGTAATGCGATTTAAAGCTCATAAGTAGGGGATGATACAATAAAAGACTATTAACTTGTTAACGTCCTCCTCATTATTTTTAAATTTTTTAACCTCCTCCTTAGAAAGAAAAAATATATCAATCTTATAAATAAAAATGAAATTCTGTTTGTTTGTTTGTGGATTTGATTCGTATACAAATCCACAAAAATGGACCTATCTGCCTGAAATTTAGCACAGATATGTAAAATAATACAAAATAAATCGTAGTCCACTTTAAAACTTTGAAAGTCCACCCGTTCCCGGAATTTAAGAGATTTTTTATGCTCTCCACGCAAAAAGCTTTCCGTAATTGTAACCCCTGTAGTGAAAAAAGTGTGAAATAAGGATCGTGGTTGCCATGTGTGGCGATTTTGCCGAATAAAATGTTTTAAATTCTCAAAGTAAAAATAAAAGAATAATAATGATTTTTTTTTTGTTAGTTTATATTCGTAAGGTTATTTTTTTTTAAATTATAATATTGTGTGCATGGGAAATCGGAGCAGGAATGAAATGTTTTATACGCAAAACAATAAGAATTGAAGATTTCCGAGGCTAATAGGTAATTTTTTTTAGTTTGGCGAAAAAATAAAATGGCTCAAATGCCGATTTTGAGAAAGTGAGTTCTAGCGGTTTGCACAGATTTCGGCTTGGCGCAATTTATTGAGAGCTTAAGGAAATAGATTTTTGAAAACAAGTGCAAAGGTTTTATTAGAATACAGCGTTAAATTTTAATGATCCGTGAAGAAATAATGCAGTTGTTAAGGGATTTCAAGCGATCTATCTCCAGAATTCTCGCCAAATGAGTACATTGATTTAAGTTGGGGGAATTCCGCCAAATTTCAGAAAATTGAAATATTCTCATTTAGTACATCGGAGTAACGATGAATAAAACACGTTATAGTTGATAATTTTAAAAAATTCGGCTGTATTAAGGGATTCCACTTTTCAAATAAGGCTTGATTTCCATTTTCGCGGTCGAACCATTTCCCATATTGATTGCTGCTAAGTCAATGCTTCGAATGATTTCCTGAAAAAACGCTTGCAAAATGGCGTATGTTGGCACTTTGGCGAGGCTTAGATTTGAAACTGGATTTTATTTGAGACTGGGATATATAATGACACTGGTTATAGATAAAAATGAATGTTGGTGTGTGTGTGTATGAGGTTGAAAAACTCCAGCACCGTTGAGCACCGTTGCACCATGAAATTTGGTTCACCTAAGTCTTTTCTCATGGAGAAGCTTTTTATGCTATCCGTTTTCCTCTAACTTACCACCAGGTGGCGCAGCAGAACGTCAAATTCTATTCCGTTTAGCCGTTTACTATGCGAATATCGTCCAACCGATTTCGATGAAATTTGGTACACGCGGATATTAGAGCACGGAGAATATTTTTCACTATCCATTTTGCTGTAACTTGCTGCTAAATGGCACTGGAACGCATCAACTTCTATACCGTTCGACCGAACGGCATAAAATTTCTTATACTTACACATTTCAGCACGAAGAATATATTCTGTGTTCCTTTTGATGTTACTCACCACTAGATGGCACTGCAATGCATTATTATTTTAACTCGCTACTACATGACGCTGCAGCAGGCCAAATTCTTGACAATTCAAACGGTCGCTATGAAAATCAGTATACATACTATTTGAACAATGAGAATATTTTGGCGTTATCCATTTTGCTATAACTCGCCACTTGACGGCACTGTAGCAAATCATTACTTTAATTAACCACTAGATCGCGCTGCAGTGTATCACTTCTTGACTGTGCAACTAATCGCTATGAATAAGATATAATATAATAAATAAGAATATATAATATAATAAATAGATTAATAAATAAGATTGACAAAATATAACAAAAGCATTAAAACATTACAAAGAAATGAGGGGTGGGGGAGCAGTACTGGAATCCGAAAGGCACACAGCAAATTTTGTGACTTACCGAAAAATTTCTGCAAGCAATTACGTGTAGGACACATTCAGAAATTCCGCAAGCATTTTCATGCAGGTAGTGAAGTTTTAATTTTCTAAACAATAATTTAGTTGTTATAATTTGAAATTATAATTTTCTTTCCTTGCTAAAACTTTCGAATCGATTAATTACATGAAAATATTATTTGTATTAATCCAATTACAGTACATTTTGTTTTCTTTTATAAGCAACATATTTACAAAACATAAGCTAAAATAGGATTACTGAATTATTTTCAAGAATCATTTTTTCCCAAGAATTGTAAAATTAATTTACATTTTGCTATTTTTGTTGCCTGTAAAAGTATGAAAATCTGGCAGTCGTGCTTCCACGTAAGATTCTATAGACTTTCTTTAAAAGAAAAAAGTGTGTTTTAAAGTATTTTATAATTTAAATTGAAGATAGCGGTTATCTAAGTTTTAAAACTTGCACTTAATACGAATTTGAAGAAGAAAAGCTGCATAGAATTTAAATGTTACGTTATCACTGCCGTAATGCACACTCTAGAAACATATTCAACGTTACTATGGTAAGGGCTCCAGTAGTAGCCCATGTAGTGCCTTCCATAGTAGGCCATTAGAAGTTTTAAGGGCAAAAACAAAGAATTCCAACTATCCATTGATATAAGAGATCGACCTCTGATTATTTGTAACCCTTTTCAACTAAATACGAAAAGTACAGGGCCTTTATTTCCCATAAAGTTAGGCTCAAGAAAGTTTGTTGCTGAAGTTAGTCGCTTAGAGAAGCATTCTTATATTTTGTGATTTTCTTAAGAGGCAAGTCTTCACTCAAACCATTTTTTACCACGCATTCTACTTGTTCTTAAAATCAACTGCTATTCATTTGATTTTATTATGATTAAAAACTGAATCCATTGCAGGCTATCGTTAAATGAAATTATAATAAGAAAAATTTTTGGATAGTTATGAGTGACCCACTTTTAATCAACGCGTATTAAATGATCCGTAAGCGGACCGATGGAGCCCAGCAATGTAGCAGAGCTTTTCCTTGTGTAGCCCAATACTAGATTACAGCATTTACATTTTCTTTAACGAAAATCGACTAAAACAGTCTTTGGAGCAGCTAAAATTTTTTTGTCTTAAGTTGAAACTGTAAAACAATTGTGGTGAGTTTATTCATGCAATAAAACTTTTAAGCGATTTGAGATATAAAACTCAATTTTGCGACAAATGACAATTTTTAATTATTACTAAATATAGAATATGATATGGAAATGGATCATAAATAAATTACTATTTTGTATCAGAAGAGTGTTTCAAATTTCATCTTTAACTTAAGATATTCCTAAGTATTTGTAGTAATCACTAGAAATTTAAATAGTTTTACTTTGCGAAAGTGAAACTTTGATGACGGCACTTTCGTAGGCCTGGTGGTGACGTCAAAGTGAATGTTAGGCCTATACCAAGCATAGCTGCCATTTTTTTTGGGGGGGGGGAGGGAAGATTTACCCGCCACTATTTTCTTTTTGATACTTACTTTAAATAAAAATTCGCACTTTTAATGTCTTCCAAACCGGCCATAGATTAAGAATAACAATATTTATGCTCAATGAGTAAAGCGTTTTGTGGCAGTTAAAGCCGTTCATTAAACGTAGTATGTAAAAACTTGCAATGAAATATCGAAAATAAACGTATACTATTAATAAAAGAATGTTGCTGTTTCAGAAAAGAGGTAAACCTCATGTGAGTAGAATCTATAAATAAAACATACATCTGCCATTTTTTAGTGTACAATATTAATATATTGTTGTTTTCACTATATATAACGACTTAATTCTATTTTCCATAGATGTTTGACATATTTAGGTGGCCCACTTTTGGTGCATCCAAGTGACCAAAGTTTTAACATTTTTTAAATTATATCACAATTAATTTGTTATTTCGAATGATGATTATTGCTCTAGATATGAGTTTGCACAACCATAAAAAATGATAAAACTTCTCCAAAGTTAAGATGATAATTGGGAAATTCCCTTAAATCGCCCACTACTGGAGATTTTACCGTAATAGGGATGCATGCGAGACGAGATTAAAAAGAAATTCAAGGTAAAATATATACAAGATAAAATAGACGTTTCTATCATCATTATATAGAGATTTTGCCAGATGAAACAAGGCTTTGCAGCTGCTTTGCTGGAAGAGGCAGGCCTATTTTCCCTTTCGGGGTCATTCTTAATTACTATATCCTAGCAATATTTCTAACAAATACGTTTTAAAGTTTGTGAAAGTATGTATTCAGTTCAAGGGCGTAGCCAAGGGGGGGGGGGATTAGGAGGGTCATAACCCCCCATGAGAAATTTTTGCCACAAAATGTATATTCTTCACTACAATATCACATACACGTATACATATATATGAGTTGTAGTAGTCGTAACCCCCCCCCCATGAAAAATTTCTGGTTACGCCCCTGATTCAGTTTATTTGGTCTTGTTCCGTTTGTTTGTCGAGGGGGAGACTGAGGGCTAATTAGAAAGATGAGTTATTGCATAAAATAATATAGTTATGTGTTGACTTTCATCAATAGGTAATAATAGTACATGCCTTTCACCGGATCGTCTATTGAAACATATTTTTTGATTGATATTTTTCAGAACCAGAAGCACAAAGTTTTAAATATATAAATGCTTGCTTCGTCCTCTATTAATGCTTTAAAACGAAAACAAACTATCTCTTATTATGAAGCTTTAAACAAATGGTTTTCATTTTAAACCATTATTTTGTGTCAGTGGTGAATAATTAATTTGAAATAAGACTCCATCCACTTTCCGTTAGTCTACAAAATGTGGGCGGAGTCCCATGGGACATTTCATTAGGGGGTTTAATAGTATGTCAGTAATTATAAAAATTGCAATATGTTTCCACGTAATATTTATTTATCGTGATATATTTTGTGTGCAAGTAATTTAATGTTTATTATTATTTTATTTCTATTAATTTTACACTATATTAAAGGTTTGCTTTTAAGAAAAAAGCACGCGATAAATACTATCTCAAAATTCAATTGTTTAGTTTTAAAAATTTACGAATTTGATTTTAGTTGACGAATTTCAATAAAACTAATTTTTAGTTAGTAATATTATTATTAATTTATAACGCTGCAGGTATAACGTATAAAAAGTGGAGGAAATGTAGATTCCTTACAGATACAAAATATCCTTACAGAAAGAACGGAAGTCGAACTATAAAAAGCATATAAAGAATTTTTCGAAGTCAAAATATGCAAGGAACTAAAGTTAACAGACAGCGGCATTGAAAAAAGTGACATATCTCTACATGAATCATCCAGGAAAATAATATCTATTTGAACGTTAAAGTATATATACATATAAATCGGAGTTTCTCAAACTACACTCCACGAAGCACCAAAGACTCAGCCAAAAAATATTTATTGCTTTAGGTTTCAAGTCTCGAAATTTCACAATAGGCTCTTTTAATATCCTGAAATAGTCAAATAATAAGTTCCAACAGGAAAACATTTGAGGAAACATTTTTAGTGAATAGTTTCCTATGTTGTCTCCGGTACTGCTCCTCACGACAAAATAATTACCGCATGATGGGTAATCGCATATTGGAGATAACTCGACGACGCAACATTATGCCCATTCTTCGGTCAGTCTTAGGTACTGTCGAGAAATCTAAATACAAAGAAGGTATGACTGGTAGGATGCAAAGACAACTTAACTACTATAGTGAACTGACTTAATCAATGGAAACTCCGCTTCAATGCTTGAAAGTGCAAGTCTACACCAACTGTCAGGAGCATTAATACCTCCCACTAGACACTTGGCAAATCCCATTACACCCAAGAATCTGGGCCTAATTGGATAATTTTACATTTTACAGGCTCAGACTATTTAGATTAGTAACTAAACATCGCTTTTAATTTTTTCTCCAATAGCACAAAACTATTTAAATTAACTATCTGATTTTTTTTTAAATAATAATATTGTGACTTACGCTTTTTTAACAGAAAATGTTAAGTGCGTCCCACTATTAGCTCCGAGAAATGCTTTTCCTTCTGCTTTACCATATAGTTATAGTCTGAAATTTCAGCCTAGCTTCTTTTAACTATATTTATCAGTGCCGTAGCATATTTGTGCGCTTCTTATCCTATATTTCACAGATGGTTGAAAAATAAAAATATAAAGCTCTTGAATATGTATGAAAGTCCTCATCCATCTTCTTCCCTACGTCTGTTGTCAATAGTTTATTTATTTTGTTTTAGTAAAATTTCTTGCGTTAAAAAAGTTTCTGTAAAAACAAACTTTTCCTGAACGGATGTGTGAGAACATGATAAGAAATAAAATTTCAACCTTCGCCAATATCTTAAAAGCTAATTTTTTTCGCTTAAAAAAATATTGTTTTATTCCGAACATAGCATTATTTTACAGAATGGATTTTTAAAGAACCGTATGGATTATAATATCGTTATTTTCACTTTTGGTTCCTATTTATTTTTTGCTGAACTAGGGGCTAAGGCCCCTATACTCGCTACGCTAGCTTTTAGTGTGAGGCATTCGGCGCCTAACGAGGCTTATTCGTAAAAAAGGCATAATTTCCACATCAAAACAATCAAATAGAATGTTACCGAGATACACATTGTTGGTCCTTAGCATATTAATTGACACACAAAATTTTAAACTTCACACTATTTTTACTTTCTGAACATGTACCATGTAAGGAAAGTATTGTAATCAGGAAAAACTTCAACTCGAGATTTTGGTGTATTTACACGTTTTGAGATCTTCTGAATTCATTTATGAAATTTTTACGTATGTATGTGCGTTTGTGTGTTTGAGAATGAACATGATAGCTCCTTAACGGATCATTCGATTTAGCTCAAATTGGGTATATATGTTATGAACCACCGTCGGAAGACCGGTATTGATTTTGGTGTGTATAGGACTTATAGTTTTTCTACAGGGCTACGACAAAGATTTCTTTTACATTATGACATGGGAGAGAAATTCTTGACAGTGCGCCAGCGTTTAAACGGTGCATTCGATTGAGCTTCATATTTGGTATATATGTTATAGACTACTGTTACAAGACCGGTAATGATTTTGGTATGCATAGGATTTATAGTTTCTTTACAGGGCTTCAAAAAAGTATTGTTTTGCCTTACGGCATACGGGCGGAAATTCATGAAAGTGCGCTAGCATCTAAATGATGCATTCGATTGAGCTCAAATTTAGCATATTATTATAGGCTAACCCTAGAACTACCGGTATTGATTCTGGTGTGTATGGGATTTACAGTTTTTATACAGGGTTACAAAACAGAATTATTTAACATTATGGCTTATGGAGGAAAATTCTTGAAAGTGCTCTAGCGTCTAAATGGTGCATTCAATGCAATGCAAATTGGGTATGTATATATATTATGGTCAGACACAAGACCTCTATAGAGTTTAGTGCGTGTCGGGGCGATAGTTTGTTCACAGGATTGCATAAACAATTCTTCTACATTACTTTTTATACATTACGATTTACGGATGCATATCATTTAAAGTCTGCTAGTTTACTTTCCGAACATGTACCATGCATTATATATAGGGAAAGTATTGTAATCATAAAAAAATTCCACATTTTAATTGTGTAAAACCTACGGAGTACGTTGGGTATTTGCCCCGCATGGCGATTTTTGATAATTTGGCGACGTACGTATATGTATAGTTAGTAATAAGTTCTAACAAAACAGTACTTCATATGTTTTCTTTGATGAAAACTACGGCTCAGCTAGAATAGCTTATCACCAATGGCGACTTTTCATTATTTGGCGATTTACACATACTCATAAACGATGATTACTGCTCCTGCAAGGTTACCATCGGGCAGTAGCGGATTCAGTGGAGGGGCTAAGGGGTTTCAGCCCCCCCCAAAAGAGTTTACTAAAGGGTAACATTCTGCTTCATTATGCACTTTGTATATGTAAAGTGATCTTTTTCAACCACTTAGCCCCTCCCAAAAGGTTTTACATTGGTTTAAACTAAAATTTTGCTTTATTGTATATTTTGTTTGGGTAAAATAAGTTTTTTTCAAAATGTAGCCCCTCCCAAAAGAGAATTTCTGGATCCGCCACTGCCACCGGGAAAACCGTTATGCATATATTCATATACATAATCCTTTCCAGATTGGCGTATTTAGCACCACGAAATATATTATCTCGCCGCACTAACAAATATCCAAGCTGTACTATAACTTGCATAATGTCATAGTTAACGCCACCAAATATTTCTACTGGTAGCAATTTACCCTAGCTAAACCTAACCAGCTTTACTATAATCTGCATTTTAATTATTTTTTATTTTCAATATATGGGGTGTTAACATTTGGAATACGCGATTTAGATTCACCCTGTTTGGAGATATATCCTTTTGCCAGATCGTACCTGATGCCAAAATGGCGCTTTTTAAATCAGTTGCAAGTAGTTATTCTGTTTTGGAAAAACGAATAATCTCTAATTCTAAACTCCAGTTATCTAAGAGAACGTATTTGAAAATCGTCAACTTCGTGTAATCCACTTTGACTTATTTATTTTTTCACATACTTTTTAATTTGGCATAAAATTGGTGTAATTCTATTTTATATTTGCCACTTTCACGTGATTCTACATACTTGGAATATCTTTGTTGCAAAAGCATGAATGATTTTATGCTGGCGACGTTGCTAAATCTCGCAACCATTCAGCTTATTTTTTAGTTTTTTTATTAATATCTTCTAAAATAAATTGAATTTCGAAATTTAAGTCAGTTTATCGGATTCCTTGGAATTTTACGAATCCGTGGACACCGTATTCGACACTCAAATCTCCATGGTTTAGGAGGAGATAGCCGAAAAAGTTCTTGACAGCGGCGGCGACACATTCCGTTACTTTTTTTTAGAATAGAGAGACTATTTACAGTCAACTCCGTATATAGTAAACTTTCGGCTATGGTAAACGCATTTCATTAATTCCGACTCACATACGTTAGAAATGTTAATAAATTTTTCGGTTTTATTGAATCATGGCCATTATAGTGAAAAATTCTGGGCGGCAGAACTGATGCTGTTCGATTCCCGCGAAGAGTGTTTGTGTTGGAGTAGAGAAAAAAGATTATCAAGCACCTGATCCAAAATACAAATGAATTGTGAGTGTGTAGGGTAACATACTTACGCAAAACAGGGAGGGGTCATAAATTTTTTTTCAATCTTGTAATGCATTCTAATCTCTCTATTCTAAAAAAAAGTAAGGGCCGATGTCAAAAGCTTGTTCGTCTATCTTCTCCTAAACCGTGGGGATTTGAGTTTCTACTAAAGTGTCCACAGATTCGAAAAATTCCGGGGAACCTGCAAAGCTGACTAAAATTTCGAAAATCGAATTATTTTAGAAGATATTAATAAAAAACTGAAACAATGAACATAATGCTTGCCAGATTTGGCATAAAATCATTCATTCCTTTGCAACAAAGCGTTTCCAAGTATCTAGAATCACGTGAAATTTACATACAAGAGTTAGAATTATGCCCATTTTACGCCAAAATAAAAACTATATGAAATAAGTAACTCAAAATGTGTTACACAAAGTTGACAATTTTCAAATAGTAAGTTCGCTTGGACAGCAGGAGTTTAGAATTAGCGATTATTCATTTTTCCAAAACAGAATAACTAATATCTTGAAAATGAAAAATAATTAAAATGCAGATTATTTTAAAGCCAGTTCGGTCCAGCTCGATTTTTTGCTACCAGTAGAAATATTTGGCGGCGTTAACTATGCCATTATAGCAGTTATAGTACACTTTGTATATTTGCTAGCGCGACGAGATGGTATAATTCGCGGTGCTAAGGACGCCAATCTGCAAACGATTATGTAAATGAAAAGATGGATAACTGTTTCCTGGTAACCTTAAATGAACAGTAATTATAGGTTGTGAGCATGTGTAACTCGCCAAATAATGAAAAGTCGCCATTGGTGGCAAGCTATCCTATCTGTTCCGTAGCTTTTATTAACTTTACATGTATGCAAGTCGCCAAATAATGAAAAATCGCCATGGGTGGCAAATTCGCATGGTGTCCAATAGGTTTTACATTATTAAAAATACAGCTGAAACAGATGTTCTGGTTTTATTACGCTTTAGCTCCTAATTAATATAACTTTTGAATGGGAACATTAAATATCATTGTGTTTCTGAGGAGTGCAAATAATTTTTCCAGCGATTATAAGCGGAGTCCGCACTCCAGGTGGAGTATAGCTCAGGACCCGTACAACAACAGCACGGATTCCCATAACAAAATATTTTCCGTGTTATGAGGGGGAGGGGGTCTACTGTAGTGTGAAGTTTAAATTTTTATGTACCAATGAACATGCAAGAACCAAGCAATGTGTAGCTCAGTAACATTCTATCTGATCCAATCTTCGGGTTTTGTCTGTTGAAATTATGTCTTTTTTACGAATAAGCCTTATTAGGGGCCGAATGCTTCATAGGAAAAGAGAGCGTAGTGAGTCTGGGGACCTTGGCCCCTTGTCTTTAAAAACATTCAAAAACAAAAGCAGGCTACTTTTGACGGTGTAACAAAAGCAGAAATTTCGCTCTTTACCTTGGGCGATTTCGTTTTCAATGCTAAGTCACAGGTTAAAAACGACACCACTTTGTGTCAACTGTATGGAAATCACATCAATAGTGCTTAACGATATAGATTTATTTTAACATTAAATTACTGAAAAAACTTAGTGGTGAGAAATGTTTCGATAAAAGTGAAACAGTTGGCAGCTATGCTACTATAACTATGTGTTCAGCATAAATCTAAATTACTATTTTCTAGTTTTGTATTAAGTTTTATTGTTCAGCAACAGAAAATATCGGTTTCAATGAACTGATACAGTGAACAAAATTTGGCAGTTCCCACAAGTTCACTATAACCAGAGTTAACTTTATTTCTATATTGTGCTAAAGTGTTCAGTGCTTTTAATTGCTATTATTCTTCACTGCACAAGAGGTTTCCTCTAAATCTATACTATTAAAATCTGTGCGCGTCTGTCTGTGTGTGTGTGTGTGTGTGTGTGTGTGTAGCATCATCTCCTCCTAAACGGCTGGGAGTTGAGTTTCGACCGAGGTATCCACGAATTCAGAAAATTTCGAGAAAGAACCTCCGCTAATTTAAATTTCGAAATTCGAATTAGTTTAGGAGATATTGATAAAAAACCCCATCAAAAACGCTAATTTTTGCTCTCCGCAATTCCGTGATTGTAGCCCCTGTAGTCACAAAAAAGTGAGAAATAAGCATCGAGGTTGCCATGTTTAGCTATTTTATTAAATTATTTAGACTCCTGCAGTAAAAATAAAACAATAATGATTTTTTTTTTGTTTAGATTATTTACAAAGTTATTTTTTAATTAAAATATTGCGTTCATGTTATATCAGAGTTGGAATTCAATGCTTTCTTATGTGTAAAAGAATAAGGGACTGAGAGATTTCCGAGACTAATATGTATATTTTTCAGTTTGGCCAAAAAAAAAATGGCTCATTTGGCGATTTTGAGAAAGTAGTAGGTTCTACCGATTTGCACAGTTTTGGGCTTGGCGCAAATTACTGAGAGCGTAACGAAATAGTATTTTTAATAACAAGTATAAGTTTTACGGCGCTATACTTCGATTTTTCATACAGAAATAATGAAGTTATTCAGGCGATTTTAAACGATCTATAGAATTTTCACCAAATTAAGTAAACTGGTTTAACTTAGAGGAATTCCGCCAAATTTCAGAAAATTGAAATTCTCGCATTTTGTACATGATAGTTAACGGTGATTAAAACCCGCTATAGTTAATAATAATTTAAATAACTGCTACTTATCAATAATAAGCCTGCATAAAATTTTGGCGATCGAACCATATAAATGATAGATAACTATTTCCTATTTTGATCGCTGTTAAATCAATGCTTCGAATGATTCCCTGAAAACAAAAAAATCTCGCAAAATGATGTATGTTGGCATTTTGGCGATCGAAGTACTGTGTAATAAATAATTGATTCTTATTTGTTAAAGCAGCGCTACGGAAGTTTCTTTTAGTAAAAGCTGTTAGAAAGGCGTAATTAATACTGTCTAATATATTTTTTGTTTTACGAATTGAAATGTGTGTTGATTCCTACTTTAGTACATTTCTTAGCAAAGTTGCGAAAAATATTCAAATGTAGTGCAGCTCTGTACGTATTATTAATTCCATTCCACAATTGAGATGATCCGATGTCACTAGCGTATGCATAGATATTTTTTTTTTTAATTCCGCCAAACAAAGTATTGCGTATTGCCTTTAGTGTCAAGTTTAATTTGTAATTTGAGCTATTTGACATCGACTGGTGGCGTTAATTACGCCAATATGGCAGTTCTAGCAAAGGAAACATAGATAACTCATTTCGTGTTCTATTTTTAACATTGCTATAGTTTCCGTAGCAACGGAATCCATTGTTGCCACTTGAGTTGTTAAATTTTACAATTAAGTGAAACCACTCCTTTCTACAGCTTTTAAGACTCGAAAAAGTGAAAACGTATCAAATGTGAAACAAATAGAACTGTAACAGACTTGCACCTTAAAAATAATCGAAGCTTTTATGCAATTCTACATACCTTTAATTTTATTTCCTTCGCGTGTGGATGTCATTCTTGCTGTTTTGCTGGCAGATTATCCGAAGCAGCACATAATCTCTAATGCATTTGCTCCTCCGGACATAAGCTAAAGCGTATGTCCAGCGAGTGTTTGTGTAACCCCATTGTGTTAATCAGAATTTTCTGGTGTCAGATTTTTTGGATCATTTTTTTATCGCGGAGATTCCGATCCTGAAGTATATTCATCACTGATACATGAAAAAAAAGATCAATTATATGCAAGCAGTAGTATCCAGAAATTTTTCATGGGAATGTTACGACTACTGCAACTCATATATATGTACACGTATGGGTGATAATGGAGTGAAGAATATACAAAACACCGAAGTTGTTTTGAGGGTTATACAGAATTAAAAATTTCACTTTTAGTAAAGTTTACTTTTGATACAGTTCGGATATTTGGTTTTAATACATTTCGGCCACCAAGGTGAGATGAAATATTAGTAAATACGGCAACCCATAATTTTCTTAACTATTGAATTTGACACTATGCAACTACAGTAGATTCCCTATAACACGGTATAGATACGTTTCGTGTTATAGAAATCCGTGTTGTGCGGGTCCTGCGCTATACTCCACCTGGAGTGCGGACTGCGCGGTATAATCGCGGCAAAACTTATTAAAGCTCCGTAAAAATACAATGATGTTTGGTGTTGCCATTCAAAAGGTATGTTAATTACAGGAGCTAAAGCGTCATAATATCTGTACATGTGTCTCATTTTACCGTGCTGTACAAGTCTCTTTTAACGTGTTACATGAAAACGATTGTAATTTTTTCGCCGTGTTCTAAGAATTCGTGTTGTAGACCCATGTTATAAAGGGGTCAACTGTAATCTGTAAAAAATGAAATATGAAATTAGTTATTTATTTAGTGCGAATTGACAGTGAGATCAACGTCAGTTTTATGTAACAAGTGTGATACTGCATTAAGAGTTCAATAAGGGTAATAAGCTTTTTCTCAGAAGTTATACATCACGAACGTTTTCATTTACAAAAGCGACATGATTTTCACCGGAGCAGGGTGCATTTTTGGCATTTAAACGTAAATTATGCATCCATTGTTTCATGTAGGTTTTGTTAATTTATGTGAAATTCTATGAAGTCCTTTGCGAAGTGCAAGATAAAATTTTTGTCAACATCATGTAATGTTATTTATGTGGTATATACTATATATTAATGCTATAAATTAAACCTCACAAAGATAATTATATGATGTAGAAATCAGGCATTTTTCGAAAGAGAAAAGTTTTGCCTGCATACCGTAGAGTTCTTTCTTTTTTGATTTCCAGTCACATTGACGTAGTTTTTGTGTCATGTTGCAATCGTCTAAAATTTGCACTCATGATATCAACTTTCAGTCACGATTCAAATATTTTTTCACGTTTTGAGATTCAGCATTACTGGGTTTAATTCGAATTATATATGTATAAGGAAAATATGCGTTTCCCACCGTGCGGAGAACGGGTACGCAGCTAGTGTTACATGAACACGCATTACAAAATCTTTTAAGGCATCCATTCTTTTGATAGATAGCCATACTACTGTAATTGAAGGGGTTGTAAACTTTTCAAGCCCTTCAATTTAAATTTATTTGATATTCTTTCTTTTTCTTTTCTTTTTCCCTTTATACTTTCATTATGAACACAATTCAAAAATTCCTCCTTCATAATGAAAACAGGCCGCCTTAGAGTAAATAGGATGAACAGTAATCATGCTTAATTCAATAAAGAAAGATTATCTACATTATTTATCATTCTATTGTAAAAAAAAAAAAAAAAAAATGTAACGGCCGATGTCAACTGATTGTTGGCCTATCTTCTCCTAAACCGTGAATATTTCAATTTCGAAGAACTTGTTCACGGATGCGAAAAATTCCGAGGAACCTGATAAGCTGACTTAAATTTCGAAAATCGAATTATTTTAGAAGATACAAATAAAAAACTGAAAAAATAAAACATAATGGTTGCCAGATTTGGCATAAAATCATTCATTCCTTTGCAACAAAGCAATTCCAAGTATCTAGAATCGCATGAAATTGACAAAAATGAAATAGAATTACACCCATTTTACGGCAAATTAAAAAGTATATGAAATAAATAGCTCAAACTGTGTTACACAAAGTTGACGGTTTTCAAATAGTAAGTTCGCTTAGACAACAGGAGTTTAGAATTAGCGATTATTCGTTTTTCCAAAACAGAATAACTAACTCCAACTAATTTTAAAAGCGCCATCTTGGCATTAGATACGATCTGGCAAAATGGTATCTTTCCAAGCAGGGTGAATCTAAACAGCGAGTTAAAAAATATTAGAACCTAATATCTTGAAAATGAAAAATAATTAAAAGAGATTATTTTAAAGCCGGTTCGGTCCAGCCGGAGTATTTGCTACCAGAAGAAATATTTGGTGGCGTTAATTATTCCATTATAGCAGTTATAGTACACTTTGGATATTTGTCAGCACAGTGAGATGATATTATTCGTGGTGCTAAATACGTTAGTCTGCAAAGCATTATGTATATGAAAATATGGATAACGATTTTCCGGGAACCTTACATGAGCAGTAATTATAGATTGTGAACATGTCTATAATTACTTTGTAAATCGCCAAATAATGAAAAGTCGCCATTGGTAGCAAGCTATCCTATCTGTTCTGTAGTTTTTATCAAAGAAAACATATGAAGTACTGTTTTCTTAGAGCTAATTATTAACTACACATGTACGCAAGTCGCCAAGTAATGAAAAATCGCCATGGGTGGCAAATACGGAAGGTGTTCATTAGGTTTTACATATTTAAAAATCTGGAGTGATTCCACTTGACTTTCCGAACACTTGCGATAAAGATCATTACCAAACATTTAAATAAATTTTAATCGATGAATAATTCAAACACCAAACTGATGTTCAATCGAATGCGCCGTTTAAACGCTAGCGCACCTTCAATAATTTCCCCCCATAGGCCATAATGTAAAAGAAATCTTTGTCGTAGCCCTATAAAAAAACTATAAGTCCTATAACCTATCAAAATCAATATCGGTCTTACGATGGTGGTTTATAACATGTATACCCATTTTGAGCCCAATCGAATGCACCGTTTAGGGGCTACCATGTTCACTCACATACACACACACATACATACATACATCTCGTAAAAATAGCATAAATGAATTTAAAATACCTCAAAACGTGTAAAAGACCAAAATCTCGAAGTCGAATTTTTCCATGATTACAATACTTTCCTTACATGGCACATGTTCGGAAAGTAACAATACAGCTGAAACAGATGTTCCGATTTTATTACGCTTTAGCTCTTAATTAATATAACTGTTGAATGGCAACATTAAATACCATTGTGTTTCTGAGGAGTGCAAATAATTTTTCCAGCGATTATAATCGGAGTCCGCACTCCTGGTCTACTATAGATCAGGACCCGTACAACACGGATTCCTATAACAAAATTATCTTCCGTGTTATGAGGGGGGGGGGTCTACTGTAGTGTGAAGTTTAAATTTTTATGTACGAATGAACATGCATGAAACAAGCAATGTGTAGCTCAGTAACATTCTATCTGATCCAATGTTTGGGTTTTGTCTGTTGAAATTATGCCTTTTTTATGAATAAGCCTTTTAGGCGCCGAATGCCTCATACGAAAAGCGAACGTGCGAGTCTAGGGGCGTTGGCCCCTAGTTACACATACATATATATATACATATTCATATATACATACACACATCTATATATATATGTACACACACATATATGTATATATACAGTAGAACATCGATTATCCGAACCTCGATTAACCGAAACTCTCCGTTAACCGATGTGGGTTTCCTCTTCACTTTTTTTTTTCACCAGAAAATTACCTTTTGAATGAGATTCTGAATCTGGTGCAGTCTCAATAATTGAGTTTTTGTAAACTGCAATATCAAAGACTGCATTTATATGATCAGTGACACTTGGGAATCTATGCCGCAATCGGCACTAAGACGAAATTGGCGAAAACTTTTGCCGAACTTCTCAACTGGCGCAGATGAAAATGCCACAGACACTGTGAAAGATAGTGTTACTGAGTTTTCGAGCCTTTTTAGCACAATAAAAGGTTTTGAAAATTGTGGGGATGGAGAAATCACAGATTGGATGAATTGTGATGTGGATGATAGATGCTTCCAGTCGCTCAATGATGAGGAATTAATAGCGGAAGTCCGAAAATCTCCAAAAGAAGAAGATGACAATGATTCTGGAGTAAATAAGATCAGTAACAATGCTTTTGAGTGTTTCTCAAAAGGCTTTCTTTGGTTGGAACAACAGAGACAGTGTGATTCCTCTAAAATCATGCTTTTAAGAAAACTTCGGGATAGAGCTGCCCGGCAAAGGATGACCAATTTACACTAGATGAAGCTTACATTTAAACCATTGTAAGTTTTTGTTTCAGAAATAAATTTATTTTCATTTATAATTTTAATTTATTTAACAGTTAAAATAGTCATATAGCAGCTCAATGATGATACTACATATTAAACTAGGTGATTTTGATGAATTCTCGATTATCCGAAAATTTCGATTATCCGAAGTAGGTTCGGTCCCAATTACTTCGGATAATCGAGGTTCTTCTGTATATACATATACGTATATATATATACATATATAATATATAATAGCTTACTTACGTAAAGTGAAATCCCAAGATAATCCATTGATAAAGTGAAAAAATAAAAATAAAAAAGTAGATAGCACATGGTGCCAATTAACGAGATTATACCGGATAAGTGTTTAAATATAGCCTTTTAAGGCAATGAAAGAGTGGACATATATATTTTTTTTCTGGGTATGTCTTTATGATTACTTTTTACTTCCTAACAGGATAGTGCCCTGTAGTTACATATTAGCTTTCTTTGTGCTAAGTAACTGCATTGAAATCCTGTTATTTTGTTTTTTATCTTGGTTGTAAGTATTCGGTTTGTGGGGCCTGACGAGTTTAGCCGATGCTTGCTACCCATTATTTTACTTCATCCAATTCCGTTTTCTTTTTCTGATTTACCATTGTTTGGATTTCTATCTGCTGGATGTGTCTGCTCAATTCTGTTTTTACATAAGATTTTACGTTCATTGTTTTGCTCATCTATCATTCCATATATATATATATATATATATATATATATATATATATATATATATATATATATATATATATATATATATATATATATATATATATATATATGTGTGTGTGTGTGTGTGTAACATATAAATTAAACATCTTCTCAAAATTCAAAATTTATGTTTGCTTGCTTCAAAATTCTTCAGGGCGTAGTAACTTTCGTTTTAAACAAAGGATTGGTATCAGGATCTAAATTTAATTCAAACGCAAGTAATATATCTCCCCTCGTTCCCACGGTCTGCTGTCGCCACACCTCGCAAGAATTTCCTTAGGTTAGCAGGCACGGGCAGTTTAACAACCACTAATTGCATCTCTTTTAACACATGCGATACTGTATAGAACACGTGATACGAGGTTATTCAGCTCGGAGCTGAGATTCTTCGTGACTTCACTTGCATGTAAAAACTATGTGAAATCAAATAAAAATATGACTTCGTAATCTCGGAGTGTTTTTCTGTGCAACACAGCCCCAGCCCGAGTAAACCGAGTATCTGCGAGTATGTCCGAGTATCTGCGCCGGGCAGTCCTCCGACAGCGAGACCCCGGTGCTGAGCTTAACCCGAAGACGAAACTACAAATGCCGTCTTTCTTCCCAACACCGCCCGACTACGAAAAAGCATTACGACGTTCGTCTAATAATATATATATATATATAATATATATGGGAAAAAAACCCTCTAAAGATTTAATTATTTTTAAATAAACAAATAGAAATTTCTACTGTGATTTGAAAAACTTTAAAAATATTGCTGAGAACGTTCTTCATGTATAATTTCTTTTTAGTGGTGAAAAAATTCCATTTAAAGTGACAGGAATTTTATTTTAAATTTCACTAACTACCGTTTGATCAGATAACAAATATTTACTAAATATATAGTATTATACTAAATGTCCTATCGGTAACTATAAGATGCACTTTGAAAAAAATTGAGACGAACATCTCGTTACGGAGAACATGGCTCGGGCGATGGATCCTAGTTAAGGACGTTACAAAATAAGATGGTCGGCCTGAGAGAATATCCGGGGCCTTCGCTATTTGTAACGGGCCTGCGCGTGTATTTCGATGAGTCATCCAAAGAGGCCTACGGATGCTCGCGTCTTCACGTATACATCAAGCATTTTTTAAGCTTTCCAAGGCTTTCAAACGTTATTTAATGTAGCTTTATGTCGCAATTATGCTACTAATTTTATTAGTTTCTTTACTATGATACATGTGGACATTAAAGCAAATAGATGTGTGTAATTTGAAGGAAAAACAAAGTAGTGCTTACTCTCATGATTCATTATTTTGGCTTGATTTTTTACTTTACATTAAACAAATTCAGCTGATTTTTATTATACATTAAAGATACTTTTATGAATTTCTTTATACTGAATATTTAAGTTTCACATTTTAAAAGCAGTTACAAACACAACCACTTTTTAAATAAAATTAACTAACTGTTATTAAATTTGCGCTCATTAAATTTTATCTAGTTAATAAATTAACAGAATATATAACGAGGTGCTGGAATAGAAATGAAGATATTTGATATTCACAGTTCGCATATACATCATTTAAGTACTGCTACAATATTTAATTTTTAATCTTTTGTAAGACGTGGTTATCTGACGAATGTTTGCTATACAGTGCGCGAAAAAAGTATAAGGACAACATTTAATTGCATAAAAAATATGCTATATTTCCATTTCACCTAAATGAAATTTTTATATTTCTTACTTCTGCTGCTTAATTTTGTGATAACACTTATATTACATAAAAAACAAAATTTAGCTTCAAAATATTGATTTTACAAAATTTAACATTAAAGGAAATACGGAAAAAATTATAAGGACATATTCTAAAATACTTAAAAAATGTTTCAATAATCAAGAAAACTACCTTTTTTTTCGATCACTTGAATAAGCCGTGAGGTCATAGATCCTGAAAGATCTTTTAAAATGTCCACAGATATTTTTTCCCAAGCGTCTTTGATATCGCGACGACAAGATCTTGTGTACATTGATACTGTGTGCCGTTTTTATAAACTTCTCGGGATAGAAGTCCCCATAAGTTTTCGATTGGATTAAGATCGGCACTTCTAGCCGGCCAATCAAGTAAATTTACAGAATTCGATTCAAACCAATGTTTTGCGCTCGTAGAAGTGTGTATCGAAGCATTATCCTGCTGAAAAAATTAGTCCCCTGAAGTAATTAGTGGCGCTTCAGGTAACAAACTTTCTCCTAACATATCAACATACCTGTCCGAATTCATTTTACGGTTGATAAATACAATTGGAGTGGTTACATTTGCCGCAAAAGCGCCCCATACCATAACCGAGCCACCACCATATTGACGCCTGGAAAACACTTCCTTGATCTTTCGCAGATCATACCTAAAATAACGAAAACCACCAGGTCCATCAAGATTGAACTTTTTTCGCCCGAAAAAATTACATCAGCCCACTTTTGACCAAGAGAAATGTATTTTTTGGCAAAGTCAACTCTTCTTTTCTTATGATGATTTGTAAGATTGTGGGCGCGACACTAATTTCCCATAAGAAACTTGAGGATGTTTACTCAAAACATTTTGAACAGTCCTTGTTGAGCATGGTAAACTCAAATTTTGTCTAACTTCATTTACGGTTTCTTTTTTCTCGCAAGCTCTCCTTACAATTTTTCTTTTTCTGTCGACGAGGGAGAATTTCTGGTCTCCCAGTTCGCCTTTTCATGCCATACATCCCAGGATTTTTTAGAAAATTATAAACCACCGTTTTAGATCTCTTGATTCTTTTTGAAATTTCCCATCCACTTAATCCACATTCTCGAAAAGCAACGAATTTTCCTTTTTCAGAGTCAGAAAGTTGAGTTCCTTTGTGCATCGTTAAAAATTCACACTGAAAGTCGCCGAGTGGGAAATTGTTTTCGCAAATGAATCTTTTAACTCGGAATTGTCATTTTATGCTTTCAAATATGCACATTTTTAAATAATTACTGGGAAAAAGCAATGTCCTTATACTTTTTTCCGTTTTCATTTAGGTTTAAAAATCAAAATTTAAATTTTAGCAGATTTCAAATTGAAAATTTTAATTACTTTACGCATGAAATATTTTAGTTTTACTTCTATTTTTGCTGCAAAAATTTGCATACGATTCGTTAAACAAGGCTTCTAGATTTGGCGATTTTTCGCGTGTCCTTATACTTTTTTCGCGCACTGTAGTTAGAAGTATAACCTGGTGTACTGCATTTCCTTGGCATCTAACTTAAAAATAATGTAACTTAACGAGAAACATTTAGAATAAATCACTCAATAAAATGTGTCCCCTAAATAGTAGTACGAACTTTAAGGGAAGATGAAGGAAATCAAAAGGATTAAGAATCACGTAACATAGTATCGCCAAACACGTTGTTTTTATGCTAAGTTTGTGTATTGAAAATTTTACCATTCGCGAAATTAAAAAGATTTATAATTTTCTTTTATAATTCCATATATTTTTTTTTCTTCAAAGCAAAATATTAAATTTTGAAAACCATTCTAGGAAATACCACGAATATCCCAATATCTTTTTTAAAAAGTGATTATTAACTGGTGCTTGAAGACACTGCTCTTATCCTTGCATTGCTGTATACAGTGAAACTTCTATGAGCGACAACTTGTATTTAGTGACCCGCCTCCTGCAACGACACATTTTTTAAGGCACCGATTTTTTACCCTATCTAGTTAATGTTAAAAGAGCCTCTAGAAGACACCACACAACCCTCTATAAGTGACCGGTACCGGTTCCCTATCCAAAAATTTTCTTGTATTTTACCGGAAGAAAAGTCAATAAAAACCACATTCTAAACCAGTCGCTCTACTGCAAATCGACAGCAACGCAAGTACAGGTACACGTTACGTACAAATCTTGTACGTTAGAGAAAAGACATGTCTAATAAACGGGTGATTTTACTACTGGCAGCGCACTGATGTGTTCGAATCATACGAAAAAAGAAATTCGAAGAGAAATTTGGTGGTTACATTTGGTTGTGGGAAAAATTAAAAAGCAAATAGATTTTATTATGACAAATTCAGAATGCATGAAGATATCGAAATAAATGCTCTTTTGGCAGAAAAAAAAAAGGCAGCAGAGAGTGAAATACACATGAAGCGAGAATAAAGAATGAAACAATCTGAAATTCCTAAATATTTTATCAAAATTTAAAATTTGTTTATATAATTACTCATTTACACCGAAAATTTTATGAAACTACATAAATATCAAAACAAACAATATATTTTAGCACTTTTCTTTCTTGGCTACCAAATGTTTATACTTCTTTAAGCGACCACCTCTCTTAACGACCGATGTTTCGCGGAGCGGAGGGTGATCGCTCCAAGAAGTTTCACTGTTTAAGGTTGTAGCTTAAAAAAAAAAAAAACCTGCTTAACGGCCTTGAATACAGCTCAAGGACTCGAAAAATTTCAGTATACCTCCTCAAAAGCTGCACTAAACACTGTAGCAAACCAAAAATAAACGATTTCTTATTTAGTTATTATTTATTATAACAATTCCAAGTATTATATAAAAGTTATTCTTTTGTCGCTATCTCAATCGAACTTTGGAATTGAACATAATGAACTGTTGTACAAAATATTAACTGCATTTGAAGTTTCTACGTATACATATACAAAAATTAATAATTTATAATTTACTGTACTTCTGCACTGAAAGCTGGCTACACATGTCTAAATCACATAATCAATGCACATATAACTGATAAATAACATTTTCGACTGAAATAGACAACATTGTCTAACTAGTATTACAAAGACACGCTTATTTACTGTATAATAAACTACTCAAGTAGTACGATTTCAGATGAAAATAATTTATAAATAGCACATGAATATTACTTGATTTACATACACTAAACTTGATTTATATACATATTTTTAGAACTTCTAAATAAATTATACAATTTTACACTTACCTTTACATTCAGGGCAAAATGTTCGAATTTTATGATAAATTACCATTTAAAAAAAGGCTCAATCGTTACAAGATGATTATCTACATCTTAAGTTCTATAGTACGACAAAACTACAAAAAAACTGTTTTAAAATAATATAATACTTATAATAATAAAATAGAACAGAGCTAATGGAAAAACAGGCCTCAATGATAACTCAATTTTCGCGATGGCAATCCACGAGCAGACCCTTTGCTAATAGCGACGGCCCCGGAATATCGAAGGTGACGCCCCAACCAACACCTCCTAGATACAGAAAGCCTAACAACTGGTACGTCACTAGGCTTTCACGTTTTTAGTAGGCCTTCGAGAATGACGTCATCATAATTTAATTGTCATAAAGTAAAACTATTTAAAATTTCTGGTGAATTTACTCACGCATAACAGCATTTTACTGATTTGATATAGAAAATTTTATTTTAAGGCAAAGGACAAGTTTTTCACTGTAACTAAATATGTAATGTATTAAGGAAATAGATCATAATTAATTATTTTGTATCACAAAGGTATTTTATTTTTTATCTTTAACTTAAATATTTTCTAATATTTGTAGCATTCACCAGAAAATTTAAATAGTTTTACTTTATGAAAATGAAACTGTTATGACGTCACTACTTGAAGCCTTCGCGACCTCACCTCACATTTTTTCGACAATCTCCACAACTTACCAAATGAAATCTTGGCGGAGATACCTGATTACGACTACAGCGATCCCCAACATCGCAAACGTCCTAGGACTGCCATGAGGTCACTCGACCTCACTTAGCATGACTCTTGTACATACTTGTAAATAATTTCTTTCATTATTTTCTATTCTACTTGTCTTTTTGTATGTTTTATATTGATTCACTTATTGCACTCACATGTCTCTTACTACACACACTGTCTGCACTGTAGCTGACTCCTTCATCCTTGCCATCTTGCCTGGCCGTCAAACTGTTATTTTTATGACTTGACATGATTCTTGCCCTGCCATCCTTTGGGCATATTACATGATTTCGAATAAACACACATATCACTACTATCTGGAGATAAGCGTTATTACGTAAGGTACTCCATTAAACACATCTTTCATGTCATGTCACTACTTGAAGACAGTGGTGACGTAAAAGTTTGAGCTGTTAGGCTTTCTATATGTAGGAGGTGTTGCCCTAACTCCCACACTCTGGCACTGGAATAGGTCATCCATCTAGCTATCAACCAATAGGATACAATACGTGTATTCTTGGAAAGATTTTCCCCCCTCTTCCTTCCAAATTCACCAAAACATTTCCAGAATCTGGAAAAATCTAAGTCCCTATAACATGGTCAATTTCAAGAATAACATGGAAGTTAACATGGTCAATTTCTCCCTTTTCCCCACTGTCCCTGTTTTTCCACAGACATTGAAATCTCGACCGCTCTATTACAGCGATGAACTAGAACTATTACTAAATACGTTTCTGGTGTTGCTGTGTTATGTAATTTTAAACTCTAGATACAATTTTACTATTAGAAAAATTTGGTAGTATTACTTCACGCAATGCACTTAATGTACAGGGTTGTCCAAATTAAACTTCCCCAACTCAGAGGCCTGTGCAGGATGTTGTATGGGTCATAATGTGATGAAATTTTGAAAACAGACACTTCAGATCACGCGCTCGTGATTTATTTAAAAAAAATATTAATACAAGAAGTTGCCGATAGGTGGCGCTGCAGATCAACAAGACGTTCTACAGATGTTCAGTATGTGTGCTGTGGTCGAATAGGGCATATCAGCAGCACGAGAAACAGTTGGCACACTGACAACACCATGCGGCGATTGGCTAGTGGCGTCCACGACCGCCAAAGCAATGTCTTGTATGCGTGCAGAATCCATAACATGTCGTCCTCTACCTGGTGAAATTCCAAGCTGTCCGGTTCTTTCGAACTTCTTCATCATGTCTCGTAAAGCGCGTGGTGTCATTGGTCCTCGGCGTTAAGTTCTTCAGCCGACGGAATGCTCTTATCGCAGCATAGGAGTTCTCGTCATTCTGGTAGAAAAGTTTCACTAACAGAGCTTTGTCTTTCAAAGTCGTCATTGTGCATCAGCGAGCTGGAAACAACTGCCTGTGTAGCGCCTGTCTTCCACTTTTGTAGGGCTCGCTATTTGGCTACGTGGCGCAGAAGCTTTATTTCTGAAAATCACATTGTTGCAATATGCAAATTACTAGTGTTACAGCGCCACCTATCGACAACTTCTTATACTAATAATTTTTTTAAAAATAAATCACGAGCGCGTGATCTGCAGTGTATTGTTACGATGGGCCATATTAAAACGTGAAATAAATGGATGAAATAATTTAAACCTTAGTTTGGCCGTGAAATAAGGTATGAAATAATTGGATTCATTGTTATAAAGACCCATCGGTAATTTATTTTAACTCATAAAGTTATTTAAACTGTTCTAAATAAGTATAAAATAAAATTTGATATTGCGTTGTGTTTTCTGAGGAAAGAAATAAATGGATTTAAAATATTAACTATAACAAACATTTATTAAATATAAAAATCTTATTTACATTTACAAAAAAAAAAATATTTAAACTGATCTCGAAAATGGCTTAATTTAGAACAATTAAATTATTATTGTTTACCAAAACACATTCTAACTACTTTAGCAATCATAAACAATATTATTAATTATTAAAAATAAGTCACTCAATATGGAAAGGATGGCAATTGGAATTTACCTGTAATCCGGTGCAGAGCAGTGATGATCATTTTTATTTTTTATTTCTAAACACACTTATTTATATAAATATCCACTAATGATGATCACATAGGTAAAATTTTTGAAAATTCTTAAGAAACTCTGAAAAATCTAAAGAAATCTCGAAAATCTAATAAAATCTACGGAAATCTGCAAAAATCTGCTGAAATCTGCCTTCTCTGGCTGTGCAGTCCAGTTTTGCTCAAATCTTCATCCCCCATTTTCTTCCCTAAACTCATAAATAATTAGTTTAGCCACTCTGTGGCTCCTAATTCTCCTAAGCCGACCAGTTACTAACTCTTTTGCCCGAAATTTACCTCTCTCTAACTTGCCATTGGTTATTTCTCAATTCTCACACTTTCTCATTGGATTTCTACAGCCTTATCGTCAACACCTCCATGTTTTTCTTAAATTTTATTTTCAATTTTTCTCCCCTTGATGTTTATTATATTTTTTTCCTTTTCTGAAGCTTTGCCTACGAATTCTCACCGACCAACATCAAAAGCTTCCCGCAAATTCACCGCTACGTCCTGACCACAAAGGTCAGGTTTTCAATGGTTCCCTCTTCTGTCGCGGTTGCTCTCCTTGTAAAACTGCAAGGCGTCCCGCGATACACAAAAACGATTTCTGGCTAGCGAACATTCGTTTTTCCCACTCTTTTCAAAGAACGCCAAAAGATGAAATTTATATGTTCGACTTTCACCAAGATTTCTTTTAACTCTTCCGAGCGCAACGCTTAAAATTATTAATAAATTTCCTGTCCTGACATTTAGCTGAAGTACACTTTTCTATGATATCAATGACTTTTGCACATGCATGAATTCCATTCCTTCCAACATTATCCCTTATTCTGTTCAATTCCGTATCTTTTTGAGACTTGCTTTTATTAAACTCCTGACGCAACTTTTGTGCTAAATTCTTTTGAGAATACCGCATGTTTTTAGTCGACCTTCAGGTGGTCACTAATGAACGGTTTTTAACACCTGCAGATTTTTCTGGAATCGCACTTTCTTAATAAAGGCTTTCTATCTGCATTGGGGCTGTATACAAATTTCTGCACATTACCTACAGGCTCAACCTAACAATCCTACCAAAAATCCCGTAAAAGAAAAAAAAAAAGAGAAAAAAAAAGAAAAATTACTGAAGTCCCACTAAATCCAATTGCCATTTGAGCGCTAACCATTGAATAGCTAATTACCTTTAGCTAACACAAGAAACACAAATATAGAAAATATATGTGATACTGCACAATACACAAATAATAATAATAATAATAATAATAATAATAATAATAATAATAATAATAATAATAATAATAATAATAAGGGAAAAAAATTAAAATAAACACTTTACATATAATAATGAACTCACAATAAATAGACAAATTAAAATTATCCGATAGGGATGTTGCAAAAACACACTATTAGTGTGTACCAACGAAGAAAAATAATAATAGTAATGATAATAATAAACTGAAAACTTACAATAAATTATAAAAAAAAATTCCAGAAAGGAGAGAAAAGCGAAAAGAAAAAAAAAAAAAAAAGATTGAACCATAACGTTCGATTTTGACTACATGATAACGGATATTTTTACTTCGTATGTATAATAAACAAAGTTAAATGAAATTACAGTGTTATCTGAATCTACAACAACACGTGACTGCTGATGAGATGAGTGTAATTAGCAGACAAGCAATAAATAGTGATGACCCTATTAATTTTAAATAATATATAGGAGATGCTAAAGTAGGCATCTTAAGCCAATCAGGCCATGAATATGGAGTAGTAGAAGCAGATTTTGTGTAATTTAAATTTAAATTTAGCTAGACTACCGAAGGCTCATCCAAACAAAATTGAACAGGTTTACATTGTATTAACGTTTTGGACTTTAAGCACAGTTTTTCATCATAACATTGCTTATCTGCTAAAAATTTAATCAATAAGTTAGTCGAATCTAAATTTAAATGAACAACTTTGGTATACACAGTTAATTGCTGGAAATGAATGTCCACTATTCCTGGTTCACACGTGGATTTAGCAATAATGTTCATTCGTGCCAAAAGTCCACAACGGTAACAGCCTGTAATTTGAATCGGCCCATCACTAAAGGATGGACATACTGTGATCGTCTGCAGCTTGATTTTGTAATTTGTGAAATGCAGTTGCAGTCTAACTGCTGCAGAAAAAAGCATTGTAGATATTAATTGTCCGTTTTTTATGTGAAACAAATGTAAGTTCCGCTCTAGAGGTAACGCTCTGTCTTTTGAAGCTCGGAGATTCTCTAGAGCATCAGGAGAATTAATACATCTAAGGGTGTCTTCAAAAAAATCACAGGTGGAAAGATTGGGGTCAAAGATGAAGTCTGTGGAAATGGAGGAGTTCGATTGTGTCGCCCCAATCTCTCCCGCTTTTGGGAAGTTTCGTGCACTTGCAGGGGAAAGATAGGCCTCAGAGGATTTTCCTACCCTTTGAATCAGCGAGTCGGTGATATGCAATTGGGGCTGATCATAAGCCCCTAGAATGGAGATCTTTATACCAGTGTCCGTATACGTGTGATCTGTCACTGAAAGTCTCGTTAAGGTATTATTCTCGGTGTGAGTCACCGAGATATGATACCTACAAGTGTGTCCTGTAATTCTGGAGACTTCGTAGCTATGAAGCAAATCGGGGATATACCATGTTCGATGAAAGTTGCATGCTGCTCTGGCTAAAATGGCACATCCTACTCCGAGTCCATCCGCTGTACACGTGGAAACTCCCGGATATTCCCGGCTTTCGGGAGTCTCGGCTTCAAACCGTAGGCCACCTTTCCCTATGGATTTTGGAACACAGTGAATTCCACGTCCACAAAATTCATTGAAAATCCAGCTAATCTAAGATAAGTGCCGTGCTTTGACAGGGAAAGTGAAATATTCTCGTTCTGTGTGAAAATCGCAAGTTACTTCCTCTAATTTCAATTTCAGTGAGAAGAGGTGATTATTATCCTTATCTGTGAACCATAGGCAGGATTCTGATGAAATAGACGGTAAGGATATTTCCGCAGTAGTGTAAACTTCACATGATCGTGTGTTGTCCTGCAAAGTCTCACATGCACGTAATTCAGATTGTACAATTGCTTGGGTATTATACTCCGCTAACGTAAGTGGCACTAAACAAAGAAGAGTAATTAATACTATCTGATTTTGAAGAAGAGGAGCACCTCGAGCTGCTTGTCTTTCAAGGAATTCATATGTTCCTTGGGTAGTATCTTTGCCAACATTGCCTATAAAAGCGCCTAAGAGTAGTGAACAACGTGCAAGAAGTTTCAGTGCACTGCCGCAGAAATTGGCGACAAATGCTAACGTTGTGAGAATGAAGATCACCGATTTTAATATTTGTTTAACAAATAAGAGAATAAACATAGCTATAAAAAGAGCTGCTGAATAAATAATGTATCGTAAAAATAAAGGCAGGCATTGAACATGTCGAAAGACCTCTGTGCAAAAAAAACAAAATCGTAGCTGACAAATAGATTTTCCTGCCACATGAATACTGCCTGTAATGGTATGTCCATTGGTGTGAATGTAAATAATGTGTATTGTCGATTTGTACGACAACATTTCAAATGGAAGTATTATCAAGTTGTCGTCTGAGACATGAATTATTTGTTCAAAGTCTTCGTTCCGCAAAATAACACGTCCGCGTCCCGGCAAATGAAGAATTGGGTCCGTAAAATTCATCGTCAAATCGGAGTTCTGAAACACAGCTGCTTCTCCTTCCAACAACCTGCGACGGAGTTTAGAACGTTCCTGAAAGTTTTTGTCCAGCAGGCATACTTTCAATGTCAGTATCTGGGGATTGTAAATAAGCTTGTCAGTAGTAATTGCTACTAATTGCGTGGATAGATGCGTGAACTGGCACCGACAAGGAGCATTTGCTGTACAATTTCGCACTGCACAAAAATCGTCCGGTCCGTCGATTTCGTTATGCTCACAACTTGCCCCTTCTACCGAAGTGCATTTGTAAGTTGTAGAGGTGAGCGAAGTGATGTTGTTACACTTTAGGAGAAACTGAGATGGCTCCACAAGATCGCCACTTGGCGAAATTATAAACGACTGTTGCCCCGTAATGCAGCTATGGCAGGATCTAAATGCACATGCATTGTCCGGCAGAGTAAACTTTGCGAGGGAATGCCGAGGATAATTTTTACAATGAAATTTGTCTTCTTTAAATTCACATAATTCTCCCTCGTGTTTGGCCTTAACTGCCACTGCACATACCAACAGGAACAAAACTGGAACAAGTAAACTCCAATTACTATCACTGAGTGACAATGACATGTTATTAATATTAAGTAATAAATTACTAAAATCTCTCTCTCTCTCTCTTTTTTTTTAAACTAGCATTAAATTCATAATCTTGATTTTGTTTACCTCACTTAACCATGCTCATGTTAATGTAAGAGACATAACACATAATAAAATTGAACACATCGATGACACCTCCAATGCTAATGTCCAATTCGAGAAAATAAAATCTTAGAATCTTTAATATTTTGAAATTCATTCAATATGAATCAAAATGCTATGCTATATATAATAATGATAATAATAATAATAATAATAATAATAATAATAATAATAATAGTTCAATTCATAGAGTAAAAAGAAAAAAAAATAACAGCAATAACTAAAAGAAGTGAATGTATATAAATTCGAAGGCATGTAAGTATACTAAAAGAAATCTTGTATCTAAGTAAGTTTAATTATCCTAATGTATTACTAATTTGAGTTGTCCCTTATACTCCAATAATATTAAATAAAAATTGACTAAATGAAAAATATGCAAATGAAAGAAGAAAAAAAAAATTCACAGAAAATTGAAAAGTAATCACCTTATTTAGATATTAGCGTTTCAAACAACTCATTATAGCTGGCCAGGTCTATAACTAACAACAAAACACTAATAACCTCTAAGTGAAAAACTTATCAATAACAAATTAAAGAAACCGAAAATAAACTTATTAAATTAATAAAGTAAGTACCTAGAATGCAATGACTATTACACGAGGAAAAAGAGGAGAGGGAAAAGAAGGAAAAAAAAATAACAAGAAGAGAAAAAAGAAATCGCAGGAAAAGATATTGAACGTAATGTTGAACGTATTGAATCTATCTTGTAAGGCACATTAATTAATTAATTTATTTTAAAAATTTTTAAGGATGTACTGCAAGAGAAAAAAAATTATGAACAAACTGTTACTACGAGGGAAAAAAATCAAACATTATTCAGTGAGTGATAAAGACCAGTCAAACAATTTATCCGCGAAATTTCTTTCATGCGATACCCCTTGGTGAGATCGTGACCTCAAATTGTATGAATGCGTTTGTGACTGTGCCGAGTTAGTAGCCAAAGCATTGTCCGATAAATTTTGAGAAGCATCTATTTGATATAACTCCGTGTCATCGGAGTGGAGGGAACGAGGAGGCGAGCTAGCTTCTGTCTCTGCCGTAGGGCATTGTGGTGTTTGGGGGTGAGAGATAGTATGCAATAATGCATCCTCTGCTGTCCATTCATCGAATACAGCATTCGGCTTTTTATTTTCCTGTAGCGACTGGACCTCTCTATTCAATTCCAAATCATTTTTAACTAAGAACTGTAAATAATGCAGTTCTTTCTTTCTCTCCACATAAGGTATCACACGTTGTGAATGAACAGTTTGCGGTTTTACTTTCGGATTGACTGCGTCAACAATCGTATACAGTACCTTATTCTGGCGCTTTTGAATTCGGAAAGGACCTGTGTAATTTCTCCGCTTAGGGAGTGAAGAATGCCTGTCGCTTTCGGGTGCATATAAATAAACTAGCTGCCCATCGTAAAAATCGCGGTATTTCGCTGTTTTTGCCTGATACTGTTCCTGACTTTCTGCTGCCTTTATCAAATTTTCTTTCACCTTTTCGAATGCATATTGTAATTGCCTTGTCTTTTTCTCGACAAAATCCTCATACGATGTATGCTGTGTAGGCGTTGGACTTTGTAAAACATCGTTTGGTAACATTGGATCGTAACTGAGGTGTAGATATGCTGGTTTGTCGTTGATCACGGAGTGCATACTGGAGTTATATAAAAGCGCATAAAGTTGTATGTACTCATCCCAGTCCGAGGTACCTTCTGCGAATATGGATAAGGATTTTTTAATATTTGAGTTGATACGTTCCGATCCCCCATTACATCTTGGATTCATCGCTGTAGTTTGTAATTTAGTTACACCCATACGATTACACAAATGTGAAAATAATTCGCTCGTGAAATTAGTACCTCTATCTGTCAAAAAGTACTCTGGGAAGCCAAAAATACAAGCGAAATCGAGAAATTTTTCTGCTGTTGTAAGCGCAGATTGATCCGGTATAGCGTATAATTTAATGAATTTAGTGAAGTGACAAATAATCGCCATTATGTACTTATTTCCCTTTGGTGTTTCCGGTAATCTGCCAATAAAATCGCAAGAGACGTATTCCATTGGTCGAGATGGTATGTAATGTCTCTGAAGTGGTACGGGCGGTAATCGATTCGGAAATTTGAAGGAAACGCATTGTTTGCAAGTTTCTACATAGTGTTTGGTGTCTGAATATAAATGTTCCCAAAAATATTTTTCCCTAATTGCATCATATGTTTTTAAATGACCAAAATGAGGAAGGTGTTTTGCTGCCAATATGTGTGGTTTGTATTTATCAGGAATGACTATTTGTGTGACCTTTTGGGATTTGCCGCCTCTCGGTACGTAACCTGTATGTATTAATAAATCATTGTGAAGTGCATAATCTTTTAATTTGGTTGGTAAAGGGTGTTCGCTTTTTAACTCGTCTATTATGGATTTTAATTTTTCATCGGCGTGCTGAGCTAATTTGATATCATCTGTGGTAGGCATATCTATTTGAACAGAATTGACATAAAAGTCTCTAGAAAGAATATCCGCAACGTGGTTCTCTTCTGATTTAATAAGCTCGAAATTATAATTATATTCATTAAGGAATGTGAACCAACGTATAATCCTATTTCCTGGGGATTCCAATTTTGAAAGTTTTGTTAGTGTAGCATTATCGCATCTAATAGTGAAGGTGCGACCGTATAAATAGTATTTGAAGCTTTTGATTGCCTCAACAATAGCCATTAATTCTTTCTCCATAATGGTATGGCGAACTTGCGTCGGGTTTAGTTTTTTTGAAAAGAAAGCTATGGGATGTATGATACCATGTCTATCTTTTTGTCCTATGGTCGCGCCTTGTGATATCGTCGGTCGCGCCTTGTGGTCGCGCCTTGTGGCGTCAGTTGATAAGATAAATTCTTTGTCATAATTAGGGTGAATAAGAATGAGAGGCTGAGATAATTTGGATTTTAAAATTTCAAATGATTCTTGTGCCTCAGTTGTCCACCGAAATTTCCGAATTTTTCGCGTTAAATTTGTTAAAGGGGTCGAAAGTTCTGAAAAGTTACGTACAAATCTTCTATAGTAACCCACTAAGCCCAAAAATCTACGCGTTTTTCGAACAGTTGTAGGAGGTGGAAAATTCGTGATTTTTTTTATATTGGAGTCGTTAGGGCGAATTCCTGTATCATCTAACGTATGACCTAAGAACTCAATTTTGGGAAGGCAAAAGGAACACTTTTCAGGATTAAGTGTCAGTCCGAATTCTCGAAATCTTCAAATAATTTTCTTAATTTATGTAACATTTCTTGTATGTCATTAGCACCTATACAAAAATCATCTATATAATTCGCAATATTTAACTCAGAAATAGGAGCTAAAAGCTGATCGGAAAGCCGACAAAATGTTTCTGGGCTAGCTGCCAAGCCTTGTGGCATGGACGTGAAACGATACGAACCAAAATGGCTAGAAAATGTGGTCATGTCCCTGTCTTCCGGTTTCAGTGGAATTTGCCAAAATGAAGATGATAAATCTAAGGAAGTAAAGTACTTTGATCCTCTCAATTTTTCTAATACGTGATTAATTAATGGTAATTTATATCTAGGGTACTTTAAATGAGTGTTTAATTTCCGATAATCCACAACTAAACGCCATTTCTGTTTGGTAGGATCGTTAGAAGGATTTTTCTTTTTTATGAGAAGTGAAGGAAAACTAATTGCACTTTCTGATTTTTCAATAAGTTTTGCTGATTCCAGCTCATCTAATTGACGTTTTAATTCTTTTTCTAACGCCTGTGGCACATTATAAGGGCGAATAGATGGTAATTGTGTAATGTCTACTGATAAATTTGGCGTTAAAGCATTAGTCTTGCCAATTGTGTATAATCGTTTGCTAAAAATATCTGAAAATTCGAACAGTAGAGGTAACAACTGATTTCTCATTTGTGCATCTAAGTGGTCTAAATTGAAGTCCGATGTCTTTAGTTCTCTTCGACGAAGTTGTTTTATATGTTCAATGTCTCGAACCGATTTGTCAGATTTAATGGAACCTAACCGAGTCCCTTTATTAAGATGTAATCTTTGCAAAGATAAATTTGAAAGTAATACTGAAATGGTTTTGTTCTTTTGAATTTTACAAACACCTGAATTTAATTCAACTGGCTTGTTTACCTGTAGTGGTGTAAAAAGAATATCCTGCCCTTCCTGTTCAGTGATGTCTAATTTCAAATCAATTAATTTTGACTCGTAAGGGCGCAATATGCACTTTGTTTTTAATGTTGCATAATCTACATGTGTATTATTTGATGAGATAGAATTTGCATCTCGCACTTTAATTGTAAAATTTCCTAATTTTAGAGTGTCATTTAAAAAATCCATGTTTACATTGTGTTGTTTTAAAAAATCATACCCGAGAATTGCCTGGTACTGTGCTGTGAGTGCATTCTGTGTAATAAAAAGATTATGTCTGAGCCTTTTCGTACCGATAGTGATTGGCATTGTAAAGGAACCCACTATCCGCAAAGAATCTCCCAAAATAGAGTTAATATTAACGTCAACCGTATTTTCTTTGATTGACCTGTCGTGTTTAATTCTGTCAAAAATAGATTTCTCTAACAGGCTTACAGAAGCTCCGGTGTCTAACAAAGCTGTCACTGAAGAACCCGCAATTTTGATGTCAATGACCGGCAAATAATAGTTTAAGGTGTCAGCGCGGCTAGAATATACCTGGGTATTTACAACATGAAACCTTGATGCCTGCGGCCCTGTGTAATGTTCCGTAGAGGGGGGAATACATGCGTGGGCCAATAAATGATTCGACTGAGAATGTATCCCCCTTTTTAGTTTAAAGAACTCCGGGGAAAATAATGTGTATCTCGTCTGTCCTGGAAACGTACTTTGCGAGGAGATGCATTATTATTTGGGCAATTTTCGTGAGAGGGTCTATCTAAATTTTGCCTGGTGAATACCCGACTTCTATTCCTACTGTCTCCATAATAACAATCCTTTGTGAAGTGGTTTCTTTTGGAACAAATTTCACAGAAGGGGTAATTTTTATTATTTTGAGAATTCCCTCTAAAAGGAGACTGCCTATTCTGTCTATTTACGAAAGACCCCTGGTTATGACGGAAAGATCTTTCTCTCTGTCTGGATCTGTCAGACCAATTGTTATTGTATGACCTATCACTATTGGAAGGCCTGTTTTTTCTGGCTGTAACAGTTAAGTCATCCAGTTTTTGAGATAAAGCGGCTACAGTTTCATCAGTCTTTTGAGCATGTAGTTCTAATAGCGCCCGCAAATCGGAATTGGAAATTTCTTTCTGTACATTATTAATTGTGGTATAAGTATTAGATGAAGAGGCACTGGGAAAAAATTCCTCATTGGCCTGTAATAATTCTACAAATTTAACCGCATCCGAGAAATTTTGAGGATCTTTAAGAAGTGTGTCTTTTTTATACTTTGGCAATAAGCCTTCTAGAAATTTGGACAATTTTGTATGCTCAAATAGTGCCTTAGTATCTTGGTTAGTCAAATCGATTTCCCCGAAAAAATTTTGTGTAGCAGTTGCTACGCGTGTCGCATAGATTTTTGCACTCTCTCCCTCATTCATTTTACAATTTGAGTATTGTTTTTGCCTTGTGGCTAAGCTAGGTTTGTTATCGAAAAATGCAAGAAATTTTGATTTAAATGTGTCATAATTGTGCTCGTCTGCGAAATCCGGTGAATTAATAATGTGTGAAAGTGCATCACCCCGAATTCGACTCTTAAGAATTAATAATTTTTCCTCATTCGTACATTGAGCGAGAGTAGTAATCTTATCAAAGTTATCAAGAAAGTATTTTGGTGTCACCGCCGACAAATTGTCAAACTGCGGGATAATAGCTTGAAATCCCGCCAACTTAGAAATGAGGGAAGTGGATTGTGAAATTTCGGCATTAGGTTGTGCCATATTGAGAGAGAAACTAATTGCCAAGTGTAGTAACTTAATCAACAAAACAAAGTATCGAGATAAAGGTAAATGGGTGAAAATTGAAATCATTAATTAAATCCTCCATTAATTAAATCCATCCATTAAATAAATATGTTATTACACTGACTACTAAATATTACCACATATGTATGCAATAGAATACAATTTTAGCACATTATCAATAAAGGAATAATTCTAAAATGTTAACGCAAAATTATAAAATGGTTTTAGATTAAAATGCTATACACACAAATCAAAAAATAAAATGCACTAAAGTAAACTAAATATGATATATGAATAAAATATTAACAAAATACTCATGAAATAATTAATGTAACATTAATTAATAAAGTACGAGGTAGGTTTAGATGTTTAAAAGATAGTTGTTGATAGACCATAAAATCTGACATTTTTTTGAACATAAATAAAGAAATAAGAAAAATATTATTAATACATATACATATATATATATATATATATATATATATATATATTTCTATCCGCCAATCCTAATTATAAACGCATGCATGAAAATGCATTCCTAACATGATTTAACTGCATACTCACAAATACACAAGAAATAATCTTATTCAGTTTTGTAACTTAACGTACAGTAAACACTCTAAATAAATTCGTTTCAGCATTCAATAAAATAGATATATAATATTGAACTAGTTCTCTTATAAAGTAATATATGATAAAAATACATATAAGGTATCATAATAATCTTTCTCCCAACACTTTGCATAGCAATGTAACTGGACAAGAAAATTGAAGGTGACTCAACCTTGCAGTTTTTAATAGTCAACGATATAATTTACTGGTAATCTTTGTTTCTTTTATTTATTTATTTTTTTCTGTTAGTATTATTTCAATACTGTCTTTAATCTTTTTAATTTTAAGTTTTAAGAAAACGCGTGCAAGCATGTTAACTTTTATTTTATTTTATTTTTACATAGTGCTATTGCTAAAGTATTATAGATAGTTCTTATAATTTTTGATAACATTGTTAAAACCGTGTGGTAACGGTACAATTATTAAACCATCCTGGTCACGGCACCATTGTTAGGATGGGCCATATTAAAACGTGAAATAAATGGATGAAATAATTTAAACCTTAGTTTGGCCGTGAAATAAGGTATGAAATAATTGGATTCATTGTTATAAAGACCAATCGGTAATTTATTTTAACTCATAAAGTTATTTAAACTGTTCTAAATAAGTATAAAATAAAATTTGATATTGCGTTGTGTTTTCTGAGGAAAGAAATAAATGGATTTAAAATATTAACTATAACAAACATTTATTAAATATAAAAATCTTATTTACATTTACAAAAAAAAAAAAAATATTTAAACTGATCTCGAAAATGGCTTAATTTAGAACAATTAAATTATTATTGTTTACCAAAACACATTCTAACTACTTTAGCAATCATAAACAATATTATTAATTATTAAAAATAAGTCACTCAATATGGAAAGGATGGCAATTGGAATTTACCTGTAATCCGGTGCACAGCAGTGATGATCATTTTTATTTTTTATTTCTAAACACACTTATTTATATAAATATCCACTAATGATGATCACATAGGTAAAATTTTTGAAAATTCTTAAGAAACTCTGAAAAATCTAAAGAAATCTCTGAAAATAAAATCTCTATAGAGTTACACAGACCAAAAGTAACGTACATATTCAACTATAATGTGGGTCAATTACATAAATATCTGATGGGAGGAACCTATTTAAATAATAAAAATTGGCGCAGGTAGACACATGACGTATTCTGGCCAATGGCATAAAAGCCACTAGTGAAATGAAAACAGCACTTTCTTTGAAATACGAATAACATTTTATTTAGGATGTAAAGCTTATAAAGTAATCCAATCTTCCTTATCAGTTTTTTTTTCTTCTATATATGAAAAAATACTTTTAAAATTCTACTTTAGCATACTCCTTTAGAATTACTTCAAATTACTTGAGTTTTCCTCAATATTAAGTTCACGCCTAATGCACATCTCGCTGAAATCTGCGGAAGTAGGCTATTACGCTAATAGTAACTGCTCACAAAGTGGCCTGTCCTAAATGATAACTACTAGTAACATTACCGCTCACAAAGTAAAAAAACAATACAGAAGATCATCCATACAGAGTGATTCAGAACTCTTGTAAAATATTTTAGGGGGTGATCGAACAGCTCATGTGGAGCACAAATCAACGTAGAACCCCTGATTCATCTCTAACTTTTTCCCCACTATCAAGGATAAAGTAAAAATGTTCAAAAACTTAGTTAATCCCTCATTTCTGAAATTTTTAAACACCCTAGAAAAAAAGTAATCCCATATTTAGAAAGAGCAGAGAAAGAATAATACCAAACAGCATCAACTATATTAGAATCTGTAGATTTGATGGCGAGTTACAAGCAAGGAAACAGTGAAAAAAGGCAAAATGAAATATTTGATAATAATTTGCATTGTTAATTCCTTACATACTGTTCAAAATACATTCAGTAAAATTTACTCAAAATTGGGAAATTTTGATAAATTTCGAGAGAGATTACAATATTCATCCATACCCATATTGGTTGCCTTGATCAGAAGAAATTTAAATTTTTATTCGCTACAGATCATTAAATTTCTAGTTTCTCGAAAAAAATTTCTCCTCCCACCCGTGAATCATGTGCAAGCTTCAAGTGTGTTTTCAACGTTGGTGTTTTTGAATTTATTTTGTTTTTGATTGTAAATATCAAAACTATTTGCGTTAGAACTTTGCTAAAACTTGAGCAGAATGATTTGAAAGTTAAAAAGGTACAAATTTAACACCAGAAATTAAAAATAACTTCAGGCGTGCGCATGATTCGGATTTGACGTCTGGATACGTTCGTCGTGTGGATACATTCGTGTGGGTACATTCAAAGGCTGAGAAGATAGTGTTGCGGTGATTCAAAGGTTTTGTGGAGATTATTTTAAAGATGGCTAGTTACCTAGAAAAACTTTTTTTAGTCACTTTAGCGCAAGTGCGCTGCATATACCCAAGTATACACATGTTCATATACGCACTACGTTTACGTATCCTGTCATCAAGGGCTATAATGAATTTCAGATAGTTTTGGTTTATGTGCGCAGACAATTTATTTTTATACCTGACTATGGTACACACATAAATAATATACTATTTAACCGATACATACCAGGAAAAATCTAATTTCGCGGAACTTTTTAAATCTGTATTGCAGACTTGGCGCATTTTACTTCGGCTCTACTGAATGTCCAAATGGTTCACAGAAGGATGTAAAACATCTTGAAAATTAGATAACGGAAGCCGAAATTTTATAGCACGAATGTTCCAACACCGAAAACTCTTTCGCTTATACAGTCGAAAACTTTCATAGCGTGCCCTTTTTTAACGAGAACACGAATTCAACAAGGGGATGAGAAATAATTCGTTGGTACAATGCTAAGTCTCTGAAAGCATAACCCGCTTTTAAAGTATATTGTTTTCGTGATTCCTAAAATTCCATCGCTTCAGCTCAACTAATCCATTCTGCAGAAAAAATCCTTTAATTTTCCAGAGTGAATTCAAAGTAGATTACAATTCATAAATCGTGTGAACACGTCAGCTGATGACTGGACATTCATGAAGAAGAAGAAGAAGAGGTAGACGACTTGGAAAATTTTGGAGTGAGTAGAAACGAATTTGGAAATTAATTATTCGTTGACGCCGATCTAATCATTCCCAGATACATATTCCAGATACCTAGAAGGTCTTAAAGATGAAGTTTAAGTCAAAGAAGATCGAAAGAAATAAATAAAAATAATAATGATAAAATCGAATATGATAATAGAACCATGACTGAAAAGCTCGCCAAAGTGTGGGGATTTTTCAGGTTGGCGAGAGCAGGGGCGTTAAACTAGGAATCAACTCTTTGTTGTACCATAAAACACATGTTTGGAATCGAAATCTATCTTAAAATTGCCTATTGAAGCTGTTTTACAATCTTTGCCAAGCATATTCGAACTATAGGCATATTCTAACTATATCGCGTATACATTATAAATACTGTTTGGAATGGGACTAATTATCAATGAGTCTACCGTGTTTTCCTTCCTTGTTCCGTAAAACACATCTTCGGAATAGAATTCTATATTAAAATTGTCTACCAAAACTGTTAAACAATTTTCACCAGGCATAGTCAAACTATACTTCACCTTTATATGAACACCATTTGGAAAGTGTATCATGATCTATGAGTGTACCGTATTTGTCTTCTCTGTTCTATAAAACACTCCTTCGGAATTAAAATCTATATTAAAATTGCCTACTAAAACTGTTTTACAATGTTCGCCAGGTGTTTTCTAACTATACTCGAAATACATTTATAATAAATTGTCTCTTTGTGGCAGCAAATTTAGCGATCCATAATCAAAAATTGCAAACCATGTGCGACTTTCAACATTTTATTAGCGCCCCTCTCCTCTCCATGTAATCTGGCAAACACATTTGAAAATATCTTCACCATGACAGTTCATATATGCAAAACTTGTCGACAAGATCGCGTAGACAAAAATGAGTAAACAAAATTGTCGTACTGAGCGAAATAGCTGCCTAGTACTAAAAAAAATCGTCAGGGTAATTGCATTTAAATATATCGTCAACTTGGCGGAATAAGGCAATTAAAGTAGAATTAGACCTAGAGCCGTGATAAAAAACTTGTAATTTTCATGTTACGTCAAAGGATTTATTTTTCTTTGTGTGTATCACTGCAAATGGTGTCATTTTCATTTAAATTATTCAGTTGAGCTGAAACTTCCATGTATGTTTGAAATTCGCATCGAATAGTTCAATAAAATGCATGAAAAATACAGTACCTGTAGTTTTAGTATCTACTCAGGAACACATTTAGCTGTACGTTAGTTACAAAAGGGTGAAATAATAAATGCAGGCAATTTTTGATAGAAGATTTACGAATAGTTTTATATCAATAACTATGAATTAAGAATAATTAAATTATTTACGTATCTTCCATCAAGGTGCTTGCGGTATTGCAACAGGGATTGGTTTTCTCTTTTTCTTTCGCTGGTTGCCAGGACGGCAGATTTAAATAAAATAACTTTTTTATTCTAAAAAACTTACGTAGCTGAAAGGTGTAATATATATAGTTTTTAAAATATTTATTTGTCTGTGTACTGTATATCAAGTTCCATTTATTTTGTTTCTTTTCGAAATTAATGTTTACTATTATATATCGATGACGTCTACTTTTTAATCTGCCCCAAACTTATTTGAGCGATCCTTTTACGAAGATCGCATCAACTATGTTTCCCAAACGATCAATGGGGGGCGCTACCGTCCAAAACGAAAATTTTACATTTTGAGCTCTCGGAATGTTTTTTCAGTCACGTGACCTAGCGCAATCATTTCCTGGACCCAAAAAACACCCAGGTGCGAAATTTTCAATAAATCCTCATAGCCATTTTCGAGATCGCTCGGACAAACATACATTCCGCGTTCAATAGTATAGGGCTTATGAGTAGGCGGTACTTTTCCCCATAGGTGGCTGGTGCACTAAAAACGTAGAGGGTAACAAATTGATGCTTGGGAACTAAATCTGTTTTATTTTATTTTTTGTAAAATTGGGATATATTACTATAATTTAAAGTAATTATTGATTAAATATGCTCCCGAAGGGAATTCTTGCTAACTCTAATTATTTTTGTTCTCTCGGTTTGTGTAGTGTGTTTCCTTCCATCACTTAGATAGAACGTTACTTTTGAACATTGAAAGGCGTGTGTCCTGGTCTCTTTACATATGAGAGTGAGATGGCTCAACACCCCCTAGATACAGAAGGCCTGAGAACAGAAGCTTTTACGTCATTGCTAGATCTTATAAGGTGACGTCATCACAGCTTTACTTTCAGTAAGTAAAACTATTTAATGTTTCTGGTGAATGATACAAATTTTGAAGATATCTTAAGTGGAAGATAAAAATTGATATAAAAGAATCTTTCTGATAAAAAAGAATATATTGTGATCTATTTCTGTATCATATTATATAATTAGTGATAATTAAAATTTCCTATTTGCCGTAAAATCAAATTTTCTATCTTAAATCATTAATATGTTTTATGCCAGAGTAAAGTAACCACAAATTTTGAATAACTTTACTTTCTGACAAAAAAATGTTTGATGACGTCAACTTTTCTGTTCCTAGGCATTGTATATGTAGGAGGTGTTGGATGGCTAAGCCAGGCAGCTCCTGCGCATGCCAGAAGACGTTCTAACATCTCTACCGCTCTATTACAGAGCAGTGAACTGGAACAACAGCGGTGTACCCTTTCCGTACCCTCGGTAAGGTGAAATTTAATATTGTAGATACAATTTTACTATTAGAAAAATGTGGTGGTATTACTTTGTTGTGTATTTCATATATTTTTTTAATTAAATAACACAAGCTTGTGATGTGTTTCTACTTTATACTTTCGTAATTAGTCCATTTTATAATTGCCTATTTATCAAATTAAGTAAAATCTCTATAGAGTAACAATGACCAAAAGTAATGTACGTATTCAACTATAAGGTGCGTCAATTACATAAATGTCTGATGGGAGGAGACTATTTTAAACAATAAAAATTTACGTAGGTAGACACATGACGTATTCTGGCCAATGGCATAAAAGCCACTAGTGAAATGAAAACAGCACTTTCTTTGAAATACGAATAACTTTTTATTTAGGATGTAAAGCTTATAAAGTAATCCAATCTTCCTTATCAGTTTTTTTTTCTTCTATATATGAAAAAATACTTTTAAAATTCTACTTTAGCATACTCCTTTAAAATTACTTCAAATTAATTGAGTTTTCCTCAATATTAAGTTCACGCCTAATGCACATCTTGCTGAAATCTGCGGAAGTAGGCTATTACGTTAATAGTAACTGCTCACAAAGTGGCATGTCCTAAATGATAACTACTAGTAACATTACCGCTCACAAAGTAAAAAAACAATACAGAAGATCATCCATACAGAGTGATTCAGAACTCTTGTAAAATATTTTAGGGGGTCAAAAACTTAGTTAATCCCTCATTTCTGAAATTTCTAACACCCTAGAAAAAAAGTAATCCCATATTTAGAAATAGCAGAGAAAGAATAATACCAAACAGCATCAACTATATTAGAATCTGCAGATTTGATAGCGAGTTACAAGCAACGAAACAGTGAAAAAAGGCAAAATGAAATATTTGATAATAATTTGCATTGTTAATTCCTTACATACCGTTCAAAATACAATCAGTAAAATTTACTCAAAATTGGACAATTCTGATAACTTTCGACAGAGATTACAGTGGTCTTCCATATCCATATTGGTTTCCTTGATCAGAAGAAATTAAATTTTTGTTCTCTACAGATCACTAAATTTCTAGTTTCTAGAAAAAAATTTCTCCTCCCACCCGTGAATCATGTGCAAGCTACAAGTGTGTTTTCAACGTTGGTGCTTTTGAATTTATTTTGTTTTTGATTGTAAATCTCAAAACTATTTGCGTTAGAACTTTCCTAGAACTTCTGGAGCAGAATGATTTAAAAGTTAAAAGGGAACAAATTTAACACCAGAAATTAAAAAATAACTTGTTGCGTGACCATGATTCGATTGGGATGAACCCTTTCTCAAGATAATATAGACGCACTCTACGGGTGGATACATTCAAAGGCTGAGAAGATAGTGTTGCGGTGATTCAAAGGTTTTGTGGATTATTTTAAAGGTGGCTAGTTACCTAGAAAAAACTTTTTTTAGTCACTTTAGCGCAAGTGCGCTGCATATACGCACGTGCATGTACGTATACACATGTTCATATACGCACTACGTTTACGTATCCTGTCATCAAGGGCTATAATGAATTTCAGATAGTTTTCGTTTATGTGCGCAGACAGTTTATTTTTATACCTGACTATGATACACACATAAATAATATACTATTTAAATGATACATACTAGGAAAAATCTAATTTCGCAGAGCTTTTTAAATCTGTATTGCAGACTTGCCACATTTTACTTCGGCTCTACTGAATGTCCAAATGGTTCACAGAAGGATGTAAAACATCTTGGAAATTAGATAACGGAAGCCGAAATTTTATAGCACGAATGCTCCAACACCGAAAACTCTTTCGCTTATACAGACGAAAACTTTCATAACGTGCCCTTATTTAACGAGAACACGAATTCAACAAGGGAATGAGAAATAATTCGTTGGTACAATGCTAAGTCTCTGAAAGCATAACCCGCTTTTAAAGTATATTGTTTTTGTGATTCTTCCATCGCTTCAGCTCAACTAATCCATTCTGGAGAAAAAATTCTTTAATTTTCCAGAGTGAATCCAAAGTAGATTACAATTCGTAAATCGTGTGATCACGTCAGCTGATGACTGGATATTCATGAAGAAGAAGAAGTAGACGACTTGGAAAATTTTGGAGTGAGTGGAGACGAATTTGAAAATTAATTATCCGTTGACGCCGAAGTAATCATTCCCAGATACATATTCCAGATACCTAGAAGGTCTTAAAGATGAAGTCAAAGAAGATGGAAATAAATAAATAAAAATAATGATGATAAAATCGAATATGATAATGACGAATCTCAATAATTTCAGGCTGATCCGCACCAACTCAATGGCTTTTGAGTGTGAAGAAAACCAAAATGTTTTCAAAGCCATTGATATTTTCGGGCCACGATATTTTCGGGCGATGATTCTTCTATGAAGAACAATAATACAAGAAAGCGAGAATAAGACAGTTCAAAGGTAATCAACCGACTTATTTCGCACTGTGAAATAAAAAAATAAAGTACAGGTGTCCCAGCAAATAACATAGTGATTTCACTGCTAAAAATCTCGATTTATAGAGAGGGGAGCACATTGGGGCGATAGATATTTTTCTATGATTCAAAACCTCAAAAATTCGAAAAAAAATTAGTTAAGTACTATTGCAACACTGTGAAAACCAGTCGCTGTCACAATACATTTAGTAGGGAAGTTGCAGGCATTTTTGTTTCTGCTATCACTATTGGAAAAATCAGGCAAGTTTTACTATTTTGGATTTGAGTAGTAAATCATTATCCAATAATCAATATCTTTGCTTTAATTTAAGCTTAAAGTTTTTTAATTGCATGCATGTAATGATTTTTATTTGATGAATTTTGCACAATTTTTGAGGTTGTATTTAAAAAGACTTTTGGGGGTACAGAGAGACATCGTATACAAACATATAGCTTATGGAGGTACAGAAAGAAAAATGACACACAGCGCCGGATTTAAGGGAGGGCAACCGGGGCTGCTGCCCCGGGGTCCCCATATTAAACATTTTTAATTAAAATTTCCTATGAACATCGAATAATTAAAATATAGCATCATGATTTTTTCCCAAAGGTTTCAAATACAAAGCAACTAGTATTTTTCATTCATTTCGCATATTACTGGCACTGAATATGATCCGTTGCAAGCCATATCGACGTTATATTAAGAGTTCAACAGCAGATAAGAAATAGAGAAACAGACATTATTTCTTGAGTAAATAGAATTTTCCTCCTCCAGAAATCGAACCCTGAACTGCTAATCTGTGTTAACGCTGGACGCCCTTCCGCACACAGGTAATCGAGAAAAAAAAATATATATATATATATTTTTTTGTTTGAAAATTATTAGGGGCCGCCTGTTTGTTACCCCAGGGCTTCCATATACCTCCAAATCCGGTACTGATCGGCACTGTTTTCATTTCCATCAGACTTTCGATGATAAGATGAACTTTTCCATTTTGTTCCCGTTTACTGTTTAATTTGACATTATTTTACTATTTTGAATTCATCAAACGTTCTTGAGGAAAGAATTTTGAAACTTTAAATGTGTTTCATCATTATAACTATTTTTAAGGCTTGCCATTTAAAAACTGCTTTCGTATCTTCTGTGTTAACCCTTTGAGGCACAACCCTTTCCCAATGCTGAAAAAGGGGCAGTCGTTGCCATCGCTCAACTTAACCACCAGCAAGATGGCGGACGATCGAAACGTTCATCGCGTGCCACAGATCTAGAGACCACTTTTTTTACGACAGCTGTTTGTGCGCGGGCACAGCCAGCTGGAGAAAAAAAGGGTCTCTAGATCTGTAAATCTAGATAAATCATAAGGAAAAAAACAAGAATGAAAGAAAACGAATTATAACTGCTATTATAAATGATTCAGACGAAATTTTGCATCCGTTCTTGCAAGTGATATTTAGAATGCCATGTAATACATTCAAAGAGGAAACTTGTGAAACGATTTTCCAAGTTCTTCTATCAGCATAGTATCTCTTTTAACTTTACAATAGCATTAATATTTGATCTCATATCGTATAGGCACACATTAAATATAGTATATTATTTTGTCATATTAGTAACATGCATAGCAGTTAAACTTAACTTTTAAAGACACAAAATTAGTATAATAAAAGAATCAAACTTATCTTGAATAAATAAAACAGTTTCCTCTTTTTGATTCCGATTTTATTGGTAAATGGAACGTAACTTTGAGATATTTTAACTGCCATCCTAATGACGGAGTTGGTTTGTACTAAATTGATCAAATCGATATGAGCAACTAGAAACTTCTTTATACTAATCCAGATTTCCCGTCAGTAATAAGCTACTTCTTTATTTTTTTGAGGCGCAACCCTTTCCCAATGCTGAAAAAAGGGCAGCCGTTGCCATCGCTCGATTTAAGTACCAGCAAGATGGCAGATGAACGTTTCCATCGTCCGCCATCTTGCTGGTAGTTAAGTCGAGCGATGGCAACGACTGCCCTTTATTCAGCATCGGGTAATCTATCCAGCTGTTCTCGCATTCTTCCATTTTTCAGCAGATGTCAGTGCTGTTAAAAATAATCGTGACAATTTTTTACGGGATAGGACGTGCTAAAAAGTAAAGGATTCTGGTGGATCTATGTCCCCCGCAACTATTTTTATAGAAATCAAATCTATTCTTCCCCTACTAGCAATTTTGCTCGGGCCCTCACCGGCCACGTAGCCTTGAGCCGATGAGAAGGAATCGGGCCGTTCACTGTGAAACTGCTCGGATACACGCAGTTTACGTCCTCTCGGACGTGGAAGCGTCCGAAGTAGTCTATCCGATGAGTTTTCATCGGGATGGACACGGATTAAGGGAACTGGCCCGTTCACTTTATGCGTGAGGTTGGCCGAACACCAGGGTGCGTATCACTTTTCGATAAGTTCTAATGTGGTGTTGACACATGCATTTAAACCTTTCCGTCCCTACGATGCAATTCGAATGATAACATTTACAAGTTTTTTGCAGATTTCTTTTATATTTGAGATGTATTTGTAATCGCATTTTTCTTATATGATAATGCAGTGCAGAAGCAATACAGAATAGAAGAAATACACTTTTACTACGCGTCGCATATGCATGCATGTACACCCTCTAAAGAAAGTATTCGAGCAAGAGATAAATTTCTTGCGTTGGTTTCGTATATTAAAAATTATTTATCATAGAATATGAATAAGGCTATGTATAAAAATAACTTTCGGTATTTCTATCAAGTTGTGCGTTTTTCAAAAACTTAATCATTATTCGCAAATCTAAAATAGGAAATTTCTCTCTTGCTCGAATACTTTTTTTGGAGGGTGTAGGTATGTCGTATACTCCATCTATTTACGTATATAGTCGTACTATATACATAACTATACTATACGTTAACGTACTATAGTCGTATACTCCATCTACGTATGGAAGTAGATACGTATGTTACATGTTCGATTTGTTAGCACCAGAGTGCTATTAATTTCAACCTTGCTTTTTGTGTAGACACGATTTTGGTACAATTTTCGCGTCGAGTCACTTTTGAAATGTGTTTTTTTTTTAATGAATTGTGTGGCGTTTTTTATAAATATATTTCACCTGGCGAATATTGTAAAATACTTTTAGTAGGCGATTTTAAAATAGATTTTAATTCCGAAGAAGTTTTTTACAGAACATCGAAGACAAATACGACACACTGATAGATTATAATACACTTTCCAAATGGTATTTATAAAGGTGAAGTATAGTTTGACTATGCCAAGCGAAAATTGTTAAACAGTTTTGGTAGGTGATTTCAATATAGATTTCTATTCCGAAGAAGTGTTTTATGGAACAAGGAAGGAAAACACGGTACACTCATGGATTATGATGCCCATTCCAAACAGTATTTAAAATGTCTACGGGATATAGGTGGAATACGCCTGGAGAAGATAGTAAAACAGTTTCAGTAGACGATTTAAAGATAGATTTCGATTCTATCTTAAAATCGCCCACTGAAACCGTAAGATGTGTTTTACGCTACAAGCAAGAGTTGATTCCTATTTTAACGCCCCCGCTCTCGCTAACCTAAAAAATCCCGCACTTTGGCGAGCTTTGCAGTCATGGGTCTCTAGGACTTATGCACAAGTTTCAACAGTCCCAAAATAACTAGATGAAAACTACCGTTAACAAATTAGCGATAAACGCACCAGTTGAGGAATTTGAAGATACTTAATTATTAAAACTACATTAATTGGCAACCCAAAATTAAATAAAATGTAACGAAATGCTTTACTTACATGTAGTTCCAAATCGCCATTTTAATTCTAAATTACGTTGCCACATAAATACAAAAAATCGACGTGGTAGCTCCATATGTTTTATGATCGCCACCTTGGCGAGAGTCGGGGCGTTAAATTAAGAGTCAAACCAGAAAGAGAAACACTGCACACTCTTGGATTATGATGGACATTCGAAACAATATTTAAAACGGTAAAGTATAGTTGTAATATACTTGGCAGCGATTGTAAAATAGTTTTAGTAGGCGATTTTAAGATAAATTTCGATTCCAAAGATGGGTTTTATGAAACAAGGAAGCAAAATACGGCACAGTCATGAATAATGATACACTTTCCAACTTAATGGAATAAGGAAGAAAAATAGGGACGACGCATAAACTATGATACGCTTTTACTATATAGTACTTTGGTGCGTATTTAAAATCTGAAAGTGTTTCAGATTTTCTTCCTTTTATTTTTTTAACTAGTCCGCCGAGTGCATAGCGCTCTGAACTGGAAGAAGGAAGGTGCCTGGTTCAAAACCAGATCGCGTCCGCCGACCTAACCGTTCGGAGTTTTCCGTGGTTTCCTCCGAAGCGTAAATACGGGTTAGGACCTCTTAAAAAGACTCCCACGGAGGGCACCCCACCCACAGGCCTAGATTGCTCATGTAGATAATTGACCTTAATCCCAGAACTCGCTTTAACTAGTATTTTGGTAATGTCTGTAAGTACACATGCTGCATTTTCGATCTAGTTTGATTAAATTTGAAGGACGTCTGCTCGTATGCATGTACTTATTTATTTATGTTCTTCTGCAATTCGATTAACTCAAAGAGGAATAGCCGAAGAAATTTCAAATGAATAGTTTATTTACAGATTTATATGAAAGACTTTCGGTGCATTAAAGTCTGTGGACATGTCTTTCACATTAAAAAGACCTGAACTATCTCTTTTTAGCTCATGCTCAAAATATTGCCAACGGTCCCCAAGCTTGGTAAATTTAGGGGCAATATTACAAATTTTGGCACCAAAAATAAGTACGTGTCTCGAATAAAAATAAAAACTATTAGCCATAGAATATTCAAATTTTGTATTTAAGACTATCGTAACATTTGGTTCTGCCCTTTCATTTTTGATTACAATCCACAGGCTAGGGTCACTATTTGGGTCATTCTTAAAATCTCGCCGTTTGTCGCCAAGCTGACGAAGCAGAGAAAAATGCCAATTTTTCAGCCAGGAATAAGTTTTCAATGCTGAAATCTCATCTTGGTGATATCTCTTACCCTTAACAAGATATTGAAGTATCGCATTTCAGTTTCCAATACATTTAAATGAAGTGCATCCAGAATGTGTAAAGTTTAACAGCCATACAAGAAAATTGTGTAGTTCACATCAGAACTTTTTTTTAATGATAGGAAATCGACTTTCCGAACTTTTTTGAATTAGCTTACAATTTGAAAAAGATTTTTCACCACTGGAACTTTATAGAACTAGCTTACAGTTTTGAAAAATAGATTTTTTAAAATGAATAGACCATAAGACTATTATAATAAGACTATATAGTATCGTACTATAAGATAATTAAGATCGCTATAATAATTTTTAAAATAAAGTAAATTCCAAAAACTTTTATTGAAATTATTCTACACAAAATATATCATACACATAATTTACATAAGAAGTATTTTCTTTGAGTTTTGCAGCAGCATCTTCAAACATCTTATTTTATGAGCAGCTTCTAGGAGAAAGAAAGAAAATTTTTAGAACTTAATTTACACAAAGAATAGGAAATGCAGAATAAGTCTGCTTCATATGTTTTTTTTACATAATTTCTATATCAGGGATTTCCAACCTTTATATTACTTCAACTCCCTAGAAAACGTTTTTTTTTCTGAATAGACCCCTACGTTTTCCCCAACACATCGGTATCTCGAAAAATTTTCCCAATGCACTCACAAAGACAGCAAAACATTAGGTGAAAGAAATTTTTCATGTGTCCGGGAGTAGAACAGTTGGTTAAGCTCGGTTCCCATTGAAACTCCGAAAGGGAAGCAGCACCTGCTTGGCCAGTGCCTAGAAGGGTAAACTCCTTTCTCGACTGAGGCTGATGTAAACCGTGTACGCTGTAGGGAATTAACCTCGTGTGCACATGAATAATATGTTACATTTTAAATATGTATAAATTTTTATAAAAAAAAAATAATTTAATGGAACCCAAATGATAATTATTAATTTGTAAATCAATTTTTAAAATGTAACATATTATCATGTGCACATGAGGAATAAAATATCCGTTTATAATACTAGAAACATATAATAAGAAGAACGCATTATAATCGGATCTTCGACAATATATATAACTTTTGATTCGTTTGAAATAACTTAATATCTCTAAAATACGCATTAATGACTTTCTGCCCATAGAGCATAATGTATGGAAAATCTTTTGGGTGGTCATGTAAATAAATTATGCAGTCGATTGGAACGAAAAAGAGAGGTGCACAAGTAGATGTTACAGCAATCCTAAATATAAAATTTCAACATTCTACGACTAATTGTTTTTTAGATACGCTTAGTTACATACGTACTGACATACAGACGTCAGTGAAAAACTGGTCAAAATGGACTTGCGATCTGTCAAAATGGATCGCACATGCATTTATATGAAGACACATGCGTGCGCACTATGAGTCCTAACAGAAAAACTCCTAAAAGTAAATTTAAAGGTAATCGAAATCGATTTTTTGGTCAAAATCCGTTTACCGAAGTTTTTCGCGATCAAATTACTTCCTTTTACTTCGTACAAAGAATTAAAATTGTAACCTTGCTGTTATCACTGAAACTTATCATAAACTAAAACTCACGCACAATAATAAATTCATTCATAATTGTTCTTCAGACATATCTGATATGTCCAGAAATCGGAGGATCCGCTCAGCAATGAAAAAGAATTTTTCATTTGATTTGGTGGGATTTAACATTGTTATTCAGAGGGGTTAAATGCGATACATAGGAGGATCGTTAACATTCTTCTGCAAATAAGTGAAAATTTCATTCATGCCACGTGTGGTTCGTAAATCAATAGTAATAAATTGATAAATGTGGTCTAAATTCAATGAATAGAATGGTATTTCAAGCTATTTACTGTAGTGTTCTTTTACTTGCATGTAAAAAGCAGACCAGAAATCAAAAATAGCAAATTTATTATTATAAATATCTATAGTGAGGAAGCATCAATAGTAAGTACTATCTGATTCTAAAACTGAAGCTGTTAATGACTGACTCAGTTTTAGAATCAAATAGTAGTTTTTGACTTAAGATAAGAATAACTGGCTGAAATGTCGGTTCCAAAGAGTGTACTTGCGGCTAGCCCGTGAGCTACTCCTCCGAAAAGTAAACAGAGCGAGAGTACTGCGCATTTAGATATGCGCATCTTACTCCTCTCCCACGCGGAGGAGGAATGAGCAAGATTCTCTGTCCGCGTCATTTCGCTTTTGGGTGCGGAGGGAGGCTTTTCTTAATACGTTCGTTTTTTAAACCAGTTTTTAACCATTAATTAGTAGTTAAAAAATGCACATTTTTATTTGTGCCAGACGTTAAACCAATAACATATGCCGGCTTCTAAATACAAAAAAAAGTTAGTTATAAAAACAAGTACGCTGCTTGAAGAAAATGTTTAGATTTTTTTTAGAGCAAACTCATTAGAGCATTGTGGTATGAAACACATACCACTCATTCAAAACTTTTTTTCTAAGTTATTACAAGCTAGTATAATTTTACTACCAATTGCTATTCACCCACTTTACAAATGTATTGGTAATTAGTAAAAAAACCTAAGAGTGTTTTCATTTTCAATGACATTAATTGCTTTGTAAATGTAAATAATTTTGCGTTGCGAATAAAACAATGTTTTGCACATCGAACAGCTAGTAAGATCTTAATCAATTTAAAAATACTAAGCTTTGAACTTTTTGCACATTTAAGTTTAGAGAAATTTTAACTGCTATAATATTCGAATTATTATTTCTCTGTTAATACGTCTAAATCTTTTAGTCAGTTCCGTACAATTGCAATCAAATACTACCATGGGCGCCCATAAGGGGGGCAAGGTAGGGCACTTGCCCCCCCCCCGTAGAGTTTTAGGTTAATATCTCATGATGTATACAAATGGCAAAACCAGAACCACATTTGTTAAAAATTTGAAATTTGCCCCCCTCTAGAAAAGTTTTTTGGAGTTTGCCCCCCCTAAAAAAATTCCTATGGGCGCCCATGAATACTGCTCATTCAAATCTCCAATTATATAAATCTTCTCTTCAAGTTAATGCACGAAAAATGTGTTATGACTTCAATGTTTTCCATGTTCAATCCATATCTCTCTTTGGGGTACCAATCCAGCTCTTAGGTCATCCAGCTGTCATCTGAAATTAGTTCAAAATTTAAGAGGGAGACCCGGGATAAGTCGGTATTCCCCTCACTGGGGATCAGCAAAAAGGAAGCTGCCCAAGTAAGGCCAAATGTCGTTTTATATAAAGGATCTGATCCCGCTCTGCAGTTGGCCAGACGGTTTCGAAGCAACAATAACAATTTTCATGTTCTGCGTATGCAGAATTTACCATGATTCAGACTGCAGGATGCAGAAAATGACCCCAAAGACGGATTTTTACATATCCCTTCTTTTTTCTACTTTTGAACCCTCTGAAGTCTTATTTCATGTCAGTTTGTTTGTTTGTGTTGTGATGGCAACGCTAAGGGTGGGCGATCATCCTAGGATGAGGGTTTATCTTAAAATGTAATTTTTAAAAATATAATTCCCAAATTTTGTACATCAACTCTTTAGTGTATGGGAATACTTTTGTACGAGGGTCATATAAAAATGTAGAAAGTGTAACTTTTTGAAAATTAACGAGAGGAATTTTTTTAACGGAGTCTTACTTCCGACCTCATTTTGAACATTTTTTTATATTTACACTGCCCATTTATCTCTAATAGATAAAAAATTAAAGCCCGTTACCACCTTTTTGGGACACCCTGTATCAGTCTGGTTTATAGTATACGCAGGTTCTGAAATCATCATTAACCAGTGTTCTGCTTAAAAAAAAAAAAAAGTCTGCTTTAAAAAAGAAAAAAAAAATCACTGTATTTGCGTATACTATTTCTAAGCTAACCTAAATTCATCAACGCGGGTTTCGAAGTTTATAAAGCGAAACAAAACAGTCGTTTGAATATCAAATCAATGCTGTACAGCTTCTCATTTCCATAACCCTAAGAATCTGCGCTTTATGCCTTTGGAAACTATCTTGGCGAGTAATCGCATCGTTTGGATTTTTTCTTCTTTTTTTTATGGTCAACGGGTGCAAATACTCTGTACTTATTTTACCGTCGATAATTCACGCCAACAAGTTTTTTCGCCAAAGGATTGCAATGCACTACATTGTAACAATGAATCTGACGTATTCCACACGCACACGAAATCGCTCTTTTTGGCTGAATGACTGTAAAATACATAAGTACCAAATAAGCTTGTTTTGGTCGGAAGTATGATTTTATTATTAGATTCAATGAAGAATTTACCCGTATATTTTAAAACTAAAAAGCGATTAACTATATGAACTAGTGTAATTACACACTGTGTGCCGTGTAAAGATAGGAAATAGATACTAATAAAAAATAGTGTTATTCCATTAGTGTTATGCAACAATATCAAGAGAGAAAAAAATAATTACAGAGATTTGAACTTGTACTTATATTAGACTAATACTATATTAAGAATGTCAAAAATTTGTTACAAATGATAGTTATACGTACCAATATAGACTAATCACCACCAAAAAACTTCTTCAGTTTTTTTCGTCTCCTATTCTTATGAAAACAAACATGGCGCCTGCCGGTAGATACTCGGATGTCGCCATCGCTCGACTGTTGCATGAGCAGAGCGCATGCGCCAATTTTCATCGGCTGATTTTCTCGGCCGTTATGCGGGCCGAAATTTCTTTTCAGTTCAGCGTATTTTGATCAAATTTAGGCATATGGCCCGATAACTCAGGCCGGATATCGTTCCGAACATCGTTTTATGGGTACCGGACCGATCAGTGTCTGCCGCACACATAACAATCATCGTTTTTAGATGGAATTCCGTGTCTGGGCCGAGTACCGAATTTCGGTGAGCGATGAGTTGCGATGAATGCCGGTGGTTGGCCGAGCAGAAACTGGGAATTGTTGCTTGTAGGGTCGTGACTGGCAACAGTCAAAACGTCAGAGTTTGGTGTTCCCAGAGCGGGAACACTGCGCGTTAAAGGGTTAACTGTCTCAACCTGTCTTTAATTGTAGTAATAGTAAAGTATAGCATAATACACCTGATTTTTATACCATACTCATTGCCCCACTGTACTCCGACTGTGCATTGTCCGATCTCTGTCCCATTGTACCCCGCAAATGGTCACAATGTAACAAATTGAATATGATTTGGAAATTAACTTTTTTTCTATGAAAAAAATTCTAAAAAAAAAAATTACAATGAAAGCTAAGAGTTCTGCATTTAATTTTTAGTTTTAATTAAAAGAAAAGAAATTATTTTAAAACGAGTAAAAATTGTGCCACTGTGCCTCACTCTCCCCTATTATGTTTTATTATGTTTATTATGTAAGTTGATAAAATTTTTATGCAGAGGTTTCGAAGTAGTAGTTACAAAAACCGCTAAAAGGTGACGTTGGAATCGTAGTCCTTAACAATGTACCGGCCCCCATATTCTCCTGATAAGACTCCTTGAGACTACTTTCTGTAAGTTTCATTGAAAGATGCTGTCGACCAGAACAATCCCAACATGCTGGACAAGCTCGAATCGTCCATTTGTGTGTGGCATGTGTATCCAAGGACGTATTTAGGGAGGAGGTCCAGGGCGTCCGCCCCCCCCCCCTAAATGTGTTTTTTTTTTTTTTTTTTTGGATACGTATCCGGCTTTTTTTATGAGATATCCCGCCACTAATTTTTACTTACAAATTTATACTTAAGATTATTCCAAATGTTTTGTTTTATTGATAGTTTAATTTACAAAATAAAACTGTCTTAAAATTGTAGTGGGAAATCTCCCGGAAAAAGCCAGAGACTTGGTAGCTCTGAATTATGTGTGACACCTCTATAAGTCCGACGTAGATAATTCGGAAAGATTCTTTTGTAACAGCTTGCTGAGAATGAGTTATACCAGGGGTTCCCAAACTTTTTTCACCGCGGTACCCTTGTCAGTGTAAAAACATCTTGAGGCACCCTTATCAGGCTAAAAACTTTCGTAGCAGGTTTCCTTTAAAGCAATGTTAATATGAAGAAGTATGGATACATTTTACATTACTTTTACAATTTTGTGTATAGGGCTAACTATCCAGAAGTACTCTCCTGGGAAAAGGATATAGAATTTTGACACATCTCCCCACATTTCAGGGAGTTCCTGTAAAAGAGAGGCTACTTGACACAACTCTCTAGAACTTGACTAAAATAATTGTGTTTGAGCCCACTTGGTCATCTACTTGGCTAACTTTTAATGAGATGCCGGTTCAGAGGAAATTATTTGATTATACTCCAACTCCACCAAACACTTTATCTCCATAGCACCCCTGGCATACGCCCGTGGCACCCTGCAGGGGCAGTGGTACAAATGGGTGCAACGGTGTATACGCCATTTGGTATAAAAAGTGTCTACCCCCATCTTGAAGGGGAGTTCCTGACGGGAGCTGGGGGATCAGTTAAAAATTAGGTTTCTGTAAGATCGCCGCGTTGGTCAGGGAGTGGGCGGGGGGGGGGGGGGAGGAACGTTCCTGACACCTGTTACCCAGCTATTTTGTTAGGAAGAAAGAAAGAGTGCCCATATATAACCGCAAAGCTTTTGGAACACCTTTAAAGGCCAATAAAAGGGCTAAATTGTGTGAACAGCGGCTGTGTGTGCTGTATCGTCATAAAAGGTAGATCGGCAGATACGGATATGAAAACGAATAGTTTTTTTTTTTTTTTTTTATCCGTGGATACGGATATTAAACGGATCATTTCTTTCTCATATCCGAGAATACAAAAATGAAACAGATCGCATTCTTGCGTATTTCAGCAAGTTTTTTTCAGTTTATCTTAAAAGTTAAATAAGGTATAAGTTTTATAAAGAAGAGAGCTTTATAGGATATAAATTTATCTAATAAAAGATAAGAAAAAAATTAATCAAGTACTTTTTACATTGTAGTATAAACAAGTTTTACTAATTTCATGACGATTAGTAAACGGTTGAAGTGCATAGGTCTACGGTTCTGGCCTACCGCGCGGCCGTTTTCTCCAGCTGTAACGTGAATTCGGGTTAGAACCCCTGAAAAAGTCCACCGCCCAAGGCATGCCTTAATTAAGCAGACAACCCTTGTGTAGATCTGCCTTAACCCCAAAACCTAAATACCTTTGATGATCATTTACAGTGAAAGTAAAAACTCTAATATTTTTAATATTAAATAAAAATCATAATCACTCTCAATCCCTATAATCGAGGGTGTCTTATAAACAGTGGCCTATGGTTTCCTTCTTTAAATGTTGATCTAAGACATATGGAATGAATTACATAGTTATTTTATGATATCGAGTAAAATTTTCAGGAAATTAAATGTAAATAAATACAAACTTTTATTTTTTATACAGCCCTCCTCTTAGAAAAATTCCCATTAAGTAAAATATACCCCCATATATTAATGAGATGATGTAGAAAGTTTCAGAATTTCTTACTAAAGGTTTACAGATATGTTTCAATCACAGTTGGTGAGGGAAAATAATCTTTGCAATATCAACAATAGTATAATACAATTATTAAAACTATTATAGTAAAACTAATTAACCATTAATTAGATTAACATTTTAAGACATTTATATTTTACATTTTAAGAAATGAGTTTTAAATCATATTAAACCTACAATCTAGACAGTTACTGGAAGCGAAAATATGCTGTAATTGTGTATACATTATACTCAGGGGCGTAGCCAAGGGGGGGTTAGGGGGGTCATAACCCCCCCCCCAAGAGGAATTTTTTGCCATACAAAATGTATATTCTTCACTACATTATCACACACACGTATACATATATATGAGTTGTAGTAGTCGTAAACCCCCCCCCATGAAAAATTTCTGGCTACGCCCCTGATTATACTTTGCAAAAGGTGGGTAAAACGGGACAAAACTTGCTAAAATTTGTTCAAGAAGGTAAACAACAGTAAATAATATTTTGGGCAAATTATATATATATAAATATAAATATGTATAAGTTCACACCCCCAAACACGAAGTAAAACAAATATTTTTATGTATAAGTTTTCCCCAGTAATTATTTAGTTTTGTAAAGTTAATAATAGTAGTAATAATAATTCTTAAAAATTCCCCTAAACTAATACGGAGCTGAGCCCTTAAAAGAAATATACAAAATAGGCGATATGGACTGCGATATCTAAATGACATAATTTTGGAAAATTTTGCCCAACTATTATTTAGAATTGCTTACTTTCTCTAAGCGGTTAAATAAAGATTAGTATTATTGTTTTTACTTTTTTGAACGCGTGAAGTCGGCATTGACAAGCACGAATTAATATATAAAACTTGGCACAAGTTTTATCAAATTTTGCGCCGTTTTACCCATTTTTGCAAAGAAATTACTTACTTAATGTAAAACTTACTGTGAATTAATTCATAAAGGGTTACTTCAATCAAATCTTATTTAGAAACATCTCAAATGTATTATGATTTTGGTTCTCAATTAATTTAGGTAAAAACGAAGAAAATGAATACAGTTTTTTTGTAAATGAAAAATTCTATATGGGATTTGATACAGTAAAATCCCGCACAGTTCTCCCGTTCAATCCGGTGTGCGCCTGCCTCTGTTTCGTGTGTGGGTGAAAATGGCGCTCATCCCCCTCTGCTTGTTGTTTCAAACAGGGGAGAAAGAGAAACTCACTAAGGGGCGGGAACGGTCCAATTCACCGAATCCCAAATCGCCGAATGAATTAGCAACAGATGTCTCATTAGTCTGGGGATCTAGTAAAAATCCAAAATGTAAATGTGTTATCGCTTTTTCCTACGGAGAGAGAATCTTTGCTGTCTCCGAGAGGAAGCAAGTTGACCCTGAATCTAGCTGCCCTCCCCTTCCTCGCGGTCATTTCTATGCTCACGGTCGTGTTTCTAAAGCTCCCTTCGGCTGGTGTCCAGCTGTCACGGAGTAGCTGTCATTTATCATCAATAATGGGGCTGAAACCGTGATCCGCCACAAAAATTACAGGGGATGTTGTCAGCAAATGAATAGTAGTAGCATAATTACTTTTTTTTTATCTTTAATGATACACTATGACATATTTTAAATCTCGAGATAAAACTTCTATTCATAGATTTTTGAGGGGGAAAAAAGTTTTTTTTTTTTTTTTTTTTTTTTTTTTTTTTTTTTTTTTTTTTTTTTAGGAGCATTGCCTTATCCGCAGGATAAATGAAATTTAAAATGCACATATATTTACTGTTGTACATACTTAATGTTGCAAATTCAGTAATAAAATATTATTAACTTCAAAAAATTAAATACATATTTAGCATTTTTTAATTTGATTTCAAATTATAATTTAAAAGATGATTGCATATGTGTGTTTGTTAAAATATTTTACTATACATATGTTTGTAAAAATTTCATTTTTTTTTCTCATCCAGGTTTAATATTAGTTCATTATATATACCATGTTTACTCACGTAATAGTCACCCTCAAATAATTAGTCGCACCCCCGTTTTAAAGCAGAAAAAAAATCGTCAAAATGTTTTATCGGCATAAAAGTCGCAGTCACGTATTTTTGACCTTCATATATGTCTGTAAAAACATTAGTGTGGAAATATAGTTCTTTTTTGTGTGCAACTGTCGAAAAGATTATTTAATATATTGCAATAATCTGGAAGCATTTGGTAAAATAGTAATGTTTTAGCATTAGAGTGAACAATATTATGTAGTAGATTTCAAATCACAATAGTCATACCTAAATTTCACCATGAAAAATTGACACAAAAAGTGCGACTATTACGCAAGTAAACACGGTATATTAACAGCAGTTACAACTTTTTAGAGAAATTTGGTCATGTTATAGACAATTCATTAAAAATGCTTTTTGAGAAAACACGGTTTAAATTTACCTTACTGTTTTTAAAGCATAAGTTACTTCCTAGCACGCGTTGCTTCCTAGAACGTCTTTAATTTTTTTTATTAATTATTATTGATATTATTATTATTATTTACAGGGAACCCATCTCAGACTCTAACATTTCAAAGATTTAATTAAAAAAAAATCTAGTACACACAAGGTTGAGGGTTTTTTTCCTAAAAAACAGATATTTTTAATTCTGTGTGTTTTTTTATGGCGCCCTTTTTTAGGCCTCCTCCCATAGATAACAGTAGATATAAATAAACTATTGCTTCAAAATGTATCTAACATGAATAACTAAAAATTAACCAGCTGCAAAATTTGGTCACGCTACTATAATAAATGCTCAACATTGGGATAATAAATACAAAAATATTCTGGAACATTTTATTTGAAAAATAGGTAATGAAATTGACGATTGAAAATGAAATATTCTTTCTTTTTTTTTTTTTTAACTGTTATAACATCCTTCTTTGTATGGTGTGATATGAAAGTTGCTTTGTATTGTTGCTTGTAATATTTATCCATTTGGATAGAGCATACAACCGTAAAACAACAATTATTAATTTAATAATCCTGAAAAGTTTAAGCACAACTAAAACCTTCTGCTTTTGTATAAAATTATCAAAAAGGAAATTCTCAAAATGTTCACATTTATGTTTCTACTTGCATTGCAAGAAGTTAGTTTTGTTTCGTTTGAAAACTTACCACCAATTCAATTTTTATTTCAAAGATTTTCTGTTAGAAGTAAATTTTACTAAGAAACTAGTTTAACACGCTGATGACAGAAATAAATATTCTTACCTTACGTTTTGAATAAATATGCGGCAAAAAGATAGTTAAGTATGATTAAAAAAGTTATGTATCCTAACTAATATTATAAATGCGGAAGTGAGTTTGTTTGTTTGCAACGCTTTCACGCCTACACCGCTGAACCGATTGTGATGAATTTTGATATAGAGATAGATGGGAACCTGGAGACGGCTATAGGCTACTTAGAATTTTAAAGTTTTAATTACTTTTTTTAATAATTAATTAAAAACCGTTTTTACGTTGCCATGCTTGGCGAGTTTCGCCCGTATAAAATGATTCATGCTTTGAGCTAACAGAAATGCTATTACTTCCATGAAGTATCTCGTGCATTTGAAAATCATGAAATACCACGAAAATTATGCCAGTTTTACGCCAAATCTATCTATATCTATAATGATAAAAATGAATGTTCTCCAGACAAATCTGCAGCACGCAGAGCCACGGATGCCGGCAGAATATTTCCCAGGGGGGGGCAATGACTACTTCAACGTATGGTTACCATGGTGGAAAGAGCAAAAAAGCAAGGGAAAACACTGCATACAAAAATCCAGGGGGGGGGGCGATTGCCCCCGCCTTGCCCTATGCTGCCAGCGCCCATGCGCAGAGCTTTGAAAATTTTAACATATAAGCCCAAGACTTTGGTAATGTTCAACTGAGGCTCAGAATTTTGAAATTTTAATTACTTTTTTAAGTATTAATTAAAAACCGTTTTTAGGTGGTCATGCTTGGCGAGTGTCGCTCACACAAAATGGTTTATGCTTTGAAATAAAGCACAAATTCTATTTGCACAATCATGTGCATTTGAAAAACATAAAATGGTATGGAAATTAGGTTAGTTTTGTTTTACGTCACTAGGGGCCAAAGCCCGTAGACTCGCTTTTCGTACAAGGCATTCGGCCCCCAATAAGGCTTTTCGTAAAAAAGGCATAATTGACAAAACCCAAAGATTGGATCTGATAGAATATTACTTAGCTACACATTCCTTGGTTCTTGCATGTTCCTTAGAACAACTTCACAACCTATGGAACACCTTGCGTATAGCCATCCATGGCGATTTTTCATAATTTACCGACTTATGTTTACCTATAGTTAACAATTATTTTTAAGAAAACAGTTCTTCATATGTTTTCTTTGATAAAAACTACGGAACAGGTATTATATCTTAAGAAGAATATTTCGTGAAGATATTTGTCAAAAAAGTTTACTTTGGTTCCTTTGTACGTTGGCAAGTGTCGCCAACTTCTTCGGTTAGTACAAAAGAACAAATGACCGTACACCCAACTGCTTGTCTGTTGTATTTTAATCGTGTTTTTGTTACTTAATAACTGAGGTTGTGGATTTTCTTTGTGACATTGTGCTTTTTTCTAGATTTTTAGTGAATAAGGAAAATTTTTCAGCATGTCACCAACTAAATTCAGCGTTTGGATATCCAACTATTCAAAGATGGAGTGTAGGCACGTTCCATTCTCCACAAAACTAACCAAATCAGAAAATTCAGTGTATTTTACCTGGAAATGCAATTTTGTTCCATGTACAGTGTCGTCTCGGAAAAGAGCGAGCCCCCTTCCTCCCCCCGCGATTTTTTTTTCTGAAGCCCCTATAAATTGCTAATATAACTAACAAAGTTTTATGCAATCCTTTGGATTTATGTTGCAAATCAAATAAAGATTATTAATTGTAAATATTTTTTAAAAAATTGAAATAAATGCTAGATTTGTAAGTTCAATTTATCTGAAATATAACGATTACTTAAATATTTAAATATTCGAAAGACTTTTGTACACAAATCGAGTGTTTTAATTATGATTGACTCTACTTTTATCAAATAGTAGTAAATAGCTCCTTCTTCTCACAGGGAGAATAGCGTTCTTTATTTCATTTATTTCGTTTCGCGTTCTTTGATTTTTTTCTATTAAAAAAAGAAAAAAAAATCCGATGAATTTTATGATAATGTCAGATGAGAAATTTTTGAGGAACACTATAGCACAAAAATAACTGAGGAATAGCGATTTAGTGGGTACGTATACGATTTAGTAGGAAGAAGGAGTTGGTGCCTCTGTAAATGTCACTCCTTCATAGGGGTTGTACTTATGCTAGGTGAAAATGTCGCGAAGTTTCAATAAGATCGCATATTTTTAAGTTTTATATAATGTTAGAAAGAATGTCCACTCTAAATTGATATTTTGTTGAGCAAAAATTACTTGATTGGAATTTTTTGTGAAATATCTGGCAATACATCATCAAGAATCGAAAGCTTTGGCAATCATTAGGCTTTTTTTTTTTTTTTTCCCATTTTGCACTTATCTACAAAGGTTATAAAATCATTACACAAGACATTTGCAAGCTTACTTGAAATTTAAAAGTGAATTATAGCTTCTACAGAAAATAAAGAATATCAATCTAATAATTCATAGGCCACAAAGGGTTTATTTATTTTTTATTATTATTTACACTAGTTGCAGTACCCGTTCTTCGCACGGGAATGAATGGACTTTTGAATATTACGATTTCTTGTGATTACTATTTATTGTAATAAAGAGATATAGCAAAAATGGATATCGTGTTATATTGTGTTCATAATCATGCATACCGAATTTCAAGGCAATCGTCTGTATGGTGAAGAAGGCGATGCGGCGTAGCGCAATCTACTGGCGAGTTTTAGCAAAAAGGATACGGCGAAAATATTCTTCGCATTCATATATCGATGTATACGAATTTTCATGACGATCGGCTTCGATAGTCCTGAAGTTCATGTGTTGACGTGACATCTAGTGTCACGTTATAGGAAAATGGATAGCGCCAAACTCTTCCCTTTGTTCAAATATCTATGTATACCTATTTTCATAGCCATCAGTTGCACAGTCAAGAATTGATACACTGCAGGGCCATCCAGTAGTTAATTAAAGTAATGATTTGCTACAGCGCCGTCAGGTGGCGAATTATAACAAAATGGATAACGCCAAAATATTCTCATTGTTCGAATAGCTATGTATACTGATTTTCATAGCGACCGTTTGAATGGCCAAGAATTTGGCCTGCTGCAGCGTCATGTAGTGGCGAGTTCAAATAATAATGCATTGCAGTGCCATCTAGTGGTGAGTGACATCAAAAGGAACACAGTTAGAATATATTCTTCGTGCTCAAATGTGTAAGTATAAAAAATTTTATGCCGATCGGTCGAACGGTATAGAAGTTGATGCGTTGCAGCGCCATTTAGCGGCAAGTTACAGCAAAATAGATAGTGAAAAATATTCTCATTGTTCTCTGTTCTCCGTGTTCTAACATCCTCGTGTACCAAATTTCATCGAAATTGGTTGGACGATATTCGCATAGCAAACGGCTAAACGGAATAGAATTCGACGTTCTTCTGCGCCACCTAGTGGCAAGTTAGAGGAAAACGGATATCATAAAAACCTTCTCCATGATAAAAGACTTAGGTGAACCAAATTTTATGGCGATCGGTGAAACGGTGCTGGAGTTTTTCAACCTCATACACACATACCAACATTCATTTTTATCTATAACCAGTGTTATTATATATACCATTCTCAAATAAAATCCACTTTCAAATGTACGTCTCGCAAAAGTGCCAATACACCATTTTACAAGAGTTTTTTCAGGGAATCATTCGAAGCATTGACTGAGCAGCAATCAAAATAGGAAACGATTCGACCGCCAAACAGTAAAGCAGGCATATTTTTAAAATGATCAACTAGAACGTGTTTTATTCATCGAGAGTTCAATTTTCTGAAATTTGGCGGAATTCCCCCAAGTTAAATCAATGTACTCAATTGGCGAGATTTCTGAAGCTAGATCGCTTGAAATGCCCTAATAACTGCATTATTTCTGCACGGATAATTAAAATTTAATGCTGTATTCTAATAAAACCTATACGCTTGTTTTCAAAAATGCTATTTCCTTAAGCTCTCAGTAAATTGCTCCAAAAATCCTAAAACTGTGCAAACCGCTAGAACTCACTTTCTAAAAATCGACTTCCCGGCCATTTTATTTTTCGCCAAACTAAAAAAAATTATATATTAGTCTCGGAAATCTTCAATCCTCATTGTTTTGCGTATAAAACATTTGATTCCTGCTCTCATTTCTTATGCGCACACGATATTATAATTAAAAAAATAACCTTACAAATATAAACTTAAAAAAATCATTATTATTCTTTTATTTTTATTCTAAGAATTTAAAACATTTTATTCAGCAAAATCGCCACACGGCAACCACGATGCTTATTTCACACTTTTTTCAATGGGTTACAATTACGGAAAGCTTTCTGCGTGGAGAACATAAAAAATTCCGGGAACGGGTGGATTTTCAAAGTTTTAAAGTGGGTTATCCTTTATTCTATATTATTTTAGATATCTGTGCAAAATTTCAGGCTGATAGGTCCATTTTTGTGGATTTGTATACTACCCAAATCGACAAACTGACAAACAGAATTTCCTTTTTATTTATAAGATAACCTACGCTTGTTTTTAAAAGTACACTCTCATTAAATTGCGCCAAGCGCTAGAATCATCTTCTGAAAATCGCATATCAACCATTTTATTTTTCGCCAAATTAAAAAGTTGCACATTTTAGTCTCGGAAAATTTCCAAATCTATTTTTAATTTGAGTATAAAAGAGTTCATTCCTGCTTTGATTTCACATGTACACGATATTTTAATTAAAAAACAGCCTTACAAATATTCTAAACAGAAAAAAAGATTATTCTTTTATTTTTAATTCAAGAGTCTAAATCATTTAATATATTTGCCAAACATGGCAACCTCGATGCTTATTTCTCACTTTTTCACTGCAGGGATTACAATTGCGGTATTGCGGAAAGCAAAAATTGGTGTTTTTGACGGTTTTTTTTTTATCAATATCTCCTAAACTAATTCGAATTTCGAAAAAATCGCTTCGAGGTGTGTCGGGACCCGTGCTGGAGAATTTCCGTGCAAAATTCGGTATGTCTACGATCACCCGTCTGCGAGCTACGCGAGACACAGAGAGACAAACTAACGGACTAACAGACAGTTTACGCATTGCTTTATTTATATAGATGCTAATCAGAATTTGAGAAATTGCAAAACTATATCAAGTCTGACGTGGCGTTTAAGTTACGCATTTGCTTACCGTTTGTGGAACAATTTAGAAGACTTAAAAACAATACTTGAAAGACAAAATCAGCGCATTTTCATTTTAATACAGCAGAATGCTATAATTCGTATCTGAAAGAACTTTCTATAAACTTTCCTTGTACATGAAATTCATGACAACACATGAAGCCTATTTTGATATTTGTCAATTATTTTCTCCATCTGTGGCTGCAACTATGACAAATTATATCAGTCGAAAGCTTTTTGAAAATTCCTTTTTTCAAAGCACTACCTGAAAATGTAGCGGAGAGCCAGAACGTTTCTTTCGTGATTATTATATCGTCGTTACAGACAAAAGAGCGACTCTAAAACACTCAAATGTTAAAAAACACTACACTTAGCTATTAATTAACATTGAATATAAATTTTAAGAGCAAATATTTTTTTTATACGTAGTTTATGCGAATGTTAGCAAAATTTCAAAATATAATTTTTTTTCTGCGAAATTTCTGTTTTTTTATTTACAAAAATTCCGTACCTCTGATGATATGAAATTTGGTGACATAATAGGTGGTTGCTCCGCTTAAATTATAGGCGTTGAATTTTTAAAATATGATTACATTTTGAGATTTGCAAAAATCGTTTCAGAATTCGTAAATTTTGTGTCAGCATTTCGAAATAAAGACTACAGGGAATGGAACGAAATTTGGCGACTTAATAAGTGGTCGCTCAAATTCAATTCTAGGCTTCCAATTTTGCTAAGATGTTGATTAGATTCGACATTTTATGAAAATTATTTCAAAATGCATAAATATTCGTTCGCGTATCACAAAATAACCACTAACGCGAATCAAATAAAATTACTTAATTACTCTCTAACCTGTAATCTTTTAACAATATACAAAAATTATAACTTTTCTTTCTTTACTTTTAACAATATGCTACTCCCATTCATTGTACTCTCCTATAAAATGGTGACGAAAGTTCTTGCTTTTTGGAAATTTGCATTCAGTACTAACCCATGAACAATGGGTACTTCAGTTATAGTAAATAAATAAAAATATGCGTTACTTTAAACTAATATGTTCCCTACTCGAAATTTTTGGCAATTTTTTACCACTCCAAGTTACTTTGTTAGGATATAGAATAGTGAAGAATTAATACTTCTGTAATATCCATAGTTAAAAAGCTTGACGTCGAAAAGTAAAGGCCACACGAAATTAATAATTTCTTCGCAGTCATTTACATCATAATCAAAATAAATTAGCACTTTCTTGAAATAGGTCTTCTGTATTACCCATTTTAACATTCTTTCATGAAATGAAACTTTTCTGCTGAACCACTACGATTATGTAGTAAACCGAGCATCCCGGTTTCGTTCGTTTTCTAACTATATTACGTATCAAGAAATTTGATGCAATACACCGATTATAAAACATTTTCCTATACAAGAGCAAAGAAGAGAATATAGCGATTTTAAACAGTTTCAAACGTAATGTTATTAGCTATTATTATATTAATTTTAATGTGAAAGAAAAAAATTAAATGTAAATAAGACGAAATATAATTTTATAAATATTTACCTGCGTATAGTACACTGGAGCTCGCTTATAACGAACGTGAAGGGGCCGCGATATTAGCTCGTTATAACCGAGTGCTCGTAAAAAACGCTGATTCATGAAAAAATCATAAAAGCTCATATATTCTTAATAAATTACCTAATTTATTTATAATTAAATTTTATTTCTTGAAATGTTATTCTTTAGACATATTTAGCAATAAAATCGTAAACTGCAAAAGGAAAAAATAAATAAAATAACGTATTTTTTAAAGCTATATTCAAAAAATATTTTTAAAAACTTATTAAACTGACTCTCATGTTCTAAAAATTCACTCTTACTTTTATTCATAGTGAGTTAACCTGACTCGCAGATTTTTAAGTCCACTGAATGGGAAAGTGGACGAAAGATCATGATAATAGCCATTTTCAGAAATTTTTACAAAGCTATATTAATACACCCACTCCCACTTCAAACTTGATTCATACCTTTTCTAAAGCTTAAAAATAAATCTTTTATTATATCTTAATACCGTGTTTACTCGCGTAATAGTAGCCCTGGCATAATAGTCGCACCCCCCCTTTTGAAGCAGAAAAAATAGCTTGAGAGTTATAATATTACGGAGTAGATTTCCTCCGCATAATATTCAAACCTAGATTTTCAACATGAAAAATTGGCAAAAAAGTGCCGCCATTATGCGAGAAAACTCGGTATTTTGCTTAGTATTTATACTACCTATCAATATATTCCGTTTTTGAAACCAATGCAAAAGTAGTCAGAAATGACACATGCTTCTAACTAAGAATACAGCGAAAATTGTATACAATCCCCCCCTCCCCCCATTTGAATGACTAATATCCTTTAACGCATTAGAAGACAAAATATGGGGTAAAGAGAATTAAAATATGCCTTTATTTTAATTCATTCTGTAAAAGGTTAATAAAAACATCAGATGACAAAATGAGTATCAGATTTTTTGTGCAAACCGTACCACTTTCTGGGAGTGTGAGCCCCCCCCCCCCAAAAAAATAATCATCGAGAACTCTTTGAAGTATTTGGCTGTGGAATTCCATCTTTGAAATTGTTTTCTAAAGGTTTCATAAATGGCACTAATTTTTCATTTATTGCAGTGCACAGCTTTTAAGAAAAAAAAAAAAAAACTTGAAAAATTCCGAATTTCTATCGCATTTATATTATTTTGACTTGTGTCCATCAAAGGGCTGTTATGCAGTTTTGTTTTTTGAACAACACCCTTATTACAACGTTAATAAAGTGCTTTAAGAAAGTAAAGCCAGAGTATTCTTTCATATACCGATCAAGTCCCTTTTGCAGTTGAAGGAGAGCTTCCGGATACGATAATAGACATCCATTAAGACCATCCGTATGTGCGGCAGATGTTTTTTTTTTCTTTTCCTCCCCACCCCCCGTCCCCCTAAGCGCAGGGTTTGGAATTCGATGAGCTGGGCTATAACCGTCTGCCGAAGACAGGTGATAATCGGGAATTAGAGCAGGATGCAATAATAGTAAATAGTAATACAACCCCTAATTCTCGACTCTCCTAGACCCAAAGCACACAATGGTTAATGACCGTTAATAGGTTTTCGATCTATTGGGATTCGGTCAGTTGGACTATAACCTAAGGGGCTCGCTCAACCTGGACAAAAGGAAGTGCATCGTTTACAGGACCCCTATTTTGCACCCACAGATGCGCAATCAATCACTCAGTTCTTTCCCTTCATTTTATACCAAAGCGGCCTAAACCGGGTGCAACGACAACTGGGTGCAGCGGCACACAGTTTGGGAACCTCTGTGTTACATTCATGCATATTGATCGTCGATCGAGTTTGACGTGTAGCGCCATCTGTTAGCAGTAGAGTACGCTAAAGAGTATTTGGGGCTCTGATTAGCCTTATCAAAGTTTTTTTAAACATGAATTTTTTATTTTCAAAATAAATATTACGGTTTTAACATGACTTCCATAACGCCCTCTCCCGTTAAAGGAAATCTGTGTGTTCTGTGTGCTCTTCAGACAATAACTATTATTTCGAAACTTCTCTAAAAAATGTTTATAGGTTACATCATAAACATACCGTTTGCTGCATTCTTATATTGACCTTTGTTTCTGAGATTTTTAATTTTGAAATCAGGATATTAATTTGTGGGGGCACCCTGTAGATTACAATTTTTTTATAAACTCACTTTCTACGAGCACTCTGTTGAGGAGTATCTATCGCAGTCCCTTCGCTCTGGTTATAAGTGAGTACGACTGCACAATTTATTTTTTATTAGTAGTAAAAGAGAATTACTCCTACGTTACTATATGTCAACATTATTGTCGTTATAGTTAAAGTACGGAAGCGCAATAAATTATATCATAGAAAAACTGAAATAATAAAAGAGTTCTAAACATATGGATAGCTTAAAAGTAAACTCAATTAATGATTTGTAGAAAGATTCATCAATCATTTCAAAACGAGAAAGAAGAAATAAAGATCTCAGTAATAGTTTATTTCAAATGCCCTAAGAAACACGAAAAATTTTAATATTCTTAATGATGTAATATAGAAATATTGATGTAGAGATTAACGTCTTAATTAATTAGGTTTGTTAATAAAGTGGGTCAAGATATTTTGGGAATTTAACGAAAATCTTTCAAGAAGTATACACTGAATTTTGAAGAAAAAATAACGATTTACTTAGGACCGGAATTATTAATATAACTGAAAAAATAGCTTCCTACGCAAATTACTATACAGAGCTCTTTGAGATAAATTATTTAGTAAAATACTGTTTGTATATATAACGGTTGTTTCATTTTACGACAGTAAATTACAAAAATAAAGCCCACAAATATTAAAATATATAATAAATTTAAAAAATTAAACTGTACCTTTCTCATACAGAATTTTTATGATCTATTTCCTTATCATATTACCTAATTAGTTATGGTTAAAAACTGCCATTCATCGTAGAATTAAATTTTCTATCTCAAATTATTAAATTGTTTTTATACGTGACTAAACTCACCAGAAATTTTAAATAGTTTTATTATGATATACCAGCTGAAGTAAACGTGTGTAACCCCGAGACAACGCTGCTCCAAGTGGCTCTGGAAGAGGAGAGCTGCCTGACGGGTACGAGTGCCGGGGTCTTTGGGAGGGGGCTGCCGGCTGCTTTCTGCGAACTCCTGCCTGGAGGGTGGCTCGAATCGACTAACCAGTCTGACTTATCATTTAAACCAAACTGATTTTCAACAACGTCACCGCCGGACTGTAGCTGAACATCAAGCTGTAGTTTTTACTACGTTTTCACACACTGGTTGAATCACCGGCGCGAGGACCGAATGGACTGAGGCTTATGAAGATCGAGGACTCTACTACTGGACTGTGGTCGGTCTTGCGGGTGGCAGCCGACCAACGTGTGCGGAATCAACTGAAGCTGTCTGGAGTATCCGTTAAAGAAGAGCCACAGTCTGATGGCGAAATGCCGTGGCAGGGCTTATTCAGTGGATGGAGATTCTTCACTTTGCGGACGTGGCTCCCTTAACAGGGTGACGTTGGGTTCCTGCCGCAGTTTTCATCTAGTTTTGTCGTCGGATCATCATCGCCCCGCGTCACTCGCTCCTACGATTGAATTGGACCTTTTTTATTCATTTTTTCCTGGAGATCTACATGGCCATACCCTGACTTTTCCATCTTCAACATCGATGGCCACTCTCTTCAAACTTCCAAACATTGTTTTGGATCGCCTGACTTTGTTTACATTCAACATCTTTCTTGCACGTGGTCGTGACTGAGCAACCCGTCCAACGAAGACCGTGCTTTCACGGGGGGAGGACGGGTCAGTCTTCATTTGTCTCGCTGTTCCTGATTGGCTCGCAGCTTCGCTGCTCGCCCTTGTTTTGCTGTCTTGCTTCGATCGATGATCAAGATGCTTTTTCCATTTGTCTGCATCTATTTTGCTGACTCGACTGAATTTTGCCCGGACTTTTGGGCCTTTTCATCTCATGATTTTCAACTACACACTTACAACTGCACACTGGAGATAAATGCTTTGGCAGAAGGTGCTCCATTAAAAACCCCATATTCAGTCAGTCAGTCAGTCAGTCGTTGACGGGTTAGTATACACTGCAAATTTCAAAAATTCTTGAATTTTCGTCACCATTATAAGTATACAAATGTTGGAATTAAAATATTGGTAAAAGTACAGAACGTAAAGTTATAACTTCAGAGTACAGTTAAAAGATTACAGGTTAAAGAATAACAAAATGCTAAATGAAATTATCAACAGAGAAAACGGTAACTAAATTAACATTATATTTTATTGGAATGGACTTTTAAAGTCAAGTGGTGGCTCCTTGCTGGTAGATCAATTCTGTTTGATACTCTGTAGATATTTTTACATTATACCTCAAGAAAATTTTGCAAAAATTTCACAAAGTGTATAAAAGCAAACATAAAAAAAATCTCGAAGAAAATAGTTTAATTTGAATAGCCAAGTAATAGAGGTACGGAATTTTTGCAAATAAAAAACAGAAATTTCGCAAAAATTCGCCAAAAACTACTTGTAAAACGTTTTAATACGCTTAAAATTTATTTTCAATGTTCAGTAAAAAGTACGGATTTGTAATTACAAAACATGACTGCTTTAGAATCGTTCTAATGTCCCTAAAGACGATATTATAATTACGAAAGAAAAGTTCTGCGTCTATGCCAGTGGCGTAGTGAGAGGGGGCAAGAGGGTCAATCATGCCCCGGGTTCCGCTGGCAGGGGGAGCCAAATCGTCTCTAAGTCCAAAAAATAGGAGGGAGGGGCACCAAAAATGTATCCTGTGCCGGGTGCCAGTTCTTTTCTCTACGTCACTGGTCTATGCTATTTGTTGGGCTCCAAATGCTCGGTAAAGCTGCTTCAAAAGAGCTTTCAAAAATAGCGTTTATTAAGTCAAAATATGCCTTTAAAATTGGGATTTTCATTCCTGTCATCCGCTCTTATATTAAACGAGGAATGTTTGTGTGTGTGTGGGTGTGTATGTCCGAACGATCTCGAAAACTGCTCTAAGGATTCTTTTTAAATTTCGTACCTGGGGGTTTTTTGGGCCCCTGAAACGATTGAGCTAGGTCAATTGATTGAAAAATCTCTAAAACGCTCAAAATTTAAAATTTAAAATTTTTGGACGGTAGCGCCATCTATTGAGCGTTTGAGAAACACACTTGATGCAATCTTCCTAAAAGGGACGCTCAAATAAGTTTGGGACGGATTAAAAAATACACGCCATCGATATATAATAGTAAAAATTAATTTCGCAAAGAAATAAAATAAATGGAACTTGATATTCAGTACACAGACAAATAAATATTTTAGAAACTAGATATATTACACCATTCAGCTACATAAATTTGTTTAGAATTAAAAAGTTATTTTTATTTCAAAATATCGTCCTGGCAACCAGCGAAAGAAAAAGAGAAAAGAGTCTTCGTTGCCATCCACGCAAGCACCTTGATGTAATATACGTAAATAATTTAATTATTCTTAATTCATAGTTATTAATACAAAACTATTCGTAAATCTTATGTGAAAAATTGCCTGAATTTATTACAATTATCCTTTTGTAACAAACGTAAAGCTAAATGTATTTTCGCGTATATACTAAAACAATAAATATTGTTACGAATTTTCGGGGCAACCCGCTGCTCTGGGGCTTAAAATGATTTAAAATTCGTATTCTACGCTTCAAATAGATAAATTTTGCTTTTTGTTGCATCAAAATCGGCCAATTAGAACCGTAGATACGGAGGTTTCGATTTCCCATATGTTTTTCTATGGGCTTCTAGAAAACTCGAGAAATATTAGTCCTAGAGCTTAGATCTCTTCACTTTTGAGGACTTATTTTTGGCGCCAAATTTGGCGATATTTCGCCAAAAGTCGCCAAGCTTAGCGACTTTTTGGTCATTTGGCGCGATTTTCCCAATGGGGCCTGGAAGTTGTTTTTCCTGCATTAAAAACGCATAATAACCTAACATTTCTCTTCTATGACGTAATCAAAATTCACGCTTTATGTAGAACCCTCGAGAAATTGACTTTTCTGGAAACCTCTTGTACCTCCTGCGTCGGCTATTTATAGAAGCGCGCATCGCCCCGAAGTCAGTCAGTTGCGAGTTGAACATTCAATGTGTGAAGAGCTCTGAGTACGCTTGTTTTGTGTGAACTGATAGTGCTATAGAAGCTGTGTTTTAGCTTGCTTTGTGAAGCTGTTTTTAAAGTGCTGTGTGTAAATTCTTCATTGCTGTGTCTTAAGGGATAGTGTACTATATCCCTTGAATATTTCCACGGAATTTTAGCCTGTAAAAGTGACTTATTTTGTGTGAGAAATACATCATTTGTGAGAGCTTCTGATCCAAGCGGATTGCTAAAAGCACGTTACTGCTAGATTGTGCTTGTGAATTGTGTGCAGCTGATTGTTCAACGAAGTTCTAGAAGAAATAAAGTTTGTGTTCCATCCTGACAAGTGACTTTTTACTTGAACTTTTTACACCAACAGGACTTTAGAACGACGAACCCCAGGAGTAGCAGAGTAATTCCGCAACAATATTTTTCATGTATTTTATTGATCCATATGATGCGAATTTCAAAAGTGTATAAAAGTTTCAGCTTAGCCGAATAATTTAAATGAAAATGACACCCTTTTCAGTCATTCACAGTAAGAAAAAAGATCCTGTGACGTAACATGAAAATTCCATTTTTTTTTTTTTTTTTTTTTTAATAACGGCACTAGGTTGAATTCTATTTTAACTGCCTTATTCCGCCAAGTTGACGATAAATATTTAAATGTAGTTACCCTGACGATTTTTTTTTTTTTTAATGGGCCAACCGTTTATAATGAAACGATGTTCGAAACTCCGATGAAAAAATGATACGATCGATTCCTAAATTGGGCTCGCAGCCGATATTCAAATTAACTTTGCAGATGATCAGCCACCAGTTTAGTTTTCATTCACTGCAGTTGATGATTTCAACTCATTTATTTTATCATCGTATGGACAACCTTTTAAAAGTTGCGGGCAGAACTTTACGATAGTGGCCTCCTGGGCCTGACTTCAGGATGTTAGAGAAATCGCGGGCCATATAATTCGGATTTATATGGAAGTTTGAATGTTTTATATAGGTTTTATACAGGGTTTGGTTGACTTGTTCTGAGGGCTGGTCCAAAAGCCATGGCGGGCCTCATCCGGCCGCAGGCTGGGAGTTGTCCATATGTGGAAGCAGTAAATTGGGAGGCTGAAATCTGGTTACTAAGATTTTTTCTAATAAATTTTCAATTCTTATTTAGACGTGGATTAGGCTGTGTTGTTTTGTGTTGTGTACTATCATTAAACTAAAAGATAAAGCCCTTTGTGGAGACAATTGCAGCGGGCGATAGAATGTCTACACTCAGAATATTTAATATTTACCCACTTAAAATCAAATAACTTCATATTCAATTTTTATTATACATGGAAATTCGAATTGTATAATCTGCAGAAACATTTCGTATTCGAAACATTTCGTTTGGTATCAACATCCTCTCCTATATCCATGCTTAATGCATAGAAAACCGTTTTATTTTTGAAAAAAAGTTAAACTGAGTAGTAATTTAGAAAAGCTATCTTAAGCGAATTGGAATCGTAATTTTTCCTCCAAAGCCTGATAACCGTGACTTCAATGTAACGTCAATGTCACTTGCAATAGATAATTCTGACATTCAAATGATTAGCTTTTTTTATTCTCTTAAATGAAATAGGGCTAAAAATACAAAAAAAAAAAAAAACGCTTAAAAATCAGGGAACGGGTGGATTATCAGATTTTTTCTTTCTTCTTTTTTTTTTTCTTTTTTTTTTTACATAATTATGATAATTTTCAGGCTGATCGCACCAACGAACCGTGTAAATTTTAAGTTATTAGACAATACATTTTTAATCTGTTTGGATGGTAAAAGTTTTATTTTGAGTGGTTGAACTGGAATTGTGACAGAGTCAGGGATCAGCGTAACTATATAGGAGCGATGTATTTTTGATTTATTCGAGGTTAGAAGTCCATTTTCTTCAGTCCATCCGTTTGTTCTATTATTGTCAACGTTTAAGTAGTTGTTAGGGTTATTATAAAAGAATATTTTTGATCTATTCTGTTTTTGATTTCATGATTTCGAAGTGTCCTTTTGTACTAATAATTTAAATTGCGTTACACTTTTTATTTTCTTAAGCGTGAGTTTATAAAATAAAATTATGTTTAAAGCATATTTATGTAAGATTATACTTTTATGGCATCTATATTTATGTATCTATAAGATTGAATTTACGTTTGTAGAATTTGTTTATGCATGATGTATTTTCTTTGAATTAGAAAAAAATAAGTATTTTATGTTTGAATTGAAGCACTATAGAGAAATTTACAATTTCAATCGTAAAGAATTATCATCATAAAGACGTAAATGCATGAAAGTGTAGCTCAAAAACGAGCTGTGGAAACATGATCACCGACAGCAGCACTTAGCCCAAATGTGTGAACGTGCAGTTCAAACACAAGCAGATGAAACAGATGATTAGTATTTGGAAGGAGAACGACATGGAACAGCTAGACGTCGACAAATACTTCGGATAAACAGTCTAAGTATCTACAAAGCTGCCACAAATATGGGTACTTATTATCATAAACTTTTTAACATGGATTGCATTCACCCTGGAGCTTTGCATTTTTCTGAAGAGTAAAAACAAAAATTAACCGAAACCATTTTGGGGACTGTAAGATTGATGTAGGACATTCCGAATTTCCTAATGAATTGGTGTGGTTGTTTCTTCGATGTCACCCACATTTCAAAGAATTCGAAATTTGAAAGCATACTTTACAATGGCTTTGTTCACAGTATATGACGAGTGAAACTATTAACGATTTTGGTGTGTACTGCTATGTTGCGAACAGTGTATAACAGACTTGATGAATTTTTTTTATAAACTCATTCATCTGACAGTTCAAGCAACTCAAATTCTTGATGCTGAATTTGAACGTCCTCAATATGGACAGATATTTCTGAAGTAATGAAGACGCTGTTAGTGAATGCATCGCCCAAGATCTTCGCTGATACCCTCGTTGATCTGCTACAGAAGGAAAGGAGGCACCTTGCGTTAAACTACTTTTTCCTGAACTCTGATGGCACCGACCATCGAATATTTAGCATCCCTCTTCAAAACAAAGTATATGCCATTGTAACATTGAATGCCGACCAAAGTTTACCTGATAATGTATGAGTGATCCGACAGCGATGAAAATCTTTGGCAACCATGAAGATTCTTGATACGTGCCAAGGCATTTACGTATTCATTATTTTACACTTAAGGAGCCTTTAGATTCTGAGCATGGCTCGGTAACCTGGTACTTTGATAACATTAGACGATGAAAATGAGTGCACCCACCAATGAGATCATTTTGAGGAAGCGTTTCGAAGAATGGAATTTTGGAAAAGCTTTCGAGCAATGCACTTTAAAGTGTTCATACTCGCGGCCACAGATGGGCGAAATAATTGAACAAATGTGCTTTATTTGTTGAATTTATTTCACGTGCAAAGGAAGTTTATTGAAAGTCTTTTCAGATGTGTTTTTTAACATTGCGTTTAAATTCAAATCCCCCTGATTCCGTTGTTCAAGAATTGCTTTCAAACCTCGTAATTTGTTTCACAAATGGTGAGCAAACTTGAATCTTCGAATCGGTTAATTAATTTCGGGCACGGCTCGGAAATGAAGATTATTTGATTCTTGAATTTCGTTTGAAAAATTGTATTTTGCACCTATTTACAAAATTAAGAATTTTTCCAATAAATTCGCGTCTATTCAGAAATTGCTAATGCTTCGCATCTTTTCGTAATGATCAGAAAATTTCGCATCTATTTCTTAAAAATGAAAATTTCGACATCTTAAAGTGATACCCCCCTAAAAAAAAGGCAATTTTTGCAAAGTTTTAAAATTTATTCAAATTTTACAAAAATATCGTACATTATTATTTTAGTCGTTGCTGATCATGTAGCTGAATACAATTTTATTCTTTTCAACCGTTTTTGAGATTTGAGAGAAAACATTTGCACAATTTTCACACAATCTCAAAATTTATGATGTATTTAAAACAATTTTGGCATCTATAGTTTAAATTAACTTGCTACTTAAGATGATTCCGAATTTCATTCTATCCCATTAGGATTTTTCAGGAATGGAACAAACATTTACTCAATTTTCACAAAATCTCAAAATCTATAGCATTTTGATTTTTTTTTTAACCCCTAATAACTTGAGCAACCATCCATGATGATGCCAGATTTTATTTCATTCCCTTGAGTGGTTTATACGTGATGAACAAAGAAATATTAACATATTTTGAAACAATTTTCACAAAATCTCAAACTCTAATCAAAATTTTCAAAAAAAAAAAATTATACCAATAGTTTATGTTGAGAGACTACCTATTCTGTCACCAAATGTTATTTCATTTATTTCAGTCATTTCTTACGGGGTGTATGAACAAAAAAAGTGTCGAGCAGAACGGCAGACAGACAAACTTTTTCTCTACGGTTGTATTGGGTTCCCATGTGCTTGAAAAAGAGAGATATCGCAAAAAAAAAAAAAAATTCAAATTTATGTACAGACAAAAGTCTGTACATAATTTAGTATGCGTATAGATAGATATACGCATACAAAAATAGAGGTGGTTTTGCTATGAATGTTCTCTTAAACAGTAAATACATCATAACATAAAAAGAAAAATCGTTTTACTATTTACAATACAGGGTGATTCAGAAACCTTATGAAATACTTTAGGGGTGAAAGAAGAGATTGTGCAAAGCACATATCGGCATAGAGCCCCTAGTCTATCTCCAACCATTTTGACAATACTATTGATAGGTTTAGCTTCACGAGAAACAGGCAGACTGGATTTTCAACTCTTCGAGGTCTGAACCCCTACTACTACCTTTGCACTTGACCATGTCACAGCTACAGACCTAGTTTGTGCTGTTAAGAGAGAAGACTCAACTTTTTTTTTTTACTTTTTTTTTCTTTCATTTGTTACAAGTCCAGCATTTCACTTTTGTGCAATTTGGTAAAAATTCAAAACTTCTTTTTTTTTTTTTTTTTTTTTTTTTTTTTTAACATATTATATTCATTTGACTGAGGGCTCGGCTGAAAGCACAGCCAAATTTTCAATGTTTTTTTTTTTTTTGGTCTCTTCTTTCCTTGGTTGAATTTAATATTAATAACAAAAATAATTTGCTTAAATAATTATGTATAATGCCTAAAATGTCCAAAGTAATTTACTGATTTAAAAGCAAAGAAATCTGGGAACTCCAATAACTTTTAGAAACCAAACCTAAGAGTACAAACTGAGTACTGTCTTGTTTTTATTGAAAAATCTGTATTTGGATTCTGAAAAAAAGAATTTTTTTTTATATATAGTAGACAAGCTGTATTATTTTAGTTTGTAGAAAAGTGTAATTTAACAGATACGTTGCCCATGAGGAAATTGATTGATTTGGACCCTTTTTATATGGAATTTTAAAGTAAGTGGGCAATTTGTCACTTCGTGTAATGAGTTGGAATGATTATTGCAGATGCATAACGAGGAGTAAGCTCTATCTACTTTTTCTAAGTATTCCAAAAAAAAAAAAGCCCATGATCAAAATCAATGAAAATTAAATCAATTTCAGTGTTATGGGTTTAAATCTTTTGAAACTTTAGAAAAACAAGTATGCGCTATCACAGATGGATTAAATAGATTCAAAAACCTAGAAAATCCCTAGACCATGGGTTCTTAAACTGAGGTCCGCGGACCCCTCGCGTTCTTCATAGCCTTTGAACGGGGGGGGGGGGCAGCCAAATTATGTAAGATAGTTACAAGCAATTCCAAAAGACGATGAAAAGCCAAGAGGTGCAGAACAGTAGAAAAATATTTTTATAGCAATAAGTAAAACACGAAGCTATTATTTTGCTCTGTGATTCTTACATAGTTTATATGATTTTATGCTTTTTTCTATAATATTACTTTCAAACTACTTAATATTTACATTATTTTTTATGGTTATAAGATAATTTTTTATTTTATACTTCTATAATCCACTGACCATCTGGTAACACACATAACATCTGGTAACATACATAACATAAAATATAATAACGCTCTGTGAAATCTGGCCAAAATTGCCAACTGAAAGCTAGGAATTTTTATATTTTGGTGTTTTTTATCTGATAAATGCATTGCATGTTAATAAATTAATCAGTTGAGTCGTTGTTGTCTTCATTTTTCTCAGAAAAAATGTCACTATCTATCATGTGATTATCTAGATTTTATTGCTAGTTGCAAGCAATGAAACAGCGAAAAACTGCAAACTGAAATGTTTGAGAACATTTCAAAACTGCGATTTCTCAAATACCGTTCAAGATTTCATTTGTAAAATTTAATAAAAATTGGTCCATCCGAACGGCTTCAAAAGAAGCTAACAGTGAAACTTCTCGTTTGCCTCGTTCAGGAGAAAATTAAATTTTTGTTTGCAACAAATCGTTAAATTTCCCTTTTCTGGAAAAAGAAACCCTCCCACCAACTACCGCCTCAGCTTGTAATGTAGATCATATTTACATCTTGTTTATTTCATTGATACTAATTGTACGTAAATTTCGCTCGAGAACTTTAACTGACTTGCAGTGCTTTAAGATGTGCAGATGATTAGCACAGGCGAAGATACTTTGTCCAAAAAATTAATCATGTGTAGCAAATAAAAAGTTAAATTCCTTCTGAACTAGGCAACTAATATGGTTCACTCAGCTTTTTCGAAAGCTATTAAAACGACCAATTTTTAGTATATTTCGCTAATTGTTATTTTTGAAAAGTATTTTCAGAATTAACCTTTTAAAAATGTAGGAAAAAATTTTATTTTGCCTTTTTTTTTCTTCTTTCATTTT